>CM035843.1:267246939-267973777 GCA_020510985.1 Pholidichthys leucotaenia
TACGACGGATCCTGGATCTTCGCAGTCCTGGACGGCGTCAGAACCCGAGATCAGGCGAGTGCTCTCCTTTCTTTTCTTTCTTTTTATCTTTGAGCACTTCAGCCTATCTCCAGGGGAGACGAGCAGGGTGCAGCCGCCCGCTGCGTCTGAGCTCGTCTCGCCGGGTTCTGGCGCTGCCGGTGATCCTGATCCCGGTTCTGTTTTCTCTTCTGAGCCTTCTTCCAGGGTCACCGGCGAGGAGTTGCTGTTCCTCGTGGTGCTGGAGGGTCCGGGTTCAACGTTGGAGGTCGGTTCTGGTGCAGTGTCCAACGTGGGTTCGCCCGAGACCCAATCGGGGTCCAACGTGGGTTCGCCTGAGGCCCGATCGGGGTCCGACGTGGGTGCTGCCCCAGTGTTGTCCAGGTCCGGTGAGGAGGTGGCCGTTTCCCTGAGGCCCGCCGCCCTCGTCATCGGCTCTCCCCTGAGCCTCTTCCACCGGGATCCGCTCTGACCCTTCGTCCGTCTCAACGGTCCTGGTGGTTGAGTGATGCGGGTCGACGACCCGACCCGCAAAACTTTCGGTTCGGCGATCTGGTTTCCCCCCACTGGTCTGTTTGCCTTTGGGCGGCCTGGTTCGGCAGCCGTTGGACTGGATTCCTGGGATCTGGGCCCAGAGTTCGCCGTCCGAACATTTCTCTTCCCCGGGTTGCCAACTGGACAATGGGCGGGGAGATTACCAGAACAATTCCGGCCGTTTTGGACTCTGCCTGCCGTCTCCTCGGGTGTCCTTTACTTCTTTTATTATTATTGAGGTCACTCGGGTGTAGTTTCTTTGTCCATTAGGGGAATATATGTTTTTGTGCTGTGTGTTGTTTTTTTTAACCATACTCAGCATTTTTATCGTATTGTTATCCTGTTACCCTGTCACCTTTTTTCCTCTTGGTGACTCACCTTGTGTATCGCGCTGTGTATTGCATTTTCTTATCTTTACTCAGCGTTTTCATTCATCCTTGCCTTGGCCTCGTCGGTGCATCATGGAGTATGCGTGTGGTTTCCTGTTCAACCATACTCTGTGATCACCCCATTCTGTCTTATTATCCTCGTGGGGGGCCTTCCCTGGCCCCGGCTTTAACATTGACTGTGTTTGTTATTGTTTGAAGTAATGTGTTTCATCCCCACTTAACCGTACTTCATTATTACCCATTTGTCCTTGTCACCTCTGTTTCTTTAGGTGATCTTTTATATATTCAGTGCTGTGTGTTTTGTTTTCTTTAGTATCCATGCACAGCGTTTTTCATCATTTTTTGTCCTGACCTTTGTCTTGTTGGTGCATTATGGAGTAGTGTGTTTTGTTCCCCTTAACTATACTCTGTGATTGCTTTATTCATTCCTGCCACCTTTTTGGTGGGTTTTTGGTTTTCTTTTTTTTTTGCCCCGATCTATACGTTATTTGTATGCTGTCTGTAGTCGTATTTGGTATTTTCCCTACCTGTGTCCTAACGCAGTTTTCTCCCTAACTGTGCTCTGGGTTAATCCTTTTCCCTGTGTTGTAGGGTATTGTATTTGGGGTTTTTTTTCTCTGCCCTGCTGCCCTACATTGGTCTATTGTTTTTTTTGTCCTTCCCTTTGCATCTTCCCCTCCGGTCCTGCCTCCCTTCCGCCCACCCTAGGTGGGGAGGGGGGGGGGGGGGCTGGGATGTTCCTGGTCGTTCGGGAGCCCGACCGTGAGGGGGAGGCTCTGTCACCATGGGGTGAGACGCCGGCTCGGCGCTCAGCCCATGCTCCTTTTATCCCTGCCTCTCATTGGGCAGTGCCTCAGCTGGTTCCCAGCTGTCAGTGTCACGGGACGGCTGGGGCCAATTAATCCTCATCAGCTGGGGCGCTGTTAATGAGTATAAAGAGGAGCAGCTTCGATTATTCGGGGCTGCGACATAAGCACTGCTAGGCTGAAGCCCCTTCGTCTGGTGTCAGCCTCAACTCCCCTTGCAGCATTCCGGTGTTTGTATCCCGCTGTGAGTATGCACGTCTTGTTACCCCCACGTCCGGTACAAGCTACCTACCCCTGCGCTGTGCAGCCTGAGAATGTACGTCTGTATGAGTGTCTGTGCTCTCCTCATCCCTTCCCCTTTACCCTGAATAAAATATCACGACTCACTGGCTTGCCCCTGGCTCTGATTGCCCGGCTCCCTAGAGCCGGATATGACAAACATAATATGTATACTTATGTATTGGATTGTCTAGACTAAACAGAGGAGCATTGTTGAAGACTTGATTTTGTTGGTGGTTGTTGGTGTTTTTAGTGCATTTTTTTTTTTTTTTGTAGTACTTTAGTGTTAGTGTTTGATTGTTTGTTAAAAAAAAAAAAAAAAAAAAAAGGTTCAATAAAGATATTGTGGAAAAAAAAAAAGAGTAGGGCCGAGCACAGATCCCTGTGGAACTCCATGACTAAGCTTTGAGTTGAAAGAAAACTCATTATTTACATGAACAAACTGGAACCTATCAGATAAATAAGATCTAAACCATTGCAACGAAGTTCCATTAAGTCCAACATAGTGTTCTAATCTATCAAGTAGAATATTATGATCGATAGTATCAAAAGCTGCACTAAGGACTTCCGGTTATGGCTGCCACGTAAGAAGGACACGTCTCACTCTGCTCTGCTTCTGGAGAAAAAAAATCGGCAAATAACTCTCTCATTTGGGACAGAACGTATCCCAGCGTTTGAGCGAGGATATGTCGGTGAAGCCTAAGGCTGGAAAACCAAGTAGAGGAAAAAGCGAGCCGCAGAAACAGTCCAAATTAACGGACTTTCAGGTCTGTGAAGCAGCAGAGAAAGCACCAAATATGGCGAAAGAAGCTAACAACGGCGCGGGAGCTGCGGGAAGCGACACAGATGCGTTGCTGGCGGCTATGAGTTCAATGAGAGCGGACTTTTCCTCTAGATTTGATGGGATTATGGCAGCGTTGGAAGGAATGAGAAAGGAATTGGGTGACTGTGTGGAACGAATGGCGCAGATGGAGCTTCATATTTCCAGTGCTGAAGATGAAGTCAATTGTCTCCAATTAAAGGTGCGCACTTTGGAAAAAAAAAATAAATGTCTGGAAGAAAACATTCTGGATTTGGAATCCCGGTCGAGACAGAACAACTTGAGGCTGGTGGGTCTACCGGAAGAATCCGAAGGTCGGGACCCGTGTTCCTTTCTGGAAAAGTGGATTCCGGAGGCGCTGGGCAGTGCGGAGCTGCGGCCGGCGGTGGTTTTGGAGGGCGCGCATTGTATTGGCCCACGGAGAGATAAGGGACCACCGAGGACCTTAATTATGAAGTTTGTCAGCAACAGAGACAGGATGAAGATCTTCAACGCAGCACGAGCTAAAGGAGAGATTAAACACCAGGATCAGCAGGTGCGGTTCTACCCAGATTGGGCCACAGGAATCCAACAATTGAGGAAGCAGTATGATCCCGTACGTAAGGAGCTGCGCAACCTTGGGATTCGTCATGGTGTAATCTATCCTGCGAGACTGCTGACCACGTATGGGGGCAGAACCCACATCTTCAAGACCCCAGAGGAGGCGCAGGAGTTTATCAAGAAGATCCAAGAAGAAGAGACTGGTGGGAGCTAAGCATGAACAAAATATAAGGTAGAACAATTAAGCATTTGCACAGGCATCTGACTGACTTGAAGCAAATAGCAAGTTTACAAAATATAGATTGCATTATATAATTAAAAAAAAAACAAAAAAAAAAACTATGATGTACAAAGTTGCTAAAAATTTTGGAGTTAAGTTGGAAAACTACAGAGGAGAGTTAATGTTACGTCATTAAAAGCAGTAGAGTTAGGGTGATTGGGAGGATGAAGAAGGAGTGGCTTAGGCTGATCCTCGTGGATGTGGAGCAGTCGATGGCTATATCGGGAGACGGAATTTTTCTTTTGATTTTGGGGGGTTTGCCACAAGTGTGGGAAGGGGGAATTTGTTTGTGTGTAGTTTGTAGGATGAATGTTCAACCACTCATTTTTTTGCTTCTCTGTATGAGCATGTTTACATTGCAAGGTAATCCCAAACTCCCTATTGATCATAAACCAAAGCGTTAATCTTAATTTAACTTCATGGAATTGCAGAGGTCTACAAAATTTAAAAAAACTTAAACAAGTTATGAATAAAATAAAAGACATGGGTTCAAAAATTGTGTTTTTACAAGAAACTCATCTAATAGAGGAGGATGTAAAAAGAATTAGGAGTAGATGGCAAGGAAGTGTTTTCACCTCATCATTTTCATCCCGAGCCAGGGGAGTTATGACTCTCATACATAAATCAGTCCCTTTTCAAGTGAAAAATGTAATTGGAGACAAATTTGGAAGAAATGTAATCATTCAAGGATCTTTGCTATTAGAAAATATAAATTTGGTGAACCTATATGGTCCCAATATAGATGATCAAAAGTTCTTTGCTAATTTATTTCTTATCTTATCATCACTTACAGGGCAACATATAATAGCAGGGGATTTTAATTGTACATTGAATCCCGGTATAGATAGATCAACAGGACTGGACTGTACGCACAATGGATGTAGGATGACCATTAATCATTTTATGAAAGAATTGAGATTGCTAGATATATGGAGAGAAATGAAACCACAAGTCAAAGCCTACTCTTGTTATTCCAGTACCTACAAGACATTCTCACGTATTGATTATTTTTTGATTTCCACAGAATTAAGGTCCAAGATTCAAAACTGCTTTTATGATAACATCGTGATCTCTGATCATGCACCCTGCTGTATAGTATATGTAGATAAGAAATTGACAAAGGAATCAGGTAGATGGCAATTTCAGCATAAATGGCTTCAGGATGAGGAATTTGTCAAGTACATAGAAAAACAGATGAGTTCTTTGATATCAATACTACACAAACATCAGCATGTGTAAAGTGGGAGGCTTTCAAAGCTTTTATTAGGGGACATATTATTAGTTATACAGGTTCAAAATCTAAGAAGACTCGAGAGGAGAGAGCCCAATTGGAACATAAAATAAAAAATCTTCAGGAAAAAGTGTATGCAGGAAGTGATCCAAGGTTGGAGAATGAATTACTGATTTTGAGAGCTGAATACGACAAAAAATCAGCGAATAGAGCTGCCTCGAGTCTTCTAAGATTGAAACAATCTTTTTATGAACAAGGTGAAAAATCAGGAAAATTATTGGCATGGCAGATTAAACAATTAGAAATTAAAACACCAATTACCAGTATTATAAGTAACGGACAGGTAGTTATAGATCCTTTAGAAATTAACAGAGCCTTTAGAGATTACTATGAAAAATTATATGATACCAAAAATGAATCTGATTTAACAAAACTAAATGGGTTTTTGAACGAACTATCTATACTGTGTATTCCAAATGAAAACAGGGAGATATTGGAGTCTAAAATTAGTCAAGAAGAAGTTGGGCTAGCCATTGATAATATGAAATCAGGAAAAAGTGCAGGACCAGATGGTCTTCCAGTTGACCTTTATAAAAAATTTAAGAATAAATTATTAAAACCTTCTTTGGAAATGGGTTTAGAAGCATTTCAAAATAATAATTTACCATCATACATGAATAATGCCTTAATTATACTGTTGCCAAAACCAGGTAAGCCCTCTAATAAATATGAAAATATGAGACCAATAAGCCTATTAAATGCTGACCTTAAGATAATTTGTAAAATTTTAGCAAGACGAATACAAGAAATTTTACCAAATATTATTAATCGAGATCAGAATGGCTTTATAAAGGGAAGACTAGGCTTCCATAATGTAAGAAGACTATTTAATATTATTTATTTTAATAAAGAAGCACTGGATACAGCTCTCCTATCACTGGACGCCGAAAAGGCCTTTGATAGAGTCGAATGGCCCTTTCTTTTTGAAGTCTTACAAAGGTTTGGACTTGGAAATAATTTCATAAAATGGGTTCAGATAATATACAATAATGCTACAGCAGAAATCCTAACAAATAACAATATTTCAAAATCAATAAAAATCAATAGAGGATGTCGACAAGGCTGTCCACTTTCACCTTTTCCTTTCACCTTTTATGTTGTATTATTGGTCGGCACAACTGAGGTCTATGACATATTATTTTTCATTAAATGATCTCCCTCACTGGACTGAAATGGAATCATACAATTTACCTTTACCTCTTCCCATATTCATATACTCAGATTCGGCAAAAAAATTACAAAAACAAGTTAAAAATCCATTTGTAAAGCATATGATCAAAATACGGTGTGAAGCTAAAAATTATTTAAAAGAACCACAGTTATTGTCACCATTTAGCCCAATATGGGGTAATCAATATTTTAAACCAGGAAGAGCGGACGCTGTATTTAAAGTATGGAATTTAAAAGGGATTCAAAAGATTCAAGATTTATATTTGCCATGTGCAGATAACATAATGTCTTTTGAAGAGCTGAGGGTCAAATTTAATCTTAATAGAACACATTTTTTTAAATATCTTCAACTTAGAAACTTTATTCGATCAAATCAAAATAAAGCTCTCACTCGACCTATTTATTCATCCTTGGAAAAAATGTTGATGAAAGATAGTAAAAGAAAGGGTATTATTTCAGAGTTTTATAACTCATTGACACTATCCTCAAGTGAAAATTCACAGAAAAGATTAAACTACTGGAAAGAAGATCTGCAAATTGAAATTTCAGAGGAACAATGGGAATTGGCTTGTACAGAAGCCCAAACCAAATCAATAAATGTACGTCTTAAATTGATACATTTCAAATGGTTAATGCGGATGTATGTTACACCGGAGGAGTTAAATAGATATAACAAAAATATACCAGATACATGCACAAAATGCATGGAAAGTAAAGGAACCCTATTTCACTGTGTATGGGAATGTAGAATAATAAGAATGTTTTGGGAAGAGGTGAGGGTAACAATTGAAAAAATAATCTCAAAACAAATCATTTTGAATCCTAAACTGTTTTTGTTGGGTCTGTACCCAGAAAAGCATAACTTTAATAAAAGTGAAAGAACATTCATAGACCTCAGTTTGCTTAATGCCAAAAAATGTATTGCACTACTGTGGAAAAAGACTCATAGACCAGATGTGACTCAGTGGTTAAGACAGATGTTAACAAACCTTCCATTAGAAAGAATAACATATATACTGAAATCAAAGGAAATTGTGTTTGAGAATATATGGAGACCTTTTATTGATCATGTAAAAAATTTAAACATAACTCTTGAAGAAGAAGGTGAATGATGTGTGTGGACCTTGTAAATTCCAAACTGGTGAACATAATATGTATACTTATGTAATGGATTGTCAAGACTAAACAGAGGAGCATTGTTGAAGACTTGATTTTGTTGGTGGTTGTTGGTGTTTTTAGTGCATTTTTTTTTTTTTGTAGTACTTTAGTGTTAGTGTTTGATTGTTTGTGTCATGTTTGTTTTAAAAAAAAAGGTTCAATAAAGATATTGTGGAAAAAAAAAGCTGCACTAAGGTCTAAAAGGACAAGTACAGAAACTAGTCCATTATCAGATGCAATGAGGAGGTCGTTAGTGACCTTCGCTAAGGCTGTTTCAGTACTATGATGGATTCTAAACCCAGATTGAAACTCTTCAAGTAAACCATTTCCCTGCAGGTGGTCAAATAATTGCGCAGCAACAACTCTTTCTAAGATTTTTGAAATGAAAGGGAGATTAGAGATTGGTCTATAGTTAGCTAAAGCTCCTGGATCTAGCGTTGGCTTTTTGAGTAAGGGTTTAATTACAGCCGTTTTAAAAGCCTGCGGTACATGGCCTAAAGTTAATGAAGAATTGATTATATGAAGAATAAAGCTACCAATAAGTGGGAAGACTTCTTTAAATAACCTGGTAGGAATAGGGTCTAAAAGACAAGTTGAAGGTTTGGATGAGGAAACTATTTTGTCTAACTCACAAAGGTCGATTGGAGTAAACTCATCAAGACAGACATCAATAGAAGGAGTTGTAGTAGTTACAGTATTTAAGTTAACTGTGGGAAGAATCTGATTGATTTTATCTCTGATGGATGAAATTTTATTATTGAAAAAGTTCATAAAGTCCTGACTAGTAAGCTCTAAGGGAATGCTAGGATTGACAGAGTCCTGACTCTTTGTCAACCTGGCTACAGTACTGAAAAGAAACCTCGGATTATTCTTGTTCTCTTCTATTAATGCAGAGTAATAACTTGTTCTAGCTTTTCTAAGAGATTTTTTTAAATTAAAAGATGATTTCTGCAAGCTAAATAGATTTCATCTAAATTAGTAGAGCGCCATTTTCTTTCTAATTGACGAGTCTTCTGTTTTAAGGTACGAGTTTCTGTGTTGAACCAAGGAGTTAGAAATCTCTGATTAGACTTTTTCTTTTTTAAGGGGGCCACCAAGTCTAGAGTCTGATGCAGAGAAGCTGAAACACTATCCACCATGTTATCAATTACAGAAGGAGCAAGCTGTCTATAGCTTATTTCCGTTGTGTTGACACATGGCATAGAGGAAACAATCTGCATAAATTTGGAAACAGCATCATCTGAGAGACATCTACTGTAATAATATTTTTCTTTAGGAGCCAAATAGTCAGAAATAGTAAAATCAAAGGTTAACAGACAATGGTCTGACAGTACAGGGTTATGAGGAGACACTACAAGATTTTCTATTTCTATGCCATATGTCAAAACAAGGTCCAATGTATGGTGGAGGTAATGAGTAGAATTTCCTACTTTCTGAGAAAACCCAATCGAATCTAATATTGAATTGAATGCCACATTAAGGCAGTCACTATCTACATCCACATGTATATTAAAGTCCCCTACTATAATTATTCTATCAGATTTCAGCACTAAATCAGCTAAGAAATCAGCAAATTCGGATAAAAATTCTGAGTAGGTTGATGGGGGACGATAAACTATGGCAAATAAAATTGGGTTTAACCTAAAATTGCTAAAGTGCCCAATACTGAGGACCAGGCCCTCAAAGGAATTATAACATGTTTTTTGCTTTACATTAACTAGTAATTTGGAATGGTAAATTGTTGCTACTCCTCCTCCACGACCAGAACTTCTGGGATTTTGACAGTTTAAATAACCAGAGGGAGATGATTCATTTAAACCAACATAATCCTCTTGCCCTAACCAAGTCTCTGTAAGGGATATTAAATCAATCTGATGATCAATTAACAAATCATGGACTAACAGAGACTTGGGAGTTAGAGACCTAATATTTAATAAACCACATTTAATTTTTAAATTATGAGGAGGAACAGAGGCCAAATCATTCAATTTAGAGGCTTTATGTTTAATTTGAGTTTTACCAATATATTGCTTTATCACTTTGGGATGCTTATACATTATATTTTTATTCACTTTGGAGGGAGCAGACAACGATTCTCTGATGGGGAAGACAGGGGCTAAGCTGAGG
This sequence comes from Pholidichthys leucotaenia, assembly GCA_020510985.1. NCBI lineage: Eukaryota > Metazoa > Chordata > Actinopteri > Cichliformes > Pholidichthyidae > Pholidichthys > Pholidichthys leucotaenia. The sequence goes on from CM035843.1 coordinate 267,256,352, forward strand.
GGTGGCGGATGAAGAGGAGCTGCAGAGAGGCGTGTAAGACTGCGACTCTGCTTCCTGGTCCCAACTCTGAGTAGTCATGGTTTTGGAAATTTGGATAAAAAAGATGCCAGATTGTTAGATAAATGAGAAGCACCATCCAAAGTGGGATGAATGCTGTCTCGTCTCATAAGACCAAGTTTTCCCCAAAAAGAGCTCCAATTGTCAATGTAGCCCACGTCATTTTTAGGACACCACACAGACAGCCAGCGGTTCAAGGATGACGAGCGGCTAAACATGTCATCACTGGTCAGATTGGGGAGGGGCCCAGAGAATACTACAGTGGCAGACATCGTTTTTGCAAAGTCACACACCGATTCTATATTAAGTTTCGTGACTTCCGACTGCCGGAGACGGATGTCATTAATGCCGGCGTGAATAACAATTGTGGAATATTTACAGTTACTTTTAGCCAGCATTTTCAAATTTGACTCGATGTCGCCTGCTCTGGCCCCAGGAATACATTTGACTATGGCCGCTGGAGTCTCTAGGTTCACGTTTCTGACTACAGAGTCGCCAATGATCAGAGTTTTTTCCTCAGCGGGTGTGTCGCTGAGCAGGGAAAAACGATTAGAAACGTGAACAGGTTGGTGGTGTACCGGGGCTTTGCGACTAGGCTTCCTTCTCACCGTCACCCACCCAGTCTCCTCGCTACTGAGGAGAGCCGAGGGACCGCTGACAGGGGGGCCTAAGCTAGCTAGCTCCGCTGCTGCTAATGGGCGTCCGTCAAGATTAACTGGCGCAGACGGTGTTTCAATGCAGCGGAGCCGGGATTCCAAATCAGACAACCTCGCCTCGAGCGCCTCAAAAAGACAACATTTATTACATTTACCGTTATCGCTAAAAGAGGCAGAGGTGTAGCTAAACATCTGATAGAGAGAGCACACCAGAGGAGGAGAGGAAGGAGAGCTAGTAGCCATAGCTAATGGCTAGCTAGTGGCTGGAGAGCAAACCACACAGGCAGACAGCAAAACAGGAAGTGACGATACGTTACCACAAGGAAGTGACGATGTATAATAAGATATAGTAAAAGAGACTATTACGGTAAAGAACTGGAGAAAAACAGAGACAATATTAAAAATATATGGACAATACTTAACAATATTTTTGGAAATAAAAACAGAAATACAAGCTACCCAACCAATTTTTCAAAAAATAATACAACGACTCAGAGTGTGAATGCAGCTTCACCTGCAGATGAATTTAATAACTTTTTTGTTAACACTGGTCCTAATTTGGCTCGAGAAATACCCATTACGGCACCCACAGGTGATACAATAAGCAAAAACACTGCTATAAAAGACTCCATTTTCACAAATAACACAGACAAGAGAGAGGTCATTGAAATTATTGTGAAATCGTTTAAAAGTAAAACATCTACGGACTGTGATGGTATTGACATGCTCTTAGTCAAAACTATTATTGAATGCTTAGTGAAACCACTGACGCATATCTGTAACCTGTCTCTCCAAACAGGTATATTTCCCAATGCAATGAAAATAGCTAAAGTAATTCCGATATACAAGATGTGTGACAGACGGGAATTCTCAAACTACAGACCAATTTCACTATTGCCACAATTTTCCAAGATACTTGAAAAAATATTCTATGAGAGAACTGACAACTTCATACTGAAGAATAATTTATTGTGTGAGTAGCAATATGGGTTCAGACACAAGAGGACAACTGCATTTGCTCTAATGGAATTTATAGAAAAAATATCAACTGCTGTTGAAAATAAAGAGTATTCAGTTGGGGTATTCCTGGATCTTAAAAAAGCATTTGATACAGTGGATCATAATTTATTATTAAAGAAACTACAAAATTGTGGTATTGGGGGGGTAGCACTGTCCTGGTTATGTAGTTACTTAAAGAACAGACATCAGTATGTATGTGTTGGTAACAAAAACTCACAGTTACTGAAGGTTACTTGTGGAGTCCCACAGGGTTCAGTTTTGGGGCCATTGTTATTCAATATATACTATATAAATGATATATGTAAAGTTTCGGAAAAAATGGATTTAATATTGTTTGCCGATGACACTAATTTATTATGCAGTGGAAGCAATTTGGAACAACTTTTGGATACACTCGGAAAGGAATTAGGAAAGCTTAAACTGTGGTTTGATTCAAACAAATTAACGCTCAATTTATGTAAGACAAAATTTATAGTTTTTAACAACCATCACAACAACTTAGTATCTAAACTCAGTGTAAATGTTGTAGAGACTGAAATGGTATCCAAAACTAAATTTCTTGGAGTAATAATTGATAATATACTGTGTTAGAAGTCACATATTAATTATATTAAAGGTAAAATATCCGAATCAATTGCAATACTACACAGAGTGAAATATTTGCTGAATCAACCCACACTATATACCTTGTATCATTCATTAATACTCCCATACATGACATATTGTACTGAAGTATGGGGAAATACACTACCGTTCAAAAGTTTGGGGTCACCCAGACAATTATTTTGTGTTTTCCATGAAAAGTCACACTTATTTACCACCATGAGTTGTAAAATGAATAGAAAATATAGTCAAGACATTGACAAGGTTAGAAATAATGATTTGTATTTGAAATAATATTTTTTTCCTTCAAACTTTGCTTTCATCAAAGAATCCTCCATCTGCAGCAATTACAGCATTGCAGACCTAACATGATTGCACAAGGGTTTTCTAATCATCCATTAGCCTAATGACGCAATGAGCAAACACATTGTACCATTAGAACACTGGAGTGATAGTTGCTGGAAATGGGCCTCTATACACCTATGTAGATATTGCACCAAAAACCAGACATTTGCAGCTAGAATAGTCATTTACCACATTAGCAATGTATAGAGTGTATTTCTGATTAGTTTAAAGTTATCTTCATTGAAAAAAAGTGCTTTTCTTTCAAAAATAAGGAAATGTCTAAGTGACCCCAAACTTTTGAACGGTAGTGTACATATAAAACAAACATATATCCAGTCTTTATGCTTCAGAAGAGGGCCATTAGAATAATAAAGCTGCTTACAGGGAACCAACAAACCCACTGTTTCTCAAATTAAAAGCTCTCAAGTTGAAAGGTCTGGTTGACTTTAAAACTGCAGTAATAATGTTTAAAGTGAATAATCTATCACTGCCCGCAAATATCCAAAAGTTGTTCCAAATAAGGGAGAAACAATATCATTTCAAAGGAACATGTATATTTCAAAAACCTTCAGTGAGAACTACCACCAAGCAACACTGTGTTTCAGTGCAAGGAGTCAGATTATGGAACAATTTTTGACCTGAATTAAAATCATGTACAACGCTTGGACAATTTAAACAAAAACTAAAGGAAGAAATACTCCAAACATATATACAAGATGACATGTAAAATCACATAAGGATTGTCGTATCCAGTCTGTGTTGTGTTGTTGCTTAGTTTTTTTGTCACATTTTGTCTTAGCTATGTTCTGAATTGTAATCGTTCTTGTTTTGTTTTTCTTTTGGATTCATGGATGGAATATGGGTGGGCAATATAAGCTGCGGCTTCAGCCATCACCCATTTCGGATAACTTATGTTGAACTGTATAATCAGAGGAGTTATAGTCTAAATTGACCTTGTTGGATTTTCTTTCCCCCTTTGTTATATTATTCTGTCTCTTTTTTAATCTCTACTTTTAATCTATCTGAAATAAAATATGTAAATGTGCCATGCATTCTCTCTTGTCTGTATAAAAGAGCTGACTTTACATGCCTCACTAACTCACTCAGAACTCACGCACTCATTGATGTCTCATTGATGATGGAGGAATAAAACTTAAACCTTCAGCTCGCCGTGTCTCGCCTGAACTTATTTTGTTCCTCCACAGGCCTGCCTTTTAATGCCTTCAAAGCACATCTATAATGGGGAAGAGCTGTTCTGCAATTGACTGTTCAAATAGATTGTGCAAGAAGTCTGAGCTATCCTTTTACAGACTGCCGAAAACTAAAGAAAGGAGAAGCAAATGGGTTGCTGCAATCGGCAGAAGCAACTGGAATCCATACACCAAAACATGGTTTTGTTCTTCTCATTTTGTCACAGGTATGTTGGATTTGTTTACTGTAAAGAGGATGGTGATTTATTAGCTTATTAAAGCCATTCACTGGCTGTGTTTTACCTGCACAATTAATGAGTAACTGTTCGATGTGGGGAAAAACGTGAAATGATAGCTAGCTAATGCTAGGTTAGCTAATGGTAGCAACATTTAAAAAAAAAATCAGCAGAAAATTCTCCTGCCCCACAACACTAAACAGAATAGAGGTGACAGAACACAAGGGCAAGAATAACCAATAATACAGTTTGGGTGGTCTGCAAGAGTCCATGGACCACCGGACAACAAGCTGGAATAGATCCGGCGGCCTACCAGAGTCACTAGACCACCCAGGCAGATGATGCAGTCCATGGGGTGGCCTCCTGGCATACTGGAGCCACCCCACCAAAGAGAAAAGTCCGTCGGGTGGCCTGCCAGAGTCCCCCAGCTTCCCAAAGCACCTGGGCCGTGGAGCAAGGCCTACCCCTCCTGGAGGCGGTAGGTGGTACGAGCATTGCTCCAGGACCACAGGAATGGCAGTCTGACATGGGAGAGTCAGGAGCTGAGGGGACCTAACACCCGACGATGACTGCTTAGGACCCGCGGTGACCACAGGCGAAGGGAGAGGACCCGTGGCAACCACAGGAGAAGGGAGAGGACCCGCAGCGACCACGGGCCAAGGTGCAGCACCCGCAGGGGCCCCGGGCTGGAGCACAGCACTCACGATGGCTCCGGACTGGAACGTAGCTGCACCCACGGTGGACCCGGACACATAATACAACCAACCACATAAAGTCAAATAATAACACTGGAAAGAAGAAGTGGCCAGGAATAAACTAACAGCACGAGCACAGTGCAAACACTGTGCTCTGCATCACAACAATATGTTCTTTTTACTCATCAGTGGTTTTTGTCATGGAACTCTGCCATGCAGGCCATTTTTGCCCAGTCTCTTTCTTATGGTGGAGTCATGAACACTGACCTTAACTGAGGCAAGTGAGGCCTGCAGTTCTTTGGATGTTGTTGTGGGGTCTTTTGTGACCTCTTGGATGAGTTGTCACTGCGCTCTTGGGGTAATTTTGGTCAGCCGGCCACTCCTGGGAAGGTTCACCACTGTTCCATGTTTTCGCCATTTGTGGATAATGGCTCACACTGTAGTTTGCTGGAGTCCCAAAACTTCAGAAATGGCTTTATAACCTTTTCCAGACTGATAGATCTCAATGACTTTCTCATTTGTTCCAGAATTTCTTTGGATCGCAGCACGATGTCTAGCTTTTGAGGATCTTTTGGTCTACTTCACTTTGTCAGGCAGGTCCTATTGAAGTGATTTGAAGTGATTGAGAACAGGTGTGGCAGTAATCAGGCCTGGGTGTGACTAGAGAAATTGAACTCAGCTTTCCAAAGATGTGATAAACCACAGTTAATTTATGTTTTAATGGGGGGGGGGGGATCACTTTTTCACACAGGGCCATGTAGGTTTGAATTTTTTTTCACCTTAATAATAAACACCTTCATTTAAAAACTGCATTTTGTGTTTCACTTGTGTTATCTTTGTCTCATATTTAAATTTGTTTGATGATCTGAAACATTTAAGTGTGACAAACATAAAAAAATGAGAAATCAGGAAGTGGGCAAACACTTTTTCACACTAATATATATATCACACATTAAGTATTCCGTATTATCAAATCACACAATTAACTGTACTGTTCAGGTATGTATATGATTACTTATTACTTTATTTTAAAAACTTATATTTTATGTATTTGAACTATCAAGAACACTGTGGAGGAATAAATTCAGGCGAGGTACGACGAGCTGGAAGGTTGCAGAGTTTTATTTCCTCCATCAAAATGAGACGCACTTATAGCGCTGTGCGCTACCGTGCTGCTGTGCTGTCGTGATGCCCTGTGCTGTGCTGCTGTGTCGTGTCTTTTATATGTTATACAAACAGAGAGAATGCATGGCACATTAGCATATTGATATACATATCAGTCAATACATATGATTAGCATGACAACTGGCGCTTGGACGTCTTCTCCTTAATCCGGGGATGTATAAACAATAGTCCATTGTTCTGGTTGTCCCCCGAGGGGTTCTCTGTCCATATGTGAATGGTCCTTTGCTTCCTCCGGACCTGTTGCTGAGTGTGAGGATTGAATGTCCATGTAGATTGTGGTGGGTCACCACAACACTAATTATTATAAAGAACACTTTTAAAGAACACACACTCTTTATTAGAGAACACTCTCATTAGTTTGAGGGTTTTTTTTAGAACACACCAAACTGTCATGTCCTGGTGAGCACTCGCCCCCACCATCCCGTTTTCTCTGCTCTGCTAATCACCTCATCTGACGCACCTGTTGATTCTGCTGAGCCAGCATTTATAAGGAAGTGCTCTTCAGTGATTCAACGCTGGCTCATTTAGGTATACTGCCTTGAGCAGAATAAGTTCTAACGTGTAAGCTCTCTGTGTTTAGTAATTTACCTGACATGTTGTTCTCCTCCTCCTTCTTCAGGTTGCTGCCAACGGAACAGTGCGTCTCCAGGGGTTTCGATGCGCTCACCAGCCTGTTGCTCCTCCACTGCAGTTTCTCCAGTCCACCCGGTCAGACGAAGCTCACCATTTCCCTTTCCAGTAGTTCCGACCTGCTGGTCCATCTCCTTCGCTGGGTTCTGAGCTGGTCTCTCTCTCTCTTTCTCCCGTGTAAGTGGTACTATTTGGATTTCCCAATCCTCCTCCATTCCTCTTTCTAATCAGCCTTGCTTCTCTCTCTCTGCAGATTTGCTGCTCCTCTGGCGAGTGACTGGTTTTTCCTCAAGATTGCTATTTTTGAGATTTAAATAAACAGTCAAACATATTTTGTGTGTATTTCTCTTGGTGTTGCACTCTGCATTTAGGCTGACTGTCCAGTCAATATGACACAAACCTAATGGCTAGGGTCCGCGGGTAGACCACCGCAGGACCCAATGTGGCTGGGTGGGTTATTCTGCCACTATGTCAGCCGTGCTCCTACCTGAACAGTTTTTTTTTCTTTTTTTTCGGACAGTCTTCCACGGGGAAAACAGTTCTTTTTGAGGGGCTTTGTAGTGGGCCTGTGGTGGCCGCCTCTCTGGGGCTGTTGGACCCCCGGGGCTGGGGCCAACCTTCATGATGCTGGGGCCCGGGTCCCACATTGCGGTAGCTGACTCCTGCAAAGCCTCACCGTCTGGAGCAGCCACCTGGACATGCTGTAGTTGGTTTGCGTGCCAAACCGAATCGTCTGTCAGCCGAAAGCACGCTGTTCCCAGTTTTGCCACGATCCTCAGCGGCACCTGTTGTTTTGCTGGCTGTGGCCCGGTCAATTGCCATCCCAGTCTCTCGCCAGCATGAACCTGAACCAAGTCCATGACTTGGAGCGGTGCCTTACGTGGTTTTATGCGCTGTTGTGCTCCCAGTGACTCTGCTCGCTTGTTCGGCTTGGGACCTCCGTCGTGCTGCGGTGATTCCATTGTCATTGTCTTCATTGCAGACTCTTAACTCGTTGTCTCTGTCGTTGGTTGAGGCTCATTGTGGGTATGAAAGGTGTCCGGTGCCTCTCCGGTGTTGCTTGTTGAGGTGGACTCTTCACCAATCAGCTCGGTCGTAACCCCGTAGCTTGTTGAGCGAGGGTGTGGAAGTAGTCCAGTTCTTCCTCTCTCCCGTCTGAAATGCTCTGCTGTGCCGTGTCGGGAGCTGCGTTTATGCCCAGTTGCTGTTGCTGTGCTTCGGGGGTCTCTGCATGCTTGGGCTCCCTCTCCCGTAGCTCCGGTTCTGGTTCTGGCTGAGTGAGGGATGTAGGCGAGTCCGGTTGCCCCCCTCCTGGGCGGCTGTCTTCCTGAGAGTGGACGCTTTGGTGTTGGTGCCATTCTTAATTATCTCATCTCACACCACGTCGATGTCATCGAGGTCTGCCATGCTCCAACTGCCACATTCGTACCATTTGAACCCAGCGCTATCTCTGATGGTGACGCCCAGTCTGTAGAAAAGGCCACAATCCATAATGCTGTCACCATGCGCTGCCACCTGGACTGTGAAGTGGTACACAGTTTTGGACTTGTAATAAACAGTTCCACTGTTCTGACATTGCACAGTCTGTGACCACCGTATCAGTGCAGTGGCGTTGGGTTCTTGTTGATTTTGAGATTGGGGAAAAACTTCTTTACCATGGCCCAGTTTAACATCGACCACACCTCCGCCGTGTCAAGCAGGAGCAGTATGGCTACGCCGTCTAACTCAACCATGCCGTACGAATAACCGTTGATGTTGGGGTTTACCACATAAATTGTTGTCATCGGCGGGCAAGCTGGCTTACTTGGCGAGCCTCATGGTGTTGGTGACCGGCACACCCTGGTGATTGGGGAAAACCTTCTTTACCATGGCCCAGTTTTGCATCGACCACACTGCTGCCGTGTTGAGCAGGAGCAGTATGGCTACCCCGTCTAACTTAACGATGCCGTATGAATAAATTTAATTAATTAAATTAAATTAAATCACCCTTATTGTCATTCAACCATACAACCAATCATGTACAGCAGGACGAGATTGTGCTTTACCTATCTACAGTGTAAATCACACACACCCAAAGTGCAGAATCAGAGGGCCGCTGCCATGCAAGGCGCCGCCACAGATTTCTCTCCTCCATTCCATTTATTGCTGAGCACCAAGCTGGACGGCAGGAAGTTCCACTTTTTATATGGTCTTTGGCATGACCCGGCCGGGATTTGAACCCCTGCCTCCCGGGTGTGGGGCGGATGCTCTACCAACTGAGCCACCACTCCGGTGGCTCAGTTGATGTAACCGTAACCGTTGATGTCGTAACCGTAACCGTCACCGTAACCGTTGATGTCGGGGCTTACCGCATGAATGGTTGTCGTTGGCGGGCAGGCTGGCTTCCTTGGTGGGCTCCATGGTGTTGGCGACTGGCACACTCTGGCGAAATGGTTTAGGTGCCCACACTTGTTACACCGCTGTCCTCTTGCGGGGCAAAAACGTGCTCTGTCCTGGGGCGTCGGGGACCCACAGCTCCCACAGACGGGGCCTCTCGGAGCAGACCTCCGGCTAACTGCGTTCGTCTCATACTCTTCTGCCGTGTCCTCTTCTTCCTCCATGCCCGCCACGTTCGCTAGCGTTATCTGTCCGGGTAGCTTCTGTGTTTGGCGTCCATTTAGCTCTGTGGCAAACTTCTCCGCTGCTTCAAGCTGGAACGCTAGCTCCACTGTGCTAGCGAGCATCGTGTCATTTGGCGCCATTAGCATCTTAGTTCGTAGCCTCGAGTTATGTGTGTGCTCAGCAAAGTAGCTAGCAAGAAGTTTAGCAGCATCTACGTACAATTCTGTCGGTCCCAACATGTGGAAAATTCTCTGGCCTTCTATGCTGAGGCTGTGGACAAGAAGCACTCATTTCCTTACTTTGTCGAATGTACCCAGGTCCAGCACTGCAACGTAGTTCTCGAATGCGTCCAGCCATCGCGGCCACGGAACGCAGAGTTCACCTGGGAACTCCAGAAAGAGCTGTAGCGGACTCAAACATGCCTCCATGGTTGCCAGCCACCTCAGTTGACTCCCAGACCACTGACTCCAACTGACTACCTGAGATGGCGGGCCGCCCAATATATACAGCATGGTGACATCATCCGCAGGACACGCAGCACTCACAGATATACCCAATATCATACATCACAGAAACCACAGAAAAAGAAAAACAGCATACCACACAGAAAATGAGGGCATTCCCCACTGTCCCAGTTTTTACTTTTACGGGAACTTTTGTGTCACACTTATCATAGACATGTAACAAAACAAGCAAAATACTATATTAATATTCATGACAAGTACATTAGTAGTTGTATCTCCAAGACCACCTACAAAATGTACCAAGTGAAAGACTACAGATGTATATTGCTCTCTGAACTTGATGGTCTCTGTTTCATTGTTCTTTGGAAGTTGCCAGCCTCTGTCACATCTTTTCATGATTTTATTGTTTAACGTCAGGGTGCTCCATTTAACTTTTCAAAAGTGATCACTAAGTTAGCCTCATTAACAAACAGGTTCCAGATCACTTGATTTTCCAGGCTTTTTATGAATGGATTTTAGAATTGTTATGATTCAGTGTGCCCTGTGATAAAAAAAAAAAAATGAACAAGTGATTGACACAGGATTATAAACCAATTCAATACCGCACCCACATACTGTATCTGTACTTGTGATTTTAGCAGTAGGACTGAGGTGATAAAAGAAGGTGATAAAACATAGAGGTAAACTGGTTGGGTTGAAATCTCAGCTCATATCTACCTTAAAGTTTTTCACAAACACATTTTTAAAAAAATGCACTTTATTTGTCAATACATCATAAAAAAATTCAAGTCAATTTAAGGTGCATAATCTCTCCCCAATGAAGAATAGTGAAAGGCTTACAATTCTTCCAAAGCCTATAAACTGTAGCTCAGCAGGAAGTTGACTTCCACATATTGACGCATTCTGGGTTGGGTCCATTACGTAATTTTTAAAAGAATGTCAGGCTTGTTGCCCTGTAGCTTTTATTTTTTGCAGTGTCTGTCATCTTTTCATAGTTATTTCTTAAATAAAATGATGGCTAAATTAAATGTTTTCATGATCTATTGGTTTATTTCATTATTCCATTTGACCAAAAGGGAATAGTATGTACTTGGGTAATTTAAACAAAGATGTACCTGACTGAGTAGTTTTATTGCATGATTTTACTTTTGCTTGAGTAAATTAAAGAAGAAAAAAATAGTTCTACTCAGTTACTTTTGGTTGTACACTTTGAGATTCTTTTAATATCACAGATTTGAATCCAGTTTTTGAAACTTGTTAATTTATAGTAAAACAGCAGCATAGCTTTGACTTATAAGGAACAGCCTACTGTCCCCATACACCACACACCAAAATGTTCAGATACCTTTTCTCTGATCATTCTAAAGTCATGCTAAAATTTGTCTTTGTAAAGTAGACTTAAGCCTCATGTGTTAAAAAATACTGTGCAGACAACAACAACAACCAAAAAAAAAAAAAAACGGTTAGAAATGTGCTCGTTTATAATAATGCTTATTTACCAAATTCCAGTTTAGGGGGCTCCAAATATCCAAGGGCGAGTTAAAGTGAATATCTGAATATTCTGTTCAGTCTTTCCTCTCCCTCAGTGGACTGTTTCGGCATCAGTGTTTTTCTGAAATGTGATTTTGCTCATAAATTTGAAACTTTTTTGTGTAAATTTGAAACTTTTTTGTCCTAAATTTGCACCTTTTCTTGTAAATTTAAGACCCTTTTTCCTCACAAATGTTTTTTTCTGTGTAAAAATGCATTTTCTGTAACAATTTGTTTTCAAATATCTGAATACCAGATTTGAAAACTATACTAATATAATAAATGGATATCACACCCTAGTGCTTAGAAATGACTTCACTGTTCATAGTAATTCTATTTCATAGGAATCTATGTTGCTGTGTTGTGTATGTCAAGATTGGCCCCTTCAAGGCAGGAATGGAGACCCAAGCGCTGAACTGCAGCTTGTGGTATTTATTAATGGAAAACACAAAATCCATCAAGTGCACAAAAATAACTTACAAGCAGTGAGAACATGCAGACGGCGAGATGAAAAAACAGCAAGACACACCAGAACAGGGTAAGGGTTCTGGTGGAGACAAGTGGTTCCAGATGAGGCTCTGACAAGGAGAGGCTAAAAAAGCCCATCTTAAATAGTGCAGGAAATTAATCATAACAAGTAGCATCAAGTGTGGATCATACGCAGGTTGACCTAATTACTGAACACGAAGCACACAAACGATATAATGACAAGGTGGGAGTGCCTGGAACAGGTGGAAAGCTCATGTCACAAGGAAACAAAATATAAACAGTAAGAGCTAAATGGAACAGGAAGTCTAAAGATACTGACAGAATAATAATCATAATAATAAGGACATGAAAACATAACAGAAAAACTGACAACTAAGAACACATCCAAATCACACACAGAAAGATAAACACATAATACTGGAAAAATACGGAAAAAGTGTATTTTTTTTTCTGGCTCAGAAAATATTTATTGTTTTATTGTCTACTGTTCCTTTAATTAATAGGATTTAGGTTTGAGTATATCAGTGTCCATGAGGATATTTTGTATTTCCTTTTCCTCTATCTTTCATCTTGTGGTTCATTACCTGAAAAACTTGAACAGATACCCTCTACTTGAGTAACTTTTTAGTATGTACTTTCCTGCTCTTGGTCAAGTAACTTTTGTGATGACTCCCTTCTTGAAGTATGTGTTGACCACCCATAAGAACCCACGGTGACACCAGCGTAACAAGCACTTTGAATGCCCCAGTCTCTTCCTTATAAAGCTCTGTGGTATATCCCACATAATTTTCCTTTAAGGAAAAATGGGTCTGGGTTCTTATGGGTTAAGACCATATCCACCCAGAACCTCCTCATCACCTCTGTTCCCTTCACCTACATGTCCATTAAAGTGCACTACAAATACTTTCTCCTCCCTGGGAACACTCTCTACCACTTCATCCAGCTTACTCCAGAATTCCTCTCTCTGTTCTCCCTGACATCCAACTCGTGGGGCATATGCACTGATAACATTCAACAGCACACCTTCGACTTCTAGCTTCAAACTCATGATCCTGTCTGACTCCCTCTTTACCTCCTAAATAGTCACCTATTTTCATTCAAGATTACTCCTACTCCATTTCTCTTCCTATCTACACCATGGTAGAACACTTTAAATCCACCTCCAATGCTCCTAGCCTTGTTTTCCTTTCATCTGGTTTCTTGAACACACAGTATATCTACCTTTCTTCTCTCCATCGTATCAGCCAACTCTCTGCCTTTACCAGTCATAGTCCCTACATTTAAAGTCCTTACTCTCACCTGCACACTTCTATCTTTCCTTTTCTCTCTATCTCCCTCCTAACATGCCTTCCCCCTCTCCTCTTCCTCAGTGTTTGACCAACATTAGCCCGTTTTCCACCGGTACCCTGTCGGTTAACAGCACTGGTGGCAGTCGTTGTTAACCCGGCCCTCGACCAATCTGGTACCCAGGGTTAAAGCGGCCTAGGCTAGATTATATCCCAGGTATAATATGGCCTAGGCCAATTCATACTCTGGGGTGTGAACTGGCCTAGGCCACAATATACCTCTTAGGCCAATTCATATCCCCAGGTCAGATTATCTCCCCCATGATATCAGCAGTGTTGAGTGATATAAACAAAAAATACTTTACTTTTCAACATTTTATTGAGATTTCTGCTTCGTCAAGTAAATTAAGTGAGAAAGCTAACAGACTTAAATTTTAAACCTTCCATGATTGTCAAAGAAGAGAAGTCCAGGCCGGCACGTCCAAATCACGTGTCCGTTTTAGGACAACGTAGCAGAAAGACACAGCCTCACAGTATTGCCATTTCAACTTGTGTTGAAAGTGCAGTTTTGAAACTCTCCCAGTTTTTTTAAATAGTGTTGATAGGGCAAGTAAAACCAGAGTTATGATAAACAATTTCCTCCATGTTTTTCAAAATATTTTCGTCATGTTTAGCATATGTTTGGACCAGCAAAAAATAGTAAAAAGCGGAAAGTAAAACTGAAAGTGTGGATTGTAAATGCTCTGTTTGTTTGACGTTGATAGACCATGTAAACACTGAGATATGGTTTTAATATTATAGTAGAAAAATATTTACCTGTGCATAAAAGTGGGATGGGCAGGTGTGTCATTTATTTTGATTTACATGTCATTTTACAAAACGGAAAAAAGTGGTCAGATCAGCTGATAATAATGTAATGTAATGTAAGATCCAAGATGGCGCTGCGGATGGCAGCCACTGGCTTCTGCTCTCTGATGTTTTTGATAATTTTGTGTGTTTTTTTGGACTTCTGCTCTTCCGTCCGAGTCACTTATTCAAGGGAGGAACTACTTTCACTCAGACTATCTCCCAATGCAACTTCTCCGCCAGTTTCTGCTGCTGATCTGAAGTTTTTTCAGTCGATCTTAGCTGTGGGAGCAGCGGCTATTGGCACTGGCCGGAAACGAAGGCGGCGTGGTAAACGTGCCGGTGCGCTAGTCAGGCTGAAGAAACGAGGATATCGCATGCCGCTGCCATCGATCCATCTGGCCAATGTCCGCTCTTTGGCGAACAAAATGGACGAACTGCTGCTCCTGACTCACAAAAATCAGAATCAGATTCAGAATCAGATTTATTGCCATTGTTCATGTAGTACACAAACTAGGAATTTGTCTCGGTGCAATGCTGCAACATTAAACATGATAAAAATAAAAGATAGAAATAAAAAACTATACATGCAATAAAATGTAGAATAAGAATGAGTAATACTAGTCAAAGCAATTTTTAAATATATTAGCGAGCAGCAGATATTGTGGAGTACCACATAGTGCAGTCGGTAATGCAAAAAGAAAACAGTGATGATTGACATGAGTCTGGTTGAGCTGCTGTACATAGTGCACGAGAGTCAATAAGTCACTTAGTGTTCAGCAGTCTGATGGCAGAGGGGAAGAAGCTGTTCATGTGACGGGAGGTTTTAGTCTGAATGGACCGAAGTCTTCTACCTGAGGGGAGGGGGGCAAACAGTACGTGACCAGGGTGTGAAGGATTGGCTATGATCCGGCCTGCACGCCTGCGGGTCCTGGAGATGTACAGGTCCTGGAGGGATGGGAGCTTGCAGCCGATCACCTTCTCAGCAGCGCACACGACACGCTGCAGCCTTAGTCTGTCCCTGGCAGTGGCTCCTGTGTACCACACGGTTATGGAGGTGGTGAGGATGGACTCGATGATGGCTGTGTAGAACTGTACCAACATCTTGGTGGGTAGCTTGAGCTTCCTCAGCTGCCGCAGGAAGAACATCCTCTGCTGGGCCTTTTTGATGAGGGAGCTGATGGTCGGCTCCCACTTGAGGTCCTGGGTGATGGTGGTGCCCAGGAAGCGGAAGAAATCTGCAGTGGTGATGGGATAGCCTGTGAGGGTGAGGGGTGGCAGAGGGGTTGTGACTTTCCTGAAGTCCACAATCATCTCCACTGTCTTCAGAGCGTTCAGCTGCAGGTTGTTGTGGCTGCACTAGGATGCCAGCTGGGCCACCTCTCTCCTGTAGACGGACTCGTCGCCGTTGGAGATGAGCCCGATGAGGGTGGTGTCATCCGCAGACTTGATCAGCTTGACAGACTGGTGGCTGGAGGTGCAGGAGTTGGTATAAAGGGAGAAGAGTAGGGGGGAAAGTACACAGCCCTGGGGTGATCTGGTGCTGATGCTAACAGAGTCTGAGACAGTCTTTCCCAGCCGCACATGCTGCCTCCAGTCCGTCAGGAAGTCGGTGATCCACCTGCAGAGGGAGTCAGGCACATTGAGCAGGGACAGCTTGTCCTGGAGCAGAGCGGGGCGGATGGTGTTGAATGCAGAGCTGAAGTCCACAAACAGGATCCTGGCGTAGGTTCCCGGGGAGTCCAGGTGCTGCAGGATGGAGTGGAGGGCCAGGTTGACTGCGTCATCCACAGACCTGTTGGCTCGGTAGGCAAACTGCAGAGGGTCCAGGAGGGGAGTGGTGATGGACTTGAGGTGGGGCAGGACCAGGCGCTCAAAGGACTTCATGACTACAGAGGTGAACGCTACAGGTCTGTAGTCATTAAGTCCAGTGATCCGTGGCTTCTTGGGGACAGGGATGATGGTGGAGATTTTGAGGCAGGTCGGCACGTGGCATAACTTCAGGGAGGTGTTAAAAATGTCTGTGAAGACAGGAGTCAGCTCTTTCGCACAGTGTCTCAGGGTGGAGGGAGACACGCCGTCCGGACCGGGGGCCTTGCGCGGGTTCAGTCTGGAGAACTGTCTGTGCACGTCCTGCTCACTGATGACAAGGGCAGGGGGGGAGGAGGGGGGGCACCTTTGATGAAGTAGGGACCGTGGAGGCAGTGGCGCTGGGGGGAGGGGGGAGATGGACACAGCTGACGAGGTGTCAAAACGGGCATAGTGTTGGGACAGTCTTTGACAAAGGGCTTCGTCATCCTGACCTTTAGAAGCCTGAGGCCGATAGTTGGTGATTTGCCTCAGTCCTCTCCACACAGAAGCAGAGTCGTTAGCAGTGAACTGCTGCTGGAGTCTCTCAGAATACACAGATTTAGCTCTCCTCAGCTCTCTGTTAAACCGATATTTGACCTCCCTGTAGCAGTCCCTGTCTCCACTTTTCAACGCTGCTTCCTTCTCCTTCCTGATCTGTCTGAGCTTAGCAGTGAACCAGGGCTTGTCATTTGAGTACCTCACCCTGGTGCACGATGGAAGAATGCTCTCCTCACAAAAGTGGATATATGAGTTCACAGTGTCCGTGTACTCATCCAGATCATGCGTGGCTCCTTTAAACATGCCCCAGTCAGTTATTTCCATGCACGTGCTCAGCTTCTCCCCAGCTTCACTGGTCAATTTCTTCGTAGTGCTCACAACAGGTTTAGTGAGCTTCAGTCTCTGTCTGTATGTGGGAATGAGGTGGACCATCACGTGATCAGCGTGATCAGATAGACCGAGCGCAGCACGGGGAACAGCGCGATACGCGTCCTTCACTGTAGTGTAACAGTGATCCAGCGTGTTCTTTCCTCTGACATAATGCACGGCTCAAGAGACACACACGCAGGCTCAGGGTAGATTTAACAGCTTTATTGACAAACAGGGATGTGTGGCTGCGTGTCTGTGGAATAAGAATGTATTGGTGGTGGCGTCTGCGTCAGGCACGGGGGCAGGAGGCCGTACAGCCGGACAACCCTATGGGAGGAAACAGAGGAAGAAGGGTAACGGGCACCACACCAACACAGAGGATAATAATGGTTTTGCTGGCTTACTTGGTTACGACAGGTGGCTGGCGTTGACAAGGGCGGAGCCCGGGAGACAGCGACCTGCAGTGTCTGTGGCAGCAGCGTAGAGATAGCGGCGAGATGGGGGAGTCCACCGCTGGGGAAGTCCACCTGTGCACAGGGGAAAAGGCTGGAGGAAAGAGGTAAGGGGAGCTTACCCAGATAATCTTGCTAGAAGGCTTGAGTACCGTAGTAGCAAACGATGCCGAAGTTGAGAGACGGCTTCAGGCCGAAGCCCAGGGCAGAGTGGATTAAATACCTCGCCACTGACGAGGAGCAGGTGTGCGCGCAGCTGGCGCCACTGATGAGCAGCGAGTCATGACAGTACTCCCCCCTCTAGCAGCGCCTCCTGGCGATGGTTTCTCCGGGTGCGCTCGATGGAACTCAGTGATGAGGGACCGGTCCAACACCAGCGAGGAAGGCACCCATTGTCTCCACTCGGGTCAATAGCCCTCCCAGTCCACCAAATACTACAACCCGCGACCCCGGCGCCGGGCGTCCAAGATCTCAGAGACAGTCCAGGCTGGATGGCCACCAATCATCCGGGGAGCGCGGTGCGCTGCAGGTGGAGGGCAGAGGGGGTCAGAGACCACCGGTTTGACTTTGGAGATGTGGAAGGTGGGATGGATGCGGAGGGAGGAGGGAATAGCCACACGCACAGCCACCGGGTTGATAATCCTAGTTATGGGAAATGGGCCGATGAATCGTTGGGCCAGCTTCCTCCTCTCACCCTTTAGGTTGACGTCCTGTGTGGATACTCAGACTTGTTGTCCCACCTGGTAGGCAGGGGCAGGTCTCCTGTGCCGGTCCGCCGTGGATTTATTGCGCTCCACCGTGCGTAAAAGCGCATTGCGCGCCGTAGTCCAAAGGGAGCGGCACCGCCTAAAGTGCGCCTGGACAGAGGGGACAGCCAACTCGCCCTCCTGCGCGGGGAATAGAGGTGGATCATAACCCAGGGATGCCTTAAAGGGAGACATCCCGATGGCAGACGAGCGAGAGGTGTTGTGGGCGTACTCCACCCAGGCGAGGTGAGAGCTCCAGGACGTGGGCTTAGATGTGGTAACGCAGCGGAGCACAGCCTCCAGCTCCTGATTGGTCCGTTCACACTGCCCATTAGACTGGGGGTGATGGCCGGAGGTGAGGCTTACTTTAGCTCCCAGGGCGTTGCAAAAAGACCTCCAGACGTCCGAAGAGAACTGGGGGCCACGATCAGAGACCACGTCGACCGGTATTCCGTGCAGTCTGACCACGTGTTGGATGAGGAGGTCCACCGTCTCCAAGGCTGAGGGGAGTCCACGTAGGGGCACAAAGTGGGCAGCCTTGGAAAAATGGTCAACGATGGTCAGAACTGTGTCGAAGTTGTTGGAGACAGGAAGCCCGGTGATGAAGTCTAGGGCGATGTGCGACCAGGGCCTGCCAGGGACGGGCAGGGGCTGGAGCAGGCCCGCAGGGGGAGCGTTACCTGACTTACTGGTGGCGCAGACGGGGCAGGCCCGGGCGTAACGGGCGGCATCCTTCCGCAGACCTGGCCACCAAAAGGATCGCTGGAGGAGGTCGATCATCCGTGAAGCTCCAGGATGGCAGGTGAGCTTAGAGGTGTGGAGCCAGTGAATAACGTCCCCCCGGACGGCAGATGGCACGAAGAGCATCCCCTCCGGTCCGCCACCAGGGTCCGGTTCCGACTCTTGTGCCCTCCGGATCTTATCCTCTATGTCCCAGGAAACAGCCCCCACGACGCACGACCTGGGCAGGATGGTGTGAACAGCGTCTTCCGTGGCCTCCGGGGCAAATTGCCTGGAGACGGCGTCGGGCAGGCCGTTCTTGGAGCCAGGCCTGTAGGTGATGTTAAATTTAAACCTTGCGAAGAACAGGGACCAGCGCGCCTGGCGGGCGTTCAGACGCTTGGCAGATCTTAGGTATTCCAAGTTCTTGTGGTCAGTAGGACCACGAAAGGCAAGGCGGCCCCCTCCAGCCAATAACGCCACTCCTGAAGCGCAAGCTTGATGGCCAGAAGCTCTCTGTCCCCCACGTCATAATTACGCTCTGCCGGGGACAGGCGTCGAGAGAAGAAGGCGCAGGGTCGCTTGACTCCATCGGCTGGAGACCGCTGGGACAGCACCGCCCCCACCCCCATGTCCGAAGCGTCCACCTCCACTATGCACTGCAGCGCGGGATCTACCTGGCTGAGGACCCGGGAGGAGGAAAACTCCATCTTCAGCACCTGGAAGGCCGTTGCGGCCTCTTCAGTCTACCGGAACGGGGTCTTAGGGGAGGTGAGGCGGGTCAGAGGCCCGACGATGGCTCCAAAGTTTGGGACAAAGCGGCGGTAGAAATTGGCGAACCCGACGAACTGCTGAACCTGTTTCCTAGAGGTAGGTGTGGGCCAATCCACCACCGCTTTAGTCTTCGCTGGGTCCGGGAGCACCTGGTCATGGGAGATGACGAACCCCAGGAAGGAAGTTGTCTTGGTGTAGAATTCACACTTCTCTGCCTTGACATATAGGCGATTCTCCAACAGCCTCTGCAGGACCCGCCTCACGTGGACCCGGTGCTCATCCCTGGACCTGGAGAAGATGAGGATGTCATCCAGGTAGACGAACACAAACAGGCCGATGAAATCCTGGAGGACGTCATTAATGAGGCGCTGGAAGACGGCTGGAGCGTTGGTCAACCCAAACGGCATCACTAGATATTCAAAATGACCGTTAGGGGTGCGGAAGGCTGTCTTCCGCTCATCTCCCTCCCGGATCCGGACGAGGTGGTAAGCGCTGCGGAGATCCAGCTTGGTAAACCAGGTCGCCCCCTGGAGGGAGTGGAAGGCGGTATCCATGAGGGGCAGGGTGTACCGGTCTTTCTCCGTGATGTCATTGAGAGCTCGATAATCAATGCAAGGACGAAGGGAGCCATCCTTCTTTCCCACGAAGAAGAACCCTGCGCCTACTGGTGAGGAAGATGGTCGGATAATCCCAGTGCTGAGTGACTCCTTCAAGTAGGTGTTCATGGCCTCCTTCTCTGGCGCTGACAGGCTATAGAGGCGTCCTGAGGGTAGGGGCGCCCCCTGATGGATGTTGATGGCACAGTCGTAGGGCCGGTGAGGAGGCAGAGACATCGCCTTGGACTTGCTGAAGACTGCACCCAGGTCGTGGAACTCTGAGGGCACAAGGGTGAGATCCGGAGGCGCGGTGTCCTTGGCTGTGGGAGGCGAGGATGGGGCGCAGGCAGCGGATTGGAGACAGGTGCCCATACAGAAGGTGCTCCAAGCTGACACTTTTCCGGTCTTCCAGTCCAAGGCGGGGTTGTGGAGGTGGAGCCAGGGGTATCTGAGAATGACAGAAGTGACCGAGGTGGGCAGGACGTAGAAGGAGATATCCTCCCGGTGGTTTCCTGAGATGATCACCGGAATGGGAGACGTCCGGTGGGTCACCTTTCCCAGTGAGACTCGGGAGAGATTAACCAGGGCGAGAGGAGGGTCGAGGGGGTGACAACGGATGCCCAATCGGGTTGCCAGGCTCTGTGAAATAAAGCTACCCTCCGCGCCTGAATCCACCAGTGCATGTGTGAGGTGCCCTGTGAGGTTGTGACAGAAGCGGATGGGCAGCGTCAAATGTGTGAGGGGATTTAACCGATTAGCGTCCGCGAGGCCCCCTACAGTGACTCGCGGACCTCCTCGTTTGGCTTCTCTGGACAATGCTCCACCGTGTGCTGGCTACCCCCGCAATACATGCAAAGGCCCAGATCACGGCGGCGTTGTTTCTCCGCCAGGGGGAGCTTTGTCCAGCCCGTCACCATCGGCTCCAACTCCTCGGAGACCTCCGGCGGCGGCAACGCCAGGTGGCGAGCTTGGGACAAGCGCGCAGAGGCGCCCCGCGAGCAAGAAGGCTGCTTCCGCTCTGAGGCGCGCTCACGCAGCCTGTTATCCAAGCTGATGGCTAGGGAAATCAGCTCCGCCAGCATCTCCGGGATATCCCGGCCGGCCAGCTCATCTCTCAGACCAGAGTTTAGGCTGCGGAGGAAGATGCCGCAGAGCGCACGCTCTTCCCAGCCAACTTCCTCCGCGGTAACCCGGAAGTCGATCGCGTATTCGGCCGCCGATCGGCTCCCCTGTTGGAGGCCGAGAAGGCGGTCGACCTGGACACTGTCCAAACGCGAATGATCGAACACCGTCAGAAAAACCCAGAGCTGCACGGGGGACAGCATGATAGGCGTTTCTTAAAACTGTGTAACAGTGGTCGAGCGTATTTGTGTCCCTGGTGGGACATTTAATATGCTGTCTGTATTTAGGAAGCTCTTTTGTGAGATTAGCTCTATTGATTCCGCCAGTGTTACGTAGTGTCCGTAGAATTGACCAAGTGCATTCTGGGTAGGGTAGGAACCGTTAGTTCGCTGAGATCATGTCAACGTAGGAGACATTGTTACAAAGCAGCTGTGTTTTAAACTGTAATAGTCGTTCTCACAACCGCCGTGGAGAAAAGGTAAACCACGGAATAGGCTTTTATCGTTTTCCAGCATGGAAGAAGAACAGCACAGCTCACGTTTCGGATGTAACTAAGAGGCGACGCCTGGCCTGGATTACAGCAGTCAGAAGACCCAACATAACTTTCAAACACGCACCTGTATCGATGGTGGTGTGCTCAAAGCATTTTCATAAAGGTACGTTATGATTTATTGTGTATGTCTGTTGTTAAAACTTTCTTGTGTTGTGGTTAAGACTTGCCTGGTCATAGCTTTTACCCAATGTCAGCAGTGCTAAGCTAAACAGAGCTAAGCTAAAGAAAGACTCCAATATCCGAGTAGCTAGAAAAAGTTACCACTCACACACCTGTGTGAGCGGGTTTAATTTGTTCTACACCAAAGTATTTTCTTACCGTTTCCTTTGCTTTAACAGCAGACCAGCTTATGAAATGCGAGACTGTGATCCTGACTGGGCACCTTCTCTAAACCTTGGGCATGCAGAGCTTCCAGCTTCCACTCCTGACAGGTTTAACCGCTTATACAGAAGGACAAGATTATAACAAAAAGAATCAGCAGGGCAGGCAAGTGACCCCCTAGCACAGACCCCCAACATCACTGGCCCTGTGACTGAGATGGATAATGTAGCTCCTTCAGGTAGTCTTTTTTTTACCTATGTTTTTCTTTCTAAAATGTGTCTTGGGATTCCTTTTGATTACAAAATATATTAACTACAGTTGTTTATTGTCCTGATCAGCAACAGATAACATCACACCTCTGGCTGAGGTGGAGGAGACGACATCTGATGAAGCAGCACTGATCTGTCAGGCTGATGATGCTCCAGTGGAAAATGTGCAAGAACTACAGAATTGCAGCATGTGTCACCTTAGGCTTAAAGAAATTTTACTATTGCAAGAGGAGAACAGAAAGTTAAAGGGAGAGCTCTCCAGAAAGAACCTGGATGAGAATTTCCTCAAAGATAATGACTCAAAGGTGAAATACTACACTGGGCTTCCATCTTTCAGTTTAATGGCTCTGCTGATGCAATTTTTTCCCAGCCTACCAAAGACAGAAAAATTTCCCAATTTCAAATTCTCCTTTTAACTATGATGCGTTTGCGGATTAATTTGCCTCTTGAACATATTGCACACCTTTTTGACATAAGCAGACAAACTGCATCCATCCTGTTCTGCGACACCATAAATGTACTCCATGCACACCTCAGCCCTTTGGTGTACTGGCCAAAGAGACATAGTTTGCAGGCTAGCATGCCACATCAGTACGCTGAAATGTTTGGCAATAAGGTCACAGTTATTACTGACTGCTTTGAACTTTTTAGTTTTAGAATGTAGGCCATGACATGTTTTTGGTGTGGTTTAGCCATTTTGACATCATGTCTTTAACTGCGTCAATAATATTGAAGCAGTTAAAGCAGCACCTCTTCAATTTTTCTTATTGCTCAAACATTTTGCTTTCTTTCCTCTTTTTATATATGTAAATCACACTGAGTTGCCCTTGTGTATGAAATGTGCTATATAAATACACTTGCTTGCTTTGTAACAATTTTTGGAATAAAGTACACGATGGCTTACAAACTCCAGCTCTTTATTTCAAAGATGCAAAACTGTAACCATAACCATGACACAATACAAGAATATAAATTGACATGCATGATCGACATGTATCGTTGTTCACACAGTGTTATAGCGCATAACTGTCCCATGTTACAGCACTACTCTAATGTGCACATTGCAAAACCACGGCTGCTGTGGGGTTGGTACTTCAGAGTCCCGCACATCCTAAATGGAACCACTGAATTTCACAGTTTTGGTTATCACAGGCAACCATGTCATCCAGCTCTTCTGGCTGCCTGCAAGTCCACCGCACTTCTGCTGTGTTATGTGCCTGTCTTCTGGGATTTTGTGTGGGACCTGGCTGTAATGCAGTTAGACGTCGTCTTTTGGGCTTCTGGGTGGGTTTATCAGCTGCAGCTTTCTCTTGTGTTGTGGGGTCAGAGTCAGTAAAGTGACGGGCAACAAGCTCAGGTAGGAAAACTTTATAAAAAAAGTTCTGGGCCACTGGTAAAAGTGTTTGCTCCCACAGGTCAGAATCTGGTGTGACGCGTACAACAACACAACTTTTTGTGGTCCACACAACAAAGTCACAGAAATGTGAGCCTGTCACAAAAATTTGCATTTGTACCTGCTTGTAGTACTTGTGACTGCTTGAGTTCTAGTCTCCCATCAGAGAGTTCCAGGTAAAAATCCTTGTCTGCACAGGCCTGCAGGATGTTGTTGCGGTGCTTATATGGGATTTTATTTCCACACAGCCTTTCTCACAGCAGGTGCAGGACACAAGTGCATCAGGGGTTGCACCAACTTCAGGAAAGGAGGGGTTGATTATAAAATATTATAAGCACACTTTCACATGTATATTGAGTGCATAATTCAATTTATGGCATGCACTTATTTTATTTAGTAAATAAATACTTGCAATCAAGACAAGAAATTAAAAAAAAACACCTTTGTGAGCACAACTGTCCAAGTCATGCACCCATCAGTCTGAATTGCACTTTCACTTGCTTCAAAGACCTAAAGTTACTAAAAACTTCATGCGTGTATGGACTTATGCTTACAGTCATATAATATAATAATAAATGAAGACATGGTCGAAGTTTGGCAGAATGTTTACATCCGAACTCCATGTGATATGTTGGTAGGGATCTAGTCCATTAACCCCTTCAAGCTTCACCAAATAGCGTGCCTTTGCAGTGTAGAGGATGCCTTTCACAGACGAGACTGAGTTTATTTCTCAGGGTTGGTTTATTGAGAGGTCATATCCTCTAACAAGCACAGAATCTCAGAAAAGAGGCAGAACAATCATCCTTCACAGTTCTCCACGGGGCGCCCCCGCCCCGTGGAGACATCGCAGATTAGAGGAGGCACACCTATCTGTTGCACCCTGTGCTCCAGCCTTAGCCCTGTTGGCCCAGACTGGAGCGCGTGCACATCCGCATCGCTAACCTGCTCGGTGGCCATGGCTGCATAATCTAAGCCCACGCAGACCGGGGCTGTGAGCGCTTCCACGCCGCAAGCCTGGCCCGCGTCCACGGCCACCGTGTCTGCCCCCTGGGGGCCTGGTGTTGCAACTGTGCGCGAGAGACAATCTGCCACTACATTGTGTTTGCCCGCCACGTGTTGAATGTCGGTGGTAAACTCCGAAATCGCGGCCAGCTGTCTCTGCTGCCGGCCAGACCAAGGCTCTGAAATCTTGGCCATCGCAAATGTTAATGGTTTGTGGTCTACAAACGCGGTGAAACGGCGCCCTTCCAGCCAGAACTGGAAGTGGCGGATGGCCAAATGCAGGGCTAAAAGTTCGCTATCGAATGCGCTGTATTTCCGCTCGTTATCGCGCAATGTTTTGCTGAAAAACGCAAGCAGTTGCCAGCTCCCTGCTACCAGTTGCTCAACAACCGCCCCAACTGCTACGTCGGAAGCGTCCGTGGTTAGTGCCATGCGAGCTGCTGGCACCGGGTGTGCCAATAACGCAGCGTTCGCCGGGGCCGACTTGACCTGGGAGAAAGCACGCTCCCGTTCCGGGGACCACTCGACCTTATTTGCAGGTTTTTGTTTCTTTAGTGCCGCGTACAGTGGGTGCATGAGCTGTGCCGCGCTGGGGAGGAAGCGGTTATAAAAATTGACCATCCCCAAAAATTCTTGCAATTCTTTAACTGTCTGCGGTTGGGGAAACTCCGTTATCGCGCGTACTTTATCGGGCAGCGGGACCGCTCCTTCAGGAGAAACGTGGTGCCCCAAAAAATCGATTTGCGCTACCCCGAACTGGCATTTCGCTGGGTTAATTATTAACCCATGTTCTGTCAGCCTCTGAAAAACTGCTGTGAGGTGACGTTCATGTTCGTCCTCGGATGCGCTGGCTACTAAAATATCATCCAAGTAGACGAACACAAAAGGGAGGCCGCGCAACACCGCATCCATCATGCGTTGGAACGTCTGTGTGGCGCCCTTGAGGCCGAAAGGCATGCGCAAAAAACTCGAAAAGCCCAAAGGGGGTTATTACTGCCGTTTTGGGTATGTCTTGAGCGCGGACTGGGACTTGGTGATAACCGCGCACCAAATCTATTTTGGAAAAGATGCGCGCCCTCGCCAAATGTGCCGAAAAATCCTGGATGTGCGGAATCGAGTAGCGGTTGTGTGCTGAAGCATTATTTAACCTGCGGAAATCACCGCAAGGCCGCCACGAGCCGTCAGCCTTGGGAACCATATGCAGGGGTGACGACCAAGGGCTGTTAGAGCGTCTAACAATGCCCAGTTTTTCCAAGTTGGTGAATTCCTCGCGCGCGATGGCCAGTTTAGCTGGGTCCAAGCGCCGAGCTTTTGCAAAAACAGGGGGGCCAGAGGTAGTTATGAAGTTCTCGACCCCGTGTTTGGCTATTGACGCTGAAAATGTTGGGACCGTGAGCGCTGGGAACTGATTGAGTAGTGCATGAAACTTACCACCCGCAGCTATGACATTGGGATGGGCAGAAGGCAGGGTCACCCGAGCTGTACAGGAGATAGAGTGGAAAGACCACACGTCTATTAGAATCAGAATCAGAATCAGAATCAGGTTTATTGCCATTGTTCATGTAGTACACAAACTAGGAATTTGTCTCGGTACAATGCTGCAACATTAAACATGATAAGATAAGAGAAATAAACTATACATGTAATAAAGTGTAGGATAAGATTAAGTGATACTGGTCAACAGTTAAAATATATATTAGCCAGCAGCAGATACTGTGGAGAACTATATAGTGCAGTCAGTAATGCAGGAAGAAAACAGTGATGATTGACATGAGTCTGGTTGAGCTGCTGTACATGGTGCACGAGAGTCAATAAGTCACTTAGTGTTCAGCAGTCTAATGGCAGAGGGGAAGAAGCTGTTCATGTGACGGGAGGTTTTAGTCTGGATGGACCGAAGTCTTCTACCAGAGGGGAGGGGGGCAAACAGTACGTGACCAGGGTGTGAGGGATCGGCTATGATCCGGCCAGCACGCCTCCGGGTCCTGGAGATGTACAGATCCTGGAGAGATGGGAGCTTGCAGCCGATCACCTTCTCAGCAGTGCGCACGACGCGCTGCAGCCTTAGTCTGTCCCTGGCAGTGGCTCCTGCGTACCACACGGTTATGGAGGTGGTGAGGATGGACTCGATGATGGCTGTGTAGAACTGCACTAACATCTTGGTGGGTAGCTTGAGCTTCCTCAGCTGCCGCAGGAAGAACATCCTCTGCTGGGCTTTTTTGATGAGTGAGCTGATGGTCAGCTCCCATTTGAGGTCCCTGGTGATGGTAGTGCCTAGGAAGCGGAAGGAATCAGCAGTGGTGATGGGAGAGCCTGAGAGGGTGAGGGGGGGCAGAGGAGTAGTGACTTTCCTGAAGTCTACAATCATCTCCACTGTCTTCAGAGCGTTCAGCTGCAGGTTGTTATTGCTGCACCAGGACGCCAGCTGGGCCACCTCTCTCCTGTAGGCGGACTCGTCGCCATTGGAGATGAGCCTGATGAGGGTGGTGTCGTCCGCAAACTTGATCAACTTGACAGACTGGTGGCTGGAGGTGCAGGAGTTGGTGTAAAGGGAGAAGAGTAGGGGGGAAAGTACACAGCCCTGGGGTGATCCGGTGCTGATGCTAGTATAGTCTGAGACAGTCTTTCCCAGCCGCACATGCTGCCTCCGGTCCGTCAGGAAGTCGATGATCCACCTGCAGAGGGAGTCAGGCACGTTGAGCAGGGACAGCTTGTCCCGAAGCAGAGCGGGGCGGATGGTGTTGAATGCGGAGCTGAAGTCCACAAACAGGATCCTGGCGTAGGTTCCCGGGGAGTCCAGGTGCTGCAGGATGGAGTGGAGGGCCAGGTTGACTGCATCGTCTACAGACCTGTTGGTTTGGTAGGCAAACTGCAGCGGGTCCAGGAGAGGGGTGGTGATGGACTTGAGGTGGGACAGGACCAGGCGCTCAAAGGACTTCATGACTACAGAGGTGAGCGCTACAGGTCTGTAGTCATTAAGTCCAGTGATCCGTGGCTTCTTGGGGACAGAGATGATGGTGGAGGATTTGAGGCAGGACGGCACGTGGCATAACTTAAGGGAGGTGTTAAAAATGTCTGTGAATACAGGAGCCAGCTGTTTCGCACAGAGTCTCAGGGTGGAGGGAGACACGCCGTCTGGGCCGGGGGCCTTGCGCGGGTTCAGTCTGGAGAACTGTTTGAGCACATCCTGCTCACTGATGATAAGGGGAGGGGGGGAGGAGGGGGGGTGCCTTAAATGAAGTAGGGAATGTGGAGGCTGTGGAGCTGGAGGGAGGGGGGGAGTTGGACACAGATGACGAGGTGTCAAAACGGGCATAGTGTTGGGACAGTCTTTGACAAAGGGCTTTGTCATCCTGACCTTTAGGAGCCTTAGGTCGATAGTTGGTGATTTGCCTCAGTCCTCTCCACACGGAAGCCGAATCATTAGCAGTGAACTGCTGCTGGAGTCTCTCTGAGTATTGAGATTTAGCCCTCTTCAGCTCTCTGTTAAACCGGTATTTAACCTCCCTGTAGCAGTCCCTGTCTCCACTTTTCAGCGCTGCTTCCTTCTCCTTCCTGATCTGTCTGAGCTTAGCTGTGAACCAGGGTTTGTCATTAGAGTAACTCACCCTGGTGCGTGATGGAAGAATGTTCTCTTCACAAAAGTGGATATATGAGTTCACAGTGTTCGTGTACTCATCCAGATCATGCGTGGCTCCTTTAAGCATGCCCCAGTCAGATATTTCCATGCACGTTTCCAGCTTCTCCTCAGCATCACTGGTCCGTATCTTCGTAGTGCTCACAACAGGTTTAGTGAGCTTCAATCTCTGTCTGTATGTGGGAATGAGGTGAACCATCACGTGATCAGATAATCCCAGCGCAGCTCGAGGGACAGCGCGATATGCGTCTTTCACTGTGGTGTAACAGTGATCCAGTGTGTTTAATCCTCTGGTGGGGCATTTAATAAATTGTTTGTAGCGGGGGAGATCGTGGCTCAGATTGCACTGATTAAAGTCGCCAGCCACAATAATCAGCGAGTCTGGAAAACTCCGCTCTGTGTGTTGAATGTGATCCGCGAGCACGCGCTGAGCTTCGCGCGTGTCCGCGTCGGGAGGGGCGTACACAGCGATCATTATGAAAGAAGCAAACTCCCGCGGGGAATAGAAGGGCTTGCAATTGATAACAAAAAATTCCAAGGCAGGAGAACAGTGTTTGGAAATTACCGTTACATCAGAGCACCAGCTGCAGTTGATGTAGAAGCAGACACCGCCTCCTGTGGTCTTGCTGGAAAGCTCTGTGTCACGATCAGCACGGAAGAGCTGAAAGCCGTCGAGGCGCAGCGCGCTGTCCGGTATATTTTCCCGGAGCCAGGTCTCAGTAAAGCAGAGGACAGCTGAGGAGGCGAGGTCCTTAAAACGCATCAGCAGTCTCAGTTCATCTACCTTGTTAGAGAGAGAGTTGGTATTGGACAGAAATATGCCAGGCAGCGCCGTTCGCGAGCCTCTCCTGCGAAGTCGTACGAGAGCGCCCGCTCGTCTTCCTCTCTTCCGCCGTCTCACTTTCCGAGCCAAACAATAAACCAGATCGGCGGCAGGGGCTAGAAAAACTGGGAGGAGGTCCGTGGGGGTGAAAGTCCTGATATTTAGAAGATATCTTAGTAAGATCAACTAATAAACTGTTTGAGCATAAAAAATCAGCACCTAGCATGTTGTTGCTAACTGCAGCTACGACGAAAGTCCACTCGAAGGTGCGACCATGGAAGGATAGGAGGAGCTTCTTCTCCCCATAGGTTTTGATCGTCGAGCCATTTGCCGCTAGCACCAGGGGTCCGCTGGAAGGCGCCAGCAGGTCCGTGTAGGAAGGCTTGACAAAACTCAGCTGGGAGCCTGTGTCCACCAGGAAATCCTTTCCTGAATTCGCATCCGTCACGAAAAGCAGCTTGTTCTTCTCGCTGAGAGCAGCAGCTGCTACCGACTCTCGGTCTTGGCGTTTCCCTGGCGCTTGTATCGGCACGGTGGGATGCATCTGCGCGCCCTCTCGGCGAAACATCGATGGTAAAAGCAGAGGGTGCCATCCGCTCCGCTTCTCCTGGTCTCTGCCGCTGCTGACATCAGTGGGTCCGGTGCTGCGGCCTCTGGTCTCCCCTTGTCTCGCGGGGGTTCGTTCAGCTCCGTTGCCGCCGTCGTGGCTGCGTGTCGTCTATGGGCGTCGACGAGCCGCTGCGCCTCCTGACCCAGCCCATGGTAGTCACGGTCGTTGAGCAGCTGTGAGCTGGCCAGGGTGACTCTCACTGCTGGCGGTAGTGTTCTGAGAAAGAGGTGGGCGAAGATAAAACTGTCGTCATCTTCGCCTCTCAGGTTCATTATCCTCGCCATCAGATCTGCCGGCCTGTCTGCTTCCCCTTCTGTTAGCACCAGAAGTCTCTCTGCTCGCTCTCCCTGCGAGGGAGTGAAAGCTCGAATGAGGGCGGCTTTCAGTGCGCCATACTTGTCGTCCTGGGGCGGGTGGTTGGTCAGGCTCTCCACCTGCTGCACTGTGAGGCTGTCCAGCTTCGCGACGACATGGTATAACCTCGTTGCGTCTGCTGAGATTCACCGATGAAGCAGACCACCGTCTGCTTCATCTTATTCCAACATACAGACAGAAACTAAAAACTTCCAAGTCTGTTGTAAGGACTGTGAAGAAATGGACTGAGGAATCAAAGCTGGAGTTACAAGCCTGCTTTGACTGCACAGACTGGAGTGTTTTTGAAGATGCAGCCATTAACCTAAATGAACTCACTGACACTGTGACATCATACATCAGTTTTTGTGAGGACATGTGTGTGCAGACCAAGACCTTCTGCACATACAACAACAATAAACCCTGGTTCACTCCTAAACTGAAGCAGCTACGTCAGACCAAGGAGAAGGCCTACAGGACTGGTGGCTGGACTCTGTACAAGCGGGCCAGAAACATGCTGACGAAGGAGATCAGGCTTGCTAAGAGGAGCTACAGTGAGAAGTTACAACAAAACTTCTCAGCCAACAACTCTGCTTCTGTTTGGAGAGGGCTGCAGAATATCACCAACTACAGGAGACCATCCCCCCACCCTGTGGAAAACCTCCAGCTGGCTAACGACTTAAACAGCTTTTACTGTAGGTTTGAAAAGAACCTACAGTTCTCACCTCCCACCCACACAAAAGGATTATCTGCAGCCCCAGGAACTCCATCCCTCCTCCACTCTGACCTCCCACCAGCACTAATGATCTGTGAAGAGGAGGTGCGCCGGGTCTTTCGGAGACAAAAGATCAAGAAGGCTGCAGGACCTGATGGTGTGTCTCCGTCCTGCCTGAGAGTCTGCTCCAACGAGTTGGCCCCCATCTTCACCCGGATCTTTAATAGATCACTGGAGCTGTGTGAAGTTCCTTCCTGCTTCAAACGCTCCATCATCATTCCAGTTCCCAAGAAACTCTCTGTTACAGGATTAAACAACTACAGACCTGTTGCCTTGACCTCTGTGGTCATGAAATCCTTGGAGAGATTGGTGCTGAACCACCTGAAGGTTGTCACAGGCCCCCTGATGGACCCACTGCAGTTTGCCTACCGGTCAAACAGGTCAGTGGATGATGCAGTGAATATGGGACTACACTACATCCTGCAACACCTCGACTCCCCAGGGACGTACACCAGGATCCTGTTTGTCGACTTCAGCTCGGCGTTCAACACCATCATCCCAGGCATTCTTCATCAGAAACTCCTCCAGCTCAAGGTGCCCTCCTCCACCTGCCAGTGGATCTCCAGCTTTCTGACTGACAGGTGGCAACAGGTGAAGCTAGGGAGATTTACATCCAGCTCCCGAAAAATTAGCACTGGCACCCCCCAAGGATGTGTCCTTTCCCCACTGCTCTTCTCCCTCTACTCCAACGACTGCACCTCAGAGGACCCTTCGGTGAAGCTCCTGAAGTTTGCGGATGACACCACAGTCATCGGTTTAATCCGGGATGGTGATGAGTCTGCATACAGGCGGGAGGTGGAGCAGCTGATCCTCTGGTGCGGCCAGAACCATCTTGAACTTAACCCAGCCAAAATGGTGGAGATGACTGTGGATTTCAGGCGACACCCTCCTTCATTCCCCCACTCACCATCCTCAACAGCACAGTGTCCACTGTGGACTCCTTCAAGTTTCCGGGTACCACCAATCTCCCGGAACCTGAAGTGGTCCTCCCATATAGACACTGTCCGGAAAAAGGCCCAGCAGAGGTTGTTTTTTCTGCGTCAGCTCAAGAAGTTTGATTTGCCTCAGGAGCTGCTGGTTGTCTTCTACACCGCCATCATCCAATCTGTCCTCTGCTTTTCCATCACTGTCTGGTTTGGATCTGCCACTAAACAGGACAAGACCAGACTGCAGCGGATCATTAAGTCTGCGGAGAGGATCATTGGTACCGACCTACCCTCCATTGAGAACTTATATCGGTCCATAACCAGGAAACGGGCGGGAAACATCTGTGCTGACCCGTCACACCCCGGCCACAAACTGTTTGAACTTCTATCTTCTGGTCGTCGTTACAGATCACTGAAGGTCAAAACCACCCGTCACAGGAATAGTTTCTTTTCTCAAGCCATCACTCTGATGAACTCCTAACATTCACCTAGTCCTACCTGCTGCTGTACTCATGACTTTTCATCCATTCTTACATTGCACATAACTCTCACACTGCTTTTTACTTCATTCACATTATATCACTATCTGAGTTCACATTGAAATACTGTGTGACTGTATATTTTTTCATATATTTCTGCAAAGTGTGGATAGTCTGAGTAAATAACTCCATATATTCCTTTATATATTTGCATCCTTTTATAGAAATGTGGAGAGACTGTAATTTACTGTACATACTCTGTTGTCATTGAATCCTTATTTAAATCTTATTTAAATCCTTCACCTGAACAACGAGAGCAAGTTTTTAGCCAAAGTCAAATTCCTTGTATGTGTTGTGCATACTTGGCCAATAAAGCTGATTCTGATTCTGATGTAACGTAGTGACGTGATGACGTGGGGTGTTGTAAATATACTGTGTAAATACAATCAAAACCTCTACCAAGACGAGTATATTCTGGTGTGGTGGGGTATAGTCTGGCCTAGGCTATTTTACATCCTCGAGTATAGTTTGGCCTAGGACAGTTTATCCCCCGGGGCATACTTTGGCCAGGGCCAAACTATACCCGGGTTTAATTTGGGAAGGGATTAATTTTGCCTGTTGCACCAGGCTTGGGACCGGCACTTATTTTTATTTTATTTAGCAAATACAAAGTTTACAAGCCAAACAACTGCTTCCTAATCTGTGATATATATATATATATTTTTTTTTGGTTACTTATTTGTACCCGTAGGTAGATTTGTTTTGCAGTCTGGTGACAAGCCACCAGCTGCCGGTCGCTGCGTGCGCAAGTGCCCCATATCCCTAACCTGCATGTTTTTGGCATGTGGGAGGAAATCGGAGAAATCCCGGAGTAAACCCACGCTACACGGGGAGAACATGCAAACTCCACACAGATCACTGTTGGTCGGGGGCTGGGATCGAACCCACGATCTCACGATCCCCGCGCTCCCCGCGCTCCCCCGGCCAAGGGTAAAACTGTGCTGCCACAGTGCTAACCACTGCGCCACCATGCAGCCCAGTGATATGGAGGGCAGCCAGCCCTCCTTTCAGTCTGCGCAGCGGGCAGGCTTCAATGATATGTTTCATTGTTTGCTTCTCTCCACAAGCACACAGTGGGCTTGGGGTGCTGCCCCATTTGTAAAGGCTAGCCAAGCAAGCAAGCATGTCCGGTTCTGAATCTATTCAGGGTTGACCACAGTCTTCTTGGGAGGTTGTCCCTAAGTGCTTGTTGGGTGGGGTCTGACACCAGATGTTTATGTGGTATATCCTTGGACTCCCACTCCTTCCAGGCTTACTGGGTGGTGAAGCTGGTGGGTGGAAGGTTCTTCCAAATCAGTCATCTAGTTGATAGATGGGCAGTGGCAGGGTTGAAAATGTCTGCATAGATTGGTAGACGGAGGGAGTCTATGACTTTTTTGCAGCATCATTTGTGTGATTGCTACATGCCAGATGTGTAGGGGAGTTATGTTTGATAGGACAGGGAGCCAGGGGAGTGGTGTTAAGCGAATGGTCCCGGTTATGATTCGCATGGTTGTATTAAGCTGGGGGTCCACGTAATGTGTGTGGAATAACCTAATCCAAAAAGGGGCACAGTATTCTGCTGCAGAGTAAGCTAAGGCCAGTGCTGAGGTGTGCAGAGTAGTGGCTGCTGCCCCCCATTTTGAACCAGCATGCTTGCAGAGCAAGTTGTTTCTAGACTTCACCTTTGCCGCTGTACCTTTCAAATGTTCTTTAAAGGATAGTGTCCTATCAAGGGTCACTCCTTGGTAGGTTGGATTGGTGGCATGCTTCAACTTGACTCCTCTGAGTTGAATATTTACAGTTTCTCTGTAGCAGCTTTCGCATTGTTGAAGTGGAATATGTTGGACACTGTTTTGGTTAGACTTGGAATTAGGTGCCAGGTGCTGCAATACTGGTCTAGCTTTGCAACACCTTCTGTGGGTATCTGTTCCAATGATTCAAAGTCTGGGGCTTGGGTTGCCAGGCAGATGCCATCTGCATAAAAATTAAATCACCCTTTATTGTCATTCAACCATACATGTACAGTAGAACGAAATTGTGCTTTATCCTATCTACAGTGTCAATCACACCCCCCATGTGTAGAATCAGAAGGGCCGCTGCCACAGATTTCCCTCCTCCATTCCATAATTGCTGAGCACCAAGCTGGACGGCAGGAAGTTCCACTTTTATATAGTCTTTGGCATGACCTGGCCGGGATTTGAACCCCTGCCTCCCGGGTGTGGGGCGGATGCTCTACCAACTGAGCCACCACTCCAGCATGGGATTTTATGGTGGGTAGGTCGTTAATGTAGAGGTTAAACAAGGATGGGGTGAGGACTGACCCTTGTGGGAGCCCGTTTGTCTGCCTTCTCCATGCACTCTTATTCAGTCCAAGGTGAACTCGGAACCTCCTGTTGGTTAGCAGAGTTTCAGTGATTGTTGTTGCCCAGGAAGGGAGTGCTTTAGTGAGTTTCAGCAGGAAGCCTTTATACCATACAAGAGTCATAGGCAGCTGTAAGGTCGAGGAACACTGTTCCTGTCTTCAGTTTACTCTGAAAACCATTTTCAATGAAAGCAGTCATAGCCAAAGCTCATTCTCCTGTGCTACGGCCTTTTCAGAAACCGGCCTGATCTATACAAAGGATTTCTTCTATTGCTGGGGATAGGTGTTTTAATATAAGGCATTCCAAGATTTTAAAAGGGATGCAGAGTAGAGAGATTGGGCGGTAGCTTGCTGGCAGACCAGCACTAGGAGTACATTGGATTGTGCACCCCCTGTAGCTGGGTTTGTGACTGCAAACAAATAGTTGCATTAAATGTAACAATAAAGTCATCTGTTTGAACCCTGCCCCCTTTACACAAGTATGAGAAGATGAGATGAAACAAAGAGGATGGGAGAGAAACCAAACTTTTGCTTTAAACATTTTTCTGTTGATGGGACTTTGAAGAACATATGGACATTTCATGTTTGTATTAATTACAGATGGTTGAGGATGTCCAAGTTAATTAAAGATGGTTATTTTGATTTCAGTCTGGTCTCGATCTCTCTTGGTCTTGGCTTGGTCTCAAATCCTTAATCTCTTGGTCTTGGCACATTCTGGTCATGGTTAGTATGGTCTTGACTACAGCACTAAAGCCCCTTTCAGAGTACCCCAGCAATCCAGGCGAACCTAGTACGATCAGGGCTCTGTTGTCTGATTAGGGTCTATTCCTCTTTTTTTCATGATAGTGTTGTGTAGTTATTTATGATGTTATTGTTCTATGCTTTTATTTATGAGGCACAGTGTGGTGGCTCTGACTTCCAGTCTCATCACCACCTGTGCCTATAAAGGGCAGCAGGCAGGTGGGGCGGGTCTCTTTGCCATCCACTCTACCTGGCGGTCATGTGCGGTGGGGTTGTACTATCCCTTTAATAAACATGTGTTCAGTTCGACACCTGGCCTCGTCCTTTGGCTCCATATCCAGGCATAACATTTGGCGACGAGGATAAAAGGTATGGAAGCATGTGTTTCTTCTGTTCTGTCCTTTTTGGAGCTCCCGGGTGAGCCACCTGTCCCCTGGCCGAGGTGGCCCTCCAAACGTACATGGTGGTGCTAAACCTTGGAAAGATGGACAAATTGAGGGAACGCGCGTTGTTGGTGCACAACCTGGGAATGGAGGGACGATGGATTTTGAGCATGCTTGGTGACTGTGACGACTTTGACGACGTGGTTGAGCTAATGGCGTGCCATTTTCGCACCCTGGACAATGTCATAGTTCGGAGGATTAAGTTTTGGTAGCACCGCCAACAGATGGACGAGCCCATTCAGTGGTTCGTGGCAGACTTGAGGCTTCTGGCTAGCGAGTGTCTGTTTGGACCGTTGGAGAAAGCGATACTGTAGTTCACGACCAGTTTGCGGAGCATACCAACTGCACTGCAATAAGGTCGAAGCTGCTCAATTTTCCGGGTGAATTAACACTATCCAGGGCCAATGAGTTAGCTCTCTAGCTGGATACTGCAGATAAGCTGACACAGTTGCTGAGTGAGTGTTTGTCACACTGACAGCTAGGATCCCCTGTGACCACACAAGTAGTGGACCCGGACAGCGATGGGAGCGTTGAAGATGACGCGGAAAATGCCAACGCTGTGGACTTGAGGTCTGCCCTAGGGAAGCCCAGGAGTATGGGCTGCGGGTCCTTGAAGCACCGTTCCAAGGCCAGAGACTGTCCAGCAAGAGGGAAGTGCTGCGGCAGGTGTGGCCGCTTACACCATTTTGCCAGGGTGTGCCACATGTTTGAGAGAGGGAGTCCGCAGTATAAATTGGCCGCTCCCACCCCGACGGTTGTCCACACTGTGTCCCCGAGCACCAATGGATACACATTCTGCATGGTGGAGTTGGATGGTGTTGAGGTGCCATTGCTGATCGACATGGGGACGGAGGGCTTCCTGCTGAATTGGGCTACAGTGAGACGACTTTTTCACACTACAGGATTGGAAGTGACCCAGCACTGCATTGTGGATATGGAGGAGGACGGCTGGCCATAGTGGGTATGCTGAAACTTGATGGCCTGGTACAAATCGGCGGAGATGCCTAATCTGGAGTTCACCGTGACGGCCCATGGTGACAACATCATGGGCTGTGATCTTTTTATGGTCTGGGTTTTGCCATTAAGAGTGGTGCTGGGGAGGAGTGGTCGTGCTGTGGACTGTGGGACCGACTGGTTCCAAGAGTGGAAGACGATGCAGTGTGGGATGAAGAACTGCCCGGTGCCCTGGAAGGTGGGCAGGACTAATCTCGCTCAGGGTCATTGCAGGAGGGTCCCTGTGCCAGAGCCCAAGTCGCCATGGATGAGGGTACTGGGTGGCACGGCGGGACACCTGCAATGACCAGCGATGCCGAGGGGCTGGCTTCAATTGTTCCCAGAGCTCGGCTGAAGTGGGCTGGTGAACATGGCGCCACAGCGGCGATTGCCACAGTGGATTCACAAGAGTTCAGGGCCAGACCGTTAGGCACAGTGAAACCATGTGCCATGCAGAGACCCTGCAAGCTGAACAGGGCCCCTCTGGGAGTCGCGGACTTGGTCCGGGCTCGGGAGGAGGCTGGATCATGGCGGGTACGGGCCAAACGGCAGTTGGGGGAGCACCAGGGACAGCTGCGTGTCGTGGCCAGACAGGAGGATGCTTATCTTCAGCTGTCAGATGGTTTGTGGAGGCACCCAAACAAGCTGCTGAGTGCCCAGGAGGAGATTGCGGGAGGTGGGCCTGGACGTGATGGTGATGAAGAGGAGGCGCACGGGGGCCGAGGTGACCAGCGGTGGCCTGAGAGGTGGGCTGCCTCCGGGGCGGATTGATGAAAGGATGGTCCAGGGGGGCCCACGGGGGCCCACGGGCTTGTTTTCTCTCCTCCAGCCATGTGGCACAGAGGAAGCTGGCTACTTCACCATCAAAGGCTTTGACCTCCTGTGCTATGTTCTACATGCTAAACATGGACGTGCCACCTATGTGCGTTCTGACATAGTTGAAGCAAATCACCTGATAACAACACATTTCTCAGACACCATAATCATTGGTGGCTTCCATATTGTCAATGTGTACAAGCCCCCTAATGCCAACTGGGATCTGCAGGTCTTACCCACCCTACCCCACCCTGCTATCTATGTGGGGGACTTTAACAGCCATCACCCTGACTGGGGGTACCCAGCAGTGGACAGTGATGGGGAGGCACTTTCAGACTGGGCATCCAGAAATGACCTCGCTTTGATATACGACCCCAAACAAAGAGGAACCTTCCACTCTGCTAGGTGGAAGAAGGACTATTCTCCTGACCTGTGTTGGGTCAGCTCTTTGAATGGGGAGCCATATCCTACACAGATCCTCATTCTTGATGATTTTCCACACAGCCAACATCGGCCCCTGCTTGTACACATTGGCCTACAACTTCCAGTCATATACAGCCCAAGGAAGATGCGCTGGAACTTCCGCAAAGCCAACTGGAAGAAATTCAGTGAAACTCTGGACCGGAGCGTTGTTACCATCCCACTCCACACCATCACTGTAGATGAAGCATACAACTGCTTCTGCAGCACAATCTTCAAGGCTGCCCATACTGCAATCCCACGAGGCTACCGACCCCTCTATGTCCCATGTTTGGACGGAGAAAGTGCTGCCCTCCTACAATCCTATCAAACATCAGGGGACCCAGAGATAGCAGACCATCTCATTGAATTGCTAAATACAGCCCGGCGAAAGAAATGGGAGGAGACAGTTGCTGACCGGAGCTTTACCCACTCTAGCAGGAAATGTTGGAGCCTCATCCGTCGCCTAGGAGCTGCACAGAAGCCCCCTAGCCAAAGCCGAGCATCCGTCACACCCAACCAAGTTGCATCCCACCTACTGACTATCGCCAAAGCACCCCAAGACAAAGACACCAGAAGAGCAGTTACAACTGAGCTAAAAAAACACCAAAAAATGCCTGTAGAGGAAACGAACCCTGAACCCTTCGAGGCTGCTGAACTGGAGAAAGTCCTACAGGGCCTGAAATGTGGAAAGGCAGCAGGATACGATAACATCTTCCCAGAATTCATGAA
Source organism: Pholidichthys leucotaenia (assembly GCA_020510985.1). Classification (NCBI taxonomy): domain Eukaryota; kingdom Metazoa; phylum Chordata; class Actinopteri; order Cichliformes; family Pholidichthyidae; genus Pholidichthys; species Pholidichthys leucotaenia. Next base: position 267,295,037 of record CM035843.1, read on the forward strand.
AAATCTTGGCCCCCGAGCCCTAACCTGGTTGACACAATTCTACACAAGGATCACACAAACAAACTCGATCCCAAAGAAATGGCGGACAGCAAAGGTCATTGCCATCCCAAAACCTGGCAAAGACCACAAACTACCAGCAAGCTACCGCCCAATCTCCCTACTCAGCGTTCCTTACAAAATCATGGAGCGCCTAATACTGCAATGCATTTCCCCAGAAATAGAGGATATTCTAAGTGTGGATCAAGCAGGTTTCTGCAAGGACCGCAGTACAGGAGAACAAGTACTGGCCCTAACCACCTTCATCGAAAATGGCTTCGAGAGCAGACTGAAGACAGGGGCTGTGTTTCTCGATCTTACAGCCGCCTATGATACGGTCTGGCACAAAGGCCTCCTCCTGAAACTTATAAAGGCGATCCCTGCTTGGGCAACAGAAATTATAAAAACCCTGCTGACCAACCGAAGGTTCAGAGTCCACCTCAGTCAGAACACAAGTGCATGGAGAATGCAGAAAAACGGACTCCCACAAGGCTCAGTTCTAGCTCCAACTCTGTTCAACCTCTACATAAACGACCTGCCTACTACAAAATCCCGCAAATTCATCTATGCAGACGACATCTGTTTGGCATTCCAAGCACCAGACTTTGAACCACTGGAACGGGTGCTCACGGAAGATCTTGCTAAACTGGACCAGTTCTGCAAAATCTGGCGCCTAAAACCAAGCCCAGCAAAAACCGTCTCCAGTGTATTTCATCTCCACAATGCAAAAGCTGCCAGAGAACTAAACATCCACCTGAGCGGACTCAAGCTTAAGCATGCCCCAAATCCAACTTATCTTGGAGTGACCCTTGATAGGACCTTATCCTTCAAGGAACATCTAAAGGGGACGGCTGCTAAGGTGAAAGTACGAAACAACCTGCTTTGCAAGCTCACTGGTGCAAAATGGGGGGCGGCAGTCTCCACCCTGCGCACCTCAGCACTGGCCCTTTCATACTCTGTAGCAGAATATTGTGCCCCTGTCTGGTCCAGGTCATCTTACACACACCATGTAGACACCCAGCTCAACTCAACCATGAGAACTATAACTGGAACAATCCGCTCAACACCACTCCCCTGGCTCTCTGTACTGTCAAACATAGCCCCTCCACACATCCGGCGAGCAGCATTAACTCAAAGGATGCTCCAAAAAGTTAAAGATTTTCCTCACTTACCAATCCATGCAGATATCTACACCCCACCCACTGCCCGACTTTCATCCAGACGGCCGATTTGGAAAAACCCTCCCCCAGCTGACTTTACCATCCAGACAGCTTGGCAAGAGGAATGGGAGACCAAGGAGGTCCCAAACAAACAGCTGGTGATAAACCCCAACCAACAGGTCCCGGGCACCAACCTCCCAAGGAGACAGTGGTCTACACTCAATCGCTTCAGGACTGGACATGGCCCCTGCTTGGCCAGCCTTCACAGATGGGGCAGTAACCCTAGTCCACTGTGCGCATGTGGAGAGGAGCAAACTATGGAACACATCATAGAGGCTTGCCCGCTCCAAAGACTGGAAGGAGGATTACACACCCTCCATACAGCAAACCAGGAGGCAACTGCTTGGCTTAAGGACTTTGCATTCGCTAAATAAATAATTGAAGTGTTTGTGTTCAGTTTATTTGTTATTTGTATATATTTCTGGGGGTTATTTTGTGAGTTTATTTAGTTTACAAGACACGGCGACATTTTAGTTTATGAATAGACTGTTTTATTTAGTATTGGCGGCAGAATAATCCACCTGGCTGTGTGGGGGCAGGACGGCAGTCCACCCGTCCCCCCTCGTTTTATTTTTTTGGTGTGAATGTGTTAGGCTGCTTATGATATATTGTTTTTGTCATCTTAGTGCGTGATTCGGGTTCTAAATTGGGGTGGGTCTGAATTGTGCATGTGTGTTATGGACTTTTGTTACAAGACGGGGGGTGGGGGTGTTGTGTAGTTATTTATGATGTCATCGCCTGATCCATCCATTTTCAAGACAATGGCTTCTCCATCCAGTTTCCCCAGTCATCTCTCTACCTCCTTCTTCCCTGCAGTCTCCAGTTTCCCGTCTCCTCTTCCATGCTGGAGTTCACTGCCGGGCTCTCTGCTAGTGATGTAAGATCCATTTCCTCATTTGTCATTTCCCTGTGTACCACACTCAGCATTAACCATTCCTCTCCTTTCTTTTCTCATAGGCTGCATGTGGCTCCAGTTGCAATTGTTTTCCATGTACAGTATATAAGATGGTGTTTTGGTTGCGGGTTTCACTAATTGTGGTGTGTGTATATATTCTTTAAGTTAGCATGTTTGTATAGGGTTTTGGGTTTTCATTAAAGTGGTATTTATCTTTCATCTGAGTCTGAGTGTTCCTCTGAAGTTGTTTGCCCTGCATTTAAGCCTCCTCAAAAACATTAAATCATGACAGAACGATCCAGCCAGTATCTAGGCTTAGCGGGCGCTGTCTCAGGTGAGCAGTCAGCGCTCTGGCGTTTGGATGCCACAGAGCGTCAGGTCATGTTTTTGTCCGAGCAGCTCCAAACTATCACCCCACAACTGGCTACAGTCATGGAGCATTTGGGTCGGCTTCCTGGTGCGGCTGCTCCCCCTCCCGCTCCTGTTGCCCCGGCAGCTTCTATTATCGGCATGATCATATCCGTTCCTGCGCCTGATCCTATGGGTGTAGGTGGGGGGGATGTAAGGGGTTTCTGCTGCACTGTCGGATGGATTTCCAGCAGGTGGAGGTGGAGTACAGGGGTGATTCGTCTAAAATTCAGTTTCTGACCCTGTTACTCCACATCCGACCACTTAAGTCAGCTCAGTCCACCTTAAATGGTCCGGAGGGAGCCCAGTATACTTTTGAGCAGTTTGTTCAGGAATTCACCTGGGCATTTGATCACACTGAGAGCGAGGGTAATATCGCTAGCCAGTTGCTGGGACTTCGGCAGGGGAGTTGGTCAGTTGCCGACTACTCAATCGAGTTTTGGGTCGCCACAGCAGACTCCAAGAGGAATGACAGTGCCCTACATAGTGTCTTCCATCCATCTTCTACTGCTTTTCCTGAGGTCCGGGTCTCGGAGGCAGCAGTTCAAGCAGAGGAGCCCAGACTTCCCTCTCCCCAGCCACCTGCTCCAGCTCTTCAGAGAGGATACCAAGGTGTTCCCAGACCAGCTGGGAGACATAGTCTCTCCAGCAAGTCCTGGGTCTGCCCCAGGGTCTCCTCCCAGTGGGACGTGCCCGAAACACCTCAAGCAGGAGGCGTCCAGGAGGCATCCTAATCAGATGCCCATACCACCTCAACTGACTCCTTTCAATGTGGAGGAGCAGCGGTTCTACTCTGAGCCTCTCCTGGATGACTGAGCTCCTCACCCTATCTCCGAGGGTGAGTCTAGCAATCCTACGGAGAAAGCTCATTTCAGCCGCTTGTATCCGCGATCTCGTTCTTTCGGTCATTACCCAAAGCTCGTGACCATAGGTGAGAGTAGGAACGTAGATTGACTGGTAAATCAACAGCTTTGGCTTAGAACTAAGCTCCCTCTTCACCACAACAGACCGATACAACATCCACAGCACTGCAGATGATGCTCCAATCCGTCTGTTAATCTCTCGCTCCATTCTCCCCTCACTCGTGAATAAGATCCCAAGATACTTAAACTCCTCCACTTGGGGCAGGAGCCTGTCCCCAACTCAGAGAGGACAATCCACCTTTTTCCAGCTGAGGACCATGGACTCGGACTTGGAGGTGCTGATTCTCATCCCAGCCGCTTCACACTCAGCGGCAAACCATCCCAGCAAGAACTGTAGGTCATTGCCGGATGAAGGAAGCAGGACAACATCATCTGCAAACAACAGAGATGAGATCCTGTGGTCACCAAGCATAACACCCTCCATTCCCTGGCTGCGCCTAGAAATCCTGTCCATAAAAATTATGAACAGGATTGGTGACAAAGAGCAGCCCTGGCGGAGTCCAACTCTCACTGGGAATAAGTCCGACCGAGCGTTGGCAATATGAACCAAACTCTCACAACAGTCATACAGAGAACGAATAGTTCATAACAACAAGCCCGATACCCCATACTCCCGAAGCACCCCCCACAAAAAACCACAAGGGACGCAGTTGAATGCCTTCTCCAAGTCCACAAAACACATGTAAATTGGTTGGGTAAACTCCCACGAACCCTCGAGAATTCTCGAGAGGGTAAAGAGCTGGTCTGATGTGCCACGGCCAGGACGAAAACCACATTGCTCTTCCTGAATCCGAGGTTTGACCAGCAGCCGGACTCTCCTCTCCAGTACCTTGGCATAGACCTTCCCAGGGACGCTGAGGAGTGTGATCCCTCTAAAGTTGGAGCACACTCTCCGGTCCCCTTTTTTGAAGAGAGGAACCACCACCCCGGTTTGCCATGACAAAGGCACTGCCCCCGACCTCCACACAATGTTGCAGAGGTGTGTCAACCGTGACAGCCCTACAACATCCAGGGCCTTGAGGTACTCAGGGCGAATCTCGTCCACCCCCGGGGCCCGGCCACCAAAGAGATTTTTAACCACTTTGGCAACCTCAGCCCCTGTGATAGGCGAGTCGTCCCCCTCGTCCACAAGCCCTGCTTCCTCTGTGGAAGGCGTATCAGTGGGATTGAGGAGATCCTGAAAGTATTCCTTCCACCGCCTGACGATATCCCCAGTCGAAGTTAGCAGCGTCCCATCCGCACCATACACAGTGTGGACAGGGAGCTGCTTCCCCCTCCTGAGCCGCCGGACAGTTTGCCAGAATCTCTTTGAGGCCGACTGAAAGTCTTGTTCCATGGCCTCACCGAACTCCTCCCATACCCGAGTTTTTGCTTCAGCAACCACCCGAGCTGCACTCCGCTTGGCCTGCCGGTACACCTCAGCTGCTTCGGGAGTCCCACAAGCCAACCAAGCCTGATAGGACTCCTTCTTCAGCTTAATAGCCCCCCTCACCAATGGTGTCCAGCCCTTGGTTCGGGGGTTGCCACCACGAGATGCCCCGACAACCTTGCTCTGGGCCACCGCTTCAACACCAGAGGTGGAGAACATGGCCCATTCAGACTCCATGTCTCCAGACTCCTTCGGAATGTGGTTGAAGTTCTTCTGGAGGTGGGAACTGAAGACCTCCCGGACAGGGGCCTCAGCCAGACGTTCCTAGCACACCCTCATTATATGTTTGGGTCTACCAGGTCTGAATGGTATCCTCCCCTGCCATCGGATCCAACTCACCACCAGGTGGTGATCAGTTGACAGCTCTGCACCTCTCTTTACCCGAGTGTCCAAGACATACGGTCGCAGGTCTGATGACATGATAACAAAATCGATCATCGACCTGTGACCTAGGGTGTCCTGGTGCCAGGTGCACAGGTGCACATATGGACACCCTTATGTAGTAGTAGTAGTAGATTAGTTTATTTGACAGGGACAGTGCAATGTTTGAACATGGTGTTTGTTATGGACAAACTGTGGTTAGCACAGAAGTCCAATAACTGAACACCACTCGGGTTCAGATCGGGCAGGCCATTCCACCCAATCACCCCCTTCCAGGTTTTACTGTCGTTGCCCACATGTGCAATGAAGTCCCCCAGTAGGACAATGGAGTCTCCAAGAGGAGCACCCTCCAGCACCCCAGTCACAGACTCCAAAAAGGGTGGGTGCTCTGAAACATCATTTGGTGCATAGGCACAAAGGATGGTCAGGACCTGTTTCCCAACCCGAAAGCGCAGGGAAGCAACCCTTTCGTCCACCGGGGAAAACTCCAATATAGAGGCAGCAAGGTGGGGGGATACAAGAATACCCACCCCTGCTCGTCGCCTCTCACCGGGGGAAATCCAGAGAAGGCCAAGCTCCAGTCCCTCTCCAGCAGACTGGTTCCGGAACCGGAGCTGTGTGTTAAGGTGAGGCCTACTATATCTAACCGGTATCTATCAACCTCATGCACCAGCTCAGGCTCCTTCCCCACCAGAAAGGTGACATTCCAGTTACCAAAAGCCGGTTTAGAAAGCTTGGGATCAGTCCGCCAAGGTCTCCACCTTTGACCGCCACCTAATCCACATAGCACCGGACCCCCATGATCCCTCCTGCAGGTGGTGAGTCCACTGGAGGGTGGACCCATGTAACTCCTTCGGGCTGAGCCCGGCCGGGTCCCATGGGTGGAAACCCGGCCACCAGACGCTAGCCATCGAGCCCCTCCCCCAGGCCTGGCTCCAGGGCAGGGCCCCGGTAACCCCATACTGGGCGGGGTACACTGAATCCTTGATCTAGTATTTATCATGAGAGTCTGTTGGATCGTTCTTAGTCTAGCCCTTCTCCCAGAGCCAGTTTGTCTTGGGTGACCCTATCAGAGGCAAATTGCCTCGGACAACATAGCTCCTGGGATCAGTGGGGCACACAAACCCCCCACCACGATAAGGTGATGATCCATTAGGGGTAGTGTCTTCCTCTGGAGCTTAAATGCCAACATCCACAACGAACTGGCTATTTGGGTAAACTCCTCCTCTTTAGATGAGCTGATCTCACAGGCGGTGGCCTTAGATAATTGGTTCCGGGATCATGCTAGGGAGCAGAGGGCCGCTGCTTCCTCGTCTGCTCCATGGCCGGTCCCCCCGCATCCTCGCATAACGTCCACAATGTCACCTTCAGAGCCGATGGTCCTTGGAAGGACTCGTCTGACTCCAGAGGAGCACCGCTGCTGGGAAAAGGCGGGGGCGTGCATGTATTGCATGGCCACTGATCACGCTGTCTCTAAATGCCCAATTCAGCCAAAAAGAGCCGGCCCATCACAAACCATGGGGGTCTGGCGGGTGGTTCTTCTCGAAATCCCCCCAGCTGTTTTACACTTCCGGCTCTCATCCAGTTACCGGGAGCCAAGTGTAAAACCTCCGCTCTGGTGGATTCCAGCACGGAGCAAAGTTTCATTCATCAGGAACTGATCCAAAGGTTTCAGATTCCCACCAGCAACCGCTCAACACCAGTTAATGTCTCTGCCTTGTCTGGTTGTAGTCTCGTGGCGGTGACCCGGCAAACTGAGCCTATCTTGATCATTTTGTCCGGTAACCATTGCGAGACAATCCGCTTTGTGCCGTTACAGTCTTCTGCTCCCATGATTCTGGGGTATCAGTGGCTTCACAAACATAATCCAATAATTAACTGGGCCCAGGGTTCAAGCTCTTTCTGGAGCCCATTTTGTTTGCCGTCCTGTCTTCGTTCAGCTGCTTGCTCACTCTCTCTTCCTCTCCCCTCCCCTTCGGCTGAGCCGACGGATCTCAGCCCCGTGCCCAAGGTCTATCATGACTTAGGGGAGGTCTTTAGCAAGTCAAGGGCCCTATCTTTACCACCTCATCAGCCCTATGACTGTGCTATTGACCTCCTTCTGGGCACATGGCTGCCATTCAGCCGGCTTTACAGTTTATCTGGGCTGGAGAGGGAGGCGATGGAGAGCTACATCAAAGATTCCCTTAGCACCGCTAAGGGGATTCATCCGCCCCTCTTGGCACGGGATTCTTTTTTGTAGGGACAAAAGGATGGGACTTTGCGGCCGTGCTTTGATTATCACGAGCTTAATTCCATCACCATTAAGGATAAATAACCATTGCCCCTCATTAATTCAGCCTTTGAACTCCTCCAACAGGCATGGGTATATGCTAAGCTCAATCTCCGGAATGCGTATCATTTGGTACATGAGGATGAGTGGAAGACGACGTTCAAAATACACCTGGGTCATTTTGAATATCTGGTTATGCTCTTTGGCCTGACCAACACACCCGGCGTCTTCCAGCGATTAATCAATGATGTCCTCCGTAACATGGTGAACAATTTCGTATTTGTTTATTTAGACAAAATTTTGATTTTTTCTCACATGCTGGACGAACATGTAGTCCATGTCTGGACTGTCCTGCAGCCGTTGCTTGAGAATCAGCTTTTTGTGAAGGCTGAGAAGTGTGAGTTTTCCACCTGCTCCACTTCTTTCTTGGGGTTTACCGGGGGAGGGGGCATGCTAAAGGCTGACCCAGCTAAAATTCAGGCGGTAGTAGACCGGCCTACCCCCCAAACCAGGAAGGAGCTTCAGCGCTTCCTGGGTTTCACCAATTTCTACCGCCGATGTATCTGCGATTATAGTAAAACCGCTCTGCCCCTAATCCAGCTCACTTCCACCAAAAGCCCATTCAAATGGTCTGTGGTCGCTGAATGGGCTTTTGCTTCACTCAAAGAGCACTTTACCACCGCGCCTATTTTGGTGCAGGTAGACCCCAAAGCACAGTTCGTGGTCGAGGTGGATGCTTCTGATTCAGTGGTGGGCACTGTGCTCTCACAGTGTTCCTGCTCCGATCAGAAGCTCCACCCATGCACGTTTTCCTCTTGGCAGCTGACCCCAGCCAAGAGAAATTACGGCATAAGGGACCACGAATTGCTGGCCATTAAATTGGTGCTGGAGGAGTGGAGACACTGGTTGGAGGGAGCTAATCAGCCGGTGATGGTCTGGACAGATCACAAGATATTTGGAATATCTTAGATCTGCCAGATGATTGAATGCCCGGCAGGCTCGGTAGGTCCTGTTTTTCCTTAGATTTAATCTCTCCATCACATACCGCTCAGGGTCTCACAACGTTAAATCTGATGCTCTCTCACACCAGTTTTCCTCCGACTCCTCCTCCATCTTCCCTTCTGCAACCACTGCCTCCCTCCCGGACACTATCCTGCCCTCCTCCTGTATTTTGGGAGCCCTCACCTGGGATATTGAGCAGAGGGTCTGGCAGGCCCAGTCGGTGGAACCCATCCCAGAGGGAGGCCCGCCCAACAGGCTGTATGTGCCCTCCCCCTTACTCAGTGACGTTATCCAGTGGGGGCACACAAGTTTTTTTGACTGCCATCCCGGCATCGCCCGCACTATGGAATTAATTCAGCGTGTGTTTTGGTGGCCTTCCCTCAGAAAAGATATGAAAGACTATGTTAAAGCCTGCTACACATGTGTTGCTAACAAGTCTGACTCGTTACCCCCAGCAGGTCTCCTCCATCACCTCCCTGTCCCTTCCTGCCCCTGGTCCCACATTGTCATCGACTTCATCATGGGTATCCCTCCATCCCAGGGCAACACTGCCATTCTTATCATTGCTGATCATTTTCTAAGGCCATTCATTTAGTTCTCTTCCCAGGACTCCAATCTGCCACCAAGACAGCTAAGTTACTTTCCCTCCACGTTATCTGCTTGCACAGCATCCCTATGGACATTGTGTCAGATCGAGGACAACAGTTTACATCATGGGTATGGAGAGCTTTCTGCCAATCCTTGGGCACCACTGTCAGTCTCACCTCTGGATACCACCCGCAGAGCAACAGTCAGATTGAGCATGCCAACCAGTCTTTGGAAGCCACCCTGAGGTGTGTGGCATCCTGAAACCTGACTACCTGGAGTTCCCATCTGACCTGGGTGGAGTATGCGCTCAACTCTGCCGTCTCCTCCGCTACTGGGCTGACTCCATTTGAGGCTTCTATGGGGTACACACCACCACTTCTACCTATGGCAGAGAGGGAGATCGCCGTGCCTTCGGTGGAGGCCAACACACATCGCTGCCGCTGTCTCTGGAGGTCCACCCGGGCTGCCCTTCTCCGGTCATCCGAGCGGAACTGTCAGTATGCCAACCGTAGATGGGTGGCAGCACCAAGGTACTCTGTGGGTCAGGAGGTCTGGTTGTTGGCCGAACAGGTTCCTGTGAAGACGGAGTCCTGGAAGTTGTCTCCCCGCTATCTGGGTTTGTTTCCGATCTCCCGGATCATCAACAACGTCACTGATCGGCTGAAGCTACCCTTGTCCCTCCGCATTCATCCCGCCTTCCACGTCTCCAAGATCAAACCCCTCTCCGCCAGTCCCTTGTGCCCTCCTCCACCTCAGATCATCGACGGCCATTCCACCTACACCATCCAGAGGATTCTGGATGTTCCCCGTCAGAGATGGAGCCTGCAAAATCTGGTACATTGGAAAGTGTATGGTCCGGAGCACAAGTCGTGGATACCTCCGTCCTACTTCCACGATTAGGGCATTGTTAGGGCCTTCCATCAAGCACACCCCCAGAAGCCCAGGGGGCCCCCAGGGACACCCCTTTAGGGGAGGGCACTGTTATGATCAGGCGAGTGTGCCTTACCCCTCCCTTCCTGTTTCTGTTCTCCTGGCTCTGGAGCTCATCAGTTCACTTGCGTGATTACATACCTGTGCTTCCTGATTCACCTGTGTATTTAAGGCCAGAGTGTGATGAGCTCTCTCCTGGATTGTTGGGTTGCCCTGCAACAGCTGTCAAGTTGTTTGGCAAGTTTATTATTTTCTCCATTGTCTTACCTTTTTATCCTCTCCTCTCTTCAGGTTTACTGCCGCCTCCAGTGGTGCATCTCCAGAGCTGTGTGTGTGCACGCTCACCTGAACCATCCATCTTCACGACAATGGCTTCTCCACCCAGGTTCTCCAGTCATCTCTCTATCTCCTCCTTCCCTGCAGTCTTCAGTTCCCCTTCTTCTCTTCCATGCTGGAATTCACTGCCGGGCTCTCTGCTAGTGTTGTAAGATCCATTTCCTCAGTTGTCATTTCCCTGTGTACCACACTCAGCATTAACCATTCCTCTCCTCTCCTTTCTCCTAGGCTGCATGTGGCTCCAGCGTGCAACTGTTTTCTATGTATATAAGTTGGCGTTTTGGTTGTGGGTTTCATTAATTATGGTGTGTGTATATATTCTTTTAGTTAGCGGGTTTGTATAGGGTTTTGAGTTTTCATTAAAGTGGTGTTTATCTTTCATCTGAGTCTGAGTGTTCCTCTGAAATGATTTGCCCTGCACTTAAGCCTCCTCAAAAACATTAAACCTGTGGCACAAACATATTCATTATTTACACCATATCAACATATTTATATTTGAATTTTTAGGTTATTCCACAGTCCATGGACAGCCCCACACAAGAATAAAACCAGCTCGGGGGCCCAGGGCAGCCGCTGAGGGAGAGGAAAGACTGAACAGAATATTTAGATATTCACCTTAACTCGCCCTTGGATATTTGGAGCCCCCTAAATTGGTATTTGGTATATAAGCATTATTATAAACAAGCACATGCAGTATTTTTAACATATGGGGCTTAAGTCTACTTTACAAAGACAAATTTTAGTATGACTTTAGAATGATCAGAGAAAAGGTATCTGAACATTTTGGTGTGTGGTGTATGGGGACAGTAGGCTGTTCCTTATAAGTCAAAGCTATGCTGCTGTTTTACTATAAATGAACAAGTTTCAAAAACTGGATTCAAATCTGTGATATTTAAAGAATCTCAAAGTGTACAACCAAAAGCAATTGAGTAGAATTATTTTTATCTTCTTTAATTTACTCAAGCAAAAGTAAAATCATGCAATAAAACTACTCAGTCAAGTACATCTTTGTTTAAATTACCCAAGTACATACTATTCACTTTTGGTCAAATGGAATATTGAAATAAACCAATAGATCATGAAATCATTTAATTTAGCCATTATTTTATTTAAAAAACAACTATGAAAAAATGACAGACATTACAAAAAATAAAAGCTACAGGGCAACAAGCCTGACATTCTTTTAAAAATTACGTAATGGACCCAACCCAGAATATGTCAATATGTGGAAGTCAACTTCCTGCTGAGCTACAGTTTATAGGCTTTGGAAGAATTGTAAGCCTTTCACTATTCTTCCATGGGGAGAGATTATGCACCTTAAATTGACTTGAATTTTTTTTATGATGTATTGACAAATAAAGTGCATTTTTTTAAAAAAATGTGTTTGTGAAAAACTTTAAGGTAGATATGAGCTGAGATTTCAACCCAACCAGTTTACCTCTATGTTTTATCACCTTCTTTTATCACCTCAGTCCTATTGCTAAAGTCACAAGTACAGATACAGTATGTGGGTGCGGTATTGAATTGGTTTATATTCCTGTGTCAATCCTTGTTCATTTTTTTTTTTTTTTTTATCACAGGGCACACTGAATCATAACAATTCTAAAATCCATTCATAAAAAGCCTGGAAAATCAAGTGATCTGGAACCTGTTTGTTAATGAGGCTAACTTAGTGATCACTTTTGAAAAGTTAAATGGAGCACCCTGATGTTAAACAATAAAATCATGAAAAGATGTGACAGAGGCTGGCAACTTCCAAAGAACAATGAAACAGAGACCATCAAGTTCAGAGAGCAATATACATCTGTAGTCTTTCACTTGGTACATTTTGTAGGTGATCTTGGAGGTACAACTACTAATGTACTTGTCATTAATATTAATATAATATTTTGCTTGTTTTGTTACATGTCTATGATAAGTGTGACACAAAAGTTCCCGTAAAAGTAAAAAATGGGACAGTGGGGAATGCCCTCATTTTCTGTGTGGTATGCTGTTTTTCTTTTTCTGTGGTTTCTGTGATGTATGATATTGGGTATATCTGTGAGTGCTGCGTGTCCTGCGGATGATGTCACCATGCTGTATATATTGGGCGGCCCGCCATCGCAGGTAGTCAGTTGGAGTCAGTGGTCTGGGAGTCAACTGAGGTGGCTGGCAACCATGGAGGCATGTTTGAGTCCACTACAGCTCTTTCTGGAGTTCCCGGGTGAACTGAGCGTTCCGTGGCCGCGATGGCTGGACGCATTCGAGACCTACTTTGCTGCGCTGGACCTGGGTACACTCGACAAAGTAAGGAAATTAGTGCTTCTTGTCCACAACCTCAGCATAGAAGGCCAGAGAATTTTCCACATGTTGGGACCGACAGAATTGTACGTAGATGCTGCCGAACTTCTCGCTAGCTACTTTGCTGAGCACACACACATAACTTGAGGCTACGAACTAAGATGCTAATGGCGCCAAATGACACGATGCTAGCTAGCACGGTGGAGCTAGCGTTCCAGCTTGAAGCAGCGGAGAAGTTTGCCACGGAGCTAAATGGCCGCCAAACACAAAAGCTACCCGGACAGATAACGCTAGCGAACGTGGTGGGCACGGAGGAAGAAGAGGACACGGCAGAAGAGTATGGGACGAACGCAGTTAGTCAGAGGTCCGCTCAAAGAGGCCCCGTCTGTGAGAGCTGTGGGTCCCCGACGCCCCAGGACATAGCACGTTTTTGCCCCGCAAGAGGACAGCGGTGTAACAAGTGTGGGCACCTAAACCATTTTGCCAGAGTGTGCCAGTCGCCAACACCATGGAGCCCACCAAGGAAGCCAGCCTGCCCGCCAACGACAACCATTCATGCGGTAAGCCCCGACATCAACGGTTATTCGTACGGCATGGCTGAGTTAGACGGGGTAGCCGTACTGCTCCTGCTCGACACAGCAGCAGTGTGGTCGATGTCAAACTGGGCCATGGTAAAGAAGGTTTTCCCCAATCATAAATTCAAGAACAACCCAACTCCACTGTACTGATACGGTGGTCACAGACTGTGCAATGTCAGAACAGTGGAACTGTTTATTACAAGTCCAAAATTGTGTACCACTTCACATTCCAGGTGGCAGCGCATGGTCACAGCATTATGGGATGTGACCTTTTCTACAGACTGGGCTTCACTATCAGAGACAGCGCTGGGTTCAAATGGTCCGGATGTGGCAGTTGGAGCACGGCGGACCTCAGTGACGTCGGTGTGGTGTGGGACAAGATAATTAAGAACAGCACCAACACCAAAGCGTCCACCCCATGCTCTCAGGAGGAAAGCTGCCCAGAACGGGTCAGCCGGACTTGCCTACGTCCCTCACTCAGCCAGAACAAGAACCGGAGCTACGGGAGAGGGAGCCTGAGCATGCAGAGAGCCCTGATGCACAGCAACAGCAACTGGGCATAAACGCAGCTCCCGACACGGCACAGCAGAGCACTTCAGACGAGAGAGAGGAGGAACCGGACTACTTCCATACCCTCGTTGAACAAGCTAAGGAGGTTACGACTGAGCTCATGGGTGAAGAGTCCGCCTCAACGAGTAACACCGGAGAGGCACTGAACACCTTTCATACCCATAATGAGCTGGGTGAAGAGTCCGCAATGAAGACAGTGACAATGGAATCACTGCAGCATGGCGAAGGTCCCAAGCCGAACAAGTGCACAGAGCCACCGGGAGCACAACAGCGCATAAAACCAAGTAAGGCACCGCTCCAAGTCATGGACTGGGTTCAGGTTCACACTGGCGAGAGACTGGGACGGCAACTGACCGGGCCACAGCCAGCGAAACAACAGGTGCCACTGAGGATCGTGACGAAGCTGGGAATAGCATGCTTTCGGCTGACGGTTCAGTTTGGCACACAAACCTGCATCTGCTGCGAGACACACACACTGTGTGGCTCCTTTTCTCTGAGAGCCTGAGGACATCACCTCAGCCCGCAGCACGAGGGCTGGGGAGGTGTTCCGATGAAGGCGGGTGATAATAAAGCTATTTAAAAATCCAACGCCGCCTTTATTTTATCATCCACTTCACTGGTGACCCCGGAATGCACACGTTTTGTGCAAACACAACCTTCTGATCTGAACAGCCACGCTAGCGACCCGAGACTGAAGAAAACGAGCGGCCAGCGAATGCAGCACCCAGGCATGAATGCTCCGTCACAGCGGCCTGACTGGTCTTCCCTCCCTGCGGCCTCAGGGAGACCTCGACGTAGAGCCCACGGCGGGCGAGCCGCTCTCAGGACATCAACCAAGACCGGGTAAGCGGCAGAGAACGTCATGGCGCGCCCTCGCCGAGATCGGCACATCCACGCGGGACCGGCCGCACAGCTCCTCCACATCAGAGCACAGGCGGGCGACTCCCATGGCCGACGGAGCACACGTGGACCCGAACGCCCCATGACTAATCTGCAGCCACGGCTTGTCAGAGATGTTTTTCGGCGCAGACTGCGCCGATCTCCACCAAGTTTCCGACCCTGATTTCCTCTCCAGCGGCCCACCCAAGCACGGAACCCCCGCGCGCGCACCGGGGAGTTACGAGGACGGCACACCACGCACGGGGCAATAATGGCTTCACTGACCGCCTTCCTTCTGTCGCTCACTGGCCCTTCAGGCTTGCTTGTACACCTGAGGCCCGCAGCTTGTTCACTGGATTTTATGGTCTTAGCCACGGCACACAAGGGGAATTCAGCCGTCAGCTGTTCCCGGGGGGCTTTGGGGTTGCTCCTGCACCTAAAGCCAACACGCCAGTCCCTCTGCTTTTATTTTTTTTTCTTGCCGCCGCTCCTGCTTTTCTTCATGGCCACGAGAGGAGTCAGAGACTAATTTTTTTTCTTCTTCTTATCTCCGCATGTTCAGATGGGACATCGCGGAGCAGCAAACACTTTTGGCGCGACTCGAACAATTTTCCCGCGCCCGGTCAGCATGTACTACCCCCCTCCCCCTCCTCCTGCACAGAGCTTTTCCCTGCTCACTGCCCAAACTGCAACATCGAGGTCACGGTCCCCTGCCGTTCCCTCTGGGGGGGAGCAGTGTAGCGGTTTGAATTCAACCCCCACAACACAGAGACAGTCAGCTCACACTCCTGGGTTTTTTCCGCTGCATGCTGCGTTTACAGCTATGAGGTTAAAGTGTCATCCATGCATTGTGTTCATGCATCCTGTCTGTACCTCTGATATGCAAATGCCCAGATTGACTGCTGTGAATGTCTTTGATCTATTGTTTGAGTTGAGTATATAAGCTGTACTGTGCTGTAAATCTGCCTCTCATTCTCTCATTCATTCACTCCTGCATCTGCTGCGAGACACACACACTGTGTGGCTCCTTTTCTCTGAGAGCCTGAGGACATCACCTCAGCCTGCAGTACGAGGGCTGGGGAGGTGTTCCGATGAAGGCGGGTGATAATAAAGCTATTTAAAAATCCAACGCTGCCTTTATTTTATCATCCTCTTCAGGCGCCTGGTAAAGTCAGAACTCAGAAAAGATTTATTGCCAAGTACATTAACAGTAAACAACTGATAACATACGAGGGATTTGACTTGACACAGAAAACGACCTGCATTTCCGGTGACGCGGCAGCGTCTGAAAAACGCGCCTGTCATCAGATGGGTACAGGATGCATAGGGAGGAAAAGGATAACACAATAGGAAAGAGCAAAAAACCATTGATTGTCAGAATACCGGTCATATATGATCAATATTATGATTACAAGAAAAAAAGCCCTCAATGCACAGTTAGCAGACAAGAATGTACACAAGGACACAAAGAGAGCAGTGAGTGAGTGATCTTTTTCATCAGTTTTTGAGTCAGTGCGGGTGTAGTGTTGAGTGTAGGTGTTGTATCAGTTAAGAACAACAAAGTCTCTTTGGCAGGAGATGTTTTGTCTTAGCTGCTGGCATTTGTCCTTGAGTCATGCAGCTGACTGT
Source organism: Pholidichthys leucotaenia (assembly GCA_020510985.1). Classification (NCBI taxonomy): domain Eukaryota; kingdom Metazoa; phylum Chordata; class Actinopteri; order Cichliformes; family Pholidichthyidae; genus Pholidichthys; species Pholidichthys leucotaenia. Next base: position 267,311,393 of record CM035843.1, read on the forward strand.
CTGTAGAGTCAATGCAGCTCAAATGTTTTGGAAACAAAAAACTGCAGATAATCTGGAGGACTTGTGTGAGGGGGTCAGATTAGTCGAATAGTACTGATCCCAGAGAAAGAAACTTTATATTCTCTTAAAGATTCAGTACTTTAATCCTTCAGCGCTGGACGTTGAATCCTTCATGGACGGCTCTCAGCATGATCATGATGTAATCCATTTTCCTAGACAGTTCTCCATTTGCCGCTGTCAGAGTCCTCTCCATTTTTTCAATTTGATGCTTAAGCCTCGCCTGGCCAGCATTTTAATAGGCTATGTCCATCTTCATCAATTTACGGTACACCAGGACAATCCCAGATCCAATCAGAACGATCCCGATGACCATTACTACGAAGACGTACAAATCTTCGACATCTTCGATGGAAAGATCAGACAGGCACAAGAGTTTCCAATTACTTGTGTCCCTCAAATAGCCCGCAGCAGCCGTTCCTGCGGGGCAAACAACCTCCCCCGGGGCACTTTTCCTCGTTGAAAAAATAGTGTCAATTGCGTTCAAAGCCCAGCTTATTAAATCCATAATTTCGTTCGATAATCAGCAGTAGAGACACGCAGACAGACGATAGCAAGCTGGGATCCAGTTAGTTAGAGGAGGAAGGAGATGAAAAGTCAGAGCTGGAGAGAAGAAAAAAGCGTCTGCTCTCTTTGGGAGGCGGAAGTGAGAAGTGAGAAGGATTCCTACCTGCAGCCTGGTAAAGTCCTGTGCACATGAACTGAGTCCTATATTTCATTATATTTTCAATAAGTCCTTACAGACACAACATGTGCCAAAGATCTGAAAAGAAGCCGTGGTTGTTCCCGTTCCAAAATTCAGCTGTCCTAAAACGGTTAATGACTTTAGACCAGTTACTTTGACTTCAATTTTAATGAAAATTTTTGAAAAACTGGTCAGATGTGAGGTCCTAAGGCAGACTGAACATGCATTGGATCCTCTGCAGTTTGCCTATAGGCCTCACAGAGGCGTGGAGGACGCCACTGTCACTATGTTTAACATGCTTTTTAAACATCTGGATTTTAATGGGACACACGCCAGGCTTTTATTTGTGGACTTTTCTTCTGCCTTTAATACAATCCAACCTCATATTTTAGTTGAAAGGCTCCTGCAACAATTTGATTTGAGCAATAATCTGGTGGGTTGGATTCTGGATTTCTTAACCAACAGGACGCAGAGAGTAAGGGTCAATGGCACATTGTCTGACCTAAAGTGCTCTTCTACTGGCTCTCCTCAGGGGTGTGTGTTGTCACCACTACTCTTCATCCTGTACACAAACATGTGTCGGAGCAGACATGACAACAGACACATTATAAAGTATGCTGATGACTCAGTCATTGTCAGTCTCCTCCAGGATGGTGAGAGTGGCCACGGCCCAGTAGTTGATGACTTTGTTCACTGGTGTGAGGATTCCTACCTGCAGCTGAATACAACAAAAACGAAAGATATGATTATTGACTTTAGGAGGAAAACTCCCAGGCACAAAGTCACCATACTAAAAGGCCAGACCACCGAATGTGTACAATCGTACAAATATCTTGGGACGATTATTGATAGTAAATTAAACTTTGAAGTGAACTGTGAAAGGGTGTGCAAAAAAGGTCGGCAAAATTTGCATTGTTTGAGGAAACTGGCACGTTTCCAAATTGACCGAACCATAATGACTATGTTTTATCGGGCTTTTATTGAATCTGCTTTATCCTTTTCTTTAATGTCATGGTTTGGTCAGATAAAACTGAAACAGAGGAAATCCTTGGATCAGGTAGTCAGATGGTCCAGTCGTTTGCTTGGTGAGTCACAGCTGAGCCTGACATCCCTGTACACCAGACAAGTACAGAGGATGGCTGACTCGATTTTAAATGATGACTCCCACCCTTTACACTGCAACTTTCAGCTTCTTCCCTCCAGACGGAGGTTTGCTGTCCCAAAAAGCAAAACCCAGCGCTACAAAAACAGCTTTGTCCCTGCTGCTGTCAAAGAGTTGAACAAGCTATAAAAATATATTGTACATATTTTATATTTACTTATTTTGTATGATGTGTGCCTGTGTTTGTGTCTATGTTGAATGTAATTAGTGGCTTGTAAATATGGATGTCACCAGACTGCAAAACAAATCTACCTACGGGTACAAATAAAGTAACCTGAACCTGAACCTGAACCTAAGTAGACGAACACGAACGGCAAGTCGCGGAGCACCGTGTCCATCATCCTCTGAAAAGTCTGGGCTGCGCCCTTTAATCCAGACAGCATGCGTAAAAACTCAAAAAGGCCAAAAGGTGTGATCACCACCATTTTTGGGATGTCTTTAGTGTGCACCGGGACCTGGTGGTAGCCACAGACCAGATCAACTTTAGAAATAAATGCGCATTCTGGCCAGGTGCACCAAAAAATCTTGGATGTGCGGGATGGGGTAATGGTCGTGTTCAGTGACTTCGGTGCTCAGTGATGTTGTTCAGGCGACAGAAATCACCACAATGCTGCCATGAACCATCGGACTTAGGCAACATGTGCAGCGGGGATACCCAAGGACTATTGGAGCGCCTAACAATCTCCAGACGTTCCAGGTTAGTGAACTCCTCCTGCGTGATAGCTAGCTTAACTGAATCCAGATGGCGCGGATGCACAAAAACCAGTGGGCTCTTAGTAGTGATAAAATACTCAACCCCATGCTTGGTCACAATAGTGGAAAAGGTGGGCACTGTGAGCGCGGGAAACTCAGAAAGCAAACGCTGATACACGTCCCCCGAGGCTAAAAAATGTGTTAGTGGCCCAGCTCCCCGAGCCATACAAGGCAGTGAGGCAAAAGACACAGCATCCACTAAACATCTGTTAGCAACATTGACCATGAGCACACAGAAAATCAGCACCTAAGATAGGAACTGAACAGGCAACTACCACAAAGTCCCACTTGTAGTTGTGTCCATACAAACACACTGTCACTGACCTTTCTCCAAAAGTCCTGATAGGGGATCTGTTGGTGGCCGATAATGATGGGCCACAGCCTTCTGCCAGTCTATCAGTGGAAACCGGCAAAATAAGACTCTTCTGGGAACTAGAGTCCAGCAAAAACCGTCTCCCGGAACGTGTGTCCTCAATGAAAAGCAGCGTCTCCCTGCTCCCAGCTATAACCCCCAGTGGTCATAGCTGCCTCTGACCGCTGGCTGGCCCATTTCCCGGCATCTTGAAATGACACGGGGGCAGACAATGTTGTGCATCTGCGCCAAAACGCTGGTGATAGAAACATGTCATCTCGTTTCTGTGTCTCCGAGTGGGCATCCCAGCCACCACCTTCGGCTCCTCACCCTCGGCGGACTCCACCGAAGATCCCAGTCTCACTGCCTGGAAACTCCTGTTTGCCAGGATAATGCGGTCTGCCTCTTCTGCCAGTGCGCAGTAGTCCCTGGCTGCCAGCAGCGGCGAGTTGGCCAGGATTGCCCATGCCGCAGCTGGTAGTTTCTTCAGGAAGAGGTGGGCGAAGAGAAAAGATCTGTCATCCTTGCCCAGCAACACCTGCATACTCTCCATCAATTCCACAGCCGATCCGTCCCCCCAACTCCGAGTGGGAGAGGAGCTTCTCTGCTCTCTCTCCGTCCAAGAGGGTGTACCACCATAAGAGCAGCTGCTTGACAGCGTCGTACTTGCCCCAGGCTGGGGGGGGCTCGAAGCAGGTTCATGGCGCGCCGACTGGCGCACGGGTCCAACACAGCCACCATGTAATGGTATTTCGTGTCATCTGCCGAGTCTCAGCGGAGAGTGAACTGAGCTTCCACATGAATGAACCAGGCAGCCGGGTTGTGAAGCCAAAAGTCCGGGAGCTTGACCACTATGGCGAATGCGGCGGGGGAAAACCCTGGCGTGGGTGTTCCTGCAGAGGTGCTCGGTTCGTCTTCCATTTTCACGTCATAGGTCACCAGTGTGGAGGAATGATAAGACCAGACATGAGCGTTGCAGACTCCAGACTTTATTCCTCCAACAGCAAAATCAGACTCAGCCCCGGGTGCCAAAGCGAGCCTTTAATGCATCTTACACTTCTCTTCCTTGGTACCAAGAGTACATAACATCACAATACATAACAGTTCTCTGTTCCACCTGGAGAAGCCCGGGAATATGGTGAGGATCATGTTCTTTGACTTCTCCAGTGCTTTCAACACCATCCAACCGATGATCCTGAAGGACAAGCTGCTGCGCGCAGGGGTGGACCAGCACCTGTCATCATGGATCCTGGACTACCTCACGAACCGGCCTCAGTTTGTGAGAACCCGGGACTGTGTGTCCGACACGATCATCTGTAGCACGGGGGCCCCCCAGGGAACGGTGCTGGCTCCCTTCCTGTTCACTCTTTATACTGCGGACTTCTCACACAACACAACACACTGCCATCTACAGAAGTTCTCTGATGACTCTGCGATCGTTGGCCTCATCTCCAATGGAGATGAAGCTGAGTACAGAGGGCTTATCCAGGACTTCATGGACTGGTGCCATCGGAACTGCCTCCAGATCAACGCGAGGAAAACTAAGGAGCTGGTGGTGGACTGCCGCAGGCATGGGCAACCCCTCACAGCACCAGTAAATATACAGGGAACAGACATCGAGATGGTGACATCCTATAAGTACCTGGGTGTTCATCTGAACAATAAACTAGACTGGTCACACAATACTGACGCACTCTACAAGAAGGGACAGCGCAGGCTGTTCCTGCTGAGGAGACTCAGGTCTTTTGGTGTACAAGGGGCGCTGCTGAAGACATTCTATGACATGGTGGTGGCATCAGCCATCACTTTTGGAGTGGTCTGCTGGGGCAGTGGCATTACTGCAGCCGATAGGAAGAGACTGAACAAACTGATCAAGAAAGCTAGCTCTGTCCTGGGGCAGCGCCTTGATCCGGTGGAGGAGATAGGAGAGAGAAGGACGGTGGCTAAACTGTCATCTCTGCTGGAGTCCGAGTTCCACCCTATGCAGGACATACTGAATGCACTGAGGAGCTCATTTAGCAGCAGACTACATCATCCTAGGTGCACAACCGAGAGGTTTCGCAGGTCCTTCCTACCAACGGCTGTCAGACTGTACAACCTAAGCAGGGCTGCTCGCAGAGATAGCAAAAAGACGTAACAAACTAATAGTTTTTTTTTTTGAATGCAAAAGATGCAGTAGACTTACACAATGGTCCCCTCCGGCATACAACTAGGAAAATATCGGTCGCTATGGAGGGTGAGAATATGTATGGGCACATAATCATACCATGTAGGATAACTAAGTAGACGGTTATGCTGTTTCATCCCATCTAGCAACAATGCTCTGCACTGTGTGTGTTTATATATTTACATATTTATTCCATCTAGCTACAATGCTCCGCACTGGGTGTGTTTATATTTATATATCTATATATTTATTCCATCTAGCTACAATGCTCCACACTGTGTGTTTATATATCTACATATTATTCCATCTAGCTACATTGCTCCGCACTGTGTGTGTTTATATATTTACATATTTATTCCACCTAGCTGCAATGCTCCGTACTGTGGGTGTTTATATATTTACATATTTATTCCATCTAGCTACAATGCTCTGCACTGTGTGTTTATATATTCATATATTTATTCCATCCAGCTACAATGCTCTGCACTGTGTGTCTGTGTGTGTGTGTATATATATTTTATAGTAATATGTACATATGTATATTAGCTGCTCTTGCTTGCTTGTTTTTTTCTTGCCTTCTGATTGTTGCTCTGAGTGTTGCTATCCCTGTGCTGTTGCAATCCTGGAATTTCCCCGTTGTGGGACTAATAAAGGCTTATCTTATCTTATCTTATCTTAATACATTCACATATCATCACAATACATTCACACCTGGAGTCTCAGGTGTGAAGGCACACTCTTAACATCATTTCTCCCCCCTGGCGCTCTGGTGCCTACCTCTGCATCTCTTTCTTTCATCTCTTCCCCCTGGGTGCCACAGCACCTATATTCGCCTCTCCCACCTGAGGCACAGACACTTCCATCTCTCGCCTCTTCCCCCTATTCCCACAGTCACTGGGTGAGATTAAGACCCCCTGGTGTGACACTACAATATAATGTTCCTGCAACATGTTCATGTTTGATGTAACCAAGGTGAATTAAAAGCTCCTTGATTAAAATCGCTGACTGATTGTTAGTGCATTTTTGTTTAAGTAACATTACAAAAAAGAAAAAAAAAAGTCTTGCTAAGATACTCACTTCTGTTTTTTTAAACATAAATTTATTGAATTTTCAACATTTTAACAACAGACAAAACAGCAACAACAAAACAAAAAACAACCAATCAAAAAAAAAATGCTCAACTCAAAAGAAAATCCCAAAACACACCATCACACATATTACACAACACAAATACACACATGAATACAGTCTCATGCACATACAACAGCTCCAGTTAAAATGGCTGACAGATTCACATTGACATCGTCCAGATAGGGTTTGCAGGTCTTGTAAAAGTTCTCGGTCCATGAGTGAATCAAACATGTCATTAAGTCTAATGGGATATGTTCCATTATTACCCTGTGCCATCCAGTAATGGTTGGTGCTTTATGGGAAATCCACTGAAGCAATAAATTTTTCCTTGCACAGAATGTTAAAACATTAAACAGTTTCTTATGAAGTCTGTCATGAATGTGTTTACTAGGAAGGCCGAGGAGTAGAGACACCGGGTCAAGAGCTAACATTTCTAAACACGTTCTGTAGTTCATGTAGAATGTTTACCCAGTATTTTTGCAACTTAGGACAGGACCAAAGACAGTGTACAAGGCTACCAGTATTCACCTTACATTTAGCACACATAGGAGAAGTGGCAGCCTTGAATTTAGAAAGCCGATCAGGTGATAGATGTGCACTATGTAGTAATTTAAGCTGTAGAGCCCTTGATCGATTACAAATTATGCTTTTCGCATTAATCCAAATGTCCTCCCACATATCCTCTGCCATCTCTACACCTAGATCCCTCTCCCAGGCCTGTCTCAGCTCATGTAAGCCGAACACTGAATATTCCTTCAGGGTTTTATATAACCCACTAATTGATACATCCCCCTTGGAAAAGAAAACCTGTTTTTCAACGTCAGAGACCTTGGTATCATTTAGAAGGGAAGTTCTTTTCTTAATAAAGTCTCTTAACTGAACGAAACGAAGGAGATTATTTCTGGGTATCCCAAATTTCTGCTCTATCTGACCAAAGCTCATGAGGGCTCCATTGTCAAATAAGTCTTCACAAAAGGAAATGCCCTTAGAGTTCCAAAGTACATAGCCTGGATCTAGAACACCTGGCAAAAAATCAGGGTTATTAAGAAATGGAGTAAAGGTGGACATTATCCCGACCCTTCCTTCTATACGTTGTACTGCCCTCTAGGCCTTTACTGTGTTAAGTGTTACCGGGTTCTTGCAACAATCTCTAACAGTCTTCATGTCCTTTTAAAAAAGTAAGTTTGAGAGGGGGCACCTACATAAAGAGATTTTAATATTAAGCCAAACTGAAGTAGAGGCCTTCTGTACCCATTGAACCACATACTGTAAGGAAGTACTCAACTGATATTTTCTGAGTTCAGGGAGGTCAAGTCCTCACAGTACACATGGAAGCTGTAAGGCTGACATCTTTCTAAGTGGCCTCTTTTTACTCCATATAAAAGAACTAAACCATCCATGTAGTTTGTGAATTGTTTTCCGGGTGAACAGAATTGGGTATAGCAGACGTGGGAGAACATTTATTTTAAGAAGCGAGATTCTTCCTAGCTATGATATATGGAGGGTGGTCCAATGCTCAAGGTCCTGTTTGATCTTATCAAATAATGGACTGAAATTGGCTCTAAACAACTGCTCAAACTGGGGTGTGATAAATATGCCCAAATACACAAACCCTGCTGATGACCATTTAAAAGGAAAGGGAGCAGAGGAGCTAGGTATCTGAAAGTGACTCCTTAGAGGCACAGCATCGGATTTTGAAAAGTTAATTTTGTATCCAGAAAAAGTACTGAACAAATTTATAATTTCTATTAGATGTTGTACCAATACTACAGGGTTGGACAGAAACAATAAAACATCATCCCCGTATAAAGCAGTCTTATGAGATTTCTGCCCAATTACAATCTCAGACACTGTGGAGTCACATCGAATTGTCTCAGCTAAGGGCTCTGTTGCTAAAGTAAATAATAAGGGTGATAGGGGACAACCCTGTCTACTCCCTTGCTGAATTTCTATGTTTTGAGATCTAATCCTATTGGTTATAACAGCAGCCAACGGAACATTATAAAGAACCTTCATCCACTTGATGAATTTATTACCTAAACCATTATTTATTTATTATTTATTATTACCTAAACTGTTATGTCGGTAATCAGAGACAGGAATCTGTCTTATGCCATGTAGTGAACTGTCCTTTATTGAACACACACAGAAATATATACAAGCACAGCAGCCCGCCTGACATCACCATCAGGGCGGCTACGGCAAGCCCTAATGGCCACACACACACACCACACTCTCTACACAACATTCTCCCCCCCCCCCCTTTAGAAAGTCCAAAAGCACACACACAATCAAGACCCTCCCCAATTTAGAACCCGAATCATGCACTAAGAGACAAAACTGAAATCGCTAAAAAGGGCCAATCACAGTCACACAAAACAACTAAAATCTAGGGGAGACGGGTAAACTGCTGTCCTAACCCCCACACGGCCAGGCAAATTATTCTGTCGCCAACACTAAATAAACAATTAATTAAATTAAATCACCTTTATTGTCATTCAACTGTACAACCAATCATGTACAGTAGAACGAGATTGTGTTTTACCTATCTACTGTGTTAATCACACACACCCCAAGTGCAGAATCAGAGGGCCGCTGCCATGCAAGGCCCAACCACAAATTTCCCTCCTCCATCCATTATTGCTGAGCACCAAGCTGGACGGCAGGAAGTTCCACTTTTTATATGGTCTTCGGCATGACCCGGCCAGAATTTGAACCCCTGCCTCCCGGGTGTGGGGCGGATGCTCTACCAACTGAGCCACCACTCCGGTTACAACAGTCCATTGATAAACTCAAATTACTGCCGTGTTTCCTAATTAATCAACAATACATCAAAACAATCCCCAACGACACACATCACATTCACATGCGCATCACACTATTTTTAACATATATACATGCACAAACATATTAATTATTTACACCATATCAACATATTTACATTTGAATTTTTAGGTTGTCCCATAGTCCATGGGCAGCCAAGAATAAAACTGGCTCAGGGGCCCAGGGCAGCCCCACGGCATGCGTGCCCCTGGCCGCTGCCTGCGCCCAGGATCAAAGCTGACCTCCTCGGTGAGAATGTCCCCTCTCACCACCGACCGCTTCTTTCGTCTGGACAAACAGTGCTGCTGCCCGGTATGCAGTCCCTCCGTGCCTATTGGTCCGCCCCCGACCATCTCCAAAGCTGCTGTAGCTGCTGCCGTTGTAGCCCCAGACACTCTGGCCCCCTGTGACCGACCTCCAGGGAAAACCAAAGCTCGCTCATTGATGTCACCTGTCGACTCGGTTGCCTCGCCGCAGCGCCCAGCACCCTCGTCCAAGGCACTACGCTGCGCTGCCTCTACTCCTGGCCGTCGCCGCTCTCCCCTGGGGCCCACAGCACCACTCTTGCTGGCATCACCCATCGACACAAGTGCCTCGCCACTGCGCCCAGCACCTTGGTCCAAGGCACTCCGCTGCACTGCCTCTGCACCCGGCTGTCGCTGCTTCTTCCCGGGGCTTTCAGCCTGCTTGCTCCCATCTTCCCGCTGCCCCGACTTCAGCTGCGGGGAAGACACAGTTGAGTCTAATTGCTGCTCTCCCTCCATGCTGTCATTGCTCGCTGTGCCGTCATCACCACCAGTGCTACAGTCACACACCGTGTTGAGCTCCTTGGCTGGCTTGCTGTCTTTGGTAACCAGGGGCTTCGGTTTCCCCTGGATACCCAGCTGGTAGCTTGTAGCTCGGTTTTGGCGTGCACCTAACTTTGTGGCTAACCTTCCTGTTGCCACAGCTTGAGCCTTTAGCTCCTCCGAGCTAAAAGGGTTGTGAGGGGGAGGGCCGGTCTCTTGGCCTCCTCTCATCTTAATGGATGTGCCTGTATTGTGAGAGTGAGTCACAAATAGTAATAAGTTCTGTCCAGTTCAATGCTCGGTCTTGTCCTTGGCTCATATTACCGACATTGTGGAGGACTGAGACATTACATTCTCCACTCAGACTGAATGGCACAGGAGGAGAGAAGCCGATGGGGGGTTGAGACGGGACAGCGGCGGTGGAGACGCTAAAGAACTGTTAGGCAGATGTGCCGTGCAGACTGTGGCTTCTCCACAGGACTGCATGTTAATGTGCCACAGGCTTTGTGATGACGTGCATTGTGATTGTGTGTATTGTGGTGTAAACCACCTGACAGTATGTTAATGCGCTGACAGGCTTTGTGAGTACGTGCATTGTGATTGTGTGTATTGTGGTGTGAACCCCCAAGTCGCTAGGCAAGGATGTAAGATATAAAAGAGAGATGCCCAGTGACCTGAGTTATTCTTGTTGACTTTAAATTAAAATTAATTAAATCACCCTTATTGTCATTCAACTGTACAACCAATCATGTACAGCAGAATGAGATTGTGCTTTACCTATCTACAATGTAAATCACACACACCCCAAGTGCAGAATCAGAGGGCCACTGCCATTCAAGGCGCCGCTACAGAGTTCCCTCTGTGGGTAACCCCCACAACATACTGGGACAAGCAGAGCGCTCAGCTGGAACAATCAGCAGAACAATGACTGATATCAACAGGCAGCCTCCCTTTGTCTAGCTCCTTCCTGCCAGTAATCTGCTTTTGATATGTATGACTCAAATGCAAATGTTCATGCTTCCTGCTCTGTACTGTGATGCAAATGTCCCATGCCTTCCTGCAGTTACTGTGATGCAAATGTGCCTTTCATGTATTGTCTGTAACTGGGTATATAAGTGACCGAATATCACATGCTCACTCTCTCTCTGACCACTGCTGCTTACGAGAGCCTGAGAGCTCGCTCCGGCGCGCCTGCACGGTGCTGGAGTGAGTTCTGTGATGACGGGATGAATGATTAATAAACTTCCTTAAAAACTCTCAGTTTGCTGCTTATTAAATCATACCGCCACACCGGTGACCCCTAGGAAAAGAACACGCTGGCAGCCCCCGGCGGTGACTCTCCGACGACAAGTGAACGCAGCAGCCTGACGCAAATGATCTGCCCTCCCTTCTGCTACAGGGAGACCTCGACGCACAGCCACCACCAGGCGAACTCTCCGGAGATCACCCACGACCGGGAAAGCTGCAGAAAGCTTCATGATGAGATCTGCACGCCTGAGATCTGCACATCCACGCTGGGACCGGCCACTCTCACAGCTCCTCCACACGAGCGCGCACGCACCTCGTCCTCTCTCCACGACGGCGACCTCCAGGGCCGACGGAGAACGCGGCGCATGGACCTGAACACACCATGACCCAGCACAGCGAACTACAGCAACAGCCAAGACAGGGAGGACCATCGACGCCGACGACGCTGATCTCCATCAAGCTCCCTGACCCTGACTCGCCTCTCAACAGCGGACCACTCACGCACTGAACCCCCACGCGCACACCGAGGGGTTACGAGGACAGCGCACCACGCACGGGACAATAACAGCTCCACAGACTGCCACCGTCCTCCGCCGCTGCACATCGGAACCTTCAGGACTGCTCACACACCTGAAGCACGCACACAGCTCGCTCACAGGATTTTGTACGGGTCTCAGCCACGGCGCACAAGGGAATTCAGCCGCCTGCTGTCCCCGAGGGCTTTAGGGCTGCGCACGCACCTAAAGTCAACACGCCAAGTCCCTCACTGCTGCAGCTCCTTTTTTTTTTTTTTTTTTTTTTTTTCTTCATGGCCGCGAGAGGAGTCAGAGACAAACTTTTCTTCTCACAGCCTGTGGATCTCCGCCACGTTCAAAGGGACAGCCCCTCAACATCGTGGATCCACAGCCACTTGCTACCCCCACCCTCCTCCCTCCCCCTCCTCCGCTTGCACAGAGCTTTTTCCGCAGCTCGCTACCAAAACCGGACGATCGAGGCCTCAGCCCCCCGCTGAGCCCTCTGGGGGGGAGTAGTGTGGGTAATCCCCACAACGTACTGGGACAAGCAGAGCGCTCAGCTGGAACAATCAGCAGAACAATGACTGATATCAACAGGCAGCCTCCCTTTGTCTAGCTCCTTCCTGCCAGTAATCTGCTTTTGATATGTATGACTCAAATGCAAATGTTCATGCTTCCTGCACTGTACTGTGATGCAAATGTCCCATGCCTTCCTGCAGTTACTGTGATGCAAATGTGCCTTTCATGTATTGTCTGTAACTGGGTATATAAGTGACCGAATATCACATGCTCACTCTCTCTCTGACCATTGCTGCTTACGAGAGCCTGAGAGCTTGCTCCGGCGCACCTGCACGGCGCTGGAGTGAGTTCTGTGATGGCGGGATGAATGATTAATAAACTTCCTTAAAAACTCTCAGTTCACTGCTTATTAAATCATACCGCCACACCTCCTCCATTCCATTTATTGCTGAGCACCAAGCTGGACGGCAGGAAGTTCCACTTTTATATGGTCTTTGGCATGACCCGGCCGGGATTTGAACCCCTGCCTCCTGGGTGTGGGGCGGATGCTCTACCAACTGAGCCACCACTCCGGACTTGTGGTTAGAGAGAATAAAGTCCACGCTGATCCAGCTCACTGCCTCACCTGTTCATTTCTCTACACTGGTGACCTTTGACGTAGAATGGAACTCGAGGAAAACACCCTGGAGACGGCCCGGACTGGAAGCGCCAGCACTGCGTGCGCCATTTCAATCAAGCTCCCAGACTTTTGGCTACACGACCCGACGGCTTGGTTCCTCCACACCGAGGCCCAGTTTGTGCTCCGTGGAGTGACGACGGATGACACCAAGTACTACTACATGGTTGCAGCACTGGACGCACGCACAACACAGTAGGTGGCAAACCTGCTCCAATGGCCCCCAGCCCACGGCAAATATGACGCGCTCAAGACCGCGCCGACCCAGCGCTACATGCTCTCGGACTGCGAGAGAGCGGAAAGGCTCCTGACGCACTCCGAGTTGGAAGACGGGTCGGTGATCGAATTAATGGAGAAGATGTTGACGTTGATGGGCACAGACAGCGAGCCGTTCCTCTTTGCCCACCTTTTCCTCCGGAACCTCCTGACAGCGGCCAGAGCAGTCCTCGCCAGTTCGCTGCTGCTGGCCACGCAGAACTACTGGGCACTGGCACAAGAGGCAGACCAGATTATCCTGGTGACCAGAACCTTCGCTGTGAAAGCAGCGGCGTCGGAATCCAGTGAGACGGCCAGCAAAAGTGAGGAGCCATCGATGGTGGCTGCCGTGGAGAAGAAGCACCGGAGGGGCATGCTCTGCTTCTATCATTGCCGCTTCGGAGAAGACGCACAGCGATGCGTGCCACAGTGCCAGTTCAAGCGCTTGGGAAACGTCAGGACCGGCAGTCGGTAGCAGCTGCGACTGCCAGTGACACAACCAAGCTGCTCCATGTGACGGACTCACACTTGGGGAGACAGTTCCTCATGGAGTCCGGCTCCCAAAAGAGCCTCATCCTGCCGTCCTACGCAGACTGGCTGGCGGGAAGTAGCGGCCCCGAGCTGGCAGCCGCAAACTGCTCAGACATTAAGACTTTTGGTGAGAGGACACTGACCATATCCTTGCACGGCCATACCTACCAATGGTCCTTCGTCATAACGGTATGTAACTGCCCCATTTTGGGAGCAGATTTTTTGTGTGCACATGGTCTATTGGTCGATGTGGCTAACAGATGCCTGATTAACGCTTTGTCTGTTGATTCTCTGCCCTGTACAGCTCGAGGAGCCAGGCCCACAACACTGGCCAACATCACAGCTCCAGGGGGTAAGTTCCACACACTACTCACCCAGTTCCCAGCACTCACGGTTCCGACGTTTTCAGCGGCCGTCACTAAGCACGGGGTAGAGTACTTCATTACCACCACGGGGCCGCCCGTTTTTGCACGACCTCGGGGCCTGGACGCAGCTAAACTGGCCAGTGCGCGCAAGGAGTTCGCCAATTTGGAAAGGTTGGGCATCATCAGGCGCTCAAACAGCCCATGGGTGTCCCCACTACACATGGTGCCTAAAGCCGAGGGATCGTGGCGACCATGCGGAGATCTCCGCAGATTAAACAACGCCACAGCGCACGATCGCTACCCAAGCCCCCATAATCAGGATTTTTCTGTCCACCTCACCAGGGCACAAATTTTTTCCAAGGTGGACCTGGTCCGCAGGTACCACCAGGTCCCAGTGCGTGCAGAAGACATACCCAAAATGGCAGTAATAACCCCGTTCGGTCTTTTTGAGTTCCTACGCATGACTTTCGGGTTAAAAGGCGTGGCGCAGACCTTCCAACGCATGGTGGATGCTGTGCTGCGTGATCTGCCTTTTGTGACTGTCTACCTGGATGACATCCTGGTGGCCAGCGCGTCCGAGGACGAACACGTAGCCCACCTTAGGATGGTTTTCCAGAGGTTGGAAGAGCACGGATTAATCATCAACCCGGCGAAGTGCCAGTTTGGGGTTACAGTAATTGACTTTTTGGGCCACTGCATCTCACCTGAGGGCGCGATACCCTTACCAGACAAAGTGTGCACAGTGGCAGATTTTTCCTGGCCTCAGACGGCCAGGGTGCTGCAGGAGTTTTTGGGGATGGTTAACTTTTACAACCATTTCCTCCCCTGCACAGCCCAGCTCATGCAGCCGTTGTACGCCGCGCTTAAAAATGAAAACTGGCGGACAGCATCGACTGGACCCCTGAGCAGAAACAGGCATTTTCCGATGCCAAAACAGCCCTAGTGAATGTCGCACTGCTGGCGCACCCGGATCCAGCGGCTCGGATAGCGCTCACTACTGACGCATCGGACGTGGCTATAGGGGCCGTCGTGGAGCAGCGCGTCGCCGGTTCTTGGCAGCCGCTCGCCTTTTTTAGCAGGTCTTTGTGTGACAATGAGCATAAATACAGCACGTTCTACAGAGAGTTACTGGCTCTCCACCTGACCATCCGCCACTTCCAGTTCTGGCTGGAAGGGCGCAGCTTCACTGTGTTTGTGGACCACAAGCTGCTAACGTATGCTATGGCCAAGGTTTTGGAACCATGGTCGGCCCGGCAGCAGAGACAGCTGGCTGCTATCTCAGAGTTTACGACCGACATTCAGCATGTGGCCGGTAAACTCAACGTGGTGGCAGACTGCCTCTCGCATGCATTAGTGGCCCCAGTCTACGCAGGGATAGATTACACGGCCATGGCCGCCAAGCAGGTCAACGACGCAGACGTTTGCGCGCAGCAGTCTGGACCAACAGGGTTAAGGCTGGAGAGCAGAGTACTGCAAGACAGCCCCCCCCCCACTCTGTGACGTCTTCACAGGCCGCGCACGCCCAGTGTTCCCACACGCTTGGCGCCACCGCATTTTCGAGTCGGTTCACTCCCTGGCTCACCTGGGAGTGCGCGCGTCAGTCAAAATGGTGGGAGCAAAGTTCGTCTGGCCGTGCCTGCACAAACAGGTGAAAGAGTGGGCTGCAGCCTGCGTAGCGTGCCAACGAGCCAAGGTGCACAGGCACACAAAGGCCCCCCTCGAGCCGTTCTATGTCCCGGCTAAGAGGTTCCACCACGTTCATGTGGACCTCGTGGGCCCCCTCCCGCCATTGCAGGGGTTTATGCACCTCCTGACAGTGGTGGACCACACCACGCGCTGGCCTGAAGCGGTGCCGCTAGCTTCCACCACATCTAGAGAAGTGGCACGCACTTTTTTGGTGACATGGGTGGCCCGCTTCGGCGCCCCTTTGGATATCACAACCGACCGGGGCCTTCAATTCGTTTCTGACCTCTGGTCCTCGATGGCCCAGAGCCTGGGCATCACCATTCATCGCATGACCGTGAACAACCCCCAGGCCAACGGGTTATGCAAGCGTTTCCATAGGTCACTTAAAGCAGTGCTCAGTGCTTCACTTACGGATGCAAATTGGGTGGACCGGTTGCCGTGGGTTCTGTTAGGGTTGTGTTCCACACTGAAGGAGGATTTGGCTGCCTCCTCAGCAGAACTTGTTTTTTCCCAGCCGCTGCAGTTCCCCGGAGAATTTTTGCCTGACAACCCCACACCAAACACGATCCATCCCCGCCTTCACTACGTCGCGCAGAGGCAGGGACGGTACCCGGCCTGGCCCACCGCTGTTTTCCCCGCGCTTTCGTGCCAAGGACCTTGAAGGATGTGTCGTTCGTGCTTGTCAGGCATGATGCCCTCTGGACACCGCTGCGCCTGCCCTATGATGGCCCGTTCAAAGTGCTGGAACCTGGGGCTAAACATTTTGTGTTAGACTTTGGGGACGCAGAGAAACAGTCTGTATAGACAGGCTTAAGCCCGCGTTCGTATTAGCAGATGAGCAGGTGGTGTTGGCCCAAGCTCCTTGACGCGGGCGACCCCCACTGAGAGTTCCCCAGGTAAATGACTCGTCAGCTCAGTCACAATTGCATGGTGAAGATGTGTCCCCCTCAAAGTTCGCCCACAGACGGACGCACCTCCAAGAGCGCCCCACTGGCACAGCAGCGCCTCGGAGCCGGCAACCCCCCATTACAGCCACTGCGGACGTCGGCTGAAACCCACAGAACATGAAGGTTAAGGCCCATTCTGAGTGTTCGGGAGGGCAGGGGGGGACCTAGATGTTACATTCTCCACTCAGACTGAATGGCACAGGAGGAGAGAAGCCGACGGGGGGTCGAGATGGGACAGCAGAGGTGGAGACGCTAAAGGACTGTTAGGCAGATGCGCCGGGCAGACTGTGGCTTCTCCACCGGACTGCATGTTAATGCGCCGACAGGCTTTGTGATGACGTACATTGTGATTGTGTGTATTGTGGTGTGAACCACCGGATAGTATGCTAATGCGCCAACAGGCTTTGTAAGGACGTGCATTGTGATTGTGTGTATTGTGGTGTGAACCCCGAGGTCGCTAGGCAAAGATGCAAGATATAAAAGAGAGATGCCAAGCAACCTGAGTTATTCTTGTTGACTTGTGGTTAGAGAGAATAAAGGCCACGCTGATCCAGCTCACTGCCTCACCTGCTCATTTCTCTCTACAACAAAACCTTTGGCGACGAGGGTAAAAAGTATGGATGTGGGGGTTACTTCAATTCAGCCATTTTTGGAGCTCCCTGGTGAGCCTCCTGTCCCTTGGGTGAGGTGGTTTGCTGCCTTTCAAAATTATTTAATAGCATTGGACCTTGGAAGACTGGAGAAGCTGCGGGCATGGACATTGTTGGTTCACAATTTAGCAATGGAAGGACAAAGTATCCTTAGTACTTTAGCCAAGGGTGATAGCTTTGAAGAAGTGGTTTTGCTAATGGCGCAACATTTTCACGCCCCGGAAAACGTCATCGTCCGGAGGATCCAGTTTCAGCAGCACCACCAGCAGATTGGTGAGTCAGTGCAGCAGTATGTAGCAGACTCATGTCACCTGGCCAAGGATTGTCAGTTTGGAGTGTCAGAGAAAGAGATGGTCCACAACCAGTTGGCGGAGCATACTGTTTGCCTGGCGACAAGGTCGAAGCTCCTCACACACTCGGGCGAGCTGACGTTAGCCATGTCCATCAAGTTAGCTCAACAGTTTGAGGCAGAAGACAAGCTATCACAGGAGCTTGGTGAGAGAGCGTCACATCGCCATTTTGAACCACAGTCGACGGCGCAGGCAGTGGACCCGGACAGCGATGATGGCATGGAGGATGATGAAGAATGCGCTCATACTGTCAAGATGAGGTCCGCCCCAGGATCACCCAGGTGTTTGGTTTGTGGGTCCACCAACCACTGTTATAAGGCTAGAGAGTGTCCAGCAAGAGGAAGACCCTGCAGCACGTGTGGACTCTTGCATCATTTCGCCAGGGCATGTTATAGGTTTGAGCGAGGGGATCCAAGACACGAGGAGGATCTTCCCACTTCACCTCCCACAGTTATTCGCAGTGTATCCCCAAGTACCAACGACTGTTCTTACTGTATGGTGGAACTGGACGGGGTAACAGTGCCATTGCTGATTGACACAGGAGCGGTTAGATCTGTGTTAAAATTGGGCAACTGGTTCCGCGAACGATGGACAGAGTTGTGTGGGACAAACCTTTGCCTAGTAATCTGGACAATGAGCAGGACCAATTCCACCCAGGGCCATCACGGGAGGGTCCCGGTGCCAGCACTCAAGTAACCCTAGTTGAGGGAACTGGGCAGCACGGTGGGGCACCCGTGACGGTGGGTGGTGCTGAGTGGAGGGCCCATTCTACTCCTGGAATTCAGCTGGAAGGAAATGGAGAGCAGGGGGTCACAACAGCGACACCAGCAGCGAAAATGAAAGAGAGCGGGGTAGGACTGGCTGGCACGGTAAAACGATGTGCCAAACAGAGACACTGGAAGCCAAGTGGGGCCCTTCTGGGAGTCGCGGATGGGGTTCAACCCAGGGAGGAGGCCCGTTCGAGAGGTGTTCGGGCCGAACGTTGGAGAGAAGATGACCAGGGGTGGCTGCAGGTGGTGGCTCTTTGGGAGGATGCCTACCTCTAGTTATTTGATAGGTCGTGGAAGCATCCCAATGAGCTGTGGAGCACCTGGGAGAAGAAAGAGGCATTTGGACCTGGACTTGGCTCATCCCCGGGAGCGAAGAAGAGAAGGTGCACCGGAGTGGAATTGTCCGATGGTTTTCCTGGGGGTGGTTCCTCTCCTGGTACAAGCTGACAGTTGGACAGTGTATCTTATGCATGGTGATGGAAAAGGGGGACAACTGATGTGTATTTAGTTCTGTTAATGGGATTATTTTGTGTTTCATATTATTTTAGAAACACAGCAGTATTTTAGTTTTATATGGACTGTTTTATTTAGCTCAGACCACAGAATAATTCGTCTTGCCGTGTGGGGGTGGGATGGTAGTCCACCTGTTCGCCCTAGTTCTAGTTGTTTTGAGTGAATGTGATAGATTGTTTAGGTATATCTGTTTAGTGTTTTTATTGCATGATTCGGGTTCCAAATTAGGGAGGGTTTTGATTGTATGCATGTGTTTGGACCATTTTTTGAAGGGGAGGAAAGTGTTGTATTGGGGGACATGTTATTGTGTGACACGGGTGTTATGTCCCTAACTTGAGCTATTAAGAATCAGGCTGGAGGTGCAGCTGAACATAACTTTATTAATAAGAACCACAAACCACAAGGTGCTCCGTACAGGCCAAGGGGTCGACGGCGAAAGAGACAGAGCTCTTCCACCTTAGCCCTTTATACCCCTGGTGACAGCGGAATTGGAAAGGTGGGGCTGTCACCCCCACTACACACAGGGTACACCCAATGCCATATTGGTACACTACAACAGGTGATGGCTCCACCTTTCTGGTTCCACCCCCACCCGAGATATAATTAAAAGGGCTGTGAGGGAGAGGGGCCGTCTGTTGGCCTCCTCCACATTGGTACACTACATTCCATCCCCCCCCCCCATAGAAAAATGTCAGACACCCCAATAGGCCCTCCCAAATTTAATCACTATAGATATATATATATATATATATATATATATATATATATATATATATACACTACCGTTCAAAAGTTTGGGGTCACTTAGAAATTTCCTTATTTTTGAAAGAAAAGCACTGTTTTTTTCAATGAAAATAACTTTAAACTAATCAGAAATACACTCTAATATCTAATATACATTGCTAATGTGGTAAATGACTATTCTAGCTGCAAATGTCTGGTTTTTGGTGCAATATCTACATAGGTGTATAGAGGCCCATTTCCAGCAACTATCACTCCAGTGTTCTAATGGTACAATGTGTTTGCTCATTGCGTCAGAAGGCTAATGGATTATTAGAAAACCCTTGTGCAATCATGTTAGCAGAGCTGAAAACAGTTTAGCTGGTTAGAGAAGCTATAAAACTGACCTTCCTTTGAGCAGGTTGAGTATCTGGAGCATCACATTTGTGGGGTTGATTAAATGCTCAAAAGGGCCTGAAAAAGAGAACTTTCATGTGAAACTCGACAGTCTATTCTTGTTCTTAGAAATGAAGGCTATTCCATGCGAGAAATTGTCAAGAAACTGAAGATTTCCTACAACGGTGTGTACTACTCCCTTCAGAGAACAGCACAACCAGTCTCTAACCAGAGTAGAAAGAGAAGTGGGAGGCCCCGACGATGGGGAGTCCCCGACGATGGGGACTCAATTTATAGGAGAGAACAAACAGATGTTAATGACCAGCAAAAAAAAAAATATTTCATTGAGAGTGAAGAAAGGAGTGAAGACCAGTGCAATTATTGGAGGTCCCCCTGCTGTCTAAACCTAATAGCAGAATAACTAAGGGAGGGTTCAGAAACACATGATCCCTCCCTAATTGTAGGCTATATCAAAAAGGAAGGTTTTAACCCTATTTTTAAAAACAGAGATCGAGTCTGACTTCCGAATCCAGATTGGCAGCTGGTTCCACAAGAGAGGAGCTTGATAACTGAAGGCTCTGCCCCCCATTGTACTTTTGGAGATTCTTGGTATTACAAGTAATCCAGCATTTTGGGAATGTAGTGTTCTGTTAGGATAATAGGGTAATATCAGATCTTTTAAATAAAAAGAGGCCTGGTTGTTTAGAGCTTTAAAAGTGAGAAGAAGGATTTTAAACTTAATTCTAAACTCTATGGGAAGCCAATGAAGGGAAGCCAGAACCGGAGAGATATGGTCTCTCTTTCTAGGACCTGTTAAAACTCTTGCAGCAGCATTTTGGATCAACTGAAGACTTGTTAGAGATGTTTTAGGACAACCTGATAATAAAGAGTTACAATAATCTAATCTAGAGCTAACAAAAGCGTGGATCAGTTTCTCAGCATCACTCTGAGACAAGATGCTCCTAATCTTGGCAATATTACGCAAATGATAGAAGGCAGTCTTTGAAACAAATTTAATATGTGAATTGAAAAACAGATCTTGATCAAAAATAACTCCAAGGTTCCTCAGAGAGCAATTAATCATATTAATCATATTAATCATGACATAATGTCATTGAGACCTGCTGTCCACACCCCACTCCACCAACACCCCCCCCCACTCGTAGCACACAACCCCCCAACCTGACCCTCACTAAGACCCAGGTGAAGACAGAGCTGAGGAAGATCAAGGCGAGAAAGGCCTCGGGACCGGATGGCATCAGCGCGAAGCTCCTCAAGTCCTGCGCAGACCAGCTGTGTGGGATTGTGGAGCACATCTTCAACCTGAGCCTGAAGCTGGGGAGGGTACCACGGTTGTTGAAAACATCTTGTGTGGTACTTGTACCAAAGACTTCCCACCCCAAAGACCTGAACAGCTACAGACCAGTGGCCCTGACGTCTCACCTGATGAAGACCCTGGAGAGACTGCTCCTTGCTCACCTCCGCCCCCTGGTGGGGCCACTGATGGATCCACTCCAGTTTGCCTACCAGCATGGCATTGGGGTGGAGGATGCAGTGGTCTTCCTCCTTCACCATTCCCTGTCCCACCTGGAGAAGACTGGGAATGCAGTGAGGATCGTGTTCTTTGATTTCTCCAGTGCTTTCAACACCATCCAACCGATGATCCTGAAGGACAAGCTGCTGTGCGCAGGGGTGGACCAGCACCTGTCATCATGGATCCTGGACTACCTCACTAACCGGCCACAGTTTGTGAGAACCTGGGATTGTGTGTCCGACACGATCATCGGCAGCACGGGGGCCCCCCAGGGAACGGTTTTGGCTCCCTTCCTGTTCACCCTTTATACTGCAGACTTCTCACACAACACAACACACTGCCATCTACAGAAGTTCTTTGACGACTCTGCGCTCATCGGCCTCATCTCCAACGGAGATGAAGCTGAGCACAGAGGACTTATCCAGGACTTCGTGGACTGGTGCCATTGGAACTGCCTCCAGATCAACGTGAGGAAAACTAAGGAGCTGGTGGTGGACTGCCGCAGGCAAGGACAACCCCTCACAGCACCAGTAAACATAGAGGGAACAGACATTGAGATGGTGACATCCTACAAGTACCTGGGTGTTCATCTGAACAATAAACTAGACTGTTCACACAATACCGACCACTCTACAAGAAGGGACAGCGCAGGCTGTTCCTACTGAGGAGGCTCAGGTCTTTTGGTGTACAAGGTTGCTCTAGAAGACATTCTGCAACACGTAGGTGGCATCAGCTATCACTTTTGGAGTGGTCTGCTGGGGAAACGGCATTACGGCAGCCGATAGGAAGAGACTGAACAAACTAATCAAGAAAGCTAGCTCTGTCCTGGGGCAGCGCCTTGACCCAGTGGAGGAGATAGGAGAGAGAAGGATGGTGGCTAAACTGTCATCTCTGCTGGAGTCCGAGTCCCACCCTATGCAGGACATACTGAACGCACTGAGGAGCTCATTTAGCAGTAGACTACATCATCCTAGATGCGCGACCGAGAGGTTTCGCAGGTCCTTCCTACCTACGGCTGTCAGACTGTATAACCTAAGCAGGGCTGCTCACAGAGATAGCAAAAAAAACGTGACAACCTAATAGTATTGAATGCAAAAGATGCAACAGACTTACACAAATGGTCCCCTCCAGTATACAACTAGGACAATATCAGTCGCTATGGAGGGTGACAATATGTATGGGTACATATTCATACCATGTAGGGTAACTAAATAGATGGTTATGCTGTTTAGTCCATCTAGCTACAATGCTCCGCACTGTGTGTATATATATACATATATATATATATATATATACATACATACACACACACACACACACATATACAGTATATATATATTTATGTGTACATATGTATATTCACTGCTCTCATTTTCTTATCTTCTAAATCATTGCTCTGAGTGTTGCTATCCCTGTGCTGTTGCAATCCTGGAATTTCCCCAGTGTGGGACTAATAAAGACTTATCTTATCTTATCTTATCTTAAGAGAAAGAGTAACTACATCCAAACTATAAGTTTGATTTGGAAAGGTATTTCTAAGGTTTTTTGGACCAACAAGAATGACTTCAGTCTTATCTGAATTTAATAGCAGGAAATTACAAGTCATCCAAGCTTTGATTTCCTTAAGACAGGCTTCTAACTTGGCTAATTGATTGCTATCATCTGGCTTCATTGACGGGTATAATTGTATGTCATCTGCATAACAATGAAAATGTATACAGTGCTTCCTAATAATATTGCCTAACGGAAGCATATATAAACTAAAAAGAGTAGGGCCTAGCACAGAACCCTGTGGAACTCCATGACTGAGCTTTGAGTTGAATGAAAACTCATTATTGACATGAACAAACTGGAACCTATCAGATAAATAAGATCTAAATCACTGCAACGAAGTTCCATTAAGTCCAACATAGTGTTCTAATCTATCAAGTAGAATATTATGATCGATAGTATCAAAAGCTGCACTAAGGTCTAAAAGGACAAGTACAGAAACAAGTCCATTATCAGATGCGATCAGGAGGTCGTTAGTGACCTTCACTAAGGCTGTTTCAGTATTATGATGGATTCTAAACGCAGATTGAAACTCTTCAAATAAACCATTTCCCTGCAAGTGGTCAAATAATTGTGTAGCAACAACTCTTTCTAAGATTTTTGAAATGAAAGGGAGATTAGAGATTGGTCTATAGTTAGCTAAAACTCCTGGATCCAGCGTTGGCTTTTTGAGTAAGGGTTTAATTACAGCAGTTTTAAAAGCCTGCGGTACATGGCCTAAAGTTAATGAAGAATTGATTATTTGAAGAATAAAGCTACCAATAAATGGGAAGACTTCTTTAAATAACCTGGTGTGGCACATATGTTTGGTTCATATTTCCCACAAGAGTGTGGCACATATGTCTGGTTCATATCTCCCACAAATGTATGGCTTATGTGGATTGGGGCTTCACGTCTGGAGGAACAAAAAGGTCTGGATCGACGGGGGCCGACAGGAGATGTCGAGGAGGTGTGAAGTTGGACCCTTGTCTCAGAGAGGAGGCCCTGGGGGGTTTCCCGGAACACCAGAGAATAAGAGACAATGGTGAATCGTCAGAGACTTGCATTGTGATTGAATGTTTGCAGAAGCTCCATGTGACTTGAGTTCTTAATCCCCCGGAGGTATAAGAGTGTGATGTATCATGATTCTGCCTCTTCTTGCTTTTTGAGAATGTTGGAATGATTGTGTTCTGCAATAAAGCCGAACCTGAGGAATACACTCATGTCTCGTCATTGAACACATCTTCCACACTGGTGACCCACGACAAAGAATGAGCGGAGAGAATTCTCCCGAGCGGAGCTCATCAGAGGCCGGCCTGATGGCTGCCTCCACGCTCCGGCTGCCCGATTTCTGGCAGCACAGCCCGCGCTCCTGGTTTAGCGCGGTCGAGGCGCAGTTCAACCTCCGGAGAATCTCAAAGGATGAAACGAGGTTCTACCATGTGGTGGCGAAGCTGGACAGTCACACGGTCCAGAGGGTGGAAGACCTGGTTAACCACCCACTGGACACCGACAAGTACGGCGCATTGAAGGAGGCGCTGATCAGCCATTTCACCCCCTCGGTGCAACAGCGAGCAGAGGGGCTCCTAGAGTTGACGGAGTTGGAGAACGACAGACCGGCAGACCTGATGGTGAAGATGCTGAGACTGAAAGATTCCGAGGATGGCGAATTTGTTTTCGCCCACCTTTTCCTCCGGACGCTGCCGCCAGCAGTGAGAGTGACCCTGGCAGACTCACCCCGATTGGCCAAGCGGGACTACCATGGGCTCGGCAAGGAGGCGCAGCGACTCGTCGACGCCCACAAGCGGAGCGCGGTTTCGGCCGCAGCAGCTGAGCAGAGGACGGCGCCCGGAGATGGTTTGGAGCCAGTGGTGGCGGCGCCAGACGAACCGACGACGGTGGCGCCAGGCGCCAGGCGACGCAGAGCTGAAGACGGCCTGTGTTTCTCCCACCACCGTTTTGCGGAGAGGGCACACAGATGTCTCCCACCGTGCCGCTTCAAGCGTCAGGGAAACGCCAAGACCGGGGGCCGGTAGCAGCTGCATCCCTCGGAGAAGAAAATAAGCTGCTTTACCTGACAGATGCACACTCGGGGAAACAATTCCTCGTGGACACGGGCTCCCAGCTGAGTTTCATCACGCCTACCTACGCGGAATGGCTGATGCCATCTAAAGCTCCCTGGGTGTCAGTATCAGCAGCGAATGGCTCAGCGATTAAGACCTTCGGTGAGAGGACCATGCTTTTGTCCTTACAGGGCCGTTCATTCGAGTGGACCTTTATTGTAGTGGCAGTCAGTTTTAACATGTTAGGGGCTGATTTTTTGTGCTCACATGGTTTATTGGTTGATCTTGCTAATAGACGTCTGGTTAATGCACTTTCTTTTCATTCTATCCCCTGCACAGCTCGGGTGGCTCCGCCGACTGCACACACCAACGTCACAGTTGCGGGTGGTAAGTTTCATGCTCTGCTCACTCACTTTCCAGCACTCACAGTCCCAAAGTTTTCGGCGACAGTGGCCAAACAGGAGGTGGAGCATTTTATCACCACCACTGGGCCTCCCGTTTTTGCAAAAGCCCAGCGCTTGGACTCAGCTAAACTGGCAATAGCGCGCGAGGAATTTGCCAACCTGGAAAAACTGGGCATAATTAGACGCTCAAACAGCCCCTGGGCTTCCCCGTTACACATGGTCCCAAAGGCCGATGACTCGTGGCGACCTTGTGGCGATTTCTGCAGGTTGAACAACGTCTCAGCACACGACCGCTACCCGATTCCACACATCCAGGATTTCTCAGTTCATTTGGCGGGGGCGCGCATTTTTTCTAAAATAGACTTGGTGCGCGGCTACCATCAAGTCCCCGTGCGCGCGCAGGATATTCCCAAAACCGCGGTAATAACTCCGTTTGGCCTTTTTGAGTTTTTGCGCATGCCGTTTGGGTTAAAGGGCGCCGCGCAAACTTTCCAACGCATGATGGATGCAGTTTTACGCGACCTGCCTTTCGTGTTCGTCTATTTAGACGACATATTGGTAGCCATCACGTCCGAGGACGAACACGAAACCCATCTCACAGCGGTTTTTCGGAGACTGGCAGAGCACGGGTTGATAATTAACCCAGCGAAGTGCCAGCTTGGGGTGGCGCAAATCGATTTTTTGGGGCATCGCGTTTCGCCAGAAGGAGCGGTTCCCCTGCCGGAGAAAGTTCAATTCAATTCAATTCAACTTTATTTATATAGCGCCATTTCACAACAACAGTCATCTCATAGCACTATCAACTGTAGGGAGGACCCCCACAGTTGCAGAAAGACCCCAGCAATCAAGCGATCCCCTGTGAGCAAGCACTTGGCGACGGTGGAGAGGAAAAACTCCCTTTTAACAGGAAGAAACCTCCAGCAGAACCAGGCTCAGGGAGGGGCAGTCATCTGCTGCGACTGGCTGGGGGGTGAGGGGACAGAGAAGAAGAAAAGAACAGACATGTAGAGAGCAAACAGCACGATGGGGACTCAATCTATGGGAGAGAACAAACAAATGTTAATGACCAGCAAAAAAAAAAAAAAAAAATTTCATAGAGAGTGAGGAAAGGAGTGAGGCCCAGTGCATTACTGGAGGTCCCCCGGCTGACTAAACCTATTAGCAGCATAACTAAGGGAGGGTTCAGAAACACATGATCCCTCCCTAATTGTAGGCTATATCAAAAAGGTAGGTTTTAGCCCTATTCTTAAAAACAGAGATCGAGTCTGACTCCCGAATCCAGATTGGCAGCTGATTCCACAGGAGAGGAGCTTGATAACTGAAGGCTCTGCCTCCCATTGTACTTTTGGAGATTCTAGGTATTACAAGTAAACCTGCATTTTGGGAGCGTAGTGCTCTGTTAGGATGATACGGTAGTATCAGATCTTTTAAATAAAAAGGAGCCTGATTGTTTAGAGCTTTGTAAGTAAGAAGAAGGATTTTAAACTTAATTCTAAACTCTATGGGAAGCCAATGAAGGGAGGCCAGAACCGGAGAGATATGATCTCTCTTTCTAGTACCTGTTAAAACTCTTGCTGCAGCATTTTGGATCAGCTGAAGACTTTTTAAAGATGTTTTAGGACAGCCTGATAATAAAGAATTACAATAATCTAATCTCGAGCTAACAAAAGCGTGGATCAGCTTCTCAGCATCACTCTGAGACAAGATGCTCCTAATCTTGGCAATATTACGCAAATGATAGAAGGCAGTCTTAGAAACAAATTTAATATGTGAATTGAAGGACAAATCCTGATCAAAAATAACTCCAAGGTTCCTCACAGAGCTATTAAGAGAAAGAGTAACTGCATCCAAACTGAAAGTTTGATTTGGAAAGGAATTTCTAAGGTTTTTTGGACCAACAAGAATGACTTCAGTCTTATCTGAATTTAATAGCAGGGAATTACAAGTCATCCAAACTTTGATTTCCTTAAGACAGGCTTCTAACTTGGCTAATTGATTAGTACCATCTGGCTTCATTGACAGGTATAATTGTGTGTCATCTGCATAACAGTGAAAATGTATACAGTGCTTTCTAATAATGTTGCCTAACGGAAGCATATATAAACTAAAAAGAGTAGGGCCAAGCACAGATCC
Organism: Pholidichthys leucotaenia; assembly: GCA_020510985.1. Taxonomy (NCBI): domain Eukaryota; kingdom Metazoa; phylum Chordata; class Actinopteri; order Cichliformes; family Pholidichthyidae; genus Pholidichthys; species Pholidichthys leucotaenia. Next base: position 267,339,116 of record CM035843.1, read on the forward strand.
CTGTGGAACTCCATGACTAAGCTTTGAGCTGAGAGAAAACTCATCATTTACATGAACAAACTGGAACCTATCAGATAAATAAGATCTAAACCACTGCAACGAAGTTCCATTAAGTCCAACATAGTGTTCTAATCTATCAAGTAGAATATTATGATCAATAGTATCAAAAGCTGCACTAAGATCTAAAAGGACAAGTACAGAAACTAGTCCATTATCAGATGCAATGAGGAGGTCGTTAGTGACCTTCGCTAAGGCTGTTTCAGTGCTATGATGGATTCTAAACCCAGATTGAAACTCCTCAAATAAACCATTTCCCTGCAGGTGGTCAAATAATTGCGTAGCAACAACTCTTTCTAAGATTTTTGAAATGAAAGGGAGATTAGAGATTGGTCTATAGTTAGCTAAAGCTCCTGGATCTAGCGTTGGCTTTTTGAGTAAGGGTTTAATTACAGCCGTTTTAAAAGCCTGCGGTACATGGCCTAAAGTTAATGACGAATTGATTATATGAAGAATAAAGCTACCAATAAGTGGGAAGACTTCTTTAAATAACCTGGTAGGAATAGGGTCTAAAAGACAAGTTGAAGGTTTGGATGAGGAAACTATTTTGTCTAACTCACAAAGGTCGATTGGAGTAAACTCATCAACACAGACATCAATAGAAGGAGTTGTAGTAGTTACAGTATTTAAGTTAACTGTGGGAAGAATCTGATTGATTTTATCTCTGATGGATGAAATTTTATTATTGAAAAAGTTCATAAAGTCCTGACTAGTAAGCTCTAAGGGGATGCTAGGATTGACAGAGTCCTGACTCTTTGTCAACCTGGCTACAGTACTGAAAAGAAACCTGGGATTATTCTTGTTCTCTTCTATTAATGCAGAGTAATAACTCGTTCTAGCTTTTCTAAGAGATTTTTTATAAATTAAAAGATGATTTCTCCAAGCTAAATAGATTTCATCTAAATTAGTAGAGCGCCATTTTCTTTCTAATTGACGAGTCTTCTGTTTTAAGCTACGAGTTTCTGTGTTGAACCAAGGAGTTAAAAATCTCTGATTAGACTTTTTCTTTTTTAAGGGGGCCACCAAGTCTAGAGCCTGATGCAGAGAAGCTGAAACACTATCCACCATGTTATCAATTACAGAAGGAGCAAGCTGTCTATAGCTTATTTCCGTTGTGTTGACACATGGCATAGAGGAAACAATCTGCATAAATTTGGAAACAGCATCATCTGAGAGGCATCTACTGTAATAATATTTTTCTTTAGGAGCCAAATAGTCAGAAATAGTAAAATCAAAGGTTAACAGACAATGGTCTGACAGTACAGGGTTATGAGGAGACACTACAAGATTTTCTATTTCTATGCCATATGTCAGAACAAGGTCCAATGTATGGTGGAGGTAATGAGTAGAATTTCTTACTTTCTGAGAAAACCCAATCGAATCTAATATTGAATTAAAAGCCACATTAAGGCAGTCACTATCTACATCCACATGTATATTAAAGTCCCCTACTATAATTATTCTATCAGATTTCAGCACTAAATCAGCTAAGAAATCAGGAAATTCGGATAAAAATTCTGAATAGGTTGATGGGGGACGATAAACTATGGCAAATAAAATTGGGTTTAACCTGGAATTGCTAAAGTGCCCAACACTGAGGACCAGGCCCTCAAAGGAATTATAACATGTTTTTTGCTTTACATTAACTAGTAATTTGGAATGGTAAATTGATGCTACTCCTCCTCCACGACCAGAACTTCTGGGATTTTGACAGTTTAAATAACCAGAGGGAGTTGATTCATTTAAACCAACATAATCCTCTTGTCCTAACCAAGTCTCTGTTAGGGAAATTAAATCAATCTGATGATCAATTAACAGATCATGGACTAACAGAGACTTGGGAGTTAGAGACCTAATATTTAATAAACCACATTTAATTTTTAAATTATGAGGAGGAACAGAGGCCAAATCATTCAATTTAGAGGCTTTATGTTTAATTTGAGTTTTACCAATATTTTGCTTTATCACTTTGGGATGCTTATACATTATATTTTTATTTACTTTGGAGGGAGCAGACAACGATTCTCTGATGGGGAAGACAGGGGCTAAGCTGAGGGGTGGAGGATGAAGAGGAGCTGCAGAGAGGCGTGTAAGACTGCGACTCTGCTTCCTGGTCCCAACTCTGAGTAGTCATGGTTTTGGAAATTTGGATAAAAAAGATGCCAGATTGTTAGATAAATGAGAGGCACCATCCAAAGTGGGATGAATGCTGTCTCGTCTCATAAGACCAGGTTTTCCCCAAAAAGAGCTCCAATTGTCAATGTAGCCCACGTCATTTTTAGGACACCACACAGACAGCCAGCGGTTCAAGGATGACGAGCGACTAAACATGTCATCACTGGTCAGATTGGGGAGGGGCCCAGAGAATACTACAGTGGCAGACATCGTTTTTGCAAACTCACACACCGATTCTATATTAAGTTTCGTGACTTCCGACTGCCGGAGACGGATGTCATTAATGCCGGCGTGAATAACAATTGTGGAATATTTACAGTTACTTTTAGCCAGCATTTTCAAATTTGACTCGATGTCGCCTGCTCTGGCCCCAGGAATGCATGTGACTATGGCCGATGGAGTCTCTAGGTTCACGTTTCTGACTACAGAGTCGCCAATGATCAGAGTTTTTTCCTCAGCGGGTGTGTCGCTGAGCGGGGAAAAACGATTAGAAACGTGAACAGGTTGGTGGTGAACCGGGGCTTTGCAACTAGGCTTCCTTCTCACCGTCACCCACCCAGTCTCCTCGCTGCAGAGGAGAGCCGGGGAACCGGTGACAGGGGGACCTAAGCTAGCTAGCTCCGCTGCAGCTAATGGGCGTCCGTCGAGATTAACTGGCGCAGACGGTGTTTCAATGCAGCGGAGCCGGGATTCCAAATCAGACAACCTCACCTCGAGCGCCTCAAAAAGACAACATTTATTACATTTACCGTTATCACTAAAAGAGGCAGAGGTGTAGCTAAACATCTGACAGAGAGAGCACACCGGAGGAGGAGAGGAAAGAGAGGTAGTAGCCATAGCTAGTGGCTCGAGAGCTGGAGAGCAAACCACACAGGCAGACAGCAAAACAGGAAGTGACGATCAACCTGTCCTGAGTGCGCGCAATAACAGATTTCCCCCGACCTCAAACGATAAAAGCGCTGCAGGAGTTTTTAGGAATGGTTAATTTTTACAACCGGTTCCTTCCGAGCGCAGCGCGGCTTATGCAGCCACTGTACGCGGCACTAAAAAAACAAAAACCCACGAATAAGGTCGAATGGTCTCCGGAGCGGGAGTGCGCTTTCTCCCAGGTCAAATCAGCCCTTGCAAGCGCCGTTTTGTTAGCGCACCCGGTTCCAACAGCCCGTTTGGCGCTCACCATCGATGCTTCGGACCTAGCGGTGGGGGCAGTCATTGAACAGTGTGTGGCAGGGACCTGGCAGCCGCTCGCATTCTTTAGCAAAACCTTGCGCGATAACGAGCGTAAATACAGCGCGTTTGACAGGGAGCTTTTAGCCCTACACTTGGCCATCCGCCATTTCCAGTTCTGGCTGGAAGGGCGTCGTTTCACCGCTTTCGTGGACCACAAACCGTTAACTTTTGCGATGGCCAAGATCTCAGAACCTTGGTCAGGCCGACAACAAAGACAGCTAGCCGCAATATCGGAGTTCACCACCGATATCCAGCATGTCGCAGGCAAACACAATGTAGTGGCAGACTGTCTCTCACGTGCTGTGGCAACGCCAGGCCACGTGGGGGCAGACTTGGTGGCTGTGGGCCAGGGCAGTGACGCGGGAGCGCGCGTAGCCCTGGTTCACGTAGGTTTGGATTATGCAGACATGGCTGCGGAGCAGGCTGGTGACGCGGATGTGCGCGCGCTCCAGTCTGGACCAACAGGGTTAAGGCTGGAGCACAGGGTGCAGCAAATAGGTATGCCCCCCTTAATATGCGATGTCTCCACAGGTAGGCCTCGTCCCGTGGTTCCAGCTGCGTGGCGCCGCCGCGTTTTTGACTCGGTCCATTTGCTGGCGCACCCAGGGGTGCGCGCATCGGTCAAGATGGTGGGGGAGAAATTTGTCTGGCCGGGGTTGCGCAAACAGGTCAAGGAATGGGCAGCAGCTTGTGTAGCGTGCCAGAGGGCTAAGATACACAAGCACACGAGGGCCCCTTTGGAGCCTTTTCACATCCTGGCTAAGCGGTTCGATCATGTGCATGTTGATCTGGTGGGCCCGCTTCCCTCGTCGCACGGGCACACACACCTTTTGACAATGGTGGACCGCACCACACGTTGGCCAGAAGCGGTACCTCTGGCGTCAACAACGGCGGAAGAGGTTGTGGGCGCGTTTTTAACAGCTTGGGTCACGCGTTTTGGAGTTCCGTCGGATATAACGTCAGACAGAGGCCCTCAATTTGTTTCCGAACTGTGGTCGTCTATGGCCCGCAGCTTAGGGGTGAAGGTACACCGCACTACTGCGTATAACCCGCAGGCCAACGGTTTATGTGAACGCTTTCATAGGTCATTGAAAGCAGCCCTCAGAGCATCGCTCACGGATACAAATTGGGTAGACAAACTGCCATGGGGTTTATTGGGGTTGCGTTCTGCACCTAAGGAGGATTTGCAGGCCTCCCCAGCGGAGTTAGTGTTCGCACAACCTCTCCGTTTGCCGGGGGAATTTCTTCCGGAAAATCCTGCACCAAATTGCCCCCCCGCTCAGCTGTTGCAGAGCGGCACAGGATCAAACACGTTGCCTGGCCCAGTGCATCACAGTTTTCCACGCGTTTTTGTGTCAGAGGCTTTGAAAAACGCAGAGTTTGTTTTTGTTAGACATGATGCACAATGCCCAGGGCTGCGTCCGCCTTACGATGGACCGTTCAGGGTGCTGGAAAAAAATGAGAAGCATTTTTTGCTAGATTTGGGGGGCAGAAGGGAGCTAATTTGCATAAACAGACTCAAGCCCGCTTTTGTCCTGGCTGATGAACGCATGCAGTTGGCGAAAGCCCCCCGCCGGGGCAGGCCACCGAGAAGGCATGCTCCAGAACTCCCACAGAGATGTGCTAACAAATCTAATCCCCAGGTGCGAGGAGACGCTGCAGACGCAGCGAAGCCGGCCTACAGCAGATTCGGCAGGAAGCTAAGACCTAAGAGATTGGGGGATTGATTGTTGGTTATGTGGTAATGTTTTTCCTGTTATGCATTTACGAGTATGTTTGTCCCATGCAGACGTTTGGGGGGGGGTCATGTGGCACATATGTTTGGTTCATATTTCCCACAAGAGTGTGGCACATATGTCTGTTTCATATCTCCCACAAATGTATGGCTTATGTGGATTGGGGCTTCACGTCTGGAGGAACAAAAAGGTCTGGATCGACGGGGGCCGACAGGAGATGTCGAGGAGGTGTGAAGTCGGACCCTTGTCTCAGAGAAGAGGCCCTGGGGGGTTTCCCGGAACACCAGAGAATAAGAGACAATGGTGAATCGTCAGAGACTTGCATTGTGATTGAATGTTTGCAGAAGCACCATGTGACTTGAGTTCTTAATCCCCCGGAGGTATAAGAGTGTGATGTATCATGATTCTGCCTCTTCTTGCTTTTTGAGAATGTTGGAATGATTGTGTTCTGCAATAAAGCCGAACCTGAGGAATACACTCATGTCTCGTCATTGAACACATCTTCCACACTGGTAGGAATAGGGTCTAAAAGACAAGTTGAAGGCTTGGATGAGGAAACTATTTGTCTAACTCTAAAAGGTCAACTGGAGTAAACTGATCCAAACAGATGTCAGTTGAAGGAGTTGTAGTAGTTACTGTATTTAAGTTAACGGTGGGAAGAATCTGACTGATTTTTTGTCTCTGATTGATGAAATTTTATTATTGAAAAAGTTCATAAAGTCCTGACTAGAAAGCTCTAAGGGAATGCTAGGATTGACAGAGTCCTGGCTCTTTGTCAGCTTGGCTACAGAGCTGAAAAGAAACCTGGGATTATTCTTGTTCTCTTCTATTAATGCAGAATAATAGCTCGTTCTAGCTTTTCTCAGAGATTTTTTTTTATTAGTTAAAAGATGATTTCTCCAAGCTAAATAGATTTCATCTAAATTAGTGGAGCGCTATTTTCTTTCTAATTGAAGAGTCTTCTGTTTTAAGCTACGAGTTTCTGTGTTGAACCAAGGAGTTAGAAATCTCTTAGACTTTTTCTTTTTTAAAGGGGCTACCATGTTTAGAGTCTGATGCGGAGAAGCTGTAACACTATCTACCATGCTATCAATTACAGAAGGCGCAAGCTGTCTATAGCTTATTTCCGTTGCGTTGACACATGGCATAGAGGAAACAATCTGCATAAATTTGGTAACAACATCATCTGAGAGGCATCTACTGTAGGAATATTTTTCCTTAGGAGCCAAATTGTCAGAAATAGTAAAATCAAAGGTTAACAGACAATGGTCTGACAGTACAGGGTTATGAGGAGACACTACCAGATTTTCTATTTCTATGCCATATGTCAGAACAAGGTCCAATGTATGGTGGAGATAATGGGTAGAATTTCCTACTTTCTGAGAAAACTCCATCGAGTCTAAAACTGAATTAAATGCCAAATTAAGGCAATCACTGTCTACATCTACATGTATATTAAAGTCCCCTACTATAATTATTCTATCTGATTTCAGCACTAAATCATCTAAGACTTCAGCAAATTCAGATAAAAACTCTGAGTATGTTGATGGGGGACGATAAACTATGGCAAATAAAATTGGGTTTAGCCTAAAATTGCTAAAATGCCCAATACTGAGGACCAGGCCCTCAAAGGAATTATAACGTGTTTTTTGCTTTACATTAACTAGTAATTTGGAATGGTAAATTGTTGCTACTCCTCCTCCACGACCAGAACTTCTGGGATTTTGACAGTTTAAATAACCAGACTGAGTTGATTCATTCAAACCAACATAATCCTCTTGCCCTAACCAAGTCTCTGTAAGGGATATCTGTAAGGGAATCAATCTGATGATCAATTAACAGATCATGGACTAGCAGAGACTAGACAGGGAGTTAGAGACCTAATATTTAACAAACCACATTTAATTTTTAAATTATGAGGAGGAACAGAGGCCAAATCATTCAGTTTAGAGGCTTCATGTTTAATTTGAGTTTTACCAACTTTTTGTTTAATCACTTTGGGGTGCTTATACATTATATTTTTATTTACTTTGGAGGGAGTAGACAATGATTCTGTAATGGGGAAGACAGGGGCTAAGTTGAGGGGTGGCGGATGAAGAGGAGCTGCAGAGAGGCGTGTAAGACTGCAACTCTGCTTCCTGGTCCCAACTCTGAGTTGTCATGGTTTTGGAAATTTAGATAAAAATGATGCCAGATTGTTAGATAAATGAGACGCACCATCCAAAGTGGGATGGACGCTGTTTCGTCTAATAAGACCAGGTTTTCCCCAAAATGAGCTCCAATTATCTATGTAGCCCACGTTGTTTGCAAGACACCACACAGACAACCAGCGTTTGAAGGATGACATGCGGCTAAACATATCATCACTGGTCAGATTGGGGAGGGGCCCAGAGAATACTACAGAGGCAGACATTGTTTTGCCAAAGTCACACACCGATTCCACGTTAAGTTTTGTGACTTCTGACTGCCGGAGTTGGACGTCATTAACGCCGGCGTGGATAACAATCGTGGAGTATTTACAGTTACTTTTAGCCAGCATTTTCAAATTTGACTCGATGTCGCCTGCTCTGGCCCCAGGAATGCATTTGACTATGGCCGCTGGAGTCTCTAGGTTCATGTTTCTGACTACAGAGTCGCCAATGATCAGAGTTTTTTCCTCAGCGGGTGTGTCGCTGAGCAGGGAAAAACGATTAGAAACATGAACAGGTTGGTGGTTAACCGGGGCCTTGCGACTAGGCTTCCTTCTTACCGTCACCCACCCAGTCTCCTCACGGCTGAGGAGGACCGGAGGACCGCTAACAGGCCTCTAGGGAGCTCCGCTGCAGCTAGGGGACGTCTGTCAAGATTAACTGGCGCAGACGGTGTTTCAATGCAGCGGAGCCGGGATTCCAAATCAGACAACCTCGCCTCAAGAGCCTCAAAAAGACAACATTTATTACATTTACCATTATCACTAAAAGATGCAGAGGTGTAGCTAAACATCCGACAGAGAGAGCACCCCAGAGGAGAAGGGGAAGGAGAGCTAGTAGCCATAGCTAGTGGCTAACCCAAAGCTAACAAAAACACAGATGAAAGATGAAAGATGAACAGAAGGCTAAAGAGGGTGATTAGATGACAATGAGTGCGCACACAGGTGCAAGAGGTTTGATAAACAGAAGTGAGAGCTAACGGTAGATGGAAAAAAGTGATTAAAATACAATTAAAGGCAAAATCCTCTGGAGAACGAGGAGAGCAAACCACAGACAGTCAGCAACACAGGAAGTGACGATACGTTACCACAGGAAGGTCCCACAAGTCCCACCAGACAATTCGTCCATCTGTGCTCGGGGAGACAGTATGAACAACCGTAGGAGTCACTGTGGGGGAATCCGCCCTAGGTCTTCGGTCACCTTGCTCAAAATTTTTGCAGGCCCTGGCGAAATGGTGCAGAAGACCACACTTGCCACAGCGTTTGCCCTTCGCTGGACACTCTCTTGCCTTGTACTGGTGCCTGGGGGATCCACAGCCAGAACATCTTGGCATACCCGGGGTGGACCTAATTTTTACATCGGCAGTGTATTCCTTTTCATGCATGCTGTCTTTGCTGTCCAAGTCCACAGCCAGCACCTTCAAACATGGTTCATTGTGCCCCGACGTACTTCTCTCACCAAGGTCTTTTGATAATTTCTCTGCTGCCTTAAACTGCTGCACTATCTCAGTTGCCGTGGCTAACGTCAGTTCACCCGGGTAAATCAGGTGCCTCAATCATGCCGCAGAACAAAGAGCGTGCTCTGCCAGTTGATCACGGACCATCTCTTCCTCTAGGGCTCCAAATTGGCACTCCCCCACCAGCTGACGTAGGTCTGAAACGTAGCACTGCACTGGCTCTCCTATCCGCTGGTGGCACTGCTGAAACTGAATTCTCCAGACTATGATGTTTTCCGGAGAGCGAAAGTAGCGCGCCATTAGTCCGACCACGTCTTCAAAGCTATCAGCCCCTCCTAATGTGCCGAGGAATCTTTGACCCTCCATGCCAAGATTATTGACCAAAATCACTCTTGCATGCAGTGTTTCAAGCTCACTGAGGTTAAGGGCCACCAGATGATTCTAGAAAGCTGTGTACCACCCAGCCCAGGGGATGGGCGGCTCGCCCGGAACCTCCAAAAATGGCTGAAATGTAGAAACAGCTCTCTCCATACCTTTCTCCTTGTCGTCAAATGTTATGTCCATAACTTGAGTTATTAAGAATCAGGCTGGAGGTGCAGTTGAACATAACTTTATTAACAAGAACCACAAACCACAAGGTGCTCCGTACAGACCAAGGGGTCAACGGCGAACGCGACAGAGCTCTTCCGCCTTAGCCCTTTATACCCCTGGTGATGGCGGAACCGGAAAGGTGGGGCTGTCACCCCCACTACACCCAGGGTGCACCCAACACCATATTGGTACACTACAATGGGTGATGGCTCCACCTTTCTGGTTCCGCCCCCACCCGGGGTATAATTAAAAGGGCTGTGAGGGAGAGGGGCGGTCTCTTGGCCTCCTCTCAGCTTAACGGATGCTCCTGTATTGTGAGAGTGAGTCACAAATAAAGTTGTGTCCAGTTCAACGCTCGGTCTCGTCCTTGGCTCATATTACCGACATAACACTACCCAGGCCCAGCCCAGCGATGTATCCCCCAAGCATGGCCATCCAGTCCGGCCACAGGATCACTGGCTCTCCCGGACATTCCAAAAATGATAGCAGGGGTGGAAGTAGCCCATACGCCTCCACAGTTTTCTCTCGTTGCAAAAATGTTATGTCGGTAATCAGAGACTGGAGTGTGTCTTATGCCATGCAGCAAACTCTCCTTATTGAATACACACAGAAATATATACAGGCACCGCAACCTGCCTGATGTCACCACCAGGGCGGCTACAGCAAGCCCTAAAGGCCACACATACACACACCACACTCTCTACACGACACAAACTGTTCCAGGACAAAAATATGACCATTTGACATGGTCAAAGGCTTTCTCTGCATCCAGAGAGACCACAAGACCATCCACTGCACGCTGTTGACACACCTGAATAACATTTAATAATCTCCTGATGTTATAACTGCGAAGTTTTTAACGAAAGCGTTCTGGCTGCTAACCTGCCCAGGAGTTTGACTCAAGGATTGATCTCTTTAATTCCAAAGCCTCACAAAGATCCACTATGCATTGACAACTGGTGTCCTATATGCCTTCTTAATGTGACTATAAAGTTCTGGCCCTAATATTTGCCTCGAGAATCAAAACAGTTTTGAATTATTTAATCGATGAAGAGGAGTCAGGCTTTATGCGCAATAGACATACAGTATCTCCAACAATATTAGGCTTGTTCTGGATCTTCTGGACTATTCACATTTAATACAAGATAATAATTTCATTTTATTTTTAGATTTTTTTAAGTCTTTTGATTCAATTGAACACAACTTAATCTTTCTTTCCCTTAAAAAATTTGGCTTTGGTAATTTTTTTGTGTGACACTGTTAAAACCTTATTTAATACGTCAAGGTTGCCCCTTATCCCCTTGTAGGGAGCTTGAAATGAAGAAGCGATGTGATTTTATAAATCAAGATTTATTATCAGCTTCACCTCCCAAACATGTCTCATCTCGATGCAGAAGCAGAATCAAGAGGTCGAGCGCAGTTAGACCTTCATACTTATACCCACACTCAACAAAAGACATTGCATATCAAAGCTGACATCCCGCATTAACATAATCCCCCTCCATTGTCCTCCATCTCCTCCACCTGACCCTGGGTGGTCAGAAAGTTCGATCCGGTCTCCACCGCTGCGACTCAGTCTGTTCTTTGATCCTCGCCGGTGGTTGAGACCTCTTGTCCTGTTCTGAGGCGTGAGGTCATTCCACATATGTAATCACAAAACATTCTAATATGTCTATACATATGTAGGTATGGAATATATGATTAATATAAGCCACAGCCCCCCCCCCCAAACGACTAAGAAAAGGACAATCAAATTAAGTTTACAGTTTAAGATAATCTCTATGACATATTATACTGTTAAACATCTTGACAGGGAAACAAGGAAAAAATCTTTCCAGCAGTCATGATCCTGTAGAAGATTCAGTGGTAACAACAACAGTATAGTAATGTCACAAATCAGCCTTAAAACTGTCACGGCACAATCTGATAACATAGTTAACAACTCTTTGTCAATTTTGCATCAGTCCCTGTGCCGTCTGGGTTTTAATCTTCTCCCGAATCTGCTGTAGGTCTGCTTTGGCGTCCTGGTGGGACCATCCTGTAAGGAATCTGCAGCTTGGGGAGGAGAGTGGTTATTTGTTCCCTGCAGGGGGGCTGAGTTTTTTTCTTGGGGGGTCTACCCTGCCGAGGTGCTCTCGCCACCCGTGCAGGCTCGTCGCTCAACAAGAAGGCAGGTTTAAGTCTGTCAATGCTGACTGTTTCTTTTCTGTCCCCTAAATCAAGCACAAAATGCTTATCACCAGGTTCCAGCACTCTGAATGGTCCGTTGTATGGTGGACGGAGGGTTGATTTTAAAGGTTTGTGTCTAACAAAAATGAACTCGGCGTTTTTTAAAGCTTGGGGAACAAAAACCCGTGGAAAAGAGTGATGTGCCGGTCCAGGGAGCGTGTCCGGTCCGGTGCTGCTTAAGGGCCCCAGGGCTGGAAGATGCCCAGGCTCTGGATGCTCTGGTAAGAACTCACCTGGGAGTCTGAGAGGTTGTGCAAAAACTAATTCTGCTGGGGAGGCGTCTAGATCCTCTTTAGGTGCAGAACGCAACCCTAATAAAACCCAGGGAAGTTTATTCACCCAATCTGTATCCGTTAGTGAGGCCCTGAGGGCGGCCTTTAAAGATCTGTGAAAACGCTCGCATAACCCATTAGCCTGAGGGTGATACGCGGTGGTGCGGTGAATTGTCGCTCCTAAGCTGCTGGCCATGGCTGACCACAGTTCTGAGACAAATTGAGGCCCCCTATCGGACGTGATGTCCGATGGGACGCCGAAACGTGCCACCCAGTTTGTTAAAAAAACGCGAGCGACTTCCGCGGCTGTGGTTGACGCCAAAGGGACCACCTCCGGCCAGCGCGTAGTACGGTCTATCATTGTTAACAGGTGTGTGAAACCTTGAGACGAAGGTAGTGGTCCCACGAGGTCGACATGAACATGGTCAAAGCTCCTGGCTGGGATTCGAAAAGGCTCTAGAGGAGCTTTTGTGTGTTTGTGTATTTTGGCGCGTTGGCAAGACATGCAAGTCTTTGCCCATTCCTTTACATTTTTGCGCAGGCCTGGCCAAACAAACTTTTCCGCGACCATTTTAACTGAGGCGCGCACCCCTGGGTGCGCGAGGGAGTGAACCGAGTCAAAAATGCGGCAGCGCCATGCAGCTGGAACTACCGGGCGAGGTCGGCCGGTTGACACGTCGCAGATTAGGGGGGGTACACCGTCACGTAAACCCCTTTCCTCCAGTCTTAACCCTGTTGGTCCAGACTGGAGCGCGCGCACGTCCGCGTCACTGCTTTGTTCCTCTGCCATGGCTGCGTAATCTATCCCTACGTGAATTGGGGCCGCGTACGCGTCCGTGTTGGAGAAGAGTTCTGCGGCTGAGGTAGTATAATCTGTCTCCTCGTGCTCTGGCGATGTCACAGCGCGAGAGAGGCGGTCTGCTACTACGTTAAGTTTGTCTGCCACATGTCGAATGTCTGTGGTGAACTCTAAAATTGCAGCTAGCTGTCTTTGTTGCCTGCCTGACCATGGTTCTGAAATTTTAGCCATCGCAAAAGTGAGTGGTTTATGGTCTACAAAAGCTGTGAAACGCCACCCTTCCAGCCAGAACTGGAAGTGGCGGATGGATAAATGAAGCGCTAGCAGCTCCCTGTCAAAAGTGCTGTATTTGTGCTCGGTTTGGTTTAAAGATTTGCTAAAGAATGCTAACGGTTGCCAGGTTCCGCCAACGTGTTGTTCCACAACTGCCCCTATGGCCAGGTCTGAAGCGTCTGTGGTTAGCGCTATGCGGGCCGAGGGATCAGGGTGAACCAACAATATGGCATTCGCTAGAGCACTCTTTACTTCCGCAAAGGCGCTTTCGCGCTCCGGGGTCCATTCGACTGCGTTGGAAGGTTTTTGTTTTCTGAGTGTGGCATACAGGGGTTGCATGAGTTGAGCTGCGCGGGGGAGGAAACGGTTGTAAAAATTCACCATTCCCAAAAATTCTTGCAGCAATCTGACCGTTTGTGGTCATGGAAAATTTTTTACTGCGCGGACTTTGTCTGGCAATGGGACTGCCCCCTTTGGTGAAACTCTGTGTCCCAAAAAATCAATTTGTGACACGCCGAATCGGCATTTGGCTGGGTTGATTATTAACCCGTGCTCTTCTAGTCTCTGAAAAACTGTAGTGAGGTGTTGTTCGTGTTCTTCCTCTGACGGGCTGGCTACCAGCATATCGTCGAGGTAGACGAACACGAAGTGGAGGTCGTGTAATACCGCGTCCATCATACGCTGAAAAGTTTGAGCAGCGCCTTTGAGGCCAAACGGCATTCGCAAAAATTCAAAAAGACCAAAAGGGGTTATTACAGCCGTTTTAGGAATGTCTTCCGCTCGAACGGGGACTTGGTGATAGCCGCGGACCAGGTCTATTTTAGAAAAAATGCGCGCACCCGCCAGATGTAGTGAAAAATCTTGGATGTGAGGAATTGGGTAGCGGTCATGCGCTGTCGCATTGTTTAATCTGCGGTAATCGCCGCAAGGTTTCCAAGAACCGTCGGTTTTCGGGACCATGTGGAGTGGCGATGCCCAGGGGCTTTTTGAGCGCCTAATAATGCCTAATTTTTCTAGGCTGGCAAACTCGTCACGTGCTATGGCGAGCTTGGTCGCGTCTAAGCGCCGAGCTTTGGCAAACACGGGTGGGCCTGTTGTGGGGATGAAATGTTCAACCCCGTGTTTCGCTACTGTTGCTGAAAATTTGGGAACTGTGAGTGCTGGAAATTGGGTGAGGAGTTGGTCAAACCTACCTCCTGCTGTGGTGACGCTGGCCTGCACGGGTGGTGGAGAAACACGAGCTGAGCAGGGGATAGAAGAAAATGACAGTGCATTAACCAAGCGTCTATTTGCAAGATCGACTAACAACCCATGTGCACACAAAAAATCAGCACCCAACAAGTTAAAACTCACCGCCGCTATAATAAATGTCCATCTATAGTTGCGGCCGTGAATGCAAAGAGGCAGTTTTCTTTCACCGAAAGTGTCGATGGTCGAGCCGCTGGCTGCCATCGCTCCGTTTCCCCGGGGTCCCATGGCCCGGTCTGCGTTGGAAGGGGTGATGAAGCTCACCTGAGCTCCGGTGTCAATAAGGAACTGTCTCCCAGTCTGTCTGTCAGTCACATAAAGCAGCTTATTCGTCTCGCCGAGAGCCGTAGCTGCTAACGTTTTCCTGGCTTTGGCGTTACCCGAGTTTTTGAAATTGCAGGGGGGCACGCATTTGTACGCCCTCTCGGCGAAACGCTGATGATAATAGCAGAGGTCGTTCCACCTGCTGCGCCTTGGTCGTGTCGCTGCCATGGTGGGCAGGCTCTGCTCCGTTGTCTGCTGTTCTCCGCTGCTCTGGGCTTCCGCGCTGAGATCTGCAGATGCTGCTGTGGCCATCTGTTCGCCGAAGGCATTGATGAGCCGCTGCGCTTCTCGGGCCAGCACGCGGAAGTCCTGCTGGGTGTTGCACCGCATGTTGGCCAGTGTCCCTCTCATGTGTGGCGGCAGAGTGCTGAGGAAGATATGCTGGAAAAGGAAGTTGTCGTTGTCTGCTTCCTTAAGCTGCAGCATGTCCTCCATGAGGGCCTTTGGTCTGCATCCTCTGTGGCCGTAGATCGCCAAAATCTTCTCCGCTCTCTCCTCGGCTGAGGGGACGAAGTTCTCTATGATGGTCGCCTTTA
The DNA here is from genome assembly GCA_020510985.1 of Pholidichthys leucotaenia. Taxonomy (NCBI): domain Eukaryota; kingdom Metazoa; phylum Chordata; class Actinopteri; order Cichliformes; family Pholidichthyidae; genus Pholidichthys; species Pholidichthys leucotaenia. Next base: position 267,354,231 of record CM035843.1, read on the forward strand.
ATTCTCTGTATTTGTCGTGGGCGGGCGGTTGTTGAATTATGCTCCGCACGCATCTTGACGTGGCGGCGTCGAGTTTGGCGACGATGTGGTAAAATTTCGTCTCGTCCGCCATTATGCCCGCCAGTGCAAACTGAGCCTCAGCTTGCTGGAACCACGAGCTCGGGTCGTTTTGCCAGAACTCTGGCAGCTTGACGGTGACGGCGCTTGTGTGGGCCGTCTCTGATGTGTCCGCCGGGTGAGGACGCCTTTCTTCTGTCCTCACGGCGGAGCTGGGGATGGTGCTCGGTTGAGCCCTCTCTGTGGATTCTGCCGTGGGGGAACGTCTTCCATCTGTTCCCCTGTCTGCATGGGCGACGGCGCTTGCCTGGGTCGCCTCCGATGAGTTCGTCGCGGGAGAACGTCTCTGTTCCATCCTCACGTCTGGTCACCAGTGTAGGGAGCTTGAAATGAAGAAGCGATGTGATTTTATAAATCAAGATTTATTATCAGCTTCAGCTCCCAAACATGTCTCATCTCGATGCAGAAGCAGAATCAAGAGGTCGAGCACAGTCAGACCTTCATACTTATACCCACACTCAACAAAAGACATTGCGTATCAAAGCTGACATCCCGCATTAACATAATCCCCCTCCATTGTCCTCCATCTCCTCCACCTGACCCTGGGTGGTCAGGAAGTTCGATCCAGTCTCCACCGCTGCGACTCAGTCTGTTCTTTGATCCTCGCCGGTGGTTGAGACCTCTTGTCCTGTTCTGAGGCGTGAGGTCATTCCACATATGTAATCACTAAACATTCTAATATGTCTATACATATGTAGGTATGGAATATATGATTAATATAAGCCACACCCCTTATCTTTTCTTACTTGCCGCTCAACTCCTTTGTTCTCATATTAAATCCTGATCTGCAGGGTATCTCACTCGCTGGCAGAACCATCATTATCAGTCAACTGGCTGATGATACAAACTTGTTTCTTAAAGATGATTCACAAGTCCCCTCTGCCATCCATTCTTTAGACCTGTTCTCCAAAGCATCTGGTCTTAAAATAAATCTTAAAAAATGTGAATTATTAGCTTGTGGAGGAAGGAAGCAGATGAGGCAGCGAGTTTGGGCGGCACAGGAACTTTATTCCTCCTCCAACATCAAGTACAGTAAAAAATCTCTCTGGGTCTCTGAGCACCTTCTTTTTATAACCTATAATTCCATGCCTTGAGACTCAGGGAGCCCAACAACAATACATTCGGTGGAACAACGACATGTGTAGCACATTAACATCACATAATGCCAGTACCACTTCTCACACCCTCTCTTCCTCCAGTGGTTCTGAACTCCCCGGGCGGCAAATTGTCCTTTCTGTCCCGTCTGAGACCCCCGGTACCACTTCTTCCTTCAGTCCATTATTTCCTCTTCCCCCCGGCTCCCGACTCTGGGTGGCAAATCCCCCACACTGTGCCACCACTCATCCCCCCCCCTCCCCAAACACCCAGAAAGGGCACTAACCCCCTCATCCTTTGGACTTGAGCTGGCGCTCATAGTGGCTGTAGCGGGGGGGTCGCTGATCCGGTTGAAACACCCTGCTGGTGAGGTGTACAGGAGGGCACATCAGTCTGTGGAGGGAAAAAGGGTGGGGGGGGGGGAAACATGTTAGCTTCTTGAGCGCAGGTCTCTACTGAGGGAACACCAACTTGCAGAGCCACCCACAGTTGGCATCCACACCAGGAAGCTTGGGCCAACACCACCTGCTCGTCTGTCAACACAAAAGCGGGCTTCAGCCTGTCAATGCAGATGTCTCCCTACAACCCCCAAGTCTAACATAAAATCCTTTGCCCCAGGTTCCAGCACCCTGAATGGTCCGCCGTACGGTGGGATCATGCCTGTCAAAAACAAAACTGGTGTTCTGTAAGCTTTTCGGGATGAAGGTGCGGGGAAAACAATGGTGGGCTGGACCCTGCATGTTAAAAGCTGCCGTACTGTGCAACAATTGCACAGGCGGATCAGCCCCGGGCATGGGGTTATCTGGTAAAAACTCCTTGGGGATCCGCAGTGGCTGTGAAAAAACAAGCTCTGCTGGAGAGGCTGCCAGATCCTCCTTAGGCACGGAGCGCAACCCTAAGAGAACCCAGGGCAAGCGGTTGACCCAATTTGCATCTGTGAGTGAAGCTCTGAGCTCTGCCTTAAGCGACTTATGAAAACGCTTGCATAACCCGTTAGCTTGGGGGTTGTACACGGTAGTGTGGTAAATTTTGACCCCCAGGCTCTGGGCCATCGCAGACCAGAGTTCCGAAACAAATTGCGGACCCCTGTCGGAAGTGATGTCCAACGCAGATCCGAACTGTGCAACCCAAGCCGACAAAAAAGCGTGAGCCACTTCCGCGGACGTGGTGAAAACTAGCGGGACCTCTTCAGGCCAGCGCGTGGTGTGGTCCACAATTGTCAAAAGGTGCGTCAAACTTTGTAATGGTGGGAGGGGTCCCACCAAATCCACGTGGACGTGGTTGAACCTCCTGGCTGGGATTTGAAATGGCTCGAGGGGGGCTCTGATGTGCTTGTACACTTTGGCCTGCTGGCACACGACGCATGCTGCATCCCACTCTTTCATGTCCTTGCACAAGCTCGGCCAGACAAATTTCGCTCCCACCAGTTTAACCAAAGCGCACATGCCTGGATGCGAAAGAGAATGGACTGACTCAAAAATATGGTGATGCCAAGAGCTTGGAACCACCAGGCACGGGCAACCGGTGGAGACATCACAGAGCAAGGGAGAGAACCCTTCTCACACCACCCAGCTCTCCAGCTTTAACCCAGTAGGCGTAGACTGGAGCACGCAAATGTCCACGTCCCTGGCTTGCTCCGCGGCCACGGCAGGGAAATCTATTCCCATGTAGATCGGGTAGATCGGCTACAATGAAATGGCGTTGCTGCTGGGCCGACCATGGTTCCGAGACCTTGGACATTGCGTAAGTCAGCGGCTTATGGTCAACGAACGGGGTGAATTCGTGCCCCTCTAGCCAAAACTGGAAATGGTGCATTGCCAGGTGGAGAGCTAACAATTCTTTGTCGATCATGCTGTATTTGCATTCGTTGTCACGCAAAGTTTGACTGAAAAATGCGAGTGGCTGCCACGAACCAGAGCCGTATTGTTCCACCACTGTCCCTATGGCAACGTCAGACGCATCCGTGATGACCGCTATCCGCGCCGATGGGTCAAGGTGGGCTAGCAAAGCGGCATCAGCGAGTGCTGTTTTGGCGTCTGCAAAAGCCTGGACTCGCTCAGGGGTCCAGTTGATGTTTTCCGCGGGCTTCTTTTTCTTAAGCGTGGCGTACAACGGCTGCATCAGCTGGGCTTCCTGGGCGAGGAAACTGTTATAAAACTTGACCATTCCCAAAAACTCCTGTAGGGCCCTCACGGTCTGCGGACGCGGAAAGTCCGACACGGCACACACCTTTTCGGGCAGTAGAATTGCGCCTGCCGGCGAAATGCAATGGCCCAAAATATCAATCACTGGTACCCCAAACTGGCACTTCACCAGGTTAACTATAAGCCCGTGTCCTTCCAACCTCTGGAAAACCATCTTGAGATGGGCGAGGTGCTCCTCCTCGGACGCGCTAGCCACCAGAATGTTGTCTAAGTCGACAAAAATGAAGGACAAATCACCGAGCACTTCGTCCATCATTCTCTGAAAGGTTTACACCATGCCCTTTAAACTGAACAGCATGCATAAAAACTCAAAAAGGCCAAAAGGTGTTATTACCGCTGTCAGCTGAACGTCTTCCTCCTCCAACATCAAGTACAGTAAAAATCTCTCTGGGTCTCTGAGCACCTTCTTTAATCATATCACATCATCATAGGCACATCATAGGCAAGTCCTATGATTGTGACAGACACACAGAGATTTCTTGAATTATATATAGAGTGATGATGATGATGATATACCAAGGTTTAACAGATTTCTTTTTAATCATGGGTACTAGTACATACCCGTGCATACCCGTCCATGCCCATAGAAACCAAGTATAAGCAAGTATTTCTGCATGCCCGTTGCTGAAGGGTCTCCTGCTGTCTGAGACGGCTGTGTTGTTCACTGTCATGCCTGCGGCGTATTGCTCGAACCTGAGTTGTTTCATCTTCACAGCATCTTTTCTGACGTGCGGCAGTTCTCCTCATTCTATTGCTCTCCATCTGGTGGGTCTTCTTGTTCTTCTTCTTCGTTCAGACCACTGGTTGAAGGATAGGTGTGTTGTAATTCTAGTTCATGGACAGGATCGGATCATGAAAATAGATCTGAGCAAAAAGTGGCTTTTGACCCTGTTCAGGAAGACCCGTGCATGCCTGTTGAAACCCAGAAACTGGAGCACTCGGAGAAAATCAGCACTTTGCTTGGCATTTTACACATTTGTAGTGTAGACTGCTATTCTTCATGGGTACTGCTTCGAATGGGTGTGGTTTAAAGTAGTGTGTCCTATTCTTAATGGGGTGACAGACACACACTGACAGAGATTTCTTGAATTTATAGACTGCCTTCTGCCTTACTGCGTGAGATTTCCAGATTTACTGCTTTGAATGGGTGTGGTTTAAAGTAGTGTGTCCTATTTGGTCTCAGCTTCTCTGTGCCTTGCCTGGCCTGCAGCGTTGGCGGCGAGTCGACTATTCTGCATCTCTTCAGTCTCAGCTTGTCTGTGCCTTGCCTGGTGTGCAGCGTTGCTCGCTTTGCGGGCCTTTCGGGCTTTAAGTGACTCAGCACGTGCATGGCACATTGCCACATGTTTCCTGTCTGTCTGGGCATCCCTTGTCTGTCGTACCCAATGCTGGTGAAGGGTCTCCTCCTGTGGCAGGCATCATAGGACACTACATCATAGGTAGCCATTCCTATTGTCTATATGACGGCATCACCTATATGACGGCATTGCGAGTCCTATGATGCCTGAGATCATAGGATCATCATAGGACATCAGGCAGACATCATAGGCCATCCTATGATGTCCTATGATCGTGACAGACAGATTTCTTGTATTTATAGGCTGTGTTCAGAATGTTCACTCACTCACTCACTCACTCACTCACTCACTCACTCACTCACTCACTCCCTACTCACTATATAGTGAATTTAGATATAGTGGACTATATAGTAAACGCAATATAACAATAAAATTATAAGATTTTGGACACTACAGTACTTGTTTTTGTGGCACGGTTAATGACATCATCATGGTGAGACAGTAAAACATAACAGAGCAACGGTGGGTCCGGGAACGCTGGAAGCTGATGAGTGACAGGGGTACCCTCCAGGCAGATCATTGTAGGTAAATTTAACTGTTATTTTGTGATATGGACACTGGGTTCGGGTCCTGGTGTCATGGTCTGAGCGCTGATATTGTCTGCGCTCGGATCATCCAGTATTTTCCCCATTGATCCGTGTTTTCCTTGTGGCCTTCCACGGCCTTTATTCTGACAGCATCTTGGCGGGGCTTCCAGCTGTCAGACCCGAGCTCCGCGGGGACAGCTGGATTCCATTCAGCTGATGACGTCCTCATCAGCTGATTAATCCCTTAGCCCTATTTAAGGGAGCAGCTTAGGTTACTCCGGGGTGCGACCTCGCATAACGCTGGTCTCCCCAACATTCGGCTGGAGTCCCTATTTCCCGGCTCCAGTCATCCTCTTGATCGTCCATATTCTCAGTAAGTTTATTCCTTAGTCTGTGTATATCGTCATTGTGTCTAGTCATAGTCTTAGTTGTGTTTTTGCCCCAAGTGGCTCATTATTTTGTCATAGTTGTCTTTTGTAAATAATTATGCAAACTCATTGGCTGCCTACAGCGTCTCAATAGTGGTCCGCGAGGACCACCCCATGACAGTAGGTCACAGCCAAATGAGACGCTGGTGACCGTGAGTTTGCTTTATTGTGGCTTGTAGTTTTTCCCTTTCTCTGGGTGTCTGTATTTTTGACAGCATGTCAGCATTTGAGCGTGGGTTTTGCCCTGAGTGGTTATGGGAGGTGGATGTCTACCTGGCCGTTGCCCGCCTCCTTATGCCCACCTACACTGCATAAGAGCACCTGGATCTCGCTCAGAGGACTTTATTAAAGTACCATCTGACCTCCTTTCCGGAAGGAAAGGAGAGAGTAACGTGGATTGTGGCACTACGAGAGCAGATTGAGAGGGCGGCCAAGGAATCCTCACACCTCTTCGGAACACGGCCATTCCGACAAGGGAGGAGATCTGTGGACTGGAGGGAAACTCCGGCAGTAGACCAACGGTGAGGCATCCCCGCTCCTCACCTCGGGATTCAGCTCCTGTCACCCGTCCAGCCCAGGTGCAGCGTTTCCCTGACCTCACCCTGCCACGCCCTCTGCTGGTAAATGTCGTCACCATGCCTATAATCAGCCTCAGCGAGAACCCCGTCCTGATTCAGTTCCAGGTAGCCACATGAACTCTGTCTCCCAGCCAGCTGTAGCTTCTGCGTCTTGTCAGAGGGGTAAGACAGCAGCCTCCTCCGGGCTGTATGTTCCTCGTCCCCAGACCACCTCGGCTGCTCCGCCCTCCTCCTTGACGCTCTCTCCGGCTGCTGAGAACTCCACAAGTCCTGCTCCGGCTGTGCCCGTCATCGATCCTGTGCGAGTGGCTCCTCCTCGTCTTCCCGGGGGGCCTCCGTCACCATCCATGGGGGGAAGGGAAGAACCAAGCCCACTGCAGTAGGTTCCATCAGGCAAGTGTCTCTTCATTCTTTTCCTTCACTGGGTGAATTGCCTTGTTTGATCCCTGGGGGTGGAGTTCAGGGTTCACAGTCCCCCGAGCTCCCGCCACCTGCTGCAATTACTAATTGTGAACCTGCTACCTCTGTGTCTCCTTCCCCTGAGCGTTCCCTGGTGCCAGGACTACACCGCCGGACGAGGAAGGAGCCTGCGGCCGTGGAGATCCTGGTTCCAGCCCCGCAGCCACGTCACGGGCAGAGAAGGGCAGATTGCCATTTGGAGCCTGTGCCGACGACTAAGCGTCCCCGGGTCTCCGCGGAGGAACAGTCCAACCCAGCAGGTCATGGATCCCCTGCCACCATGCCGTGCGGGCCTTCAGCGTGGACGTCAGCGTCAGGGAATCCCCAGACTGTGAAGACCATCATGCCGTCTGCGGAGCCCACTGCAGTCGAGTGGGAACCAGAGGTGGACCTTCAGCGCGCTGAACCCGGATCGTTGAAGTCCTGGGCTGTGATAGAGCCCGAGATCAGGCAAGTGCTCTATTTTGTCTTCCTTTCTTCTATTCTGGAGCTTTTTTGCCTGTCTCTCGGGGAGACGAGCTGGGCACTGCCGTCCGCTGCGTCCGAGCTTGTCTTGCTGGGCTCTGCCGCTGCCGGTGATTCTGATCCCGGTTTTCTTTTCTCCTCTGAGCCTTCTCCCAGGGTCACCAGTGATGGGCCTGTTCCAGTCGTCGCCTTGGAGGTTCTGGGTTCATGTCTGGAGGTCATCCCTGGTGCTGTCCCGGCCCAGTCGGGGTCCATCGTGGGTGCAGCATTGACCCAATCGGGGTCCGTCGTGGGTATTGTTCCGGCCCAGTCGGGGTCCGTCGTGGGTGCAGCACGGTCCCGCTTGGGATCCATCGAGAGCACAGCGCCAGTCCGTGTGGGGTTCAGAGAAGGAGCTGCAGCTCCTCCGCCAACCGACGTTGGACTGGCCTCTCATCGTTTCCCCGATCCCTTTTTCCCTCCACCTGGTGCCACTGGGATTTCCCTTATTTGACTCGGCTCTCCCTCGCTATCCCTCTCAATAGGGAGGCCGCCTCCGTGTTCTCCCCTGTGGTCCTGGTGGCTGGATGACGCGGGTCGGCCACCTGGGAGACTGCTTCGCCCGTTTGGCGTTCTGGGTCGGCCACCCGACAAACTGGACTTTTTGTTTGGCAACCTGGTCTGGCCGCCAGGGGTACTGGTTCTCCGGTCCTGGGAGTGGGTTAGACCGCCTGAACTTATCCTTTTTCCCCTGCCAGCGATCTGGATGCTAGACGCAGGTAGACCTCCTGAACATATTGTTTTGTTGTGTCATTGTGCGCTGCCTGCCGTCATTCCTATGTTTTTTTTTTTCACCTCTTCCCCCGTAATATTAGGGATGCCCTGGTGTTTGTGTTAGTTGGACTTCTTTGGACAATGAATATCTCCGCTCTGTGCGTGTGATTTTTTTTTTTTTCTCTCCCCTGTATTACTGGGTACTCTGTATTTGGTGATGTGCCCGTTTATTTATTCTTATTGAACTGTTTGTATGTCACCGCTCTTTAGTGTGTTTTTTTTTGTTCCCGTTTTTTCCTGGTATTTTTAGGGTACAGTGTATGATGCCTGTATTTCTATTTGAGAGATGTTTTTTCCTACTGTTTAAGAGAATCTCTTTTGTTGTCTTGCCTGTGGTTCTCGGTCAATAGGTATGGTATCACTGCGTTGTGGCATCCTATGTTCTGCTTATATATGAGTTTTCCTTCTTCGGTGCAGGGTATGTGCCTGTATTTTGGCTTCGGTATTTTCTACCATGTTCTGATTGTTGTAGCCTGTTTTTTTTTTTTCCTCGATTATGAGGTTTGCTGGTTCTTGCCCTCCTGGCCTTTCCCCCTCCTCTCTCCCTGGGACGGTCCTGTTGACCTTCTGGGGGGTGGGGGGGGGGGGGGGTTCGATGTTTCATGGCGCCTGGAATTCGCGTTTTGAGGGGGGAGTACTGTCATGGTCTGAGCACTGATATTGTCCGCGCTCGGATCATCCAGTATTTTCCCCATTGATCCATGTTTTCCTTATGGCCTTCCAGGGCCTTTATTCTGACAGCGTCTCGGCGGGGCTTCCGGCTGTCAAAGCTGAGCTCTGTGGGGACAGCTGGATTCCATGCAGCTGATGACGTCCTCATCAGCTGATTAATCCCTTAGCCCTATTTAAGTGAGCAGCTTAGGTTACTCCGGGCTGCAACCTCGCATAACGCTGGTCTCCCCAGCATTCGGCTGGAGTCCCTATTTCCCGGCTCCAGTCATCCTCTTGATCCTCCATATTCTCAGTAAGTTTATTCCTTAGTCTGTGTATATCGTCATTGTGTCTAGTCATAGTCTTAGTTGTGTTTTTGCCCCACGTGGCTCATTATTTTGTCATAGTTGTCTTTTCCAACAAGGTTCCAAGGTTGTCATAGCCAGGAGCGGCACTGGGGTTAAGCTCCCAGTGCTCATAAAATGCTCCTTATGGTGTGCGTCTCAAAAAGCCTCTTACAACTAAGTCCAACTCCTAGCCTGCCCATGTGGTTTAGTCTCTAAGCCCAGTGGAACTGCTTTTACTAGTAGGAGAAAGGGCGAGGGTGGATCTCTGGTGCCTTAAAACCAGATGCTTCGGGTAGAGGGTGGCTCGTCAACCTGGGAAGGTAGCCCATCTAGGGGAAGGTAAACCCTGATTTCAAACCTCTGCTGCCTTGCAGCACACCCGGTCATGGGAAAGGCTTTGGGAGTCAACCCTGAGGAAAAATCCGGAGTCGGAGCCCCTAAGGCAGTTCTCTGTTGTGCTCAACATCGTTCTGGCAGCTCCTGTGACGGCGCTGGTGCCAAACTGTAGCAGCCCTGCTGTTCCTTTGGATTCATCAGTGACGTGGAGAGGGGGGACATGCTGCATGGGCAACATCTTGTCCTCCATATCTTCCTGCCCAGGCTTGAATCCTACCAACGCCCAACGCTGGAAGGTAGAACACCGGATCACTGGAGAGGACACTCCAGCTTCGCCTTTGGCGTAGACAAAACACGGGGAATGACAGTTACCGGTTATAAGCCACCGCTCAATTAGCATAGAGTGCGGCACCAGGGGTTGTTCCCGACGGTGGGAGGGATCATCGGATCTCACTGGACAGCTACCGCCCGCCTCAAGCTGGGCAGCCCCCAGCCAATAAGGTGTTGTCCCGCCACAGCTTGCTTTCCTCATTGGGTGCATGGGGATGAGGAGAAGTCCGAACAGCAGGCTGAGAACCTTTGCACCAGGCAAGACAAAAAAACAAAAGAGACCAACTCTAAAACTGGGAACTTGGAACGTCCGCACTATGATGACAGGACTCGCTGCTAACCTCAAGGACATCAACAACACCAGGAAGACTGCCATCATCAATAATGAGCTGAAGAGACTGGGAGTGGATATCGCCACTCTCCAGGAAACACGGTTGGCTGACGCAGGCACACTGAGAGAGAAGGACTACACGTTCTACTGGCAGGGAAAGGGCAGTGACGAACACATGGAACACGGAGTGGGCTTCGCAGTGAAGAACACCTTGCTGAAGATGGTGGAACCGGGCAGCAATGGCTCTTCATGACTCCTCACCCTCCGCCTCAATACCACTCAAGGCCCAGTCACCCTCGTCAGTGTGTATGCCCCAACACTGACAGCCACACCAGAGGAAAAAGACAAGTTCTACAAGAATCTCGCAACAACTGTCAGGATCATCCCCAACTCTGAACAACTCATTCTCCTTGGAGACTTCAATGCCAGAGTGGGTGCTGACCACGACTCCTGGCCCTCCTGTCTTGGACCATTTGGTGTGGGCAGAATGAATGACAACGGACAGTGGCTGCTTGAGTTCTGCACATATCACGATCTGTGCATCACAAACTCGTTCTTCAAGACCAAGCCCCAACACAAGGTTTCCTGGCGACATCCGCACTCAAAGCACTGGCACCAGCTGGACTTGATCCTGACCAGGCGCACCTCACTGAAGAACGTGCTAATCACCCGTTCGTTCCAGAGTGCAGATTGCGACACAGACCATTCATTGGTGTGTTGCAAGGTCAAGTTGCAGCTGAAGAAATTCCATCGTGCTAGACAGCCTGGAAAGGCACGGATTGACACCAGCAAGATGGCCCAACCAGAACTTGTTGAGCAGTTTGCCTCCACTTTTGAGAAGGAACTTGGTGTACCACAAGAAGGAGAATCTGCAAAGCAGAAGTGGGAAGAGCTGCGAAACACCATCCACCGCACAGCCTTGGCTACCTTTGGGAGGAAGACCTCAAAGTCACAGGACTGGTTTGATGCCAAGTTGACTGAGATGACCCCCGTCATTGAAGCCAAGCGCTCAGCACTTGCTGAGTACAAGAAGTACCCAAACGAGAAGAATCTCCAGATTCTCAGGGCTGCGAGAAGCAAAGTTCAGCAGACTGCTCGGCGCTGTGCCAACGAGTACTGGACTCAGCTCAGCCAAGACATTCAAACCGCTGCCATAACAGGGAACATCTGTGGTATGTATGATGGCATCAAGAAAGCACTTGGTCCGTCTCAGAGCAAGACAGCCTCCCACAAATCCTCCACTGGGGAGATGATCACAGAAAAAACAAGCAGATGGAGAGATGGGTGGAACACTACTCCGACCTCTACTCCAGACAGAACACCATGACACCGTCAGCCCTTGATGCCATCGACTGCCTGCCATCCATGGACGAACTTGACGCCGAGCCAACCATCGACGAACTCAGCAAGGCCATTGATAGCTTGGCCGCTGGCAAGGCACCCGGCAACGACGGCATACCCCCCGACCTGATCAAGCACTGCAAGACCACCTTACTGCTGCCATTGCATGACATCCTCTGCCAGTGCTGGAAGGAAGGTGCCGTACCACAGGACATGAGGGACGCCAAGATCATCACCCTCTACAAAAACAAAGGGGAGAGAAGCGACTGCAACAACTACAGGGGCATCTCCCTCCTCAGCGTTGTTGGCAAAGTCTACGCACGAGTTGTTCTCGTTCATCTACAGAAGCTTCTTGCCAAACGTGTCTACCCCGAGTCTCAGTGTGGCTTCCGCGCTGAGCGATCGACGGTAGACATGATATTCTCCATCCGCCAACTCCAGGAGAAATGCAGAGAACAGAACATGCCCCTGTACGTCGCCTTCATCGACCTCACCAAAGCGTTCGATCTGGTCAGCAGAAAGGGCCTTTTCAAGATCCTGCCAAAGATAGGATGCCCACCAAAGTTGCAAAGCCTCATCGAATCGTTTCACACCAACATGCAGGGGATAGTGCAGCACGACGGCAAAGTCTCAGAGCCATTCAACATACGCAGCGGAGTGAAACAGGGCTGTGTACTTGCGCCAGCCCTCTTTGGGATTTTCTTTGCTATGCTCCTGAGGCATGCCTTCAGCACAGCAACAGAGGGAATCTACCTGCACACAAGATCTGACGGCAGGCTTTTCAACCTCGCCCGCCTGAAAGCTAGAACCAAAGTACGCGAGGCTCTAATCAGAGACATGCTGTTCGCAGACAACGCTGCAGTCGCAACCCACACACAGCAGGAGCTTCAGACCCTGATGGACCGCTTCTCCCAGGCATGCAAGGACTTCGGGCTTACCATCAGCCTGAAGAAGACTAACGTCTTGGCGCAATGCACGGAAGCACCACCAACCATCACCATCGACGACTACAAGCTGGAGGTTGTGAATCAGTTCACGTACCTGGGGTCCACGATCAGCAACAACCTCTCCCTTGATACAGAGATCGACAAGAGGATTGGAAAATCAGCCTTCACACTCGCTCGCCTCACCACACGAGTGTGGGAGAATCCCAAACTCTCTGTCAAGACAAAGATGGCAGTGTACAACGCCTGCGTCATCAGCACACTGCTCTATGGGAGTAAGACGTGGACAACATACGCCCGGCAGGCAAAGAGACTGAACTCCTTCCACTTGCGCTGCATTCGCCACATCCTGGACATATCCTGGCAGGACAAAGTGTCCAACACAGAAGTTCTGTCCCGCGCCGGCCTTCCCTCCATGTTCACTCTACTCAGGCAGCACAGGCTCCGCTGGCTAGGCCACGTTCACCATATGGAGGATGGCAGAATCCCCAAAGACGTCCTCTACGGAGAACTGGCGACTGGCAGGAGAGACGATGGCCGCCCACAGCTGCGCTTTAGAGATGTCTGCAAGAGAGACATGAAGGCCCTGGAGATCAACACAGAGCGCTGGGAGGACCTTGCAACGGACCGCTCCAAATGGAGAGGCACCCTGACCAGACAGCTCAAGGCGGGTGAAGAGAGACTGACTGCTGCAGCAGATTAAAAAAGGACCCGCATGAAGAACCGCCACAGACCCAGCAGCACGGAGACCACCCACAAGTGCGACCTGTGTGACAGGGACTGCCATTCGCGCATCGGCCTGTTCAGCCACAGGCGGTGCTGTTCCAGCAGAGTAGACGTTTAGGATTCTGTTCCATGGTCATCATAGACCGACGGAGGCCGACGAGTTGTCTTTTGTAAATAAATATGCAAACTCATTGGCTGCCTACAGCATCTCAATAGTGGTCCGCGAGGACCACCCCATGACACCCGGTGGGTTATAGCTATTTTTCTGCCACACAGAAGTTTGATAAGGGAGTCGACTGTCTTGCACATCTCGGAGGGAGAAAAACTCCTCGTGGGTAAAACTAACTAACTAACTACTAACTAACCTGCACTTATATAGCGCTTACCAAAAACCAAAAAAACCAGGTCTTTGATGGACCACTCCCAGTTGCACGGGGTGAGACTCGACATCCTGGCAGATAAGCACATCTGTCGCAAGGTCTGTGGTGGACTTTTGCCAGTCGGTGCATCGTTTCATGCACTACACAAAGAGCAGAGATAAACAAACCTATCATCTGGTCAGTCACTGCAACAGATACTGGAGTCAGTTTGTCTTGGCCTGTCTTTGCCACTCATAATACCTCTATCTGCCAAGAATGTGTCGCTAGTCCAGCAAAAGCTAGCAGTACTCAAATGCTTTGCAAGCAGTTTCATGAAATGATCAGTCAGAGAGCAACTCATACCAGCTCGGACGTCGCCTGGGTTAACAAGGTCAGGAGTTCCTGGCAGTGGAAGGCGAATTACAGAGCTGTGTGGAGGAATCTGATCAGACCTAAATACAACAGTCATTGTCACCCCCGACAGACTGCTATGATGATGATGATGATGAAATATTAAATCAAATCGTTTTTCCCTAATTAATAAACATAAGATAAGATAAGATAAGATAAGCCTTTATTAGTCCCACAATGGGGAAATTCAAGGATTGCAACAGCACAGGGATAGCAACACTCAGAGCAATAATTAAGAAGATAAGAAAAATAAAAATAAAAATAATAATAATAATAAGAGCAGTGAATATACATGCATACACATAAATATATAAATATATATACACAGTGCGGAGCATTGTAGCAAGATGGAATAAACAGCATAACCGTCTACTCAGTTATCCTACATAGTATGAATATGTACCCATACATATTGTCACCCTCCGTAGCGACTGATATTGTCCTAGTTGTATACTGGAGGGGACCATTTGTGTAAGTCTGTTGCGTCTTTTGCATTCAATACTATTAGGTTGTCACATTTTTTTGCTATCTCTGCGAGCAGCCCTGCTTAGGTTATAAAGTCTGACAGCCATAGGTAGGAAGGACCTGCGAAACCTTTATCAGTATGTCTCCTGCCCAACCAGGCGAAAAAAGACATTGGACCTGTGCTATGGATCCATAGAGAGGGCCTATAAATCACTCCTCCTTCCTCCTGTAGGATCCTCAGATCACAACTGTGTACATTTGCTGCCCACATATAAAACTGCTCTCAGAAGAGGCAAGGTGGAGATGAGAGACATTGATGTGTGGACAGAGGATTCAGTGCACAGCCTCCAGGAATGCTTTGACTGTACAGACTGGGAGATGTTCACACTGGCCCGTGGGGAAGATTTGGACTCTTTGGTGGACGTCACATGCTCATACATGGCTTTCTGTAAAAATAAGATCGTTCCGCGTAAACGTGTCAAAATATATCCCAACAACAAGCCATGGGTTACAAAATCAGTTAAATCCTTCTTACAGAGGAAAGCACTTGCCTTTAAACAGGGGTCTGTTTCTGAGCTACAGGTTGCCACGAAAGAGCTGAAGTCCGAATTTTTTTTTTTTTTTTATTTAAGTTTTTGTAAAGGGTATACAGGTCATTACAGCATTGCATTGTTTACATTTTCATCACATGTTCCCTTATTTTTTGCTATTTGACAACATTGGTAGGATAGTTCGAAGTCCGAAATTTTAAGAGCAAAACAGAATTATAAATCAGAATTGGAAAGCAAGATGGCAACAAATAAACTTGGTTCAGCCTGGGCCAGTATGAAAACTATTGCAGGCCTTCAGAGAACAGAGCGCAGTAATCGTGTGTTTTTAGATGGTTTTAATTCAGACACAGAGCTGGCTAATGCTCTTAATTGTTTTTATGGTTGTTTTGACTCCTTTGATTTTAGCACAGAAACCCAAGATTTGAAACAGAAACTCAAAGACAATCAGCACTTTAATATTGAGGTGCAGGATGTTAAAAGGGAGTTCTGCGCTGTAAAAGTGAACAAAAGTCAGGGCCCTGATAATATATGTGGGCGCTTGGTAAAGTCCTGTGCACATGAACTGAGTCCTATATTTCATTACATTTTCAATAAGTCCTTACAGACACAACATGTGCCTAAGATCTGGAAAGAAGCCGTGGTTGTTCCCGTTCCAAAATCCAGCTGTCCTAAAATGGTAAATGACTTTACACCAGTTGCTCTGACTTCAATTTTAATGAAAATTTTTGAAAAACTGGTCAGATGTGAGGTCCTAAAGCAGACTGAGCATGCATTGGATCCTCTGCAGTTTGCCTATAGGCCTCACAGAGGAGTGGAGGATGCCACTGTCACTCTGTTTAACATGCTTTTTAAACATCTGGATTTTAATGGGACACACGCCAGGCTTTTATTTGTGGACTTCTCCTCCGCCTTTAATACAATACGCCTGTCTGCTTCTGCCCTTCAGAGAGAACAGACGCCTTTTTCTTTGCTCCCTTTTACCCTCCTTCCCTCCCTAACTGAGAATCCCAGCTTGCTGTCTTGTCTGCGTCGCTGTCTTCTGGCTGAATCTTGAACCAAACGAAAAGAATGGATTTGGTGAGCGGCTTTAATAAGATTAACAACATTTTATATAAATTCGGGCCAGGGGGAGCCCCTATGGAGAGACCCATGGATTGGAATGCATGTGTCTGCATGATTCGACTGAGGATGTGGAAACATCTACCTGGTTTGGCTAGGATCACAGGATTTTCTGCTGATTGGCTCTGGAGTTTTTCCTGGTGTATCGAAAATTTAACTGGAAGAGCTAATTAAAAGCAGTCCCGGCATAGCTGCTTCTCAACAATTCGACTAGACGGGGGAGTGCACTAACTATCGGCAATGATAACATGGAAATTACCACCTGCATGCATTGTAGAGGGATGGACTCTACCGGACATGTTTACCCATGTTCTAGAAGGGAAACATCTGGAGTCGTCTTTGGTGCCTCCAAGGAATGGATTTAAAGCCTATGTATGGAAATTATGAACACAGGATTGCTGGAGATGTAAAATTCTATGCTCTGAGTGATCTGTGTCTATCAGACCTTGAATTCGCCCTGTTGTCTATTTTCCTCCTGGATTAAGACAAAACAGAAGATTGTGCTTCTCTTTCATAAACATACTGGGACTGCATCTGAATTCTCATTGACATGTGACTGGCTCAGGAAATTTCCATCTGCCATGCCTCAAGGACATGCTTCCGAGTTTCAGACACTAAGACATAACATCTCGGCTGGGAGAGATTTTGCTGCCTCCAGTAACTGATAAACACCCACCTGCATTCAACATACACGAACACACTGATTCATAATACTGAATTACACCCATCCATTCACTGATTCTCTCTGACTTTTGGTCTTTTGGTTTTTTGTGGTTGATTGTTGCTCTGTGCTATTGAGAGATTTTTTTTCATTGTAATCATAATCTGCTTAAAAATAAGCTGTATTCTGATAACAAAGTTTTTTTTTCCCTCCTCCCCCTTGTGTCGTTCCCTCCCCTCCCCTCCCTTTCTTATCTATCTCTGTTTGATGAGGCGCCTATTATGGCTGCCGTGTCGTTGTGTCGCGCGCATGCGCACCAATGTCAAGTCAAGTTCCTCGTGTGTTTTTTTACATGCTTGGCAATAAAGTTTATTCTGATTCTGATTCTGATTCTGAATCCAACCTCATATCTTAGTTGAAAGGCTCCTGCAACAATTTGATTTGAGCAATAATCTGGTGGGTTGGATTCTGGATTTCTTAACCAACAGGACACAGAGAGTAAGGGTCAATGGTACATTGTCTGACCTAAAGTGCTCTTCTACTGGCTCTCCTCAGGGGTGTGTGTTGTCACCACTACTCTTCATCCTGTACACAAACATATGTCAGAGCAGACATGACAACAGACACATTATAAAGTATGCTGATGATTCAGTTATTGTCAGTCTCCTCCAGGATAGTGAGAGTGGCCATGGCCCAGTAGTTGATGATTTTGTTCACTGGTGTGAGGATTCCTACCTGCAGCTGAATATGACAAAAACTAAAGACATGATTATTGACTTTAGGAGGAAAACTCCCAGGCACAAAGTCACCGTACTAAAAGGCCAAACCACCGAATGTGTACAGTCCTACTATTGGGATGATTATTGATAGTAATTTAAACTTTGAAGAGAACTGTGAAAGGGAGTGCAAAAAGGGTCAGCAACATTTGCATTGCTTGAGAAAACTTGCACGCTTCCAAATTGACCGAACCATAATGACAATGTTTTATCGGGCTTTTATTACCTCCGCCAGGCCGCAGGAGGTAATGTTTTTGCCAGCGTTTGTCTGTTTGTCTGTCTGTTTGTCTGTTGGTTAGCAAGATAACTCAAAAAGTTTTGGACGGATTTCCATGAAACTTTCAGGCGTTGTTGGAAATGGTACAAGGAAGAACTGATTAAATTTTGGGGATGATCCGCATCACCGTCTGGATACAGGAATTTTTTAAAGGATTCTTTAACATTGTGAGATACGGCCATTTTCAACATGTGTGCAGGCGCAATGGAGGGCGCTGGTCGTCGTGTCTGACGAACACGAACTCCGCGTTCTTCAAAGTTTTTGGCACAAAAGCACGCGGAAAACAGTGGTGGGCCGGGCCCGGCAGCGTGCCTGTGTTTGCGCTATGCTGCAAAAGCTGAGACGGGCAGCTGTCCGGAGCGGGATTATTTGGCAGAAATTCCCTGGGCAGCCATAGGGGCTGCGCAAAAACGAGCTCTCTGCCGGGGAAGCTTCCAAATCCTCTTTTGCCGCGGAGCGCAACCCCAATATAAAACCCACGGCAACCTGTCTACCCAATTTGCATCCGTCAGTGAAGCCCTGAGTGCTGCTTTCAGTGATCTATGAAAACGCTTGCATAACCCATTGGCCTGTTGGTTGTACGCAGTTGTGCGATGAATTGCAACGCCCACAGCCTGGGAGTCTGGAGATGGAGGAGATGGACACAACAGCAGCACTTGAGTTTATTACCTCCGCCAAGGAGGTAATGCTTTTACTACTGAACCACTAATCCTATCATTGTGAATCCAATTGCTAGTCATATGTTTTCATGGTCAAGGAATCTGAAAACGTACACACAAACACTGTATGGGGGGAACTGTGGCGCTTGGCGGAGGTCTGCGCTCTCCGAGTGCTTTTCTAGTTGAATCTATTTTATCCTTTTCTTTAGTGTCATGGTTTGGTCAGATAAAACTGAAACAGAGGAAATCCTTGGATCAGGTAGTTAGATGGTCCAGTCGTTTGCTTGGTGAGTCACAGCTGAGCCTGACATACCTGTACACCAGACAAGTACAGAGGATGGCTACCTCCATTTTAAATGATGACTCCCACCCTTTGCACTGCAACTTTCAGCTTCTTCCCTCAAGACGGAGGTTTGCTGTCCCAAAAAGTAAAACCCAGCGCTACAAAAACAGCTTTGTTCCTGCTGCTGTCAAAGAGTTGAACAAGCTGTAACAATATATTGCACATAATTTAGGTACCTATATATTAACTCCATTTTATATTTACTTATTTTTGTAGATGTTACTTGGGTTCTAAATATTTTATTGGGTTTTAGACCTTTGAGTTTTTAACCTCTTTGACTAGTTTTTAACTTTTAATATGACTCTTCTCTCTTACCTCTGGTTTTTCTCCCATCTCTTTTTCCTTTTTATACCCTGATTGATGGAGCCTTGAGTATTTTTATCATGTTTATAGTCAATTTCATGTGTGCCTGTGTTTGTGTCTATGTTGAATGTAATTTGTGGCTTGTAAATATGGATGTCACCAGACTGCAAAACAAATCTACCTACGGGTACAAATAAAGTAACCTGAACCTGAACCTGAACCTCTCGGTTGCGCACCTAGGGTGATGTAGTCTACTGCTAAATGAGCTCCTCAGTGCGTTCAGTATGTCCTGCATAGGGTGGGACTCGGACTCCAGCAGAGATGACAGTTTAGCCACCACCCTATGCAGGACATACTGGATGCACTAAGGAGCTCATTTAGCAGCAGACTACATCATCCCAGGTGCACAACCGAGAGGTTTCGTAGGTCCTTCCTACCAACGGCTGTCAGACTGTACAACCTAAGCAGGGCTGCTCGCAGAGATAGCAAAAAGACGTAACAAACTAATAGTTTTTGTTTTTTTTGTTTTGTTTTTTTTTTGAATGCAAAAGATGCAATAGACTTACACAATGGTCCTCTCCGGCATACAACTAGGAACATACCGGTCGCTATGGAGGGTGAGAATATGTATGGGCACATAATCATACCATGTAGGATAACTAAATAGACGGTTATGCTGTTTCATCCCACCTAGCAACAATGCTCTGCACTGTGTGTTTATATATTTACATATTTATTCCATCTAGCTACAATGCTCTGCACTGGGTGTGTTTATATTTATATATCTATATATTTATTCCATCTAGCTACAATGCTCAGCACTGGGTGTGTTTATATTTATATATCTATATATTTATTCCATCTAGCTACAATGCTCTGCACTGTGTTTTTATATATCTACATATTATTCCATCTAGCTACATTGCTCCGCACTGGGTGTGTTTATATACTTGCATATTTATTCCACCTAGCTGCAATGCTCCGTACTGTGGGTGTTTATATATTTACATATTTATTCCATCTAGCTACAATGCTCTGCACTGTGTGTTCATATATTCATATATTTATTCCATCCAGCTACAATGCTCTGCACTGTGTGTCTGTGTGTGTGTGTGTGTGTGTATATATATTTTATAGTAATATGTACATATGTATATTAGCTGCTCTTGCTTGTTTTTTTTTTTTTTTTTTTTGTTTTTTTTTTCTTGCCTTCTGATTGTTGCTCTGAGTGTTGCTATCCCTGTGCTGTTGCAATCCTGGAATTTCCCCGTTGTGGGACTAATAAAGGCTTATCTTATCTTATCTTATCCTTCTCTCTCCTATCTCCTCCACTGGGTCAAGGCGTTGCCCCAGGACAGATCTAGCTTTCTTGATCAGTTTGTTCAGTCTCTTCCTATCGGCTGCTGTAATGCCATTGCCCCAGCAGACCACTCCAAAAGTGATGGCTGATGCCACCACCGTGTCGTAGAATGTCTTCAGCAGCGCCCCTTGTACACCAAAAGACCTGAGCCTCCTCAGTAGGAACAGCCTGCACTGTCCCTTCTTGTAGAGTGCGTCGGTATTGTGTGACCAGTCTAGTTTATTGTTCAGATGAACATCCAGGTACTTGTAGGATGTCACCATCTCAATGTCTGTTCCCTGGATGTTTACTGGTGCTGTGAGGGGTTGTCCTTGCCTGCGGCAGTCCACCACCAGCTCCTTAGTTTTCCTCGCGTTGATCTGGAGGCAGTTCCGATGGCACCAGTCCACGAAGTCCTAGATAAGTCTTCTGTACTCAGCTTCATCTCCGTTGGAGATGAGGCCGACGATCACAGAGTCGTCAGAGAACTTCTGTAGATGGCAGTGTGTTGTGTTGTGTGAGAAGTCCACAGTAGAAAGGGTGAACAGGAAGGTAGCCAAGACCATTCCCTGGGGGGGCCCCGTGCTACCGATGATCGTGTCGGACACACAATCTCGGGTTCTCACAAACTGTGGCTGGTTAGTGAGGTAGCCCAGGATCCATGATGACAGGTGTTGGTCCACCCCTGCGTACAGCAACTTGTCCTTCAGGATCATCGGTTGGATGGTGTTGAAAGCACTGGAGAAGTCAAAGAACATGATCCTCACCGCATTCCCGGGCTTCTCCAGGTGGGACAGAGAACGGTGAAGGAGGAAGATCACTGCATCCTCCATCCCAATGCCATGCTGGTAGGCGAACTGGAGTGGATCCATCGCTGGTCCCACCAGGGGGTGGATGTGAGCAAGGAGCAGTCTCTCCAGGGTCTTCATCAAGTGAGACATCAGGGCCACTGGTCTGTAGCTGTTCAGATCTTTGGGGTGGGAAGTCTTTGGTATAGGTACCACACAAGATGTTTTCCACAACTGTGGTACCCTCCCCAGCTTCAGGCTCAGGTTGAAGGTGTGCTCCACAATCCCACACAGCTGGTTTGCACAGGACTTGAGGAGCTTCACGCTGATGCCGTCCGGTCCCGAGGCCTTCCTCGCCTTGATCTTCCTCAGCTCCATCCTCACCTGGGTCTTAATGAGGGTCAGGTTGGGGGGGGCAGTGTGCTAGGAGTGGGGGGGTGTTGGTGGAGTGGGGTGTGGACAGCAGGTCTCAATGACTTTATAAATACCTTAAGGTAGTTTATGTTGTGATGTGAAGCTCTCCTCTCACTGCTCCGTTGGCTGTGTATTGCATTATGGGATATATTGGCTAATGTAGTGGCCATCGGCTGAACACTACTTTTCAAAATGCATGGTGGGATATTTTGAGTGTACTACATAGTGAATGAAATTTTCAGTTAGGCTGTGTTCAAAATGTTCACTCACTCCCTCCCTACTTGCTATATCGTGAATTTAGATATCCATCCATCCATCCATCTTCTTCTGCTTAATCCTTTTTGGGTTGCGGGGGGGGGGGGGGGCTGGAGCCTATTCCAGCATCTGTGGGCAAGAGGCAGGGTACACCCTGGACAGATTGTCAGTCCATCGCAGGGCCAACACAGAGAGACAGACAACCATTCACTCTCACATTCATACTTAAGGACAATTTAGAATCCCCAGTTTGATGCCAATTACCCTAAGTTGCATGTTTTTTTGGCATGTGGGAGGAAACCGGAGAAATCCCGGAGTAAACCCACGCAGACATGAGTGGACTATATAGTAAACTCAATATAACACTAAAATTAACTGCTTTCGGACACTACTGGGCTTGTTTTCGTGGCACAGTTAATGACGTCATCACGTGAGACAGTAAAATTTAACAGACTAATATGTTGTGTCCATAATTGGGTAAAGACGAATACACAACTGATGCAGTTAACGGAGCTTTATTACAATACTGGTCACTTACATGAATAGGCTTACAGCACTCGCCTGCTTGCCAGGTGGCTCCCACGACGAAAGAGGCAGAGCCTCTTCCGCCCACTTCCTTTATACCGAGTGGCGTCACCACTGGAAACCAGTAGTTAGCCACCCCAGTCTAACCCATGTCCAACCCGGCCGCCATCTTCGTAATACAGCCTATTTACATACACAACATAACGGTGGTAAAAAAAAAAAAAAGAATAACTGCATGTAATTTGTAGTAAATATGTATTCAATCAAATCATTTCTGCTGAATTATTAAATATAAATACCTTAAGGTAGTTTATGTTGTGATGTGAAGCTCTTTTTTCACTGCTCCGTTGGCTGCGCTTTCACTACATAGTACACTATTTGAGGAAGGAGTTTCTTTTTTCCAGCCTTATTCCTTTTCTTTTTTCTGTTGGCTGCGCATTGCAATATGGGATATAATGGCTAATCTAGTGACCATCCGTTGTACATTATTTTTCAAAATGCATTGTGGGAAATTTTGAGTGTACTATATAGTGAATGAAATTTCCAGTTATGATTTTGAACGACACTACAAAATGGCTGATTCACTATATAGTACACTATATGGGGAAGGAGTGAGGATTTTGAACACAGCAATAGAGTGACAAGGCAGGCATCATAGGTATAGCTATGTAGTTAGCTATGTAGTATAGCTGTAGCTACATCATAGGTAGCCAGACAGACAGAGATTTCTTGATAGAGTGATATAATTCAAGAAACCTCTTGTAACCGCTCCCAAAGTCTTCTTCTAGGTCAGAAAACCACGCTCCAACTGATGTTGACAAGTTTTTTGTTTATTTTGCCACAGCAAATCTTCGCCCTTAAACACCGTGAAAAACTAAAAATACAGACATAAGAAACATGAATACAAATGAATTATAACACTTAACAAATGTTCATAAACAAAAATAATCACATACCTTGTGCGCCTTCTGCCTAGAATTTAGGAGTTGTTAGTCATGTCTCAAATTTCCCAAACAAAGTCCTCTCTCCGCATCTGATTGTGGACAGCCTCCAGCAGCCGTGTGACTCTTCTAATCAGGCATGTGAACAGCGCATGCCTACCACCCATTCTTGCACCATATCAGGTCCGGGTCCGCTGCTGGTTTCCTCACAAACATGGAGAACATTTAACAGTCCGGCTGCCTGCAGGAAAACACTCCGTCCTCTCTCCTGACACTCGCTCACACAATGGCGCTGATAGGTGGAACGAGACGCCTGCACGAGCCCCCTTCACGAGCTCTCCGACTCACCCACCAGCTCGGCAGCACGAGCGCATATGCGCCACGATATGGAGGGACTGAAGGCGGAGAAAGGGACACCGCTAACGTCCGCAACACTGGTGCACACACCCATAAACAAACATTATTTCAGAAAAAGAACGAAAGATACATAAACCTTTTCACTGTGACAGCTACACTGCCACCAAAATTACAAAGATTTATATTCACTCAACTTTTAACAAACAAAATTAAATCTTGTAATTTTCCTTGAAATAAATGTAAACCTTCAAATCACATGTTGCTTTAATGGCATTGATATTATTCACTTTCTAGACTTAAGGGTTTCTTTGTCATTACTGTTGTCTGACTTTAGTTTTATTATGTCCTCCCTTTGTAGTCTAGGACTCATTTTCAACTGGAACTATTAGTTTCTGAACAGGTCTCTCAAGAACTGAGACTTGCTTTAAGGGTTCACCTTTTTTCCCTAGATCTCTTGTTCCAACTTGAACTTTAACCTTTCGTACTAGACCATCATCATCTTTACTCGCCTCAACTACTCTGGCTAGTTTCCACTCATTTCTGGGAGTGTTGCTTTCTTTGACAATTACCACATCTCCAACTTGCACATTTCTTTTGGGTGCATGCCACCGTTGTCTTAGGCTTATGTTAGTCAGGTATTCTTTGCGCCATCTGCTCCAGAATTGTTCTGTCAGAAATTGCACTCTCCGCCATCTTTTCCTGGCATACAAATCTTCTCTGACAAAACTTCCAGGAGGAGGAAGTGGCAGAGATGTTTTCATTGTGAGCAAATGGTTAGGAGTCAGAGGCTCAACACTTTTGGGGTCACTGATGGTATCTATGGTAAGTGGACGACTATTGACAATCGACATTGCCTCATAGAAGAATGTTCTCAGTGATGTATCATCTAGCCTTCCTTGAGTTTGTGCCAGGACTGAGCTCATTACACTCCTGACTGTACGGATCCGACGCTCCCAAACACCTCCTCTATGGCTTGCTTCAGGAATGTTCATTTGAAAGTCACACTGGTTTTGTGCCAGATAGGTAGAAATCCTCTCTTTGTCTAATTCCAACAGACTTTTCTCCAACTCATTCCTTGCCCCGACAAAATTTGTCCCTTGGTCAGATCGAAGCTGCCTCACTGGTCCTCTGATTGCTATGAAGCATCTTAAGGCATTTATGAATGCATCGGTAGTGAGATCTTCCAACATTTCGATGTGAATAGCTCTGGAGCTTAAACATGTGAACAACAAACCATATCGCTTACATTCCTTCCGACCTTGTTTGGTGTAGAAGGGGCCAAAACAGTCGAGTCCAATGTATGAGAAAGGAGGGGAAGGGTCAACTCGGTCTGCTGGCAAGTCAGCCATGCGCTGTTCTTTGGTCGGTCCACGCACCTTTCTGCAAGTGACACAACTCTTGATATGCTTAGCCACTACCTTACTAGCACCTATTATCCAAAATCCATTGGCTCTGAGTTCATTTAGTGTTTGGCCTCGGCCTTGGTGTTGCGTTTTATTGTGATAGTAGTCAAGAATTAGTTGTGTTACAATGCCTTCTTTGGGAAGGATTACTGGATGTTTCAGCTCAAAGGATGCAGATGACTTTCTCAACCTCCCTCCAACTCTAAGGAGGTTATCTACAAGGACAGGATCAAGCTGGTGCATTTTGTGAGTTTTTGGTAGTTTAGCTGACTTTTGACTGAACCATTTCAGCTCATCTTCAAATGCCTCCTTTTGTGCTGCCCGAATGAGTGTGAGAGAGGCAACTCTTCTCTCCTCTACACTAATTGGACCTGACCTGTCTTCTTTTGCCAGTCTTTTAATCCTTGCTACAACATTGATGGCTGTATTCCAGTCAGAAAATCTTGAAAACCTTTCAAGAAAGTTGTCTCTTTCAACAGCATCTGTCTTCAAAACCTTTACTTCAGGGTCACCTACGAGAAGCTCTGGTGAATGTTGAACTGTGACAATTTCACGTTCCCATAAAAACTCAGGCCCCGTGAGCCAGTTTGAGTCAATCAGCTCTGCCACCTTGAGACCTCTAGAAGCATGGTCTGCTGGATTTTGATTGGTTTCAACGTAGAACCATTGCTTTGGATCTGTAGTGTTTCTTATTTTATGGACACGATTGGCAACAAACACATGGAAGCGCCGGGCTTCATTCTTGATGTACCCAAGCACCACTTGAGAGTCTGTCCAGAAAAACTCTTCATCGATCTTCAGCTCGAGCTCTGCTCTGAGAAAGTTACTCACACCAGCTGAAACTGCTGCAGCAGTCAGTTCAAGACGCGGGATGGTGACTATGCTTGTGGGTGCCACTCGGGCCTTACCCATGACAAGAGCACAATGAACTTGCACATCAGAAACAATCCTGATGTAGGAACACTGTCCATAACCACTGCTGCTACCATCTGAAAAGTGATGCAACTCAATTTTTTGGATTGTGCCGAGGTATTCAGGAATGAGGCATCTTGGTATTTTAATGTTTTGAAGATTTTCCAAATCTTGAAGCCATATTTCCCACTTGGCCTGGATTTGAGGGGAAACAGGCTCATCCCATCTAACACCCCGCCTGCACATGTCTTGCAGCAGTTGTTTGCCAGTCAAGATGTAAGGAGAGAAAAATCCTAGTGGGTCATACACACTCGCAACTGTTGCTAGAATTCCTCTTCTTGTGGCTGGTTTTTCTTTGAGGATACCACTGAATGAGAACACATCAGCTTCCACATTCCACTTTATCCATAGTACACTCTGCATTGGAACCTCAGTGTAATTCAGATTTACATCTTTCTTCTCACTTGCATGTTCTGTTTCTGGTATCACCTCCAGGACCTCTTTGTACCTGGGATTTTTTTCCATTTTCCCCTTTAAATGCCTCAATCAAACTGTAGCAAGCTGCTTGTTGTTCGGAAGCTGTGGATACTCTCTAAAGGGTAGGGGCATTTCCAAATGTCCTTCCTTGTTGTGGTGAATGTTTCCATTCAAGAACTGGAGAAACTGAATGTCCTCTTGGGATATATTTCCTTCTCTTGGATTTGTGTCCAAGAAATCTCGTTCCAGGACTTTGATCACAGAGGAAGGTGTGATGGATGGAAACTCCTTTACAGAGACACGATTGCAGACTCCTATTACCTCCATTAGACCAGTCCATGGTTTGATGGAACCCACGATAGTCCAGCCTAAGTCTGTTTTGACTGCATATGGATCATAATCATTTCCTGGTATGACCTTCCTTGGTTTTAATGCTCTTGCACAGTCATAGCCAATCAGGAGCCCTGCAGGACAGTCTAACAGATCTGGCATCTCTTCTGCAATGCTTAGAAGGTGAGTCCACTCTTTCGCTGTCTCACGAGTTGGGATACTGTTTTTCTAAAGTGGAATGTATTCTCATGTATAAGTAGGTGGCAAGACAACATACCCTTGTGAATGGTAACCTCTTACTTTGAGCCCATCTACTCTTTGGCAATGTACAGTTGAACCCCGGTCAGTCGTTGTTGTCAACCTTAACTTAACAGGTTCTGTTTTTGCATGAATTTTCTCACAAATGTCTTGATCAATGAATGTATTGCTGCTTTGAGTGTCCAGAAGTGCATACACCAAGGTCTCTGGACTGTTTTCTGCTGCACAAGAGAGCCATACTGGAACAATCATTGAAGTACGATCACTGTTGCCCACCTTTACACTACATGCAACTGTGGAAGTGCTTTCCTCTTGTGGTGGCATTTCTGGCTTTTCTCCTTGAGGATGTTCCTCGTGAAGTGGAGAGGGGTGGCTTTGCCTGCAAATATTACAAGTGATCTTCTGTCGACAGTTTTTGGAGATGTGACCAACTCTAAGGCAAGCAAAACACATATTATTATCAATGACAAATTTTTTCCTGTCTTTGAGAGGCATTGCTGCAAACTTGTCACACTTATAGATAAAGTGATCTTGCTGACAGCAAATACACTTAATCTGCTTCTTATTCTGAGATGCTAAAGAGCTGGGCTTGGAACCTCTGCCACCTTGGAATGTGGCCTTTGAGGTTTGTTTAGGATAATTGGGTACATTTGCTGAAGCTACCAGGACACTGGCCTTGACACGTTTTTGTTCCTTCTCTAGTTTTTCCACTTGTATGCTTTAGCGCATAAAGGGAAGAAATAGGATTGCATGCTATGCGCGCCTCTTCTGCCACAAAGTGTGCAAACTCTTGGAAACCTGGATATGCCTTCCCTTCATCCAGTGTTTTAGTGACATGTCTGTTCCAGCGAGCTGTTGCCCAGTGTAATATAAATGTGTTTTTAATGTGTGCCCTGATTTGTTTCTCAGTTGTTTTTAATATGTTTTAACAATCCAGTTCTCTTTATCTTAAGGCACACCATGACCTGGACAGTATGACCTGTTCTTAGACACAGCAAGTTTCTCACTGTTTATAAAACAAGGCTTAACCTTTATTTCTCACATATGTGTGTGTGTGCAATGAGATAGAACAGATGTTATATGTTTTGAGAGTCTGGCTGCAATCGCCTGGGAGCGGGGACTAGCCCCCCCGCTCTCTACGCGATTCCATGGGGGGGGAAGTTGCCTGGCAACGAAGAGTGGCTCCTTCGTTGTGTACGTAACTCTACCCTTTAAAAAGCAAAGGTGTTTTGCCAACCAGTAGAGTCTGCTGTGGATTTCGCGCGAATTGCCAAGCTGATTGATGCACGCGCCTGCCAAAAGACTGCCAAAGGCTCTCCGGTCTTCTGTATTATTGGTAAGGGCTGATGAAATGACATGAAGTGCATTGATCTTTTGTATATGAAGATATGGTCTGTGGGGAATAAGGGAATACAGCTTATTCTAGCAGTCTGTCTAATGTGAATGCATTGATCTTTTGTGTGTGAAGATATGTTCTGTGAGGAATAAAAGACACATTTTATTATAGCAGTTCTTGTCTCAGTGTGAATTCTTTCCTGTGCGCCGACTCCTCACGAACCTGTCTAAATATTTTCATAAAACACCCAGTCTGGAAGTTTCAGCAGTAATTTCTGATTTTCCTCACAATCATCCAAAACTCCAAGTCCTTGCACATGGGGCATGGCATTTTTACAAGAGATGAGGAAATCACTGAACTCTCTTAGTTTAAGGGAGTCTTTTGGTCCAATCTTTGGCCAGGAACTCAGTTTCCCCCTGAAAGCTCTTTGGACTTCAAAGGGGTGGCCATAGCGCTTGTTTAAGGCATCCCAAGCCTGTGTGTACGCTTCTTCATCACTATGATAAAAGGTTCCTTCTAACAGTGAAAGTGCCTCACCACTTATGTATTTTTTCAAATAGAACAGCTTATGTGCTGGATCTGTACAACTTGTTTCTATTAAAGCCTTGAAGCAAGTGCTCCACTCCGTGAATTTAAGTGGGTCTCCTGTAAACACGAAAGGCTCTGGTGCCGGAAGTCTTGTCATAGCAAGGGATTCCTTGAACGCTTGGACTAGTGAGACTTCGCTCTCTCTGGGCTCAGATATCCTGCCAGAGTTGTGTGGGACTGATGCACTGTGGGGAATATTGATGCGTTTACTCTCAGAATAAGGAGGGGCCGATACATTTTGTGGAACTTGAGTGCATGGAAGGCTACTATGCTGCATTGGAAGCTGACTTGGAGGCAAAGTACTTTTTACTTCAACATCCCTTATTTCAGCATTAAACCTTGATTCCTCTTCAGCATACACATTGTATTCAGCCTCTATGACTTCAAGATCCCTTTGATCTTCCAGCCATTTTAGTTTTTCTTGCTGAGCCAAAATCTCCTTTCTCTGGGCAGATATTTCCATCTCCCTGTTTATTTCAGCCCGTTTTGATGCCAAACGTGCAGCTGCATCTGCTTTTTTTGCCGATACATGACTTCCCTGCTGACTATGACTTGACTGACTGCTTTGACTAGTTCTAGACACAGTTGATCCATAAATTGACCTTGCATCTTCTCTTTGGAGTAACTGAAAGAGAGATTCATTTACAACTACTGCATCAAATTCCTTAGTATCAACATCTGCATACCGTCTTTGCAGGAGTAAGATTATTTCAGTTGTAACTGAAGTGCAGCTATCAATCTTCCTTCTCATATCTTGAGATGGTAAAGTAAGTGCACGTAAACTCTCATACCTTTGCTTTAGTTCTGACTCACACTTTTCTATTGAATGGATCATTTCACCCAACTCAGTTTTAGAGCACTCTTCCTTAAGTTTAGATCTTGTTAGTTGAATCTCTGCTTTAAAGTTAAGATACGTCGATATAAACTATCTTTCTCCCTCTGTTATTTCCTTTCTTTTAAACTCAACGATTTTTTCTGTAGGGCGTCTCTCCCTTTCTGATCGTCTCACTTGCGTTTCGACTTGAGATGATGATGGTAACCCTATCTTGTGTATTTCAAGATCTCCAATTATTTCTCCTATCCGTGTCTCAATTTCTTGTCTTTTTAAGTCGACAGATTCAGTTTTTAATTTCTCTTCCAACTTTACTTTCTCATCTTCTAGAGCTGCAAGTATTTCCTCTAATGTACGAAACTCACTTGTGCTCTGCTCCATTTTCAAAAATGATTTGAACTAACACTTTTGGAATTTTACAGTGAAAGGAAAGTTAGAAAACTGCTGGGAGAACATACAATAGGAAACAAGTGACACTCTTCAGTAATTTACAACACTTCAAGAATAGCTTTTACTTCTGTTTCTTTCTCAATTTAACTCAGGAATTAAAAAGTTCCAAACTGAAAATATACCATCTAACCTGGTACCTTAAAGGTGTTGTGACCTTTTGCAAACTGCATTGTCCATAAATGTCGCTCTGGTACCTCTTCTATCTGGCTGAATGTCCAGCGGATGTGGGAAGAAGCATGCACGTCTTTTATTTGGGCAGCAAACAAAGTCCTTGAAGCATGGCCCTGCAGGAATCTTGCTGCTTGCTCCTGGATTAGGCACGTTTTTCACTGTAACCACTCCCAAAGTCTTCTTCTAGGTCAGAAAACCACGCTCCAACTGATGTTGACAAGTTTTTTGTTTATTTTGCCACAGCAAATCTTCGCCCTTAAACACTGTGAAAAACTAAAAATACAGACATAAGAAACATAAATACAAATGAATTATAACACTTAACAAATGTTCATAAACAAAAATAATCACATACCTTGTGCGCCTTCTGCCTAGAATTTAGGAGTTGTTAGTCATGTCTCAAATTTCCCAAACAAAGTCCTCTCTCCGCATCTGATTGTGGACAGCCTCCAGCAGCCGTGTGACTCTTCTAATCAGGCATGTGAACAGCGCATGCCTACCACCCATTCTTGCACCATATCAGGTCCGGGTTTCCTCACAAACATGGAGAACATTTAACAGTCCGGCTGCCTGCAGGAAAACACTCCGTCCTCTCTCCCGACACTCGCTCACACAATGGCGCTGATAGGCGGAGCGAGACGCTTGCACGAGCCCCCTTCATGAGCTCTCCGACTCACCCGCCAGCTCGGCAGCACGAGCGCATATGCGCCGCGATATGGAGGGACTGAAGGGGGAGAAAAGGACACCGCTAACGTCCGCAACACTGGTGCACACACCCATAAACAAACATTATTTCAGAAAAAGAACCAAAGATACATAAACCTTTTCACTGTGACAGCTACACCTCTATCTCTGTGTGTGTCTGTGTATCACGATCATAGGACTCACTAAAAGATCATAGGACTGCCTATGATGTTCCTATGATGTCTACATGAGCAAAGATCAAAGGCAGGCATTACTCACGATCACAGGACTCGCTATAACATCATCAAAGATCAAAGGCGAGCATCACTGAATGAGTAGTGACATTGATGATCAAAGGCACGTTTCACCAGGGTTACTGTTGCCATGGTATCCATGTCAAAGATCAAAGGCAGGAAAACAGAAATGCTTGCTTACACTTGCTTTCTACAGGCATGCAGAAATACTTGCTAATACTTGGTTTCTATGGGCATGCACAGGTATGCACTAGTACTAATAAAGTCAAAGAAATTTCTTATAAACTGCTGCACGTGTTTTACCCCACTAATTTTTATACACAAAAATTCAAAAAAGACATTTCTGTGGTCTGCACAGAGAAACTGTGGTGCATTTCTTTTGGTCCTGTCTCTCTGTGAAAAAGTTATGGAGTAAATTATCTCGCCTTATTATTGACAATATAAATCCTAGTTTCTCCTTGCTATGGAAACATGCATTCAACAGCATTATTCCCCAGAGACTGATGGAGAAATTACTCCTTCTTGGTCTGAACACCGCCACATGTCTCTGGATCCTGGATTTCCTGATTGAGAGACCTCAGTCTGTCCAGGTTGGAAACAACATCTCCAACTCTGTCACACTGAGCACCGGATCCCCTCAAGGCTGCGTACTCAGTCCACTGTTGTTTACACTTCTAACACATGACTGTGTATCCAGACATGAGGGGAACCAGATTATTAAGTGTGCAGATGACACCATGGTGGTGGGACTTATTCAGAGGGATGAGGAATCAATGTACAGGGAAGAAGTGAGAGACCTGGAGGGCTGGTGCATGGAGAACAATCTGGTGATCAACGTGGATAAAACGAAGGAGATGATTATCGACTTCCGGTGGTTACAGCCTGAACACGTCCCCCTCAGCATCGGTGGCCGTTTAGTGGAGAGAGTGGAGAACATCAAGTTCCTCAGAGTGAAGATCTCGCAGGACCTGACCTGGAGCAAGAATTCCTTGGGGATCAGGAAGCGGGCCCAGCAGAGACTGCACTTCTTGAGGAAACTCAAACAGGCCTCTCTCCCCATCTGCATCCTCAGGACCTTCTACAGAGGTGTGGTGGAGCGTGTTCTGACGTACTGCATTGCTGCATGGTACTCCAGCTGCAGTATGTCAGACTAAAAAGCCCTGCAGAGAATAGTCAAGGGAGCTGAGAAGGTAATTGGAGTCTCCCTCCCCTCTGTCCAAGAACTTTTTCAGAACCGTTGTAGGAGCAGGGCACTGAACATTGTCAAGGACCGTTCTCACCCTCTGAATAAACACTCTGAACTTCTGCCATCTGGCAAACGATTCCGGAGCATCAGAGGCAGAACCACCAGACGAGTGGTTTAGACTGTATTTCTGCTGAGCATCTTAAATATGCTAGCTCAAGAATTGCTCCTCTTCTTGCAATCTGTTTCACCAGCTTCATGATTCATGGGATGTTACCAGAATCATTATTGTCTGTTGTGTTGGTACCAGTCATTAAAGATAAAGCTGGCAAGCTGTGTAGCCTGGACAATTACAGGCCCATAGCTATAGCCAATATATCTAAAGTACTGGAAAGAATCATGTTTGAAAAATTAAACGTATTCATCAAATCTACTGATCATCAATTTGGATTTAAACCCCATCATGGAACAGATCTGTGCATACATGCTTTAAGAGAAATTATAAATAAGTATAGAAATCAAAATTCTTCAGAGTTTTTTTTGTGTTTTATTGATGCCTCTAAGGCGATTGATCGTGTTAATCACAGGATATTGTTTAGGAAAATGATTGACAGGGGGGTTCCCAAGTACTTAGTACGTATCCTGATTTACTGGTACGCACATCAGAAGATGCTGGTGAAATGGGGGAAGAGTCATTCATCCCCATTTGGTGTGAGCAGTGGTGTCAGACAGGGCAGTATATTGTCCCCTATTCTATTTAATCTTTATATGGATGAGTTGTCAAAACAACTGAATGCCTGTAAAACTGGGTGTTTAATAGGGAATAAGTTAGTGAATCATTTTATGTATGCTGATGATCTAGTTATTGTCAGTCCAAGTAGTGCTGGTCTCCAGGAGTTATTAAGAGTGTGTACTGCTTATGGAGAGGAAAATGACATAAAATATAATACAAATAAGAGTTGTGTGCTGATTTGCGGCACTAAAGAAGATTTGTTTATGAAATTTCCTGTCTTTGAATTGGCAGGCAGGGAATTAATTGTCAGGGATAAAATTAAATATCTGGGACATTTTATTAATGATAGAATGACTGATGATGATGATATTTTCAGACAACGCTGCAAAATCTACATGCAAGCAAATATTCTTGCACGCAGGTTTGGTTTTTGTTCAGATGAGATGAAACTGGTTCTTTTTAAAACCTATTGTACACCTTTATACACTGCTCATTCATGGACCGAATGGAGGATGGCCGCATCCCCAAAGACTTACTGTATGGGGAGCTGGCTACTGGAACTAGATCAAAGGGACGCCCAACTCTCAGATTCAAGGATGCTTGCAAGCGTGACCTCAAGGCTGGAGGCTTTAACCCCTCCGACCTGGAGTCAGCCGCCTCCGTCCGCTCCAACTGGCGGACCATCACCCAGGATGTCATCCGAACAGCAGAGGAAAGAAGAGACACTCGCTGGGGGGAGAAGAGACTCCGCAGACAGAGGAGACTGTCGAGACCCCCACTACACTGTGAAGAATTCATCTGCAACGGCTGCGGCAGGACCTGCAGATCCCGTATCGGCCTCTACAGCCACGCCCGATGGTGCAGCTCCCTGAATGATGACCCAAGGCACAAAACCCCCCCATGATCTTTCGAGATCGATGGAGCCAATGATGATGATGATTCATGGATAAATTATAGGAAACAAAGTATGCAGAAATTACAGGTTGCTTACAATGATGCTTTAAGAATTTTACTTAAAAAGCCTCGATGGTGCAGTGCTTCCGAGTTATTTGTCTCATCACGTGTAAATACACTGCATGCAGTAATAAGGAATCTTATGTATAAATTCATCTGTCGGCTTGATGTATCTAGAAATGAAATCATTCAAGTCATGTCTAGCATTAAGCTCAGTTCTATTCGCTGTCAGTCACAGTTTAGAAGGCACTGGTACAGTAGTCTTTTTAAGTCTTTTTAAAGTCTGTACTGTCTTTGTACTGTGGCCGCACATGGCCAAAACATAATGAACAGCATCTTAGATAAGAACAAAGGGCAGAGTTTCCTTGGAGATAACAGGAAGCTGTGAAAATGTGATCTTTTGTGTGTCAGAGACTGCTTGGAGGATTCTTTGTGTGCCAGAGACTGCGAGGGGGATGTTAAGGGATTAAGGAAGTGCATGCAATGTAATCTTTGATGTGAATGCAATGTGACCTTTGATATGTAGAAGGACCTGAGTATTTAAGAGAAGAGTTCTGTCTGAGAGGTCCTTTTTTCTACCATGCTCATGTGTGAGATGTGTAATAAACTGCCTGAGACAAACTTGCCTCATCATTTACACACTCCACAGTACTTCTTTTAGTAGTTGTGACTTATTGTTCTGTAACTTTTTGATTGTTTTTCTTATTAACTGTTATTCAGCTGTCTTGTTTTATTTTATTTTATTTATTTTATTTTATTTTTGATGGACCATGAGTCTGGAATAAAGTCTTTGATTGATTGATTGATTGAATATTTTTATGTAACTTACCTCTGGTGCTATTTTTATTTTACTAGTCTTTATTCTGTTTCATCCTTTTATTTTGTTTTATTAACTCTTTTGTATACCCCCGGCATACTGTTACGCAAAGTATGTTGATTTGTCTGTTTTCTGTTTAAAGGCTGCAGCGCGTCGTGCGCGCTGCTGAGAAGGTGATCGGCTGCAAGCTCCCATCCCTCCAGGACCTGTACATCTCCAGGACCCGGAGGCGTGCAGGCCGGATCATAGCCGATCCTTCACACCCTGGTCACGTACTGTTTGCCCCCCTCCCCTCAGGTAGAAGACTTTGGTCCATTCAGACTAAAACCTCCCGTCACATGAACAGCTTCTTCCCCTCTGCCATCAGACTGCTGAACACTAATAGCACTTTTCCACTTGGAACCCAAAGGCCTCGTTTGGCCTTGGACCGAACAGTCCTGTTCCGGTACTGGTGGTTTTCCACAGCACAAGGCTCACTGTAGTATGGGTGGGAGAAGGAGGGAGTTGGAGGCGGGGTTTTGAGGGAGTTGGAGGCGGTGCTACACTCCCCTTGAAGCTGCGCCATTTTCCCTGGACCAATTAGTAGTCCAAGAGCTATTTAATATCATTTTGGTGGTGAGGCTGCTGTGTATTATTATGCATTACTCATCTCATGTAACCTTGTGCCATTGCAATGACGCAATTTTTTCGTATATTTAATGTGGACGTGTGGATCTTTAATATCACAGTTACAAGTACTGGGACAGCCATCTAATAAAAAATATCTTACAAAATTACAAGTCCACATTTTCTTTAAAGTGTACTTGTTAATGCTGAGTACAGAATTGGGTGAGGCGCACCAAAACAGTTGTTGCTGTACACCCCACACTCACCCGTCCTTACAATGGCTAAGTTGAATATTTTGTGCAGATAAAACCATTACCTGGGTTGGCAATATGAACATTTCCAAATACAGAACTTAAAATATTAGGTGTCCCTGTTGTTGCACATGGATATAAAGCTTGGTCAGTAGTGGCTGGCTTTTAATGTATGTGTCGGCAGTTATTGCACTCCATAACACACTGCAATGACAAATTTTTCCCAACCTTTTTAAGGATTTTTTTTAGGATTTTTTAAGGATTGACTTATTGACTCTCGTGCACTATGTACAGCAGCTCAACCAGACTCATGTCAATCATCACTGTTTTCTTTTTGCATTACCGACTGCACTATGTGGTACTCCACAATATCTGCTGCTCGCTAATATATTTAAAAATTGCTTTGACTAGTATTACTCATTCTTATTCTACATGTTATTGCATGCATAGTTTTTTATTTCTATCTTTTATTTTTATCATGTTTAATGTTGCAGCATTGCACCGAGACAAATTCCTAGTTTGTGTACTACATGAACAATGGCAATAAATCTGATTCTGATTCTAAATAAAGCAATTAAAAAAACTTCAACTGTGGCCACATGTCATTGCGTCACCACTTGGCTCCGCCCCTTCCTGGAAGCAGCCTCATCTCATTTTGAGCAGGAAGCAGAGTCATTAACCGCCATTTGAGCAGTTGCTGTGTGTTACTGAAAGACTATAGTAGATCAGGTGAGTTAATGTTTATCTTGTACTCTAACCAATTGAACTATCACTTTGTTAAACAAAACTAGAACGGCGGTACTTCTGTATTGTCGACAGGATTTTATGTTGTTGGATTTATGTTAGCTAACAGTTTGTTACCTAACCTGAGGCGTTTTCCTGCCGTTTCCGGCTTAGGTTTCGTTGTGTTTTATGATTTCTTTAAACATGTCGAGAATCCCGCAGTAACGTCTTTCAGCTGAATACGATTTAAGTGTGGTGTTCCGTTATTACGTTGACGTGTGCCGTCACCCATGGTGTGTTCTCAGAAACCAAGACAAAAAAGACGTGCTGACTGACTTTGAGGGCCGTAGTTTGGTGTTGGTTCGTGCCCGTGTTTTGTGAACACAAGCCGAGCTGGCAGTCTGACCTTTGTGACCATAAGAAGTTAATTAGCTCGATGAGATCAACTACACGAGCAGTGTGACGTTTGTTGGCACGGACGGATTTTTGAAACGAGTTGGCTTGATTTTAGATTACAAAGGTTGCGATAAGAAATAACTTTTAACACATCTTCGTGAAAAATCACCACCATGTAGTGGGTGTGTTTTACCTTCCGATGTAAAACTGTTGGGTTAGCTATGTTTTTATAGTAACCGGATCTTTCCGTGATAAACGTACTTAGGGTGTAAAATTGCGAAGACCAAACATTTTAATCAATGTACATTTTTGATTGTAATGCTTATGTTTATATTGCCTTTATAGTGCTTTTTGGCAGTCTTTCTGAAAATTACCAGGTCCTGTCATGAACGTTGCGGCATGTCTTCTGCTGAGCAGCATTGGTCTTGCCATTACAGCTCAAGGTTTGTGCAGTACACATTCATCAGATAGTGTTTGATTTTTGATTTTACTCTCTCTTAATGGCTACTCTTCCATCTCTCTCTCTCTAAAATAATTATAGCTCAAAACTGTTCCGCACCTGAAGCGGGACCCAACATGAGTTTGAAGGATGAATTCATCCTTTTAACAGAATTCAAAGATGGGTCCAAAGTTAGTTTTTCCTGCAATGTTGGCTATGGACCTGTATCGGGGTCTCCTTCCATTACCTGTACTGCTGGGGTTTGGAGTCCTGTGACATTGAGTTGTGCGAGTGAGTAATATCATTTCATTTTACATTAAAATTTCAAATGGCTGTATAGTTTACACCAGCTCAAAGTGGTAATAACTTCACTTTTATCTTTTTTGCTGTTTGTAAAGATGCTTGTTTTTCTTCTCAGAACAAGTTGGTTTGGGGGCATGCCTCACAAGCACTTTAGGCAGTGAAGTTTTTTGTTCACAAAGTCAGACAAGCCTTGACAAAACCTACTTTTAGTCTGTACTTGAAGTCAAGATGGCTGCACCTATGCAGCATGTATCAACAATAGTGTAAAGATTCTATTCATTAGCACTTGTGATTTGTCTTTTTAGTTGGTCCTACACACACAGCAGACATAATTCTATCTCTGAACATGTTGGTAGAGTGTTGCTATACATAAGCTACTATGAGTGGGAATTGTGAGGGACCATACGATGCATATCACAATACTTGGGTCATGATGCAATTTATATAAGTTTTCAGTCTTTTCAACTCACCACAGCCACTTTTGTTTCGGTGGCTGCCTAATGGATTGAAAAGCCTATTGATTTTTATTACTCTGGTACCTAAATAGTAGGGGTGGGAGAAAAGACTGATTTGGCAATGTACTGCAATACTTGGCACTAGTGATGATGCGCTTATCCCTAAACATATGCACCGATCTTTTATTAATTATATATATTTATGTAAATGTTGCATACTCTTGGGTATTAATCAACCAGTTGTTTTTTCAGTTCACTAGATGGCGCAAAGTGAGTGCCCCGTCAGGTGAAGTCGTCGCTTGTCTAGTGAGATTTACAATCAGATGGCACAAAAGCACATACTGTCAGGTGAAGTCATAGCTTGTGTCATGAGATTTGCAGCCATGTGTACAAGTTAAAAAGCGGTTAGTTGCAGTGAAAAGTCAACTCAAATGTTGGGACCTTTGTTGGTTTTCATAACGGAGACCGAATGAAAGGCCTTGACATCACACACAACCCACAAGGAGCGCTGCACGAAGAAACCCCCACTTGGAACATGTGGGCCAGAACACTCTCCTTGGAGCCATTCAGCAACAGCTCAGTTAAAAACACTCTAGCATGAGCGGCGTCAACCCTGGTGAACAGCTAATTTTGGATACCTCCCGCAAAACCAAACCACCTTCAAACTCTGAGTGAGCCAAATATACAACACAGTCCACCGTCCTCTCTGTCTGCAGAGATGTCTCTGCAGAAAATGAAGCCCCCTGGAATGCGAGAATGTGGGCAGCAGAAAGGACGACAGCAACACGATATCCTGTGTAGGACTGAGAGCCTGCAGCCACCAAAACAAAAGTGGCTGCGGTGAGTTGTCAAGAGTGAAAACTTAAATGAAACAGGTGTTGACAGTTGTACTTTGGGGACAGAATTTGACATTGAAATGGAAAGGGGCATGTATGGTATCGCAATGGATCGTAATATTGATATGATCATGGTAGATTGTGCTAGTATAGAGAGCCTAAGTCACACCCCCTCTGCTTGCGTATATGGGACCGTACTTTTTAAAAAATCTCCATTGGCAAGAGAGAAATTATCTTTTGATCATAAACAAATTCTGCTACAAGTTACACATACGTTTGTCAATTTAAAATTTAATTTTCCACATAACGGCATAGGTTGTTGTCTAACTGTTAAAAGTATAAGGTTGTGAAAATATGTAAATTGAAAGACTACAAACCCAGACTGGCGCAAGTTACATCATTGTTTTCGAAGAGTGCCCGGGGGGAAGTAACTAACAGTCCTCTGGATGAGCTGCAGCTCTCAAAATACAATACATTCCATTTGTGTTGTTTTTCTCCTCCTCGGATCCTTCTTTTGTTAGTCAGAAAACAGGAGGTGAGCTTTGAGAGGGCAACCGCCGTAATTGTGTTTGGTGACGTGTGTAGTCTGAGATGAGGAGATGTAGCCCATTAAGCGGTTTCAAAAACCTACAACTTTAATTACGTGGAAAATTGTCTTTTAAATTGACAAATATCATATATGTAACTCTAGGCAAAATTTGATCGGGATGGAAAGATAATTTCTCTCTTGCCATTCACTTCAATGGAGATTTTGTTTCAAAATAAGGTCCCATATGTGGAAGTAGGGGGGCGTGACTTAGGCCCTCTGTTGCATTGTGACCCAAGTATTGCGATCTGAATCGGATCGTGAGGTCCCTAGTGATTCCCACCCCTACTAAATAGGTAAATTTGTATTTGTAACATTTATTAATAACTTTTAATAAAGTGTCACAATGCTGTGTCTGAATCAGTACAGCATTGCAACCACAAAGTATTGCTATACTGTGATGCTTTGGGTTTCTTTTTTCCCCTCCCCTACTTCATAAATTACCATGTACTGTTGCTTTCTGTGGATGTTGCTTGCAATTCCTGATGGCTAGCTGAATATAGCAGACCAATTTTTTTTTTTTTTTCCCCCACCTTGTACAATGGGGAAAAAAAAAACCCAAAACAAAACAATTTGAAGAGTAAGGTATCAAAGAACTAAAATCATTTCCCATTTGGTTAGATCAGCCAAATGATGATGTATGTTAATTAAATTTACATGAAAACACCACTTAATGATCTTGGTTTTCTAGATTGTTATTATGGAACATGGTCAACTCAGACATGACATGATTTCTCAGGTGGTTTTTAACATCAGTCAGAAGAGGCACACACCATAAATTATACCAGCTAAGATTAACATGTAGTTTTCAATAAATTAGTAACTCACTTAATCTTTTGTATCTTCTTATTCCAGAGAAGAGCTGTGGCTCTGCTGGACAAGTGGACAATGGAGAGATCACTTATGAAGGGGTTCTTTTTGGTGATAAAGCTGTGCTTTCTTGTAACGCTGGGTTAGTAACAAATTGAAATTTCTTTAAAGAAATAATGGTTATGCATTCTGTAGGTTTACAGTGAGCCTATTTGCTCTTAAGTGTTGCCATGTAAAATACATCTTCCATTTCCCCCTCCTAATTAGTTACATGCTGGTTGGTCAAAACACACGGACTTGTGGAGACCAAGGTTGGCTGGGCAGGTTTGGTGTATGTGAAGGTTGGTGATTTTTTTTTTTTTCTTTTTTCTGTGTATATGTGTTGTGTCTTTAATACAAGTCACATTCCTTGTTTAAACACCATTTCTATTCTTGTATGTTTTTTGTTTTAATTTTGCAGTGATAAAATGCCTTCCACCCCCTAATGTAGCAGGTGCCTCATACACTCCAGTTAACCAGAATTATAACTACAATGAAATTGTACGGTACACATGTCGAAGTGGCTTAACACTTAATGGATCAAACCAATTGCATTGTTCAGATAGTGGAGCATTTGCACCTGAACCTCCAAGCTGTATCGGTATGTATTTTTAAAATTAATCTGTTTTCTGATATTCAGTGAAGACATTATGTATTTTGGACAACTGTTGACCATTTTTCATTTTCTTTTAATGCAGTGGTTGAATGCAAAGAACCCATTATTGCAAATGGTGAGTGGAGTGGGGGTGCTCGTCCTCCTTATGGACACACAGCCCATGTGACTCTCATTTGCAAGTCTGGATACGTTATGAAAGGAGAGCGTCATCAGACGTGTGGAATAGACAGTGAGTGGGCACCTGGACTTCCAGAATGTTTACGTAAGTGATAAATAAAACTAACTTTTTGCATGTCATTAATTGGAAGTCTGATCAAGAAGCATAATCAAAAATAATATTTTTGACTCAATTTTTCTATTATTATCTAATAATTTATCTCTATTTTCTTAGCTTTTGGAAGTGCTTTTAAATTATAGTCTTGAATTTCTTGATAACATTTATGTAGGTAATGTAAAGAGTAGTTGCAGTACAATGTAGACATTTTGTGTTATGAGAGAATCACAATCTTTTTTTGATAATTTTATGATCCATTATAATATCTTTATCAAATTGCAGTTGCTGAATTATGAATCACTAACATAAACAAAGTAAATGGACTGTGCTTGTTAGTCCTTGGTACTTCTTTAATTTTTTTTAATGCTTTTGCAGCAGAGCCAACTAAACCAAAAACTACCACCACTACTACTACTACTACTACTACTACTACTACTACTACTACCACAAAAAGACCAACAGGTACAGTCCATTTTCCAAGTAAAGACATACTAACAATCAGATGAATGGCTGAGTGATATGAAAATGCAAATTTTCAAAGCTAGGAGTGATAATACTGTAGATAGTGTTATAGGTGTAAAAGCATTTATAGTGGACTTTAATACCAGTGTTGCTTAAGCTTTACGTGGGTTGGGGTAAATTGTGCAGCTGTGTAACGCGACAATAAAACATTCTACATTTATCATTTCCTTTTTATTTGCAAGAAGCACTGTACGGGGGGGGGGGGGCGGGGTTTGAAAAGTTCATAGTGGTCAAATTTGACCAAATGTAGTTTATTTTTCAACATAGCTTCTCCTTTGGTCCACACACTTCTTCCATCTGTGTTGCAGTGCTTGGATCCCTGTGGTTGAAAAATAAACCACATTTTGTCAAATTTGACCACCATGAACTTTTCAGCCCCTCTCATACTTTAATGCATTTCAGGATTTTTCATGTTGTCTCCATTTAGCTCAGTTACAGAGATTTTGCAAGTTATTTCTATTT
This sequence comes from Pholidichthys leucotaenia, assembly GCA_020510985.1. Taxonomy (NCBI): domain Eukaryota; kingdom Metazoa; phylum Chordata; class Actinopteri; order Cichliformes; family Pholidichthyidae; genus Pholidichthys; species Pholidichthys leucotaenia. Next base: position 267,396,524 of record CM035843.1, read on the forward strand.
TTGAATTTTGGTGCATACAGGAGAATGCGAAAATCCCACGATCAAAAATGGCGTTATTGTCAAGGGTGATGGACCTCCATACAGACATTCCTCTAAGGTGACACTCCAGTGTAACTCTGGGTACAATATGAAAGGAGAACCTACCCAGACATGTACCGAAAAAGGCGTGTGGTCACCCGGACTACCTGAGTGCAGCAAGTCACTACTGCGTAATAACAATTAACTACTCACATGTGACTTGATTATTCATATGAGGTTCTCGATATTTTGAATTTGTCATTTTCTTTTAGACTGAAGTTTAATTTTTACCTTTTCTCAAAAATGGGCTAAAATAAACCAAGGCAAAGAAAAAGTCACCATATGCCCACTGTTTTTATTTATTTTTAAAATATTTTCTCAAATATTTGTTCATGTCCTTAAAAAGACATTTGAAAATTACATTTAAAAACTAAGGAATAAATCAGTTTTGTTTCTTTGTAATATACATTTCACAGGAATTATTTAAGATTTTTTGTTGTAAGAATGTCTGCCTTCTTCCTTTGTTATAACACATTTTTTTTCATGTTTTTTACAGCAAGTGGAAGTGATTTTCTTAAGCCACTGCTCATTACACTAGCGGGTAAGTGGTTTTTGTTTTTTTTTTAAATCCTGTAACAGTAGATCAAGAATGTAAATGCCTATTAGGGAAGCTCAGTGTTCTCAACAGAAACAGTATAGTTACATCAGACCATGGAATTTATTTTAGAATTTGTGACCCATGTTGGCAAAATGAGTCAGAATGCGCACCGCGTCATTACGAGCTACATGCACGAGAAGTCATAAATCATGATTCTTTCTTTGTTTGCTAGCAGCAAGTCCCGGGAAAACCCTTGTGAGTGCCTGGTATCATTGTTAAGCTTAGAAATTGTACTTTCTAAAAATACACAAGTTTTGGCGGAAGGCACAACTCCCGACTGATTGAACGCAAGTTTTAAACCTAGCCAAAATATAAATAAATCTGCTTTTTCCGGGTCCATTTTTGAGCATGTCGTACAAATTAAATATTATTTTGAAGGTCTTTGAATGCAGAATATGGAAAATACGTTACCTCAGTTTTGATAATTTCCTCAAAGTGACTCATTTTGCCAGCACGAGTCACATTTGGTCAGCAAAAAAACAAAAGAATGCTCATGATGCCTTTTGTTGTTTTGTTCATTGTCATTTCCTCATTAATATTCCCATTAAGGTGGATTTTAATTTTTAGCTCATTCTGGCAAAGCCAAAAGGACCTAATGCCTCGGCCTTGCGTCCATCCATCCACATTTCACAGGAATCGCTATACCTCCTAGGCATTTGCCCCGATGCTCCCCAAACTCATTCACATTGATCTACAGGTGGGTCTGCATCCAGGTTGTGCCCAAGGTCAAGGGTCAAAGGTCAGAAAAGTCTGGGCACTTGGGTTTTCAGAAAAAACAATACTCCTCTTAGGCAATTGCCCTAATTCTCAACCAATTCTCATACAATGATCCTCAGGTTAGTCTACATCGAGGTTGAGCTCAATGTCATCGTTAATGGTCAGGAAATATGGGCACTTGTGATTTCACAAAAATCACTAATCCTCTTAGGCAATTGCCGCAATGTTTGGGAAACTCATGCATAACGATCCTCACGTGAGTCTGCATCTAGGCTATCTGTGGTCAAGATCAACAGTTGAGATCTGAGCACCCTCAGGGTGGTTTCATCAGGCCGAAATGAGCTACTCCCTCATTGACTTTGTGGTTGATCTCACAATCCTAACCATTCAGATGTTAATTTGTCATCTGCCCTTTAATGTCTCTCATAAGTGGTGCAGTGGAGCAGTGGTTAGCGCTGCGGCAGCACAGCAACTCACCCTTGGCCATGGTATCCCTGGTTCGATCCCAGGCCCTGACCAACAGTGATCTGTGTGGAGTTTGCATGTTCTCCCCGTGTCTGCATGGGTTTACTCCGGGATTTCTCCGGTTTCCTCCCACAGACCAAAAACATGCAGGTTAGGTTAACTGGAGACTCTAAAGTGGCCCTAGGTGTGAATGTGTGTGTGAATGGTTAAAGGATAGCGCCGTAATGTGGCTGCTTCATCCATCCAGGTGGATGCCCTCAATTTCCCCTCTGGGGATCAATAAAGTATACAAAAATAAGGATGCACCGATTGTGAAATTTTAGGCTGACACAATGACCCTGGTTACATGGTCACAATAAACCAGTTACTGGGAATAAACCGATAATGGCAGTAATCAGTTTTGTCACGTTTACATGCATTGAATAAACCGATTATTGGAGGGTAAACTGCTTGAGTTAATGGCCCTTATCAGATTATTCTGTTCATATCGCCACTTGAATAATCAAATAACTGTAGAAATCCAGTCATAACCAGTTTATTTGTGTGCATGGTCAGTGTTTGACATAATTAGTTGGCTCATAGCTGACACCAATTGTTTCTTTTGTTTTAATCTTCATTATCAGGAAATAACTGAACTAATGGTTCAGTAGCAGATGTTTGAATTTTCAGCTGTAGTTTACTGTTGACTGTTTCAGTGGAAAATTGGCTTCACACAGCTGGAACACAACAAAAGATCAGCCACTGCTGATATCTTATTTGCTAGTGGGCCACTGATGGTCAAAAAATGAATCTGGAACTATACAAATATATCAGCCGATATATCTGTGCATCCCTAGTTTCTCATTTTGTTGCTGTCATGGTAAGCATTTAACATCACACCCTACAGTTGTGTATATTTGTTTTCCCCCTTGTCAAAGTAGTCCTCGTTGTTGCTGCGCTCATTGCCTGTGGATGCTATCGATATGGAATCCCAGCATTCCTGAAGAAAAAAGGGTAAAATAGTGTTTTGTTGAACTTTGCAGACTAACCCTTTGAATAGCTTTATTTTCGTATTGCTTTCTTTGCAAATTGTTTTCCAATCAGGCAGCAATTAACTGTGCTTGATCCTTGTCACAGCTCCTCTAACCCTGTGTTTGCATCCCACTGTTTGTAAACAGCATTTTCCAAACTTTTTTTTTAGTTTTGTTCATTTGAATGTTTGCATGTTTAAATTTTGGGTATTTGTACAGTTTTTGGCAAAAGGCTTTCTTCACCATTGTGTTGTGAGCACTCCCTTACACAGAGCTGGAGATCATTCTGTATACAAACAGCTCAGTCTCACTTGTCTTATGTTAATTTTAATCATCTATTTTTTTAGAATAATCACAAGCTACACTTGTATGGCAGTCAGTGAAGGCCAGCCAGCCATATGCAACATACAGTGGATATAAAGTCTACACACCCCTGTTCAAATGCCAGGTTTTTGTGATGCAAAAAAAAAAAAAAAAAAGAGACCAAGGTAAGTAATTGCAAAACTTTTTCCACCATTAATGTGACCTACAACCTGTGCAGCCCAATTGGAAAAAGAAACTGAAATCTTTTAAGGGGAAAAATAAAAAACTTACAATAACCTGTTTGCATAAATATGCACACCCTGTTATAACTGGGGATGTGGCTGTGGTCAGAATTAACCAATCACATTCAAACTCATGTTAAATGGGAGTCAGCGCACACCTGCCACCATTTAAAGTGCCTCTGATTAACCCCAATAAAGTTCAGTTCTAGTAGGCTTTTCCTGACATTTTTGTAGTCGCATCTTACAGCACAAGTCATGGTCCGCAAAGAGCTTCCAAAGCATCAGAGGGATCTCATTGTTCAGTGGTATCAGTCAGGAGAATGATACAAAAGAATTTCCAAGGCATTAAGTATACCATGGAACACAGTGGAGACGGTCATCATCAAATGGGGAAAATATGGCACAACAGTGACATTACCAAGAACTGGACGTCCCTCCAAAATTGATGAAAAGATGAGAAGAAAACTGGTCAGGGAGGCTGCCAAGAGGCCGGCGGCAACATTGAAGGAGCTGTAGGAATTTCTGGCAAGCGCTGGCTGTTTAGTACATGTGACAACAATCTCTTGTCTTCTTCATATGTCTGGGCTATGGGGTAGGGTGGCAAGACAGAAGCCTTATCTCGCGAAGACAAACTTTCAAACTTGGCAACATTTTGCAGAAACACAATGAATAAATAAATAAATCACCCTTTATTGTCATTCAGCCATACAACCAATCATGTACAGTAGAATGAAATTGTGCTTTATCCTACAGTGGGGCAAAAAAGTATTTAGTCAGCCACCAATTGTGCAAGTTCTCCCACTTAAAAGATGAGAGAGGTCTCCAATTTTCATCATAGGTATACCTCAACTATGAGAGACAAAATGAGAAAAAAAAAATCCAGAAAATCACATTGTCTGATTTTTAAAGAATTTATTTGCAAATTATGGTAGAAAATAAGTATTTGGTCACCCTACAAACAAGCAAGATTTCTGGCTCTCACAGACCTGTAACTTCTTCTTTAAGAGGCTCCTCTGTCCTCCACTCGTTACCTGTATTAATGGCACCTGTTGGAACTCATTATCAGTATAAAAGACACCTGTCCACAACCTCAAACAGTCAGACTCCAAACTCCACTATGGCCAAGACCAAAGAGCTGTCAAAGGACACCAGAAATAAAATTGTAGACCTGCACCAGGCTGGGAAGACTGAATCTGCAATAGGTAAGCAGCTTGGTGTGAAAAAAATAAGCTGTGGGAGCAATTATTAGAAAATGGAAGACATACAAGACCACTGATAATCTCCTTGATCTGGGGTGCCACGCAAGATCTCACCCCGTGGGGTCAAAATGATCACAAGAATGGTGAGCAAAAATCCCAGAACCACACGGGGGGACCAAGTGAATGACCTGCAGAGAGCTGGGATCAAAGTAACAAAGGCTACCATCAGTAACACACTACGCCGCCAGGGACTCAAATCCTGCAGTGCCAGACGTGTCCCCCTGCTTAAGCCAGTACATGTCCAGGCCGGTCTGAAGTTTGCTAGAGAGCATTTGGATGATCCAGAAGAGGATTGGGAGAATGTCATATGGTCAGATGAAACCAAAATGGAACTTTTTGGTAAAAACTCAGCTTGTCGTGTTTGGAAGAGAAAGAACACCATACCTACTGTGAAGCATGGGGGTGGAAACATCATGCTTTGGGGCTGTTTTTCTGCAAAGGGACCAGGACGACTGATCTGTGTAAATGAAAGAATGAATGGGGCCATGTATCGTAAGATTTTGAGTGAAAGCCTCCTTCCATCAGCAAGGGCATTGAAGATGAAACGTGGCTGGGTCTTTCAGCATGACAATGATCCCAAACATACCGCCCGGGCAACGAAGGAGTGGCTTCGTAAGAAGCATTTCAAGGTCCTGGAGTAGCCTAGCCAGTCTCCAGATCTCAACCCCATAGAAAATCTTTGGAGAGAGTTGAAAGTCCGTGTTGCCCAGCGACGGCCCCAAAACATCACTGCTCTAGAGGAAATCTGCATGGAGGAATGGGCCAAAATACCAGCAACAGTGTGTGAAAACCTTGTGAAGACTTGCAGAAAACGTTTGACCTCTGTCATTGCCAACAAAGGGTATATAACAAAGTATTGAGATGAACTTTTGTTATTGACCAAATACTTATTTTTCACCATAATTTGCAAATAAATTCTTTAAAAATCAGACAATGTGATTTTTCTGGATTTTTTTTTTCTCATTTTGTCTCTCATAGTTGAGGTATACCTATGATGAAAATTGGAGACCTCTCTCATCTTTTAAGTGGGAGAACGTGCACAATTGGTGGCTGACTAAATACTTTTTTACCCCACTGTATCTACAGTGTCAATCACACACACACCATGTGTAGAATCAGAAGGGCCGCTGCCATGCAAGGCGCCGCCACAGATTTCCCTCCTCCATTCCACTATTGCTGAGCACCAAGCTGGACGGCAGGAAGTTCCGCTTTTTTATATGGTCTTCAGCATGACCCGGCCGGGATTTGAACCCCTGCCTCCTGGGTGTGGGGCGGATGCTCTACCAACTGAGCCACCACTCCGGTGGCTGAAACCTCCCAAACGCATGTGAGAAAATGTGTTTATGGTCCGATGAAACCATGGTTGAAGTTTTTGGCCATAATTCCAAAAGGTATATTTGGCGTAAACACAACACTGCTCGGGCAGCACGGTGGCGGAGTGGTTAGCACTGTGGCAGCACAGCAACTCACCCTTGGCCGGGGGATCATGGGTTTGATCCCAGCCCCTGACCAACAGTGATCTGTGTGGAGTTTGCATGTTCTCCCCGTGTCTGTGTGGGTTTACTCCGGGATTTCTCCAGTTTCCTCCCACATGCCAAAAACATGCAAGTTAAACTGGGGATTCTAAATTGTCCTTAGGTATGACTGTGAGCGTGAATGGTTGTCTGTCTGTATTGGCCCTGCGATGGACTGGTGAGCTGTCCAGGGTGTACCCTGCCTCTCGCCCAAAGATGCTGGGATAGGCTCCAGCCCCCCCGCGACCCAAAAAGGATTAAGCGGAAGAAGATGGATGGATGGATGGACAACACTGCTCATCACCAAAAGAGCACCATACCTACAGTGAAGCATGGTGGTAGCAGCATCATGCTTTGGGGCCGTTTTTCTTCAGCTGGAACTGGGGCCTTAGTCAAGATGGAGGGGATTATGAACAGTTCCAAATACCAGTCAGTGATGGCACAAAACCTTCAGGCTTCTACTAGAAAGCTGAACATGAAGAGGAACTTCATCTTTCAGCACGACAATGACCCAAAGTACACATCCAAATCAACAAAAGAATGACTTCACCAGAAGAAGATGAAGGTTTTGGAATGGCCCAGCCAGAGTTCAGACCTGAATCCGATCAAACATCTGTGGGGTGATCTGAAGAGGGCTGTGCACAGGCGATGCCCTTGCAATCTGACAGATTTGGAGCATTTTTGCAAAGAAGAGTGAGCAAAAATCGCAGCATCAAGATAGACTGTTAGACTCCTACCCAAAAAGACTGAGTGCTGTAATAAAAGTCAAAGGCGCTGCAACAAAGTATTAGTTTAAGGGTGTACATGTAGCGGTAATTTTTTTTTGTTTTTCCCTTAAAAAATTTCAGTTTGTTTTTCATTTGGGTTGTACAGGTGTAGGTCACATTAATGATGAAAAACAAGTTTTGAAATAATTTATCTTGGTCTCTTTTTTTTACATCACAAAAACCTAGCATTTGAACAGGGGTGTTTGGGTTTTTTATATCCACTGTATATCATAGATAAAAAAGTAGATGTGTGGTAGTTTAAATTATAATTAAATAAATATTTGTTTACATTCATTGTAAATTTGTAATAATTTCCTCACATATTTGAGACCTTGAATGTTTTTTGTTTTAAATTTACCTTGGTTTATCCACCACTTTAAGTTAGAATTTAAAGAAGAAATTTTTAAGAATACCCGACTTTTTATTCCAATTATTCTTCTTTAAATTTTACAGGCAGCCCAAGAATTGCTAAGAATGAGTTATAGTTTCTGTTTGAGGTTCATTAGATTTGAACATTGGCTAATTTTAACTTTGTGAAATGGGAAGTATGCCGCATAGGTTGGTATGACACATTTTTGGAAAGGTCTAATCAGAAACCACATTTAGCTTCCTGTTGGGTAGTGTTTGTGTGAAGACTATGCTATATTCTGTGTAGAAGAGAGCCCTTGAAAGTGAAAGGGTCAAGAGGCTGGTTGTGGCAACAAAAGCTTAAGTTGTCTTTAGCTTTAGTAATTTCTCTGCTCTGCTTGGTTGGGTTCTTCTTTGTGTGACTTTGTGGGGATTTACACACAGTGGAACATGTGTTGAGATGGCTGCACACACTGCATTTACCTTTAGCACTCATAGTGTCTGCTGAAATTAAACTACAGAAGAGTGAAGGTCATCTGTGTTCTAGTGTAGTTTATACTTTATTAGATTAAAAAGAAATCATTACCCCAAATTATGGTGATACTAGTACTCCAACTTTATACTGATACCTGGCACATGTCTGATACTCATGGTATTGAGTATCTGATATTGAAAATGATAACATTGATGACATCCATATTTTTGGATTTTTAAGGAAAAAAGTTGCTAATTTATGACAAAAAATACATTTATGAGAAGGAAGGTGCTAAATTATAAGTCACAAATTTAAATGGAAAATGTTGCTAATTTAAAAGAAAAAAAATTTCACATTTGAGACAAAAGTTGCAAACCAGTTCCTCCAAGTTTTCGCGATGTTGCGATCGCGTCAGTTCACATGAAATTAGCCAATCAGTGCATCTATTGCACGACCTTGCAACTTTCTGTCCAATCACCACAACTTTCCCGCAATTTTGGCCAATCCTTGTCAACTTTCGCTAATTTTGCCAATCAAATTTGTCCCTGAGTAGTGCTGAAACGCTTAGTCTAACCAATCAAATGCGTCGCTGCACTGCGCTCACTTCCGTGTTTACAGTAAGTATTAACGGAACACATCAGCAAAAAACATTGATTTAAAAAAAAAAACAAAAAAAAACCCAACAACAATAACACTCACCCACAAGGTTTCCCACACCGTCCCTTCCTCCGTCTCCTCCAGCCTGCCAGTGGACGTCTCACCACTTCTCCGTCCTGACTGCGTGTATGAAGTACTGGGTTTGTGTTGAAAAATGTCCGCCTGCTTTAAAACCGCCCCATTGCAGGAGCGCACGTAAGAAGAGACGCCATAAAACCACAAACAACGAAGCAAATCTAACACCACAGCCAGTATTTGAACATTTTATACATCTTTAGAGGTAAAATCATTACTACATTTTGTCAATGAGCTTTAAAACTGTGAATCTCTGGTCTGGACACGGACCAGCGCCCACCCCCAGCAGATAGACAGACAGGTAGGAGTTAGGCACAGAAAGAGAGTGAGTATTCTGTGTAATTTTTTTTCAGAAAAACACAAGACTTCAATAGACAATACAGAACAACAGAATAAATTATTTCTTTTTTCTCTGTGCTCGATACTGAGTGGGTGGGGACTGCTGTGGTTAGGGAGTTTTCAAATGAAAGTGCTGCCAATAATTTCCAAATCTATACTCTTGAACATGCATTCAGTGCAATTTAGCTGTTGTAATGGATATTAAAGTCTGTTGTTGTTAGTCTATTTGCTGTTGCACAAGTTTTTCTGTATAGCAGAAATTTGTTTAATTTACAAATCACCGTTTAATAGGAAATTTTTGACAATCCTGCAGTTTTCTTGTGGTCTTATAGAATACCATGGCAATAAACTATGGGGAAAAAAGCATCTGCTTTAAAATTTGTAATTCTTCCCACAACTTTTAGTGCAAAAAAAAAACCTCTCAAAACATTGCAACGTTTTAAAAAAGCTCCCGCAAATTCAGGCTTTTTGGGCCACAACAATCATAAAAACATCCTGCAAAATCCTGGAGGAACTGACAAACTGAGGGAAAAGTGGCAAATTTATTTGGAAAAAGTTGCTAATTGTGGGGGGGGGGTCATAAATTTTGTATAAAAATTGTAAATGTATGTGAAAAATGCTAGTTTTGGAAGAAAAAAAGTAGCAAATTTAGGGAAAAAAATTCAAACTTTGAGAGAGTCATTAATTTAAAAAAAAAAAAAAAGCTTGCACATTTATGGCAGAAAAAGGGTCAAATTATGAAGAAAAGCTGCAAATCTGTGAGAATACAAAAACCATTAAGAGAACTGTAAGTAAATGTATTTTTATAAAGATTATATATTTTTTTTAAAGATTTCCTTTAGTGCAAAAAATATTGTTTGTATTGATACTGTTGCAAATACAGCATCTAATCTGATACTAATTGTCAGTATCAATGAGTGTCTTGATGTGTTGATTTTTTTTTTTTTTTAATGGCCCTATCCAAAATAATGAAATGGTTTGTGGTTTTTAAAAAAAGTTAAAATCCCATTAGAAGTACACAGATCTTGTAGGATACAAGACCATTCCAGAACTATTTCAACTTAAAAAAAAAAAAAAAAAAAAAGCATTACAGATACCAATAGCAGTCAATGCAGTGTTAATGACCAAACACTAGTATTATACCTCCAGATGTGCTGGTGGATGGATGGCTGTCTTCAGGGCTGGGGCTTGTGTGCTCTGTTCTGTTGTGGTAGTCATGTGGGTGTGTTCTTTCTGGACTTCCTCAAACTCTTGTAGCTTCCTGTCTGCCTTGTTATAAATGAGCAGTCATGTTAACCGGTCATTACTGGGTTACAGCACTTGGAGGGGCAATACTGACAAAGAGGCTACAAGAAATGGAGAAGATGTAGCACTCTCGGTAAGAAGTTGGAACCTCAAGCACTCTTGAACTTATTTGTGTCATATGAAAGGATAATGAAACAAATAGCTAGACTGTTACTGCAGACACTATATATGCATTTTTACCTCTGCCAGGCCGAAGGCCAGGAGGAGGTAATGTTTTTGCCGGGCTTTGTTTGTCTGTCTGTTTGTTTGTCTGTTGGTTAACAAGATATCTCAAAAAGTTTTGGACAGATTTCGATGAAACTTTCAGGCGTTGTTGGAAGTGGTACAAGGAAGGGCGGAGGTTAGGGTTTTTTTTTGGTTTTTTTTTTTCAAACAAGATCTGCTCGATATTGCCAGTCATGCCTCGTTCAAAGTGCAGCGACACAAGAAATGCAGCGACTCAGGCGCAGTTTTTTTAATTGATTTTTTTTCTTATTACATCCGCAAGTACGTTACGGTTTTTTTAAAACAAGAAGATCATGCCTCGTTCAAAGTGCAGCGACACAAGAAATGCAGCGACTCAGGCGCTATTTTTTTAATTGATTTTTTTTCTTATTACCTCCGCAAGGACGTTACTTTTTTTTTTTTTTTTTTTTTTTTTTTTTTTTTTATAAAGAAGAACTGCTCGATATTGCCAGTCATGCCTCGTTCAAAGTGTAAAAGTGTGAAACACAGAAGGCAACACAGTGCACAGTGCATGACGAAAAACAAAAAAGGCAGGGACATAACACAGACGATGTGGACAATCACCGTGCTATTGCTAGTCATATGTTTTCATGGTCAAGGAATCTCAAAACGTACACACAAACACTGTAAGGGGCGGAACTGTCGCCGCCATTACGGAAAATGCCATTATCATGATTTTTTTTTTTTTAATGATTTTTTTTCTTATTACCTCTGCCAGGAGGTTATGTTTTTTTTTTGTTTTTTTTTTTAAAGGTCTCCTTGATGTTGCCAGTCATGTCTCATTCAAAGTCTAAAAGTGGGAAACAGAAGGCAACAGAGTGCAGAGTGCATGAGGAAAAAAAAAAGGCAGGCAGATAACACAGACGATGCGGACAATCACCGTCCTATTGCTAGTCATATGTTTTCCATCCATCCATCCATCTTCTACCGCTTAATCCTTTTCGGGTCGCTGGGGGGCTGGAGCCTATCCCAGCATCTTTGGGCGAGAGGCAGGGTCCACCCTGGACAAATCGCCAGTCCATCACAGGGCCAACACAAAGAGACAGACAACCATTAACTCTCACATCCATACCTAAGGACAATTTGGAATCCCCAATTGAAGCCAATTAACCTCACTTGCATGTCTTTGGCCTGTGGGAGGAAACCGGAGTACCCGGAGTAAACCCACGCAGACACGGAGAGAACATGCAAACTCCACACAGAAGGGTCACCGATGGTCTGGGGGTGTTCTCCAACTAAAGACTTGTACATGTTGCAGCTCTTGTTAAATTAAATAAATTGTATTCATGTAGTTCAAATAACATTTTCTTTGTTTTCTTGACCAATATATGACATACAGAAACACATGACACACAGAACAATAACAAAATTACCGTAGAATATTTATGGTATAAATCACAATACTGGGGGGGACTGTTGCTGTTGGCGGAGGTCTGCGCTCTCCGAGTGCTTTTCTAGTTTTTTTTCTTTTTTTTTTTTTTTTTTTTTGTTTTTTTTTTTTTTTTTTTTTTTTTTTTTTTTTTTTTTTTTTTTTGTTACTTATTTGTACCCGTAGGTAGATTTGGTTTGCAGTCTGGTGACGAGCCACTGGCTGCCGGTCGCTGCGTGCGCGAGCGCCCTAAACCTACATGTTTTTGGTATGCGGGAGGAAACCGGAGAAATCCCGGAGTAAACCCACGCAACACAGGGAGAACATGCAAACTCCACACAGCTCACTGTTGGTCGGGGGCTGGGATCGAACCCACGATCTCATGATCCCCGCGGTCCCCCGGCCAAGGGTAAACTGTGCTGCCACAGTGCTAAACCACTGTGCCACCGTGCAGCAGTGCACCGAGCTTCATTTAATACTGAGCATGTGCGACTTTCTAACCTCTTCCTTTGCCACTACACAACATTCTGGGACAGCTATTGCATTCTTTCAACAAATTTGATCTTGTTTTACAGGTATTGAAGAGCTTACATTTCATTTTAAAAAGTGATTATTAATTTATACTTTATTGGTCTCTTTTTTTTTTCCCCCCTCCTTTCAGTAAGCGCCATGGTCCTGTTGCTCCAAAACTTCAGCCTGCACGTGTAACATCTTAAGAAGCTGGATGTCCGTGGCCTAATCATTGAATATACTTGCCCTCCATATGCTTGTTGTTGGCAGGGCTATTAAACAGTCCTGAAAGAATGTTTCTGGAGACTCAGATCCATCAACAGATTAAATATCAATCCCTAATTTGTGCTTCTGCTGGCTTGTCTGGACAGTTCATAGCAGCTTTGATGAGCCCCTCCTAACCACTTCCTACTTCATTTCATTAATGTTTGGGATGTTTGAGCTTTTCTCTTCCGATACTTATGAAGGAAATGTTTTCGTGCTTTGTCAGAGAAGCTTAAACTCCCTGGTGATTTTATTTGTTTCCACTGTACTACAGGGCCCTGCTTAGCCTGGAAACTGAAATGTTGGGACAGTGAAAATCCAAAGTCTTAAACCAAACAAACAAAAAACACACAAAAAAAGCAAAAATCAGTTCAACTGCAACTTCATGCAACTGTTTGGATAAAATTGGGGTTGGCATCCAAGCTTCCAAGTTAGGTTAGTCTAGTTTGATGCCTAATAGCAGAACAGAGTCTTTACAGCCATTTACCAACATAAGAAATTTCTTTGTTGGTGAAACATGAATGGAAGGAAGGCTCCTGGTTGATTCAGTGGTCTTTTTGGGGCTCGGAGATTCAGCGTACACTGTGGAGAAAACTGGGATCTGTTAAACAGTTCCTAACATAGTGCCTAAATATAAGATGTATGTTTTTGCTTTGATGTAAAACAGCCACGTGTTTTGTTATAATTTGTTGTGTGTTGGCAAGTGAATTGCATAAATGGTAACCTCCATGCTAAGTTGAGTAACAAATGAAAATTTTGGCATCAGCGTGTGTTGGTACAGAAAATTACAAGTAAATATTCTAGTAAGCTTAACTGTTGCCAACTGTGCGTTACTCAGTATTCCTCCAGATTGTTTTCTTCTGTATTTCTTTGATTTCATTAGTTTCTTTTTAAAATGAAACTAGTTGCTGTCCAAGTAATGGAGATTATTTTTCATAGAAGGACACATTTTTGCCTGTGGTTAAATGCAGATTTATTGAAAGTGATGTCTGAAAATTTTGCACTTGCCTGGCTTTACTTTTATTTATTGAAATGAGAAAGAATAAAAGTTTTTATAATGTGAGGCATAAACTTGTTTTAGCATCCTTTGTAATCACTACATGAAATAAAAGACTATAAATAAACATTAAAGGTTCGTTTATACTTGATTCAACACTTCGGGGAAATTCCAAGAGCTTTGTTGTACTCAAGTGTAGCGACTGACAGCCTTCCGGGACATGAAGAACCTAAATTCATTTAAAGAGCATTCAGCACCCCACAAATTCCCATTTCCTTCATTTAATGTATTGAGAGTAGATATAAATACAAACTAATAGTTTTTAAATGCAAAAGATGCAATAGACTTACACATTGGTCCCCTCCGGCATACAACTAGGAAAATACCGGTCGCTATGGAGGGTGAGAATATGTATGGGCACATAATCATACCATGTAGGATAACTAAGTAGAGGGTTATGCTGTTTCATCCCATCTAGCAACAATGCTCTGCACTGTGTGTGTTTATATATTTACATATTTATTCCATCTAGCTACAATGCTCAGCACTGGGTGTGTTCATATTTATATATCTATATATTTATTCCATCTAGCTACATTGCTCCGCACTGTATGTTTATATACTTAGATATTTATTCCACCTAGCTGCAATGCTCCGTACTGTGGGTGTTTATATATTTACATATTTATTCCATCTAGCTACAATGCTCTGCACTGTGTGTTTATATATTCATATATTTATTCCATCCAGCTACAATGCTCTGCACTGTGTGTGTGTATATATATATTTTATAGTAATATGTACATATGTGAGGCGGCATGGAAAAATAAGCTGCAGTGCTGTGGTTTTAAGCAGGTTTTATTATATCATGTCGCCTTCACGGGATCCCCTCTCCGGTGCATAGTGGAGCAGCCCGGAGCGGGATCCCTAAACTCTCAGAGAAGGAGAGGAGGACACGTGTGTGTCTACCAGTTGCAGGATCAGAGTGAGAGAAGAAGAGTAAGAGAAAGATTGCGTTACAGAGTTGCACCTTAAATACTTGATCATAACAATACATCAAAGAGACGTACCCCACAGTTTAGAATGATCAAAGGGACAACAGAACAGGCAGGAGGTATTTGCATTTGTAAGCCATACATCACAATGGGCAGATTAGCTAGACCTCGCTCCAAGTGTCAGACAAAGAGGCTAACAAGCACATCTACATATTGATCTGAGTCTCTAGGTCACAGTAAGGGCAAAATGCATGAATACAAAGGATGAAAGGCATCGATTAACATCACATAGGTGAGACAGAAGAAACTCGTCTACCTGTAGACATTAATACACCAAAGCACATCTAAGATGCTCAGAAAAAGCATAGTAAGGACAAGCCATATGCACACTATATAGAATGGCGCATTACATCACAACACATGCATGTTTGCATCACAAATACATGAATGGCACATTGCTTCTCAGTAGTGTAGCAGGAAAACAGAGAAAAGAGGGCTGAGTGTCCTTAGTCTGTTGTGGGGTTAAAACGAACCGCCACATATGTATATTAGCTGCTCTTGCTTGCTTGTTTTTTTTGTTTTTTTTTCTTGCCTTCTGATTGTTGCTCTGAGTGTTGCTATCCCTGTGCTGTTGCAATCCTGGAATTTCCCCGTTGTGGGACTAATAAAGGCTTATCTTATCTTATCTTATATCACAAAGCAACATTGTCCATGTCACAGGGTTTGTGGGGAAAATACTTTGGTTCACATAAGGCCTTTCACATATAGAATATGCCCTTTACAACTGGAATTTGGTGTCACTGTCAAGTAAAAGCAGTACCATGTAACTTTCTTGTCCCATGTAGGAATATTGAAGACTGCAACTATGGCCACTATGACCTCAGTTCCAACAGACAATTCACAGGGTGCTTAGTCTGTGGTGGCTAAAGTTGTGCCCTGTGATTGGCTTTTGGGACTGTCATAGTCGCTTTAGTTGTAGTCCTGCTTCTGCCAAGAACAGAGCCGTTGCAGGAAATGTGGGCCCACTCAGGCTATGGGGGAAATGACATGTCACCCATTCAAAGATTGATGTAGCATCAAAATGATTTTGGGAACAATATTTCAAGGTGAAAATCTTACATGATGTTGCTTTAAATTGCAAAGGTCAACATTGTTTTAAAGGAGACATGTCACCTTAACAACCACAGATGAACTCAAGATACCAAACGTTGCTGTAATTGTACAAACTTGGATGTTCTAATACTGTAAGTTATAGTACCACCATGTGGATGTAAAAAGAAAAGCAAGTACTATGATATATTTTTAGCTGTCAGTTTATTTTTCACAAAGATGAGATATATCTACACAAACGACACAGTGCAGGAAGTGGCAAAAAAGAGAAACCCAGAGGCTTTATTTAAATTATCCACTTTGATAAAGTCAAAACACAAAAACACCACAGTTACAAAAATTAAAACACTGATAGACCAAGAGCAGTAATCACGTATTTGCCATGCCATTTAATTAAAGCTATCCTTGCAAATATATAGTATATCACTCTATTAAAGCAAGAAATCACTGTGTGTATGTGTCTGTCACATTTACACACGTGGACAAAATTGTTGGTACCCCTCTGTTAATGAACGAAAAACCCACAATGGTAGTTAGACGTAATGCACCTTTAAGCTGGTTGCCAACCGCCAATCAAATCTAAAAGAAGAAGAAGTGAAGCAGACCAAAAGATCCTCAAAAGCTATACATTATGCTATGATCCAAAGAAATTCAGGAACAAATGAGAAACAAAGTAACTGAGATCTATCAGTCTGGAAAAGTTTATAATGTGGAGAGTGTGAAATGAGGAGGCAAGGTTACGAGCAGACAAAGTTTATTACACTCTCCCATCAGTCATACACAAAAAGCATAAACCGCTAAGCACAACTTCTCCTTTTATATCCACAGCTCGTCTCACATTTCCACGACACTTCGCATCACAATACATTCACCCTTGACCCCCCACAGCAAATTCTTCCTGCCAAACTCCCCATGATCTCCTTGCTATTGTCCACCTCTCTTTATTCTCTGCATCCTGACTGGGACGCTGTCTGCCGACTCACCCAAGGTCCCACCCCCCCCCCAGACAGAGTTTCAGTCCACATGCCTTTTGGGCTTCAGTCTCCTCCCATATCTGCTGTAACCGGGGTTTCTGTGCCAGCGGGGGGCTGCTGGAGGTGTGTCTGACTGCGGGTGGGCCGTGGCGAGGGGGGGGAAAACTCCGCTTTGCCCGTGTGGCTGTCCTGGTGAATCGTTTGCCTGGGGAGCTCTCCGTGAGGGTCTTCCACGCCGAGGGGCCCGAGCCAGCAGCACTTGCTTGTCCGCCACCACAAAGGCGGGCTTAAGTCTGTCTATGCATATTTTCTCCTGATGTGGCACATATGTTGGTTACATATTCTCCACAAATGTATTGCTGTATGTTTATTGTGTGGTTCACGTCTCATGGAACAAAAGGGACTGAGACTCTGGGATTCAGCAGAAGAGTGTGAGATGAGGCCTTTGTTTCCGGGAGAGGACCGGGGAAGATTTCCGGACCACAGAGACTAGAGGACAATGGTGTGAGATCAAAGGGGTTACTTTGTGATTGAGATTAAACACCATGTGACTGCTGTTTCATGCCCGGGGTATAAAACCCCTGATGTGAGATGAAAACTTCCTCTTGACTTGCTTTGAGATTGTTGGAGATGTGATCTGTGAATAAAGCTGAATCTGAGGAACAAACTCAGCCTCATCCTTGAACACATTCTCCACACTGGTGACCTTCGGTGAGAGGACTCTGCTTCTGTCTTTGCAGGGTCGTTCATTTGAGTGTTGCAGCTGCAGTCAGTTTCAACACGTTAGGGGCTGATTTCTTGTGCTCACATGGTTTATTGGTTGATCTTGCTAATAGACGTCTGGTTAATGCACTGTCTTTTCATTCTATTCCCTGCACAGCACGAGTGGCACCGCCAACTGCACAAGCCAACGTCACAACTGCGGGTGCTAAGTTCCACGTACTCCTCACTCAGTTCCCAGCACGAACAGTCCCAACGTTTTCGGCAACAGTGGCCAAACATGGGGTGGAGCATTATATCACTACCACCGGGCCGCCCGTTTTTGCAAAAGCTCGGCGCCTGGACTCAGCTAAACTGACCATAGCGCGCGAGGAGTTTGCCAACCTGGAAAAACTGGGCATCATCAGACGTTCGAAAAGCCCCTAGGCTTCACCATTGCACATGGTCCCAAAGACTGATGGCTCGTGGCGTCCTTGCGGTGATTTCCGCTGGTTGAATAACGCCACTGCACACGACCGCTACCCGATCCCGCACATTCAAGATTTTTCGGTTCATTTGGCGGGGGCGCGCATTTTTTCTAAAATAGATTTAGTGCTCGGCTACCATCAGGTTCCAGTGCGCGCCCAGGACATACCCAAAACAGCAGTAATAACTCCTTTCGGGCTTTTTGAGTTTTTGCGCATGCCTTTTGGACTCGAGGGGGCCGTGCAGACGTTCCAGCGCATGATGGACGCGGTGCTGCACGACCTCCCTTTCGTGTTCGTCTACTTGGATGACATTTTAGTAGCCAGCACGTCCGAAGACGAACACGAAAACCACCTCACGGCAGTTTTCCGGAGGCTGGCAGAGCACGGGTTAATAATTAACCCAGCGAAGTGTCAGTTTGGGGTAGCGCAGATTGAATTTTTGGGGCATCGCGTTTCGCCAGAAGGAGCGGTCCCTCTGCCCGATAAAGTGCCCGCAATAACAAATTTTCCCCAACCTCAAACGGTCAAAGCGTTACAGGAGTTTTTGGGAATGGTTAATTTTTATAACCGTTTCCTCCCAAGCGCAGCGCGGCTCATGCTATGGCGCATATATTGAACTCATATTTCCCACATATGCATGACTGTATGTGTATTGGGGGCTTCACGTCTCAGAAGACAAAGGAGATCTGGGCCTGCAGAAATCTACAGGAGATGACAAGGAGGTGTGAGTTCGGGCTTTTGTCTTGGAGAGGATGCCCCGGTGGGAGTCCCGGAACATCCAGGGATAAAGAGACAATAGGGGAAGAGCAAAGAGGCATTGGGACTGAGATTATGTACCATGGATTGTATGTTTGCATAAGCATCATGTGACTTAGGTTGTGTGGCTTCTGCAGGGTATAAGAAGTGTGATACGTGATTGTTCTGCCTCTTCTGTTTTCGAGAGATTGATAGAGGATGTGTGCTTTCAATAAAACTGATCCTGAGAAATAAACTCAGTCTCATCTTTGAACGCATCCTCTACAATGCAACCATTGTACGCGGCACTAAAAAAACAAAAACCCACAAATAAAATCGAATGGTCTCCTGAGCGGGAGCGCGCATTCTCTCAAGTCAAAACAGCGCTGGCAAACGCGGCTTTGTTGGCACATCCAGTTCCAACAGCCCGCATGGCCCTCACCACTGACGCGTCCGATTTAGCGGTAGGGGCGGTCGTTGAACAGTTTGTAGCGGGGATCTGGCAACCGCTCGCGTTTTTCAGCAAAACCTTGTGCGATAGTGAGCGAAAATACAGCGCGTTCGACAGGGAGTTGTTGGCCCTACACTTGGCCATCCGCCATTTCCAGTTCTGGCTGGAAGGGCGCCATTTCACCGCGTTTGTGGACCACAAACCGCTGACTTTTGCGATGGCCAAGATTTCGGAACCTTGGTCCGGCCGGCAGCAAAGACAGCTGGCCGCGATATCAGAGTTCACCACCAATATCCAGCATGTCGCAGATAAGCATAACGTATTGGCAGACTGCCTCTCGCGTGCTGTGCCGGCACCAGACCACATGAGGGCAGACTTTGCAGCCATGGCCGCGGGCCAGGGTGGCGACGCGGGAGCGTGCGCGGCCCCGGTCCGCGTAGGGTTAGATTATGCAGCCATGGCCGCGGAGCAGGTTAGCGATGTGGACGTGCACGTGCTCCAGTCTGGACCAACAGGGTTAAGGCTGGAGGACAGGGTGCTGCAAATGGGTATGCCTCCCCTAATCTGCGATGTCTCCACGGGACGGCCGCGCCCCGTGGTACCAGCTGCGTGGCGCCGCCGCGTTTTTGACTCGATCCATTCTCTGGCGCACCCGGGGGTGCGCGCATCGGTCAAAATGGTGGGGGAGAAATTTGTATGGCCGGGCTTGCGCAGACAGGTCAAGGAATGGGCGACAGCCTGCGTAGCATGTCAGCAAGCCAAAATACATAAACACACTAGAGCTCCCTTGGAGCCTTTTCACATTCCAGCTGAGTGCTTTGATCATGTGCATGTCGACTTGGTAGGCCCCCTTCCGTCATCACAGGGGTACACACACCTTTTGACGATGGTGGACCGCACCACGCGTTGGCCGTAAGCGGTCCCTCTGGCATCAACCACAGCGGAGGAAGTGGCGCGCGCGTTTTTAACAGCTTGGGTAGCGCGTTTTGGAGTTCCGTCGGACATAACGTCGGACAGAGGTCCTCAATTTGTTTCCGAACTGGTCATCGATGGCCCGCAGCCTAGGGGTAAAGATCCACCGCACCACCGCGTACAACCCCCAGGCTAACGGTTTATGCGAGCGTTTTCATAGGTCATTGAAAGCGGCCCTCAGAGCGTCGCTTACGGATACAAATTGGGTTGACAAGTTACCATGGGTCTTATTGGGGTTGCGTTCTGCACCTAAGGAGGATTTGCAAGCCTCCCTAGCGGAATTAGTTTTTGCACAGCCTCTCCGTCTGCCCGGTGAATTTCTCCCCGATAATCCTGGCCCAAATTGCCCCCCCCCCCCCCCCCCCCGCTCAGCTGTTGCAGAGCGGCACAGGATCAAACACGCTTCCTGGCCCGGTTCATCACAGTTTCCCACACGTTTTTGTGCCGAAGGCTTTAAAAAATGCGGAGTTTGTTTTTGTGAGACATGATGCTTGTTGCCCCAACCTGCGCCCGCCTTACGATGGGCCGTACAAGGTGCTGGAAACAGGAGAGAAGCATTTTTTGCTAGATTTGGGAGACAGAAAAGAATTGATTTGTATAAACAGACTCAAACCTGCTTTTGTTTTGGCGGATGAAGAGGTGCAGTTGGCGAGAGCCCCCCGTCGCGGTAGACCCCCTAGAGGGCATTCTACAGATCTCCCACAGAGATCGATTAACAGTTCTAATCCACAGGTGCAGAAGGACGCTGCGGAAGCAGCAAAGCCGGCTTTCAGCAGATACGGCAGGAGACTGAGAGTTAAGCAACTGGTGGATTGATATGTAGTAATGTTATTATGTCATGTGTCTCTGGTTATGTTTGTCCCATTTTAGACGTTTGGGGGGGGGGGGGGGTCATGTGGCACATATGTTGGTTACATATTCTCCACAAATGTATTGCTGTATGTTTATTGTGTGGTTCACGTCTCATGGAACAAAAGGGACTGAGACTCTGGGATTCAGCAGAAGAGTGTGAGATTCGGCCTTTGTTTCCGGGAGACGACCGGGGAAGATTTCCAGACCACAGAGACTAGAGGACAATGGTGTGAGATCAAAGGGGTTACTTTGTGATTGAGATTAAGTACCATGTGACTGTATGTTTGATTAAACACCATGTGATTGCTGTTTCGTGCCTGGGGTATAAAACCCCTGATGTGAGATGAAAACTTCCTCTTGACTTGCTTTGAGATTGTTGGAGATGTGATCTGTGAATAAAGCTGGTGTGAGATCAAAGGGGTTACTTTGTGATTGAGATTAAGTACCATGTGACTGTATGTTTGATTAAACACCATGTGACTGCTGTTTCGTGCCCGGGGTATAAAACCCCTGATGTGAGATGAAAACTTCCTCTTGACTTGCTTTGAGATTGTTGGAGATTTGATCTGTGAATAAAGCTGAATCTGAGGAACAAACTCAGCCTCATCCTTGAACACATTCTCCACACCGACGCCCTCCAAAATCTAACAAAAAATTCTTGTCCCCTGTTTCCAGTACTCTGAACGGGCCATCATAGGGTGGGCGCAGTGGAGAGCGATGGGCATCGTGCCTGACGAACACGAACCCTGCGTTCTTCAAAGTTTTCGGCACGAAAGCGCGTGGAAAGCAGTGATGGGCCGGGCAGCGTGTCTATGTCTGCACTCTGCTGTAAACGCTGAGATAGGCAGTTGTCTGGCTCGGGATTATCTGGCAAAAATTGCCCGGGTAGGCGCAGTGGCTGAGAAAAAACAAGCTCTGCCGGGGAAGCCTCCAAATCCTCTTTTGGTGTGGGACGCAACCCCAATAAAACCCACGGCAACCGGTCTACCCAATTTGCATCTGTAAGCGAAGCCCTGAGCGCCGCTTGCAGTAACCTATGAAAACGCTCACCTAACCCATTGGCCTGTGGGTTGTACGTGGTTGTGCGATGAATTGCGACACCCAGGCTGCGGACCATCACAGACCACAGGTCGGAAACAAACTGAGGGCCCCTATCGGACGTGATGTCCGACGGGATTCCAAAATGCGCCACCCATGTTGTCAAAAAAGTGCGCGCCACATCCGCGGACGTGGTTGCCGCCAGCAGGACTGCTTCTGGCCAGCGTGTGGTGCGGTCCACCACTGTCAGGAGGTGCGTGCACCCCTGCGACGGCGGGAGGGGGCCCACGAGGTCCACGTGAACGTGGTCGAATCTTTTAGCCGGTATCCTAAACGGCTCCGAAGGAGCCTTCGTGTGTCTGTGTACTTTGGCTCGTTGGCACGCTACACAGGCTGCAGCCCACTCTTTCATCTGTTTGCGCAGGCCTGGCCACAAGAATTTTGCTCCCACCATTTTGACTGACGCGTGCACTCCTGGGTGCGCCAGAGCGTGAACTGACTCGAATGCGCGGCGGCGCCACGCGACCGGAACCACTGGGCGCAGGCGTCCCGTGGAGACGTTGCAAATTGGGGGGGGGGGGCTGCCGTCTTGCAGTACTCTGCTCTCCAGCCTTAACCCTTATCCCTGTTGGTCCAGACTGGAGCGTGCGCACGTCTGTATCGGCAACCTGCTCTGCGGCCATGGCTGTATAATCTATCCCTACACAGACCGGGGCCACCACTGCGCGCGAGAGGCAGTCTGCCACCACATTCAGTTTACCCGACACATGCTGAATATCGGTCGTAAACTCCGAGATCGCGGCCAGCTGCCTCTGCTGCCGGCCCGACCAAGGTTCCAAAACCTTGGCCATCGCGAACGTCAGCGGCTTGTGGTCCACAAACGCGGTGAAGTTGCGCCCTTCCAGCCAGAACTGGAAGTGGCATATGGCCAGGTGGAGAGCCAGCAACTCTCTGTCGAACGCGCTGTATTTACGCTCACTGTCGCGCAAAGCCCTGCTGAAAAAAGCCAGCGGATGCCAAGAACCGGCGACACGTTACTCCATGACGGCCCCTATGGCCACGTCCAAGGCATCAGTGGTGAGTGCTATCCGGGCCGCCGGTCTGGGTGCGCCAACAGTGCGGTGTTTGCCAGGGCTGCTTTAAACTTAGAGAACGCCTGCTCTCGCTCCGGAGTCCATTCGATTCCCTCTGCGGGTTTCCGTCTCTTGAGCGCGGCGAACAATGGCTTCATGAGTTGAGCTGCGCGGGGGAGGAAACGGTTATAAAAGTTAACCATCCCCAAAAATTCTTGCAGCGCCCTGACCGTCTGAGGCCGGGGAAAATTCGCTACAGAGCGCACCTTATCGGGCAAGGGTATCACTCCTTCCGGTGAGATGCGGTGCCCCAGAAAATCAATCTGCGTCACGCCGAACTGGCACTTCGCCGGGTTGATTATTAACCCGTGCTCCTCCAACCTCTGGAAAACCGTCCTGAGGTGGGTTACATGTTCATCCTCAGATGCACTGGCTACCAGGATATCATCCAGGTAGACGAACACAAACGGGAGTTCGCGCAGCACCGCGTCTATCATGCGCTGGAACGTCTGTGCCGCTCCTTTTAACCCGAATGGCATGCGCAGGAACTCGAACAAGCCGAACGGAGTTATTACCGCTGTTTTGGGTATGTCCTCCGCGCACACTGGGACCTGGTGTTAACCGCGGACCAGGTCTATTTTAGAAAAAATGCGTGCTCCGGCAAGGTGAATGGAAAAATCCTGAATGTGGGGAATCGGGTAGCGGTCGTGTGCTGTGGCGTTATTCAACCTGCGGAAATCCCTGCACGGTCGCCACGACCCCTCAGCCTTAGGGACCATGTGTAGCGGGGATGCCCATGGGCTGTTCGAACGCCTGATGATGCCCAACCTTTCCAGGTTGGCAAACTCCTCGCGCGCTATGGCCAGTTTAGCTGCGTCCAAGCACCGAGGTCGTGCGAAAATGGGCGGCCCAGTGGTGGTTATAAAGTGCTCCACCCCGTGTTTAGCGATGGCCGCCGAAAACGTCGGGACCGTGAGTGCTGGAAACTGAGTGAGCAGTGTGTGGAACTTACCGCCTGGAGCTGTGACGTTGGCTTGTGTTACTGGCCCAGCCCCTCGAGCTGTACAGGGGAGAGAGTCAAAGGACAGTGCATTAACCAGGTGCTTGTTAGCAACGTCAACCAGTAAACCATGTGCACAAAGAAAATCAGCCCCCAGGATATGGTAATTCAGTGTTGCTATGACAAAAGTCCACTCGTATGTACAGCCGTGTAGAGATAAGATCAGTGTTCTCTCACCAAAGATCTTAATTTCCGAGCCATTTGCTGCCAACAGCCTGGGGCCGCTAGGTCCTGCCAGCCGGTCGGCGTAGATCGGCAGAATGATGCTCTTCTGGGCTCCGGTGTCCACGAGGAAATGCCTCCCTGAGCGTGCGTCCGTCATGTAGAGCAGCTTGTTCTCTTTACTGGCGGTCGCAGCTGCTACCGACTGCCGGCCTTGGCGTTTCCCGAGCGCTTGAACTGGCACGATGGCGCACATCTGCATGCGTTCTCTCCGAAGCGGCGGTGGTAGAAACAGAGCGTGTCTCTCTGGCGCCCCTTGGCCCCTGCTGCCGCTACCGTCGGTGGCTCCTCGCCTCCTCTGGTTGTCTCGCTGGGGTCCGACGCAGCCGAGTTGACTGTGAGGGCTCTGGTGGTGAGGATGATCCAGTCTGCCTCCTGGGCTAGCACACGGTAGTCACGCACGGCCAGCGACGGCGAATTAGCCAGAACCACTCTCACCTCTGTTGGGAGATTCCGGAGGAAAAGGTGGGCAAACAGGAAATGCCCGTCGTCCGTGCCCATTAACGCCAATATCTTCTCCATCAGATCGACAGCCGAACCATCTCCCAACTCGGAACGCCTCAGGAGCCTCTCTGCTCTCTCACAGTCCGAGAGCATGTAGCGTCAGGTCAGCGCCGTCTTGAGAGCTTCATATCTGTTGTGGGCTGGGGGCTGGTCGAGCAGGCTCGCTACCTGTTGAGCTGTGCGAGCGTCCAGCGCTGCAACCACGTAGTAAAACTTGGTTTCATCTGCCGTTATTCCCCGGAGGGCGAACTGAGCCTCGGTGTGGTGGAACCAAGAGCGCGGGTTGTGCTTCCAGAAGTCTGGTAACTTGACTGAAACAGCGCACGCGTTGCTGGGGGTTCCCGTCCGGGCCGACTCCAGGGTTTCTGCCTCGTGTTCCATCATACGTCCAGGGTCACCAGTGTGGAGAGTGTGAAATGAGGAGGCAAGGTTACGAGCAGACGAAGTTTATTACACTCTCCCATCAGTCATACACAAAAAGCATAAACCGCTAAGCACAGCTTCTCGTTTTATATCCACAGCTCGTCTCACATCTTGTTAGGATTAAATTGTAAAAACCATCTAAGTCTACCCTTCAAAGATTGTCTATGTGTGTAGATGGTTTACCCAGATTCGTTTTCAAGGAAGAGATTAGTTTACTTGGAACATGTATTTATTTAAGCAAGTTGAATATAGCAGGTTACAGCGCTGGGTCAAACATTCTCTCCCTGACAGCAACAGATCGTGTCAGTTCATGAAGTCTGACTGACTATGCTGGCCTGACCCAGAATATTTATACACAAATGAACAAAGAAGAAAGCATGCATTATCTAAATGACAGTCCAGGTGCCTAGCCCAGGGAGGATCTGGAGGGTCTGCTCCTGGCGCTGAGTGTATCCAGATGAAGGCCATTTCCCGTCCGAGGTCAGCGTAGGCTAAGCTCAGCCATTCCTTATCACAACTGTGCCTCCTTCTCATAAATCCCAGGTGTTTGTTATCCTCTGTGCTGAGACAAAGGTCCACTATTTTGCAGAGAGTGAACCACACACTTGGCAATATATATTCCATTATGGTATATTGGTTATATTACCTAGACATAAGCAGAGTACAAATATTTTGAGTCACACAAATAACTGTTATATGGTTATATTGATCACTTTATCCCATCAATCTCCACGACACTTCACATCACAAAGCATGACATTTCACATCACAATACATTCACCCTTGACCCCCCACAGCTCCTTCTTCCTGCCAAACTCCCCATGATCTCCTTGCTATTGTCCACCTCTCTTTATTCTCTGCATCCTGACTGGGACGCTGTCTGCCGACTCACCCAAGGTCCTACAATAAAGCCATTTCTAAAGCTTTGGGACTCCAGCGAACCACAGTGGGAGCCATGACCCACAAATGGCAAAAACATGGAACAGTGGTGAACCTTCCCAGGAGTGGCCTGCCGACCAAAATTACCCCTAGAGTGCAGCGACGACTCATCCAAGAGGTCACAAAAGACCCCACAACAACATCCAAAGAACTGCAGGCCTCAGTTGCCTCAGCTAAGGTCAGTGTTCATGACTCCACCATAAGAAAGCGACTGGGCAAAAATGGCCTGCATGGCAGCGTTCCAAGATGAAAACCACTGCTGAGCAAAAGAACATAAAGGCTGGTCTCAGTTTTGCCAGAAAACATCTTGATGATCCCCAATACATTTGGGAAAATACTCTGTGGACTGATGAGACAAATAACTTTTTTTAACTTTAACAATAACAACAACATAAAAACACAAAAGCGAACACTCTTCACCCACCCAACCCTCCTTCTGCCCTGGCTCATACAACAATGTCATTCAATGCACATAAGCACTCAATCTTGCAGTGTTCTCAAACTTGCAAAAAAATTTAGAAATGGTTGCCACTTGCAATAGAAATCAGCAGTACATCCTTTTATGGTGTACTTAGTTTTTTCTAGCTTAAGGAAAAACATAACGTCTTTAGTCCATTGTGACACAGATGGAAGAGTAGGAGATTTCCACTGGAGAAAAAGCCGATGTCTGGCCAGCAGTGATGTAAGGCAATGATCTCTCTCTGTGTGGAGTTAAAGTGAGCAGACACAGCTGGGGTTCCAAAGATGGCTATCAATGGGCAGGGATCTACAGTGTGGCAAAAAAGTATTTAGTCAGCCACCAATTGTGCATGTTCTCCCACGTAAAAGATAAAGAGATGGTCTCCAATTTCCATCATAGGTATACCTCAACTATGAGACAAAATGAGAAAAAAAAATCCAGAAAATCACATTGAAGGATTTTTAATGAATTAATTGGTAAATTCCTCGGTAAAATAAATAGTTGGTCACCTACAAACAAGCAAGATTTCTGGCTCTCACAGACCTGTAACAACTTCTTTAAGAGGCTCCTCTGTCCTCGACTCGTTACCTGTATTAATGGCACCTGTTTGAACTCGTTATCAGTATAAAAGACACCTGTCCACAACCTCAAACAGTCAGACTCCAAACTCCACTATGGCCAAGACCAAAGAGCTGTCAAAGGACACCAGAAACAAAATTGTAGACTTGCACCAGGATGGGAAGAATGAATCTGCAATAGGTAAGCAGCTTGGAGTGAAGAAATTAACTGTGGGAGCAATTATTAGAAAATGGAAGACATATAAGACCACTGATAATCTCCCTCAATCTGGGGCTCCACGCAAGATCTCACCCCGTGAGGTCAAAATGATCACGAGAACGGTGAGCAAAAATCCCAGAACCACATGGGGGGACCTAGTGAATGACCTGCAGAGAGCTGGGACCAAAGTAACAAAGGCTACATCACTAACACACTACGCCGCCAGGGACTCAAATCCTGCAGTGCCAGACGTGTCCCCCTGCTTAAGCCAGTACATGTCCAGGCCTGTCTGAAGTTTGCTAGAGAGCATTTGGATGATCCAGAAGAGGATTGGGAGAATGTCATATGTTCAGATGAAACCAAAATAGAACTTTTTGGTAAAAACTCAACTTGTCGTGTTTGGAGGAGAAAGAACACCATACCTACTGTGAAGCATGAGGGTGGAAACATCATGCTTTGGAGCTGTTTTTCTGCAAAGAGACCAGGACGACTGATCTGTGTAAAGGAAAGAATGAATGGGGCCATGTATCATGAGATTTTGAGTGAAAGCCTCCTTCCATCAGCAAGGGCATTGAAGATGAAACATGGCTGGGTCTTTCAGCATGACAGTGATCCCAAACACACCACCCGGGCAACGAAGGAGTGGCTTCGTAAGAAGCATTTCAAGGTCCTGGAGTGGCCTAGCCAGTCTCCAGATCTCAACTCCATAGAAAATCTTTGGAGGGAGTTGAAAGTCCGTGTTGCCCAGCGACAGACCCAAAACATCACTGCTCTAGAGGAGATCTGCATGGAGGAATGGGCCAAAATACCAGCAACAGTGTGTGAAAACCTTATGAAAACTTACAGAAAACGTTTGACCTCTGTCATTGCTAACAAAGGGTATATAACAAAGTACTGAGATGAACTTTTGTTATTGACCAAATACTTATTTTCCACCATAATTTGCAAATAAATTCATTAAAAATCCGACAATGTGATTTTCTGGATTTTTTTTTCTCATTTTGTCTCTCATAGTTGAGGTATACCTATGATGAAAATTGGGGAGAACTTGCACAATTGGTGGCTGATTAAATACTTTTTTGCCCCACCGTACACGAAGTCCCATTACTGTTGACACTGTATTAAAAATAACCAGTCCAAAAATTATGTAAATGAGAACAAGAATAAAACATATGGCTTAGATGACAACCTGAACTCAAACAACGTCCACATTTATCTTCCATTTCTGGGTAAATCTCAGAGTCTTGCCTTTGAATAATGAACTCTAACTGTGTGTTATGTCCATAACCTGGTAGTCAAGGAGGAGGCTCAGGATGCAGTTGAATGTAGCTTTATTATAATAAGAACCACAAACAATAGGTGCTCCATACAGCCAAGGGGTCAATGGCAAAAGAGGACGTGCCCCTTCTGCCCGTGCCCTTTATTCCCCGGAGTGATGGCGAAACCAGAAAGGCAGGCCATCACCCCCAGTACCAGTACACCCAGCGCCATATTTGTACAATACCACCCCCCCCAAAAAAAAATGCAAGCACACAAATCAGACCCTCCCAAATTTAAACCCGACATATGCTAATAGCAAAACACATAGGTACAGAAATAAACAAACACGCCTATCCATTCACACAAAATAAGCCAGAGGGGGCCAGGTAGACTGCCGACCCATTTCAACATGGCTGGACAGATTATTCTGCTGTCCTTGAAATTAAAAGTCCATAAAACAAAATGGCCATGTTCCTAAAATCAAAATAATCCCACTGAAGAGGATGATAAAATAAAGGCAGCGTTGGATTTTTAAGTAGCTTTATTATCTCCCGCCTTCATCAGAACTCGGCTCCAGCCCATAGTGTGAGCAGGCTGAAGCCGAATTCCTCAGGCTCTCAAAGAGGAGACAGTGTGTGTGTCTCGCAGCAGATGCAGAATCAGAGTGAGAGAATGAGAGGGTTTGCGTTACAGAGTTGCAGCATATATACTCGACTACAACAATACATCAAGGGCATACCCCAGCAGTTGGTATGATCAAAGAGATAACAGAACAGGCATAAGACATTTGCATTTGAGAGACATATTGATCTCAGTCCCTAGGTCACAGTGAGGACAGGACGCATGAGCACAATGCATGAAAGGCAACATTAACATCACAGAAGTGAGCCAGACGAAACCAGTCTGCCTGTAGACATTAATACACATTTCACTGTTCTGTTATTTGCTCTAGCCGAGCGCTGTGTTTGACCAGTCTGTTTGTGGGGGTTACACCAAAGCACATCTACATATCAGTAGTGCAGCAGAAAAAACCAAGAGAAGAGAGCTGAGTGTCCTTAATCTGTTGTGGGGGTTAACCGAACTGCCACACACGCTCCCCCCCAGAGGGCACGGCAGGGGGCCGAGACCTCGATAATCCCTCTATGGGAGCGAGCTGTGGGAGAAGCTCACTGCAGGCGGAGGGGGAGGGAGGAGGGGGGTAAGTGCCGGCAGGGGGACGGTGAACTCGTCCGAGCCACGCAAAAATTGCTTGTGGGTCCGCGATGTCGAAGGGCTGTCCCGTTGAACGTGCAGAGGTCCACAAGAAGAAAAATTAGTCTCTGGCTCCTCTCGTGGCCATGAAGAAAACAGGAGCGGCGAGGCTGCGTAGTGGCTGTAAGAAAAAAAGAAGCAGAGGGACTCGGCTTGTTGCCTTTAGGTGCAGGAGCAACCCTAAAACCCCCCAGGAACAGCTGACGGCTGAAATCCCTTATGTGCTGTGGCTGAGACCATTAAAAAAATCCAGTGGCGAGCTGCGTGCCTGCTTCAGGTGAACGAGCAGCCCTGAGGGTTCTGTGAGCAGCGGCGGAGGACGATGGCGGTCTCTGGAGCCGTTATTTGTCCCGTGCGTGATGCGCCATCCTCGTAACTCCCCGGTGCTTGCGCCGGGGCTCGTGCGTGGGTGGGCCAGCTGAAGAGGAGAACCAGGGTGCAGAATCTTGGTGGGGACCGGCGCAGATAAAATCCGGATTGAGCTGTGGCTGCAGATTGGCCATGGTGCGTTGGAGCGGTGAGAGGAAATAGACGATCTTTTGTCCCTCAGGCTCGTGCAGATGCGTTGGAGCAGTGGGAGGGAATAGACGATCTGTGCCACCGCTCGGCCGTGGTGCGTTCAGGTCCACGTGTTGCATTCTCCGCCGGCCATGGAGGACGCCTGCGCTCACGTGTGGAGGAGCTGCGAGCGCGGCCGGTCCAGCGTGGATGAGCAGATCTCAGACGTGCAGATCTCATCCTGAAGAACGGGTCACCAGTGCAGCTGTCCAGATCAGAAGGCTGCGTTTGCACAAAACGTGTGCATTCCGGGGTCACCAGTGAAGAGGATGATAAAATAAAGGCAGCGTTGGATTTTTAAGTAGCTTTATTATCACCCGCCTTCATCAGAACTCGGCTCCAGCCCATAGTGTGAGCAGGCTGAAGCCGAATTCCTCAGGCTCTCAAAGAGGAGACAGTGTGTGTGTCTCGCAGCAGATGCAGAATCAGAGTGAGAGAATGAGAGGGTTTGCGTTACAGAGCTGCAGCATATATACTCGACTACAACAATACATCAAGGGCATACCCCAGCAGTTGGTATGATCAAAGAGATAACAGAACAGGCATAAGACATTTGCATTTGAGAGACATATTGATCTCAGTCCCTAGGTCACAGTGAGGACAGGACGCATGAGCACAATGCATGAAAGGCAACATTAACATCACAGAAGTGAGCCAGACGAAACCAGTCTGCCTGTAGACATTAATACACATTTCACTGTTCTGTTATTTGCTCTAGCCAAGCGCTGTGTTTGACCAGTCTGTTTGTGGGGGTTACACCAAAGCACATCTACATATCAGTAGTGCAGCAGAAAAAACCAAGAGAAGAGAGCTGAGTGTCCTTAATCTGTTGTGGGGGTTAACCGAACCACCACACCACAACCAATATATACGTACACAGTCAAAAAAAATTCACAACCACAGAACCAATAACGCAAACCGTCAGTATCTACATCAACCATTCGTTGCCAGCCCCCCACCCCAACACACCCACCCCATAACCTGGGCAATTCACACACAAAGAAAAATGCTCCAGATACAATCAGTGTTGGGGATTTTTTTCTTTTTTTTTTTTTTTTTGAACACAGGGCACAATGCAACACATACATCCTGACTACATGATTTTTAGGCAGAACAACACATTAACGTTTCAATAGCTGTAGCTAATGTCAGTTCACCCGGGTAGGTCAGGAGCCTCGAGCGTGCCGCAGAACGAGTGTACTCAGCCAGTTGATCACGGATCACCTCCTCCTCCAGGGCTCCAAATTAGCACTCCCCCGCCAGCTGATGTAGGTATGCAACATAGCGCTGTACCAACTCTCCCATCCGCTGGTGGCGCTGCCTAAACAGTATCCTCCGGACTATGACGTATTCCGGGGCGCAAAAGTAGCACGCCATTAACTCCACCACGTCTTCAAAACTATCAGCCTCTGCTAGCATGCCAAGGATCCTTTGACCCTCCATACCAAGACGATGAACCAGGATTGCTCTCGCACGCGATTTCTAGAGCTCACCGAGGTTAAGGGCCACCAGAAAATTCTGGAAAGCCATGTACCACCTAGCCCAGGGGACCGGCAGATCGCCCGGAACCTCCAAAAATGGACAAAAATCAGAAACAGCTCGCTCCATACCTTTTACCTCGTCGCCAAATGTTATGTCCATAACTTGGTGGTCAAGGAGGAGGCTCAGGGTGCAGTTGAACTTAGCTTTATTATAATAAGAACCACAAATAATAGGTGCTCCGTACAGTCAAGGAGTCGACGGCGAAAGAGGATGTGCCCCTTCCGCCTGTGCCCTTTATACCCCGGAGTGACGGCGGAACTGGAAAGGCGGGCCGTCACCCCCAGTACACCCAGCACCATACAGACGTGGACAAAATTGTTGGTACCCCTCTGTTAATGAAAGAAAAACCCACAGTGGTCACAGAAATAACTTGAATCTGACAAAAGTGGTAATAAATAAAAATTCTTTGAAAATTAACCAATGAAAATCAGACAGTGCTTTAGAATTGTGGTTCAACAGAATTATTTATAAAACAAACTCATGAAACAGGCCTGGACAAAAATGATGGTACCCTTAACTTAATATTTTGTTGCACAGCCTTTTGAGGCAATCACTGCAATCAAACAATTTATGTAACTCCGGGATTTCTCCGGTTTCCTCCCACATGCCAAAAAACATGCATGTTAGGTTAATTGGCTGTTCTAAATTGTCCCTAGATATTTGTTTCCTATAGGCCCTTAGAATAGAGGGTTAGTATTAATGAAAGCGCTTTGAGTGGTCTTTGTGACTAGAAAAGCGCTATATAAGTGCAGGTTAGTTAGTTAGTTAGTTAGTAACTGTCAATGAGACTTCTGCACCTCTCAGCAAGTATTTTGGCCCACTCCTCATGAGCAAACTGCTCCAGTTGTCTCAGGTTTGAAGGGTGCCTTCTCCAGACGGCATGTTTCAGCTCCTTCCACAAATGTTCAATAGGATTTAGATCAAGTCTCATAGAAGGCCACTTTAGAATAGTCCAATGTTTCGCTCTTAGCCATTCTTGGGTGTTTTTAGCTGTGTGTTTTGGGTCATTATCCTGTGGCAAGACCCATGACCTGTGACTGAGACCAAGCTGTCTGACACTGGGCAGCACATTTCTCTCTAGAATACCTTGATAGTCTTGAGATTTCATTGTACCCTGCACAGATTCAAGACACCCTGTGCCAGATGCAGCAAAGCAGCCCCACAACATAACAGAACCTCCTCCATGTTTCACAGTAGGGACAGTGTTCTTTTCTTGGTATGCTTCATTTTTGCATCTGTGAACATAGAGCTGATGTGCCTTGCCAAAAAGTTCCAGTTTTGTCTCGTCTGTCCATAGGACATTCTCCCAGAAGCTTTGTGGCTTGTCAACATGCAGTTCGGCAAATTCCAGTCTGGCTTTTTTATGATTTGTTTTCAACAGTGGTGTCCTCCTTGGTCATCTCCCATGAAGTCCACTTTGCCTCAAACAATGACGGATGGTGCGATCTGACACTGATGTACCTTGAACTTGGAGTTCACCATGAATGTGTTTAGAGGTTGTTCTGGGCTCTTTTGTTACCATTCGTATTATCCGTCTCCTCCTGCGGCCACGTCCAGGGAGGTTGGCTACAGTCCCGTGGATCTTAAATTTCTGAATAATATGTGCATGTCACAGGAACATCAAACTGCTTGGAGATGGTCTTATAGCCTTTACCTTTGACATGTTTGTCAATAATTTTCTTTCTAATCTTCTGAGACAACTCTCTCCTTTGCTTCCTCTGGTCCATGTTTAGTGTGGTACACACCATGTCAACAAACAGCACAGTTGCGGCGGCATGAAAAATAAGGCAGCGAACTGAGATTTTAAATAGGTTTATTATCATGCCGCCATCACGGAGCTCGCCCCATGGGCGAGCCCGGAGGCTCTCCAGCAAAGTGTGCAGATGAGCAGTAGCAGAGAATGAGAGAATGAGTTACAGAGTGATGCAGCTTATATACCCAACTACAGACAATACATGAAAGGCATTCACAGCAGTAGGTATGGGCATTTGCATTTGAGAGACACACATAACAATAAGGAGATTGCTGGCCGTAATTCGCCTCAGCTCCGGAACTGCAGGACAAAAGAGGTTACAAGGCACATCTACATATTGTTATCAGTGTATAGACACAGTAAGGGCAGGAAGCATGAACACAATGCATGAATGGCACACTAACATCACAGTACTGAGCCGGAAAAAGCCAGAAGAAGCGGGGCTGCCTGTTGACATTAATACACACATTTCACTGTTCTGTTAGTTGCTGTAGTTGAGCGCTTTGCCTGTCCCAGTCTGTTGTGGGGGTTACGCCACACGGTCCCCCCCCCCCCCCCCCCCAGAGGGCTCGGCAGGCGGCCGAGGCCTCGATAGTCCGGCTTTGGCAGTGAGCAGGGAAAGCTCTGTGCAGGCGGAGGCGGAGGGGGGTGGGGGGTAGTAAATGTCGGCCGGGGACGGTGAAATCGTCTGAGCCGTGCAAAAATTGCTTGTTGGTCTGCGATGTCGAGGGGCTGTCCCGTTGAACGTGCGGAGATCCACAAGAAGAAAAATTAGTCACTGGCTCCTCTTGCGATTAAGTCCTGCAAGGATTAATAGCGGCCATGAAGAAAAAGGAAGCGGCGAGGATTAACAGCGGCCATGAAGAAAAACAGGGGCGGCTGTAAGAAAAAAACAAAAGCAAAGGGACTTGGCGTGTTGACTTTAGGTGCGGGCACAACCTTAAAGCCCTCAGGAACCGCAGACTGCTGAATTCCCTATGTGCGCCGTGGCTGAGACCATTAGCAAATCCTGTGAGCAAGCTGCGTGCGTGCCTCAGGTGTACGAGCAACCCTGAAGGTCCTGTGTGCAGCGGCGAAGGAGGATGGGGGTCTGTAGAGCCGTATGCGTCCCGTGCATGGTGCGCCGTCCTCGTAACTCCCCGGTGCGTGTGCCGGGGCTCTGTGCATGGGTGGGCCAGCTGGA
This sequence comes from Pholidichthys leucotaenia, assembly GCA_020510985.1. NCBI lineage: Eukaryota > Metazoa > Chordata > Actinopteri > Cichliformes > Pholidichthyidae > Pholidichthys > Pholidichthys leucotaenia. The sequence continues at coordinate 267,431,360 of CM035843.1, forward strand.
GAGGAGAACCAGGGTCAGGGAACTTAATCATCCCTGTTCATTGTGTTGGAGCGGTGAAAGGGAGTAGACGATCTTTGTCCCTCGAGCTCGTGTAGATGCGTTGGAGCGGTGAGAGGGAGGAGACGATCTTTGTCACTCGCTCGGCCATGGTGTGTTCAGGTCCACGCGCTGCATTCTCCGTCGGCCATGGAGGTCGCCGTCGTGGAGAGAGGACAAGGTGCGTGCGCTCTCGTATGGAGAGAAGCTGAGAGCGGCCGGTCCAGCGTGGATGTGCCGATCTAGGCGTGCAGAGCCCACCATGAAGTTTGCTGCGGCTTTCCCGGTCGTGGGTGATGTCCGGAGAGTTCCCTGAAGCAGAAGGGAGCTGCTGCGTTCGCTTGTCGTCGGAGCATCACCGCCGGGTGCTGCGTTTGCCGGCAGCGTGTTTTTTCAGCATCGGGTCATCAGTGTAGCTGTCCAGACCAGAAGGTTGCAAGCATGTGCATTCTCGGGGTCACCAGCGTAACTGTCCAGACCAGAAGGTTGTGTCGCACAAAACGTGTGCTTCCTCGGGGTCACCAGTGCGGCGGCATGAAAAATAAGGCAGCGAAGTGAGGTTTTTAATAGGTTTATTATCATACCGCCGTCACGGAGCTTGCCCCATGGCCGAGCCCAGAGGCTCTCCAGCAAAGTGTGCAGATGAGCAGTAGCAGAGAATGAGAGAATGAGTTACAGAGTGATGCAGCTTATATACCCAACTACAGACAATACATGAAAGGCATTCACAGCAGTAGGTATGGGCATTTGCACTTGAGAGACACACATAACAATAAGGAGATTGCTGGCCGTAATTCGCCTCAGCTCCGGAACTGCAGGACAAAAGAGGTTACAAGGCACATCTACATATTGTTATCAGTGTATAGACACAATAAGGGCAGGAAGCATGAACACAATGCATGAATGGCACATTAACATCACAGTACTGAGCCGGAAAAAGCCAGAAGAAGCGGGGCTGCCTGTTGACATTAATACACACATTTCACTGTTCTGTTAGTTGCTCTAGTTGAATGCTTTGCCTGTCCCAGTCTGTTGTGGGGGTTACGCCACAACAGTGACTACTTGTCACCCTTTAAATAGGCCAACTGACTGATTACAAGTTTGTAGACACCTGTGATGTTAATTAGAGGACACATCTTGGTTGAACATGTCCCTATGGTCATATTATTTTCAATCTTTTCTAGGGGTACTGTGGCAACCCCCACAACAGACTGGGACAGACAGCTCGCTCTTCTGGTTTTTTCCGCTGCATGCTGTGAAGTAATCTGCCATTCATGCATGGTTTCACGGCTGTGATGTTAATGTCCCACTCATGCATTGTGTTCATGTATCCTGTACTGTCTGTGCCTCTCATATGCAAATGCCCAGATCGACTGCTGTGAATGTCTTTGATGTATTGTCTGAGCTGAGTATATAAGCTGTCTGATTTTCATGTTCATTCTCTCATTTCTGCAACTGCTGCTGACACACTCACTCTTGTGTCTCTTTGCTGGAGAGCCTCTGGGCTCGCTCCCGGCGCGCATGCACTGCGCCGGGCGGAGCTCGTGATGGCGGTATGATTCAATAAACCTGCTTAAAACTCTCATCGCTGCCTTCATTTTATCATCCGCTTCACTGGTGACCCCGAGAATGCACATGCTTTGTGCATCGCAACCTTCTGGTCTGGACATCCACGCTGAACCGGTCGAGGGACACAAGACGTCTCCTCCCTCTCGCCGCTCCAACGCACCATGACCTGAAGGCAGAAAAGAACACGCTGACAATGAACGCAGCACCCGGCGGTGATGCTCCGACGACAAGTGAGCGCAGCAGCTCCCTTCTGCTTCAGGGAACTCTCCGGACATCACTCACGACCGGGAAAGCCGCAGCAACTTCATGGTGAGATCTGCACGCCTAGATCGGCACATCCACGCTGGACCGGCCGCGCTCGCAGCTCCTCCACACGAGAGCGCACGCACCTCGTCCTTTCTCCACAACGGTGACCTCCACGGCCGACGGAGCACACATGGACCTGAACGCACCATGACCCATCTGCTGCAACTACAACAGGGATGATTAAGCTCCCTGACCCTGGCTTTTCCTCTCCAGCTGGCCCACCCACGCACGGAGCCCCGGCACACGCACCGGGGAGTTACGAGGACAGCGCACCACGCACGGGACACATACGGCTCCACTGACCGCCTTCCTTCTGTTGCACACTGGCCCTTCAGGCTTGCTCGTACACCTGAGGCACGCAGCTTGCTCACTGGATTTTATGGTCTTAGCCATGGCACACAAGGGGAATTCAGCTGTCTGCGGTTGCCGAGGCTTTAGGGTTGCGCCTGCATCTAAAGTCAACACGCCAAGTCCCTCTGCTTTTGTTTCTTTTTTTCTTACAGCCGCTACGCAGCCTCGCCGCTCCTGTTTTTCTTCATGGCCACGAGAGGAGTCAGAGACTAATTTTTCTTCTTGTGGACCTCCGCACGTTCAACGGGACAGCCCCTCGACGTCGCGGACCAGCAAGCAATTTTTGCGCGGCTCGGACGATTTCACCGTCCCGGCCGGCACGTACTACCCCCCTCCTCCCTCCCCCTCCTCCTGCAGAGAGCTTTCCCTGCTCACTGCCAAAGCTGCAATATCGAGGTCTCGGCCGCCTGCCTTGCCCTCTGGGGGGGAGCGGTGTGGCAACCCCCACAACAGACTGGGACAGACAGCTCGCTCTTCTGGTTTTTTCCGCTGCATGCTGTGAAGTAATCTGCCATTCATGCATGGTTTCATGGCTGTGATGTTAATGTCCCACTCATGCATTGTGTTCATGCATCCTGTACTGTCTGTGCCTCTCATATGCAAATGCCCAGATCGACTGCTGTGAATGTCTTTGATGTATTGTCTGAGCTGAGTATATAAGCTGTCTGATTTTCATGTTCATTCTCTCATTCCTGCAACTGCTGCTGACACACTCACTCTTGTGTCTCTTTGCTGGAGAGCCTCTGGGCTCGCTCCCGGCGCGCATGCACGGCGCCGGGCGGAGCTCATGATGGCGGTATGATTCAATAAACCTGCTTAAAACTCTCATCGCTGCCTTTATTTTATCATCCGCTTCAGTACCATCATTTTTGTCCAGGCCTGTTTAAAATAATTCTGTTGAACCACAATTCAAAAGCATTGTGTGATTTTCATTGGTTAATTTTCATAGAATTTTTATTTATTACCACTTTGTCAGATTCAAGTTATTTCTGTGACCATTGTGGGTTTTTCTTTCATTAACAGAGGGGTACCAACAATTCTGTCCACGTGTGTATTTGTACACTACATGTACCACCTTAAATTGAATTAGTGAAAGACGAGCACAGGAGGACACTTTACTGGCTTTGCTCAACATATCATCCCACCAATCCTGATCAAGGGTGAGGCCTAGCTCGCTATCCCACACAGCCATGGTCTTAACTTCTGAGTAATTGCTAAAATCTAGGATATGATGACACAACATAACAAAAATATTTTTTTTTGTAAGTTGTCTGTGTTTTTTCAACTGATTTAAGACAGTTTTGCACCGCTGAATCCGAAAATGACATCCGTTTCTCTTGATCAGGTCAGGTTTTTATGCTAAGTTGTAAGCAGTTGTGCAGTTGTACTGTAAGTTGAATAGTAGACATTGATAAAGGTAAGTACATGTAAATTGAATGTTACATCATCATTGTTCAAAATTCAGAGAATTTCAAGAAATAAAAAAGAATTTTGCATCATATAAAGCAAAAATACCCGTACATGTAAACAAAAACGTAAAAAACATGTGGCCATAGTTCAAAAAGTTGACCTGATTGAGCAAAACCAATGTGATTTTTGGATTCAGCACATCAAAATTGTCCTAAATCAGCTAAAAAAAACCTTAAACAATAAATTTGGTGTTGACCAGTGTGATATATCTGTGGTATGGCTCCTCTGTGAAGCACAGAGAAAGTTAACAGTTCCTCCCGTGGTTTCTGAGATGGAAGAGAAGGAAAGTCAGGAAATGTATTGGAAACAAAATGTCTGGCTTGAAAATACCTAAAAATATTGTTGGGAGGTAGTCTGTGTGACAATGCCAGTGTATTATAAGTGATGAATGTCCCATCTTTATACAAATCCCGGAAACACTGAATACCCTTTTTAAACCACAGCGAGAAGCTTGAATCTAAATAAGAAGGAGGAAACAGATGATTTTTACACAATGGTCCAAAAGAGATGGTGCTGCAAATTTAAAAGGTTTCCTAAACCGATACCAGATCTTCAAAGAGTTCAGCAAAACAGGATTTTTAACATACGTAGATAATTTGTTTGGAGGCCTGTCTCTCTGTGTTGGCCCTGCGATGGACTGGTGATCTGTTCAGGGTGTACTCTGCCTCTCGACCAAAGATGCTGGGATAGGCTCCATCCCCCCGTGTCCCAAAAAAGGATTAAGCAGAAGAAGATGGATGGATGGAATAGACAAGCGCAGGAATAGAAGTTGACTGACTGCATGATCCTGCCTCAAGTAAGCACCATGACAGGGAGAGGAGTCAAACCAGCAACATATTCTATAAATATTAGAAGCCCAGTAATAAAACTGAAAATTAGGAAGAGCCAAACCTCCTCTAAATTTACATCTTTGTATCAAAGATTTTCAAATCTGTGGAGGATTCAAACCCCAAATGAACTAATCATTTTATCAAGGGAAAGAAAAAAGTGATTTGGCAAAAATAGGGGTAATGTCATGAATAGGTAGAGAATTTTTGGCAACACATTCATTTTAATGACATTTACAGTAGCTTTCCAATCAGACAGGGGCAGATTATTCCACCTTGACAAATTGAATTTTAAGTTGGCCAAAAGAGGATCAAAATTAGCCAAAAAAAAAAAGACTTGAGTATGTGCGCGTCACCTTAATTCCAAGATATTTGAACCCAGAACTGGCGAGGTTAAAAGGCAGGTCAGTTTGTTTAAGTTGCAAAGCTGCTTTATTTACAGGAAAACATTCACTCTTTTGAAGATTTACTTTATACCCAGAAAATGAACTGAATTTTTTAAATGTTGACAGAATTCCAGGGAGACAAGTTGTAGGGTCTGTGATATATAATAATAAATCATCTGCATACAAGGCCAGTTGACATTCAGCACCATTACGTATGATACCTTTGAAAAAAGAGGAAGACTTTAAAGCAAGCGCCAAAGGTTCAATAGCCAACGCAAAAAGTGATGGCAATAAGGGGCAACCCTGACAGGTGCCACGTTCCAATTCAAGATATTCCGACTGGGTGTCATTTGTCCAAACACTAAACTTGGACGATGTATATAACAATCTAATCCAACTGATGAATGCGTTACAAAATCCAAATCCAAATTTTTCTAATACTAATACTAATACTAGCATTAGAACTTTTTGGAAGGTGTGTGTCCCATTCCATCCGGCGTAAATGTAAAGGTGCGTTCAGACCAAATGTGAAAGGGTGAATTTTTCGTGCAGTGTGATTACATTACATGGGCTGTTTTGAAGCCACCGCCTGGAAGCAGCTCTGCGATCCACATGGTGAGGACATCGATGGCCTCATTCACACCTTCACGGGCTACCTCAGCTTCTGTGTGGACAAATCCGTTCCCACCAAGACCATACGGCGTCACTCAAACAACAAACCCTGGATCAACCCTGAGATAAAAACACTTCTGAGAGAGAAGAAGAGGATCTTCAGGTCAGGGAACAGGGAGATGCTGAAGTCCGTACAGAGGGAGCTGAGGAGAAAGATCAGAGAAGGCAAGGACAGCTTCAGGAAGAAGATGGAGGACAAGCTGCAACAGAGCGACATCAGCGGGGTCTGGAGAAACCTCAAAACCATCTCGGGGCTCCAGAATACCTCCCCCCAGGCCACAGGGGGCAGGGAGTGGGCGAACAACCTGAATCTGTTTTTCAATAGATTTGACCAACCGCCCTCCCCCCTGACTGCACAACAACCACTGCTGCCTCTAAAGAAATCAAGTCCTGCTGCCCACTCCCCACTCTACCAACACCCCCCCACTCCCAACACACAGCCCCCCATCCTGACCCTGACCAGGACCCAGGTGAGGACGGAGCTGAGGAAGATCAAGGCGAGGAAGGCGCCGGGACCAGACGGCATCAGCGCAAAGCTCCTCAAGTCCTGTGCAGACCAGCTGTGTGGGATTGTGACGTATATCTTCAACATGAGCCTGAAACTGGGGAGGGTACCACAGCTGTGGAAAACATCTTGTGTGGTACCTGTACCAAAAACTTCCCACCCCAAAGACCTGAACAGCTACAGACCGGTGGCCTTGACGTCCCACTTGATGAAGACCCTGGAGAGACTGCTCCTTGCTCACCTCCGCCCCCTGGTGGAACCAGCGATGGATCCACTCCAGTTCGCCTACCAGCATGGCATTGGGGTGGAGGATGCGCTGATCTTCCTCCTTCACCGTTCTCTGTCCCACCTGGAGAAGCCCGGGAATATGGTGAGGATCATGTTCTTTGACTTCTCCAGTGCTTTCAACACCATCCAACCGATGATCCTGAAGGACAAGCTGCTGCGCGCAGGGGTGGACCAGCACCTGTCATCATGGATCCTGGACTACCTCACGAACCGGCCTCAGTTTGTGAGAACCCGGGACTGTGTGTCCGACACGATCATCAGTAGCACGGGGGCCCCCCAGGGAACGGTGCTGGCTCCCTTCCTGTTCACTCTTTATACTGCGGACTTCTCACACAACACAACACACTGCCATCTACAGAAGTTCTCTGATGACTCTGCGATCGTTGGCCTCATCTCCAATGGAGATGAAGCTGAGAACAGAGGGCTTATCCAGGACTTCGTGGACTGGTGCCATCGGAACTGCCTCCAGATCAACGCGAGGAAAACTAAGGAGCTGGTGGTGGACTGCCGCAGGCATGGGCAGCCCCTCACAGTACCAGTAAATATACAGGGAACAGACATCGAGATGGTGACATCCTATAAGTACCTGGGTATTCATCTGAACAATAAACTAGACTGGTCACACAATACTGATGCACTCTACAAGAAGGGACAGCGCAGGCTGTTCCTGCTGAGGAGACTCAGGTCTTTTGGTGTACAAGGGGCGCTGCTGAAGTCATTCTATGACACGGTGGTGGCATCAGCCATCACTTTTGGAGTGGTCTGCTGGGGCAGTGGCATTACTGCAGCCGATAGGAAGAGACTGAACAAACTGATTAAGAAAGCTAGCTCTGTCCTGGGGCAGCGCCTTGATCCGATGGAGGAGATAGGAGAGAGAAGGACGGTGGCTAAACTGTCATCTCTGCTGGAGTCCGAGTTCCACCCTATGCAGGACATACTGAATGCACTGAGGAGCTCATTTAGCAGCAGACTACATCATCCCAGGTGCACAACCGAGAGGTTTCGTAGGTCCTTCCTCCCAACGGCTGTCAGACTGTACAACCTAAGCAGGGCTGCTCGCAGAGATAGCAAAAAGACGTAACAAACTAATAGTTTTTTGAATGCAAAAGATGCAATAGACTTACACAATGGTCCTCTCCGGCATACAACTAGGAACATACCGGTCGCTATGGAGGGTGAGAATATGTATGGGCACATAATCATACCATGTAGGATAACTAAGTAGACGGTTATGCTGTTTCATTCCATCTAGCAACAATGCTCTGCACTGTGTGTGTTTATATATTTGCATATTTATTCCATCTAGCTACAATGCTCCGTACTGTGGGTGTTTATATATTTATATATCTACATATTATTCCATCTAGCTACATTGCTCCGCACTGTGTGTGTTTATATACTTGCATATTTATTCCACCTAGCTGCAATGCTCCGTACTGTGGGTGTTTATATATTTACATATTTATTCCATCTAGCTACAATGCTCTGCACTGTGTGTTCATATATTCATATATTTATTCCATCCAGCTACAATGCTCTGCACTGTGTGTCTGTGTGTGTGTGTATATATATATATTTTATAGTAATACGTACATATGTTTATTAGCTGCTCTTGCTTGCTTGTTTTTTTTCTTGCCTTCTGATTGTTGCTCTGAGTGTTGCTATCCCTGTGCTGTTGCAATCCTGGAATTTCCCCGTTGTGGGACTAATAAAGGCTTATCTTATCTTATCTTATTATAATTCAATGTAAACATGTGAATAGACGTGAATTCATGGTCTGAGTGAGATACAGACAGGCAAAGTTGCCTTTATAACTTCTGCAGCAGTGTTCAACCTACTGTGGAAATCCCCAAAATAACATCATGCTTTAGGTTTACATTATCCGACGGGGAGCTCACCTGAAAAAGTTGTCCCTGTCTCCAAATCTTTACGAGATGATGAGTGTTTCCTTTGCTAGCTTGCTAGCCTTGTTAGCACGTCCATGGCAGGAATCTGTGGGTAAATATCTCCGACATCAAAATCTAGCTGAAAAGCTCCCGGTCCTCCTGTTTCCAGGTGAGTGGCAGTCCTATTTTCAAACTAGTTTACTCTGTAATGGTGATACTTTTACTCCGGTGATGGCAGAATATTACCTCGGACATGAACACGGGAATGTGCAATTTCACGTATACTTGCCTCTTTCCATTCACTTTGTATGGATATGTGCCGCCCGTTCGCATTTGGTGTGAAGGCACCTTTATACAGCATTTCAGAAAAGGAACATCATACCAACAGTAAAATATGGTGGTGGTAGTGTGATGGTCTGGGGTTGTTTTGCTGCTTCAGGACCTGGAAGACTTGCTGTGATAAATGGAACCATGAATTCTGCTATCTAACAAAAAATCCTGAAGAAGAATGCCCGGCCATCTGCTTGTGACCTCAAACTGAAGTGCACTTGGGTTCTTCAGCAGGACAATGATCCAAAACACACCAGTGAGTCCACCTCTGAATGGCTTAAGAAAAACAAAATGAAAACTTTGGAGTAGCCCAGTCAAAGTCCTGACCTGAATCCAATTGAGATGTTGTGACATGACCTTAAAAGGGCGGTTCATGCTCGAAAACCCTCCAATGTGGCTGAATTACAACAATTCTGCAAAGATGAGTGGGCCAAAATTCCTCCACAGCGCTGTTAAAGAGTCATTGCCAGTTATCAGAAACGCTTGATTGCAGTTGTTGCTACTAAGGGTGGCCCAACCAGTTATTAGGGTTAGGGTGCAATCACTTTTTCACACAGGGCCATGTAGGTTTGAATTTTTTTCCCCTTAATAATAAACACCTTCATTTAAAAACTGCATTTTGTGTTTACTTGTATTATCTTTGTCTTGTGGAGTGTGTCAAATAAGAGGCAGATCCATGGACAGACAGTTTATTACACACTTCACATCTCACAAGCACAGAACAGAATGAATGAACTCCACAAGCTCTCCTCTCTTCCCTCAACTCACTCTTCACACGTTTCATGGCAATTCCTCATCACACAGCAGGACATTTACATTCCACTGCATTCAACCCCCTACGTCCCTGACTACTTCCAGCTATCTCGCCAGGAACTCCCTGGGCATTGTTCTCCCATGCTTATTCACTGTCTCTGTCTGAGGTGCTAAATAATCTGACATCCCCCAGGTCCTATACCGCCACCCCCCCAGCATCTTAAGACAGAACATCAGTCCACACGCCGTTCCTGCTTCAGTCTCCTCCCATATCTGCTGTAACTGGGGTTAACCGCCTCCATGGCGCTGTTGTGCCGGTGGGGGGGCTGCTGGGAGTGTGTCTGACTGCGGGTGAGCCGTGGCAAGGGGAAGGGGACTTCACTCTGTCCATGTGGCTGCTCTGGCGAATCGTTTCCCTGGGGAGCTCTTCGTGGGGGTCTTCCACATCGAGGGGCCCTAGCCAACAGCAGTTGCTCGTCCGCCGCTACAAAGGTGGGTTTGAGTCTGTCTATACCAATTTTCTCCCGTCTACCCCCCAAGTCTAGCAAAAAATGCTTATCCCCTTTTTCCAACACTCTGAACGGTCCATCATAGGGTGGGCGCAATGGAGGGCGGTGGGCATCATGTCTGACGAACACGAACTCCGCGTTCTTCAAAGTTTTAGACACGAAAACACGCGGTAAACAGTGGTGGGCCAGGCCCGGGAGCGTGCCTGTGTTTGCACTACGCTGCAAAAGCTGAGAGGGGGAGCTGTCCGGTGCAGGATTATCTGGCAGAAATTCCCCGGGCAGCCGTAGGGGCTGCGCAAAAACCAGCTCTGCCGGGGAAGCTTCCAAATCCTCTTTTGGCGCGGAGCGCAACCCCAATAAAACCCACGGCAACCTATCCACCCAATTTGCATCCGTCAGTGAAACTCTGAGTGCTGCTTTCAGTGATCTATGAAAATGCTCGCATAACCCGTTGGCCTGTGGGTTGTACGCGGTTGTGCGATGAATTGCAACCCCCAGGCTGCGGGCCATCGCGGATTGGAGTTCGGAAACAAATTGAGGGCCCCTGTCGGACGTAATGTCCGACGGGACTCCAAAACGCGCCACCCATGCTGTTAAAAAAGCACGTGCCATGTCTGCAGACGTGGTTGCCGCCAGCGGGACTGCTTCTGGCCAGTGCGTGGTGCGGTCCACCACTGTCAGGAGGTGTGTGCACCCCTGTGATGGCGGGAGGGGGCCCACGAGGTCCACGTGAACATGGTCGAACCTCTTAGCTGGTACCCGAAACGGCTCCAAGGGAGCCTTCGTGTGTCTGTGTACCTTGGCTCGTTGGCACGCCACGCAGGCTGCAGCCCACTGTTTTACTTGTTTGCGTAGGCTCGGCCACACAAACTTCTCTCCCACCATTTTGACCGACGCGCGCACTCCTGGGTGCGCCAGAGTGTGAACGACTCAAACACGCGGCGGCGCCACGTGACCGGGACCACCGGACGCGGGCGTCCCGTGGAGACATCGCAGATTAGGGGGGGGCATGCCGTCTCGCAGCACCCTGCTCTCCAGCCTTAACCCTGTTGGTCCAGACTGGAGCGCGCGCACGTCTGCATCGCTAATCTGCTCCGCGGCCATGGCTGTGTAATCTATGCCCACATAGACCGGGGCCACCACGGTGCGCGAGAGGCACTCCGCCACCACATTCAGTTTACCCGACACATGCTGAATATCGGTAGTAAACTCTGAGATCGCGGCCAGCTGTCTCTGCTGCCGGCCCGACCACGGTTCTGAAACCTTGGCCACCGCGAACGTTAGTGGCTTGTGGTCCATGAATGCGGTGAAGCTGCGCCCTTCCAGCCAGAACTGGAAGTGGCGTAAGGCCAGGTGGAGGGCCAGTAACTCCCTGCCAAACGCGCTGTATTTACGTTCGCTGTCGCGCAAAGTTCTGCTGAAAAAAGCGAGTGGCTGCCAAGCTCCAGTGACGCGCTGCTCTACGACAGCCCCTATGGCCACGTCTGAAGCGTCGGTGGTGAGCGCTATCCGGGCCGCCGGGTCCGGATGCGCCAGCAGTGTGGCGTTTGCCAGGGCTGCTTTAACCTCCGAGAACGCCCGCTCTCGCTCCGGGGTCCATTCGACCCCATCCGCGGGTTTCTGTCTCTTGAGCGCGGCGTACAATGGTTGCATGAGCTGCGCCGCGCGGGGAAGTAAACGGTTAGAAAAGTTCACCATCCCCAAAAATTCCTGCAGCGCCCTGACCGTCTGAGGCCGGGGAAAATCCGCCACGGCGCACACTTTGTCTGACAGCGGGATCGCTCCTTCCGGTGAGACACGGTGCCCCAAAAAATCAATCTCCGTCACGCCGAACTGGCATTTCGCCCGGTTGATTATTAACCCGTGCTCCTCCAACCTCTGGAAAACCGTCCTGAGGAGGGTTTCGTGTTCGTCTTCAGACGCACTGGCTACCAGGATATCGTCCAGGTAGACGAACACGAACGGGAGATCACGCAGCACTGCGTCCATCATGCGCTGGAACGTCTGTGCCGCGCCTTTTAACCTGAATGGCATGCGCAGGAACTTGAATAGACCGAACGGAGTTATTACCGCTGTTTTAGGTACGTCCTCCGCGCGCACTGGGAGTTGGTGGTAACCGCGGACCAGGTCTATTTTGGAAAAAATGCGTGCTCCGGCGAGGTGAACGGAAAAATCCTGTATGTGGGGAATCGGGTAGCGGTTGTGTGCTGTGGCGTTGTTCAACCTGCGGAAATCACCGCACGGTCGCCACGCTCCCTCAGCCTTAGGGACCATGTGTAGCGGGGATGCCCATGGGCTGTTCGAACGCCTGATGATGCCCAACCTTTCCAGGTTGGCGAACTCCTCGCGCGCTATGGCCAGTTTAGCTGCGTCCAAGTGCTGAGGTCTTGCAAAAATGGGCGGCCCGGTGGTGGTGATAAAAGTGCTCCACCCCGTGTTTAGCGATGGCTGCCAAAAATGTCGGGACCGTGAGTGCTGGGAACTGAGTGAGCAGTGCGTGGAACTTACCGCCTGGAGCTGTGACGTTGGCTTGTGCTGTTGGCCGGGTCACTCGAGCTATACAGGGGAGAGAGTCAAAGGACAGTGCATTAACCAGGCGCCTGTTAGCAACATCAACCAGTAAACCATGTGCACACAGAAAATCAGCCCCCAGGATATGGTAATTCAGTGTTGCTACGATAAAACTCCACTTGTATGTATGGCCGTGTAGAGATAAGATCAGTGTCCTCTCACCAAAGGTCTTAATTTCCGAGCCGTTTGCTGCCAACATCCCGGGGCCGCTAGGTCCTGCCAGCCGGTCGGCGTAGGTCGGCAGGATGATGCTCCTCTGGGCTCCAGTGTCCACGAGGAAACGCCTCCCCGAGCGCGCGTCCGTCATGTAGAGCAGCTTGTTCTCTTCACCGAGGATCGCAGCTGCTACCGACTGCCTGCCTTGGTGCTTTCCCAAGCGCTTGAATTGGCATGGTGGCGCACATCTGCATGCGTTCTCTCCGAAGCGGCGGTGGTAGAAACAGAGCGTGTCTCTCTGGCGCTCCTTGGCCCCCGCTGCTGCTACCGTCGGTGGCTCCTCACCTCCTCTGGTCGTCTCGCTGGGCTCCGCCGCCACCGCGTTGACTGTGATCACCCTGGTGGTGAGGATGATCCTGTCTGCCTCCTGGGCTAGCGCAGGGTAGTCACGCGCGGCCAGCAACAGCGAATTGGCCAGAACTGTTGGCTGCACGGTGGCGCAGTGGTTAGCACTGCGGCAGCACAGTTTTACCCTCGGCCGGGGGATTGCGGGGATCATGAGATCGTGGGTTCGGTCCCTGCCCCCGGCCAACAGTGATCTGTGTGGAGTTTGCATGTTCTCCCCGTGTTGCGTGGGTTTACTCCGGGATTTCTCCGGTTTCCTCCCACATGCTAAAAACATGCAGGTTAGGGATACGGGGCGCTTGCGCGCGCAGCGACCAGCAGCTGGTGGCTTGTCACCAGACTGCAAAACAAATCTACCTATGGGTACAAAATAAGTACAAAAAAAAAAAAAATAAGAACCGCTCTCCCCTCTGTTGGAAGGTTCCGGAGGAAAAGGTGGGCAAACAGAAAGTGCCCGTCGTCCGTGCCCATAAACGCCAGCATCTTCTCCATCAGGTCGACGGCCGAACCATCTCCTAACTCGGTCCGTCTCAGGAGCCTCTCCGCTCTCTCACATTCTGAGAGCGTGTAGCGCCGGGTGAGCGCAGCCTTGAGCGCCTCGTATTTGTTGCGGGCTGGCGGCTGATCGAGCAGGCTCGCTACCTGCTGAGCTGTGCGGGCGTCCAGCGCTGCGACCACATGGTAGAATCTGGTGTCGTCTGCCGTTACTCCCCGGAGGGTGAACTGGGCCTCGGTGTGGTGGAACCAAGAGCGCGGGTTGTGCTGCCAGAAGTCTGGTAGCTTGATTGAAATCGCACACGCGTTGCTGGGGGCTCCAGTCCGGGCTGTCTGTGGGATGGCTGCTGCATCGCTGGGGCTTCCTGACCGGGCCGGCTCCGGGGTTCTTGCCTCGTGTTCCATAATACGTCTTGGGTCACCACTGTGGAGTGTGTCAAATAAGAGGCAGATCCATGGACAGACAGTTTATTACACACTTCACATCTCACAAGCACAGAACAGAATGAATGAACTCCACAAGCTCTCCTCTCTTCCCTCAACTCACTCTTCACACGTTTCATGGCAATTCCTCATCACACAGCATGACATTTACATTCCACTGCATTCAACCCCCTGTGTCCCTGACTACTTCCAGCTATCCCGCCAGGAACTCCCTGGGCATTGTTCTCCCATGCTTATTCACTGTCTCTGTCTGAGGTACTAAATAATCTGACTTCCCCCAGATCCTATAGTCTAATATTTAAATTTGTTTCATGATCTGAAACATAACATTAAGTGTGACAAACATACAAAAAAAAATGAGAAATCAGGAAGGGGGCAAACACTTTTCACACCACTTTATAAAGGAGGACTGAAGAAACATCCTGATCACTTCAAACTGATATGTAGAATGTCAAAGGTCTGCAAAGCTGCAATTGCTTCTTTGAAGAATACAAAGTTTAATCGGTTCTTACTTGTAATCACATCTAATTATTTTTTAACCCTTAATGTCACAAACAAAACCTACAGTATGCGAGATAAATGGCATAGCCCAGTTGTAAATCCTCCTCAAGGTAAGATGAGAACTGTCCTTCACTTTAACCGATTTCAAATGGTGCTAGAAGCAGAACCAGACTCTGAACACCAAAAGAAATCGGTCAACCTTGGAGAGAGGACAAAGCTCGAGCTGTCAAAGCATCACTGTCGACTAACAGCTTAAGGCCACTGGTGGTTCTTCAGTGTTCCATACTTTCCACATGATGTCTTTTCTGCATATCACCGGGCACTTGTGCCACCATCCAGCTTGCCTGTGGCTGGCCAGTGAAATGCATTTCCCACCCCAAGAACACTGATTTCAAATGGTGCTAGACAGATGACAATACTCTAAGCCACCATATGAAACCAGCTTCCAAGGAGGGCAACAACTTTAAAAACAGAGACTCTTCTCTTCTGTGCTGTATGGCAGTGAAACCTAGAACAAACCAGGAAATAATATATTAATTAGAAAGCTAATTACAACACATATCATGAAGTCTTAATTATAATGCATGTGATGCTCAGCAGGGGTGGGTAAAGTAGCCAGAAACTGTAATCGAGTAAATGTAGTGTTAGCTTATGATACACCTACTTTCTGCTTGCCTAACCACTTAGTTAAAATTGGTGAAAATATAAACAACTCTGTGAGGGCAACCAAATATATTTGAAGTATGTCTTCTTAAAAAATGTACTCAAGTATGAGTAAACAGTATCCTACAGTTAATCTACCCAAAGGACAATTTTGAAATAAAGATACTTGAGAACTTAAGTGTAATTCATGACTATCCACCTGTGGCATTCAGTAGGACTTGTAGAGAATTTTGATTTTTATGAATTACAAAAGAGAGATGCTACAGATGTAAAGCAGTGTCAACATGGAATTATTCTGAATGAATTATTTCCAAAACAGGAGGGGTGTCCGATCATGTGCCATGGAATGCCAAAATCCTACTGGTCTTACTTCCAGTCAGTATCTTCAATAGGTAATTTCACTGAATTTCTTCCTATTGATTGCTGATCAGTGAAAACACCTGCTGAAGAGACTGGCTGGGAGTAAAATCTGCAGGGGCTTGGCCCTCCACGGCACATGACTGGACACCCCTGCAATAAAGGGTATGCTCAAGATCAGAACTCACGGCAGTTATGCAACAATGAGTGGCAGAAATGAGTGACAGCTTTAGTTTGTATGCAGCAAAACATAAAAAACACACACAATATTCAGTCAGAGCATTACACAGTGCCTTTATTACATTAGACGTTAATGCCGCACCCTTTATTTGACTGTAGTCATGTGTGGGTAAAGAATGAGGAGCACACATAAATCGTTGTCTTCTCCTTTCAGCTGCTCCCTTAAGGGGTCGTCACAGTGGATCATCTGTCTCCACCTCACCCTATCCCTTACATCTTCCTCTGTAACACCAACTCTCTCCATGTCCTCCTTCACTACATCCATGAATCTTCTCTGTGGTCTTCCTCTTCTCCTCCTGCCTGGCAGCTCCATCTTCAACATCCTTTGTCCAATATATCCATTACCCCTCTTCTGTATATGTCCGAACCATCTCTGCCTTGCCTCACTTACTTTGTCTTCAAACCACTCAACCTGAGCTGTCCCTCTGATATTCTCATTTCTACTCTTGTCCCTCCTAGTCACTCGCAATGAAAATCTTAGCATCTTCAACTCTGCCACCTCCAGCTCCACCTCCTGTCTTTTTGTCACTTTTTGTCAGCGCCACCGTCTCCAAACCATACATCATAGCAGGTCTCACTACCTTCTTGTAAATCTTCCCTTTTACTCTTACAGCTACCTTTCTATCATGAATCACTGCTGACACTCATCTTCACCCACTCCACCCTGCCCGCACTCTTTTCTTCACCTCTCTTGTGCAATTCCCATTGCTTTGGATGGTTGACCCCAGGTATTTAAACTCATCTACTTTCACAACCGCAACTCCTTCCATCTCCACTGTTGCACCTGCCTCCCTCTCTTTCACACTCATGTATTCTGTCTTGCTTCTACTGACTTTCATTCCTCTTCTCTCCAGAGCATCCCTCCACCTCTCTAGGTTCTCTTCCACCTCCTCCCTACTCTCACGGCAGAGCACAATGTCATCTGCAAGCATCATAGTTCACGGAGACCCCTGCCTGACCTCATCTGTCAGCCTGTCCATCATCATGGCAAACAAGGGGCTCAGAGCCGATCCCTGATGTAACCCCACCCCCACCATGAATCCATCTATCACTCCTACAGCACACTTCACCACAGTCTCGCTGTCCTCATAGATGTCCTGCACCACCCTCACATACTTCTCTGCCACTCCTGATTTCCTCATACAGTACCACACTCCTTTCTTGGCACCCTATCATATGCTTTCTCTAGATCCACAAAGACACAGTGCAACTCCTTCTGACTTTCTCTATACTTCTCCATCAGCACTCCTGGAGCAAACATTGCATCTGTAGTACTCTTTCTTGGCATGAAACCGTACTGCTGCTCACTGCTTGTCACCTCTGCTCTTAACCTGGCTTCAAGAACTCTTTCCTATATCTTCATAGTGTGACTGATCAACTTTATGCCTCTGTAGTTACTACAGCTCTGAGCATCATCTTTGTTCTTGAAAATTGGTACCAAAACACTTCTTCTCCACTCTTCAGGCATCCTCTCACTCTCCAAGATTGTGTTAAACAATCTGATTAAAAAGCCCACTGCTATCTCTCCTAAACATCTCCATACCTCCACAGGTATGTCATCTGGACCAACTGCCTTTCCATTCTTCAACCTCTTCAAAGCTCCCCTCACTTCTGCCTTGCTAATCTTCAGGACTTCCTTGTTCACCATCTTTCCTTCATCCATCCTCCTCTCTTTCATTTTCTTTATTCATCAGCTCTTCAAAGTACTCTTTCCACCTTCTCAACACATTCTCGTCATTTGTTAGTACATTACTATTTCTGTCCTTAATTAACCTAACCTGCTGTACATCCTTTCCAGCTCGAGCTCTCTGTCTAGCAGTCAATAAAGTATGCAAAATCAAATCAAATCAAATCAATACAACTCCTTTTCTCCTGCCTTAGTGTCAAGCCTCTCATACAACTCACTATACACCTTATCCTTTGCCTTTGGCACCTCTCTCTTTGCCATGCACCTAGATCAATCCTTCCAGGATTTCGCAATGTTGCGATCACATCAATTGACGTGAAATCAGCCAATTAGCGCAACTATTGCGCGACCTTGCAACTTTATCCAATCACCGCAAATTTTCCTCAATTTTGGCCAATCCTCGTCACCTTCTGCCAAATTTCAGCTGAATGGCACTGAAACCCTCAGTCTAACCACTCAAATGCATTGCTACATTGCGTTCACTTCCGTGTTTACATTAAGTATTCACGCAACACTTCGGCAAAAAAACAGTGTGTGATCTCACCCGCGAGGTTTCCAACACCATCCCTTCCTCCGTGTCCCCCAGCCTGCCGGTGGACATCTCTGTCCTGACCACGTGTACGAAGTGCTAGGTTTGTGTCGAAAAACGTCTGCCTGCCCCAAAAGCACCCCGTTGCGGGAGCGCACATGACAAGAGACTCCATAAAATCACAAACAAACAAGCAAGTCTAACACTACAGCCAGTGTTTGATCACTTCATACATCTTTAGAGGTAAAATCATTCCTACATCTTGTCAGTGAGCTTTACAGCTGTGAATCTCTGGTCTGAACACGGACAAAGCCCCCCCCCCCCCACCCTGCTCCCCCGTAAATGAAAGATGTGTGACTGATGAGATGTGTGTGTGTGGTTGCGTGCGTGCGTGCGTGTGTGTGTGTGTGTGTGTGTGTGTGTGTGTGTGTGTGTGTGTGTGTGTGTGTGTGTGTGTGTGAAGACATGCAGCAGATAGACAGACAGGTTGGAGTTAGGCATAGGAATATTGTCTGCATTTTTTTTCTGGAAAAAGACTCCAATAGACAATACAGACTAACAGAATAAATGAATTATTTTTTCCTTCCGCTCGATACCGAGTGGTTGGGGACCACAGAGAGTTTTCAAATGAAGGCGCTGCAAATAATTTCCATGTCTCTACTCTTTAACATGCATTCAATGCAATTTAGCTGTTGTAATGGATATTATGTTAAAGTCTGTATTGGCTGTTGCACAAAAGAAATTTTCTGTATAGCAGAAGTTTCTGCTTAATTTACAAATCACTGTAATCGGAAATGTTTGACAATCCTGTGCTTTTCTTGTATCGTTATATAGAATATCACTGTAGTAAGCTGGAAAAACCATCTGCTTTAAAATTTGTAATTCTTCCCACATCTTTTGGCGCAAAAAAACCTCTCCAAACATTGTAACTTTTATCGCAACTTTTTAAAAAAGCTCCTGCGAATTCAGGCTTTTTGGGCCACAACAATCATAAAAACATCCCGCGAAATCCTGGAGGGACTGCTAGATTCCAAATACTCCTGTCTACTTTCTTCATCTCCCTGACTATCCCACTTTTTCTTTCCTAACCTCTTCCTTTGGATACTTTCCTGTGCCTCCTAATTCCACCACCAAGTCTCCTTGTCTTCCTTCCTCTGTCCACTGGATATATGCAGGAACCTTTCTACCCATTTCCACCAATACTTTAGCTGTACTTTCCCAGTCATCTGGTAATTTTTCCCTACCACCCAGAGCCTGTATCAACTCCTTCCTGAATTCTGTGTGACCTTCTTCCTTCTGTAACTTCCCCCACTTAATCTTTGGCTCTGCCTTCAGTTTTCCTCTTCTTGCTTTGCAAAGTCATCCTACAGACTACCATCCGATGCTGTCTAGCTACATTCTCCCCTGCCACCCCCTTGCAGTCTCCTTTCTCTTTCAGAGTTCTCCTTCTGCATAAGATGTAGTCCACCTATGTGCACCTTCCTCCACTCTTGTAAGTCACTCTATATTCCTCTCTCTTCTTGAAGTATGTGTTCACCACAGCCATTTCCATCCTTTTAGCAAAATCCACATCCATCTATCCTTCCACATTTCTCTCCTTAAAGCGAGGTAGTCGGATACCCAAAAGCCGATGGTGTACAGAACACGTATATTATGATTTGTATGTGAAATTTCGGCATCGAAACTGCTCCCGTTTAGCTGTAATTAATATTCAAAAATTATATTTTTGGGACGAAAGAATTCAAGCGTCCCTGCATTTGTTTACTTCTCGGGGCTGCCGCCGGAGAGCGAGCCGTGTGCAAAATGCGATTGTGTTGTTAATATAGCACATTTTTTGTGGAAATGTTACTATTATAAAATTAAATTAATTAATTAAATTAAATCACCCTTACTGTCATTCAACCGTACAACCAATCATGTACAGTAGAACGAGATTGTGTTTTACCTATCTACAGTGTCAATCACACACACCCCAGTGCAGAATCAGAGGGCCGCTGCCATGCAAGGCGCCGCCACAGATTTCCCTCCTCCATTCCATTATTGCTGAGCACCAAGCTGGATGGCAGGAAGTTCCACTTTTATATGGTCTTCGGCATGACCCGGCCGGGATTTGAACCCCTGCCTCCCGGGTGTGGGGCGGATGCTCTACCAACTGAGCCACCACTCCGGTATTAGTTGTGAAATGTGTTATAAAACGATTAGACAACGATACTATGGCTCTTCCTGCTGTTCCCGTTTCACTATTTTTTTCAGGATGTAAAATATGGGATCCATACGGCCCATCGGCGCACGAAGTATCCTGGCCGATGTAAACAGCCACGGACCAAAAAATGTACATTTGCTCGTGGAACAGGTCATTCACACTCGCAGACAATTGCGCTATATGTGTCTATAGGATTTTCTTTCCATGCACGCAAAAAATTTTTTTTTTCCCAGATCCGACTACCTCGCTTTAAGAACATACCGACCCAGAACCTCCTCATCACCTCTGTTCCCTTCACCTACATGCCCATTAAAGTCTGTACCAATTACCACTCTGTCCCCCCTGGGAACACTCTTTACCACTTCATACAACTTACTCCAGAATTCCTCTTTCTCTTCTACCCAACATCCAACTTGTGGGACATACGCACTGATAACATTCAACATCACACCTTTGACTTCTAGCTTCAAAGTCATGATTCTGTCTGACTCCCTCTTTACCTCCCGAACACTCTTCACATATTCTTCCTTCAAGATTACTCCTACTCCATTTCTCTTCCTATCTACACCATGGCAGAACAGTTTAAATTCACCTCCAATGCTCCTAGCTTTGCTTCTCTTCCATCTGGTTTCTTGAACACACAGTATATCTACCTTTCTTCTCTCCATCATATCAGCCAACTCTCTGCCTTTATCAGTCATAGTCCCTACATTTAACATCCCTACTCTCACCTCCACACTTCTACCTTTCCTTTTCTCTCTCTCCCTACCTCCTAACACGCCTTCCTCCACCTCGATCTTCGAACAACAGTAGCCCAATTTACACCGGCACCCTGTCAATTAACAGCACCGGTGGCGGTCGTTGTTACCCCGGGCCTTGACCGATCCAGTATGAAAGTCTCATTCATCATGATCTGCATGTTTGATTTGGCAAAGGTTTTACGTTGGATGCCCTTCCTGATACAACCCTCCCCATTTACCTGGGCTTGGGACCGGCACTAGTAGTGGTTTGTGCACCCCCTGTGACTGGGTTGAGAAGCACACATATGTCAAGGCCTTACATTTTTTTGAGAATGAACACAAAAAGGAACGATAAGAGGATCTTCTCCACAACATTAGCAGACACGCTATTACTGCTGTGACTGAATAGTGTGTATGGCTTTTGTGTTTTGCTGCATAAATACTACAGCTGCCACTCATTTTTTTTTTTTACCACGCATTGTTGTGTAACTGCCATAAGTTATGTTCCATGGCATCATGCACATACCCTTTATTGTTAGTAATGTTTTCATGCAGTACAGGCATATCTACAAGCACACACACACATGCACACTTTTGGCTGCTCCTTATTTGGGGTTGCCACAGCAGATCATGGCTCCACATATTTGATTTGGCAAGGATTTTATGCCGGATATCCTTCCTGATGAAACACTCCCCATTAACCCGGGCTTGGGATCGGAACAAGGAGTACACTGGTCTTGTGCTTCCCCCTATCAGTCCCTCCAGGATTTCGCGGGTTGTTTTTATGATTGTTGTGGCCCAAAAACCCTGAATCTGTGGGAGCTTTTTTTTTTTTTTTTTTTTTTTAAAGTTGTGATGTTTTGAGAGGTTTTTTCCACTAAAAGTTGTGAGAAGAATTACAAATTTTAAAGCAGATGCTTTTTTCCATAGTTTACTGCAACAATATTCTAGATAACACCACAAGAAAAGCACAGGATTGTCAAAAATTTCCTATTAAACAGTGATTTCTAAATTAAGTAGAAACTTCTCCTTCTTCCGGCTGCTCTTTTTAGGGGTCGCCACAGTGGATCATCTGTCTCCACCTCACCCTATCCCTTGCATCTTCCTTTGTAACACCAACCCTCTCCATGTCCTCCTTCAATAAATCCATGAATCTTCTCTGTGGTCTTCCTCTTTTCCTCCTGCCTGGCAGCTCCATCTTCAACATCATTTGTCCAATATAGCCACTATCCCTCCTCTGCACATGTCTAAACCATCTCAGCCTTGCCTCTCTTACTTTGACTCCAAACCGCTCAACCTGAGCTGTCCCTCTGATATACTCATTTCTAATCTTGTCCCTCCTAGTCACTCCCAATGAAAATTTTAGCATCTTCAACTCTGCTACCTCCAGCTCCACTTCCTGTCTTTTTGTCCGCGCCACCGTCTCCAAACCATACATCAAAGCAGGTCCCACTACTGTCTTGTAAATCTTCCCTTTCACTTTTGCTGCTATCTGTGATGGTGGGTTTTACTGTGAAGTGCGGTGTGCTGACGTCACCTTCCAGGTGCACCACCACACCGCCCTATAAATAGGGGTCACCATTTTGGGCTTCCTCTTGCCCGGACACCCCACACTGTGAAGCACCTGCTGTATTGCAACCTGAGTTACAATAATGTTCCATTCTAGTGCAACCTCGCGTCTGCCTCCCTTCATGCCAGGTTTACAGACATAACACTATCCTTCTGTCACAAATCATCCCTGACACTCGTCTCCACCCACTCCACCCTGCCTGCAGTCTCTTCTTCACCTCTCTTGTGCATTTTCCACTGCTTTGGATGGTTGACCCCAGGTATTTAAACTCATCTACTTTCACTAAGGCTACTCCTTCCATCTTCACCATTGCACCTGCCTCCCTCTCATTCACACTCATGTATTCTGTCTTGCTTCTACTGACTTTCATTCCTCTTCTCTCCAGAGCATACCGCCACCTCTCCAGGTTCTTTTCCACCTGCTCCCTACTCTCACTGCAGATCACAATGTCGTCTGCAAGCATCATGGTCCACGGAGACTCCTGCCTGACCTCATCTGCCACGGAGACTCCTGCCTGACCTTGTCTGTCAGCCTGTCCATCACCATGGCAAACAAGGGGCTCAGAGCCAATCCCTGTTGTAATCCCAACCCCACCTTGAATCCATCCGTCACTCCTACAGCACACTTCACCACTGTCTCGCTGTCCTCATATATGTCCTGCACCACCCTCACATACCTACAGCGCACTTCACCACAATCTCGCTGTCCTCATATATGTCCTGCACCACCCTCACATACTTCTCTGCTACTTCTGACTTCCTCATACAGTACCACACTTTCTCTTGGCACCCTATCGTATGATTTCTCTAGATCCAGAAAGACACAGTGCACCTCCTTCTGACCTTCTCTATACTTCTCCATCAGCACTCTTAGAACAAACATTGCATCTGTAGTACTCTTTCTTGGAATGAAACCATACTGCTGCTCACTGATTTGTCACCTCTCCTCTTAACCTGGCTTCAACAACTCTTTCCCATATCTTCATAGTGCGGCTGATCAACTTTATGCTTCTGTAGTTACTACAGCTCTGAGCATCACCCTTGTTCTTGAAAATTAGCACCAAAATACTTCTTCTCCACTCCTCAGGCATCCTCTCACTCTCCAAGATTGTGTTAAACAATCTGGTTAAAAAGTTCACTGCCATCTCTCCTAAACATCTCCACACCTCCACAAGTATGCCATCTGGACCAACCGCTTTTCCATTCTTCATCCAGCAGAAGCAGAACTTCTCCAAGCAGAACTTTTCCAAACTTCTCCTTAAGCAGAAAATTCTCCAACACAGATAAACTCTTTCGTGCAACAGCAAATACAGACTTTAACACAATTAAGTGAAAATGAAGTAATGATTCAGAAATTTGTCATAAAAATGACCAATACTGTAGGCTACTCTTGCTGAACAAACTTGAATAAATAAGGATGAATAAAATAATTATCCATTACAACAGCAAAATTGCACTGAATGCATGTTAAAGAGTATAGATTTGGAAATTATGACAGCACCTTCATTTGAAAACTCCCTAACCGCAGTGGTCCCTTACCGCTCAGTACCGAGCACAGAGAAAAAAGAAATAATTTATTCTGTTGCTCTTACTGTCTATTGAAGTCTGTGTTTTTCTGAAAAAAAGTTACTGAATACTCTCTCTCTTTCTGTGCCTGACTCCTACCTGTCTGTCTATCTGTCTGTGTGTCTTGACACACACCTGTCTCATCAGATACTCATCTTTCCTTTACCGGGAGGAGGGGCTCTCCTTGGGCGTTTGCTGGGGGCACGTGTTGGTCCATGTCCAGACCGGAGATTCACAGCTTTAAAGCTCACTGACAAGATGCAGTTGTGGCGATGTTAAAATAAGACACGGCGTCTGGAGTTTTAATGGAAGTTTATTCATCAAATCATCGCCATCATGGAGCTCACCCCAGCTGCTGTATAAGCATGCTGGGGATCGCTCTCAGGCTCTCATGAGCAGTAGTCAGAAGCAGAAAGAAGAAGAAAAAGAGTGAACATATGAATTCAGCCACTTAAATACCCAGCAACGGACAATACATCAAAGGCATTTTATCATCAAAGGAAATGCATTCAGATATGTGACATTTGTACCACAAAGCGAGCAGGAAGCATGAATGTTTGCATTTGCGTCATACATATCCACAGGATGCTGGTGCCTGAACTAAGCACAGGAAGGCTGCCTATTGATCTCAACACACACATCTCACTGTCCTGTTAATTGCTCTAGTCGAGCGCTGTGTTTGTCCGTGGCTGCTGTGGGGGGGTACCCCATACACTCCCCCCCAGAGGGCTTAGCGGGGAGCTGAGACCTTGGTAGTCCCGCTTTGGTGGCGAGCTGCGGGGAAAGTCTGTGCCGGGGAAAGGAGGAGGGTGGGGGTAGCAAGTGGCGGGGGATGTCCATGGCTGTGGGAAGAAAAGTTAGTCTCTGATTCCTCTCGCGATTCAGTCCGGCAATGAAGAAAAACAGGAGCTGAAGCTATGTGAGGGACTTGGCGTTTAGGCTTTAGGTGCGTTCGCGGCCCTAAAGCCCTCGGGGACAGCTGACGGCTGGATTCCCGTCGTGCGCCGTGGCTGAGACTTACACCAAATCCTGTGTGCGGGCTGCGTGTGTGCTTCAGGTGTGTGAGCAGTCCTGAAGAGCCGTGTGCAGCGGCGGAGGATGATGTATAAGTCTGTAGAGCCAGCTTGTCTCTGGTGCGCGGCACACGCTGCGGCCACATGCCTTCCAGCTGCGCTGTTCTGATGCGAGGCTTCTGTGCATGGCCGGTCCGCTGTCGCGAGGCGAATCAGGGTCAGGGGGCTTGATGGAGATCTGCGCAGTCGGCGCTGATTGTCTCCCCTGTTCAGGCTGTTGGTCGTCGCTCGTGCCGGGTCATGGTGCGTTCAGGTCCACGCGTTCTCCGTCGGCCATGGGCCACCGTCGTGGAGAGAGGGCAAGGTGTGTGCGCTCTCGTGTGGAGACACAGAATCGTGTGTCAGGAGCCGTGAGAGCGGCCGGTCCAGCGTGGATGTGCCGATCTAGGCGTGCAGACCTCACCATGAAATTTCCTCAGCTTTCCCGGTCGTGGGTGGTCTCCGAAGAGCGTCAAAGTCTCCCTAAAGCAGAAAGGAAGGGCAGATCAGTCGGGCTGCCGCGTTCGCTTGTCGTCGGAGAATCACTGCCGGGTGCTGCGTTTGCTGGCAGCGTGTTCTTTTCAGCGTCGGGTCGCCAGCGTGGTTGTCCAGACCAGATGGTTGCGTCGCACAAAGCGTGTGCGTCTGCGGGGTCACCAGTGTGGCGATGTTAAAATAAGACACGGCGTCTGGAGTTTTAATGGAAGTTTATTCATCAAATCATCGCCATCATGGAGCTCACCCCAGCTGCTGTATAAGCATGCTGGGGATCGCTCTCAGGCTCTCATGAGCAGTAGTCAGAAGCAGAAAGAAGAAGAAAAAGAGTGAACATATGAATTCAGCCACTTAAATACCCAGCAACGGACAATACATCAAAGGCATTTTATCATCAAAGGAAATGCATTCAGACATGTGACATTTGTACCACAATGCGAGCAGGAAGCATGAATGTTTGCATTTGCGTCATACATATCCACAGGATGCTGGTGCCTGAACTAAGCACAGGAAGGCTGCCTATTGATCTCAACACACACATCTCATTGTCCTGTTAATTGCTCTAGTCGAGCGCTGTGTTTGTCCGTGGCTGCTGTGGGGGGGTACCCCATACAGTAATGATTTTACCTCTAAAGATGTATAAAATGTTCAAACACTGGTTGTAGTGTTAGATTTGTTCATTTGTTTGTGGTTTTTCGGCATCTCTCCTTACGCGCACTCCCATGATGGAGTACCTTTCAGGCAGGCAGACTTTTTTCAACACAAACCCGGCACTTCGATGGAGACTTGGGGAGACATCCACTGGCATGCTGGGGGAGACGGAGGAAGGGACGGGGTGGGAAAACTCATGGGTGAGTGTTTTTTTAAAATCACACACTGTCTTTTGGTGGCGTGTTACCTTAATACTCACTGTAAACATGGAAGTGAGTGCGATGCAGTGAAGCATATGATTTGTTAGACTGAGCATTTGAGTGCACTCAGGGACAAATTTGATTGGCCAAATTGGCGTAAGTTGACAAGGACTGGCCAAAATTACGGAAAAGTTGCGGTGATTGAACAAAGTTACAAGGTTGCGCAAAAGATGCAGCGAATTAATGATTTTGCATGAATTAGTGTGATCACAACATTACAGGGCAGTGCGGTGGTGGAATGGTTAGCACTGCGGCAGCACAGCAACTCACCCTTGGCCGGGGGATCCTGGGTTCGATCCCAGCCCCCGACCAACAGTGATCTGTGTGGAGTTTGCATGTTCTCCCTGTGTCTGCGTGGGTTTACTCTGGGATTTCTCTGGTTTCCTCCCACATGCCGAAAACATGCAAGTTAGGTTAATTGGCATCAAACTGGGGATTCTAAATTGTCCTTAGGAATGAATGTGAGAGTGAATGGTTGTCTGTCTCTCTGTGTTGGCCCTGCGATGGACTGGCGATCTGTCCAGGGTGTACCCTGCCCCCGCCCAAAGATGCTGGGATAGGCTCCAGCCCCCCCGCGACCCGAAAAGGATTAAGCGGAAGAAGATGAATGAACAACATTATAAAATCCCGAAGGAACTGCCCTATGGCTGGGAAGCCAAATGGGATATCTACCGGTATAAGGGAGTTAAATTTAATAGTTTTAAAGGCCATTTGATATAATTTTAGAACTTACATTAACTTCCTTAAAGGCCAAATGTCACGTAATTTTTTCTTCTAAATGACAACGAATTTAGATAAAATACACATAGCTTAAACCAAATATTCATACCGGAGACCATATCACCCACCTGTATTTACATAATTGCACAAAATACACCAGGTGAAGGCCCTACCTTGCTTGCTGGCTTGTGACAGCCAGTCCAGACCACGCCCATGTTTTTGACATCACCAGTTGTACCCTGGCTGCCCTGCCTATCCACATTCACACTTATCAACATTGGACAATCATGACGGAAAGTGACAGCGATTGTGAACAAATTAGTTTAGTTTTGTCTTTTTTTTTTGTCAGTGGTTCAGACAGTGACAGAGGCATAGAACCTTACCGGTTCGAGACGTCCAGAGACGGAATCAGATGCTTTGTCTGAGACAACAGTTCCAACGATGACAGAGAGCAGAACCAGTGGAAAATGTCATTGAACTGGACATTAATCGCCTCCAGAATTGCGAAGCCGAAGGGGGTCTGTCGAGGGCGCCCCATAAATATTGATTTTTCGGAGCCATTATTATTACAGTGGAGGAGAGCCGATGCTGTCAAGAAATTGACCAGATCAATATGAAAATGAAGGCGCACATACCTGTCAAGGGAGACGTTTTCGCCGTATTTTGGTGGGCGGAGTGGTGGTGGACACTTTTCTGGAAATGTTTTAAATGTAGTTCGTGTTGTTATTGTCAAATATTTTAAGGAAAATACGGGAAAATGCAATTTTAGCAAAAACGGGCGTATTGCATTTCTGTACGCCCAAAAGGAAAAATATAATGGAAAAAAAATTGAGTGTTTTGCGGAGCACTCGTGTGTGTGATCAGCCACAGCTGGTGCTGGCAGATCGCTCAGCGTCAGCTATTCGCACTACCATGAGAAGTGTGGAGTCACTCATTAGTTTAATTGTCTGGGCGGCTGATCGCTCTGCGTGAGCTATTCGCACTACCATGAGAAGTGTGGAGTCACTCATTAGTTAATTGTCTGGGCGGGCTGATCGCTCAAGCTTGAGCTGTTCTCACTACAATGAGAAGTCATTTGGACAAAGGTTTAATAACCGTTGAACTGTGCAGCGGTTGCGGAACAGACAGAGATCCCAGAGAGGTGTGCCTTGTTGCTCCGCCGTTCCTTATAGCCCGCTTTTTACGGTGTTGAAGTACGGCGAAAACGTCTCACTTGACAGGTATGAAAACATTCTCCCAGAGAAGTGTCCCTTATTACCCAGCTGTCCCTGATAGTCCCGTTTTAAGGTATGGGTGAAATATCCAATTTTTTCTTTCTTGTTGCTCACTTCAACCTTCCAGTCTCCATATAACCAATCAATTGAAATACCCCAAGCATCAAACTAGGGTACAATCGATTTCGTCACTTCCGCCTTCTTCCCCAGGCGATTCCAGGGGCCGTGTCAGGCCAAGCGCGGCAGTTTTAAATTAACGAATATTGAATGAATGAATGAATGAATTTATTTATTTCGGATAGTACATTACAGGTTAAAAGAAACTGTATAATATAACAACAAGGTCAAATTAGACAAAGACTCCTTCTACTATACAATTCCACGTGAGTTATCCGAAATGGGTGATGGCTGAAGCCGCAGCTTATATTGCCCCCCCCATATTCCATCCAAGAATTCAAAGGAGAAAAAGAGAAAACAAGACAAGAGCGATTACAATTTAAAAACAAGGCTAAGACAAAATATGACTGAGAGAAAAGAAAACTGAGCTAGTCTAAGTTAAGTGGTTACTATTCAAAACAAATCTAAGGCCATAGTTTCACAGAGAAAAAAGAAAAACTAAGCTTTAACACAACACAGGCTGGAAATGTCAATCCTTATGTGAGTTTACATGTCGTCTTGTAAATATGTTGGAGTATTTCTTCCTTTAGTTTTTGTTTAAATTGTCCAAGCTTTGTACTGATTTTAAATTCAGGTCCAAAATCGTTCCATAATCTGACACCTTGCACTGAAATACAGTGTTGCTTGGTAGTTGTTCTCACTGTAGGCTTTTGAAATATACATGTTCCTCTGAAGTGATATCGTTTCTCCCTTGTTTGGAACAACTTTTGGATATTTGCGGGCAGTGATAGATTCTTCACTTTGAACATTATTATTGCAGTTTTAAAGTCGATCAGATCTTTCAACTTGAGAGTTTTTTGTTTAAGAAAAAGTGGGTTTGTTGGTTCCCTGTAAGCTGCTTTGTTGATTATTCTAATAGCTCTCTTTTGAAGCATAAAGAGTGGATATATGTTTGTTTTATATGTGTTTCCCCATACTTCATTACAATATGTCATGTATGGGAGTATTAATGAATGATACAAGGTGTATAGTGTGGGTTGATTCAGCAAATTTTTCACTCTGTGTAATATTGCAATTGATTTGGATACTTTACCTTTTATATAATTAATATGTGGCTTCCAACACAGTTTGTTATCAATTATTACTCCAAGGAATTTAGTTTCGGATACCCTTTCAATCTCTACACCATTTACACTGAGTTTGGGTACTGGGTAGTTGTGATGGTTGTTAAAGACTATAAATTTTGTCTTGCTTAAATTGAGCGTTAATTTGTTTGAATCAAACCACAGTTTCAGCTTTCCTAATTCCTTTCCGAGTGTATCCAGAAGTTGTTCCAAGTTGTTTCCACTGCATAGCAGGTTAGTGTCATCAGCAAACAATATTAAGTCCATTTTTTCTGAAACTTTACATATATCATTTATATACATATTGAATAATAATGGTCCCAAAACTGAACCCTGTGGGACTCCACAGGTGACCTTCAGTAGCTCTGAGTTTTTGTTGTTAACACATACAAACTGATATCTATTCTTTAAGTAACTTCTTAACCAGGACAGTGCTACCCCTCTGATACCACAATTTTGTAGTTTCTTTAATAACAGATTGTGATCTACTGTATCAAATGCTTTTTTAAGATCCAGGAATACTCCAACTGAATACTCTTTATTTTCAATGGCTGTTGATATTTTTTCTGTAAATTCCATTAAGGCATATGCTGTTGTCCTTTTGTGTCTGAACCCATATTGCTGCTCACACAATAAATCATTCTTCAGTATGAAGTTGTCAATTCTCTCATAGAATATTTTTTCAAGTATCTTGGAAAATTGCGGTAATAGTGAAATTGGTCTGTAGTTGGAGAGTTCCCCTCTGTCGCCTGTCTTGTAAATCGGAATTACTTTAGCTATTTTCATTGCATTGGGAAATATACCTGATTGGAGAGACAGGTTACAGATATACGTCATTGGTTTCACTATGCATTCGATAACAGTTTTGACTAGTAGCATATCAATACCATCGCAGTCAGTAGATGTTTTACTTTTGAACGATTTAACAATTTCAATGACCTCTCTTTCGTCTGTGTTCTTTATGAAGATGGTGTCTTTTACAGCAGTGTTATTGCATAGTGAATCACCCGGTGGCACCGTAGTGGGTATTTCACGGCCAGTTTAGGTCCAATGTTACCAAAAACATTATTAAATTCATCTGCAGGTGAAGCTATATTCTCATTCGGAGTCGATTTATTATTTTTTGGAGTGTTAGTTTGGTAGCTGGTATTTCTGCTTTTATTTCCAAGGATACTGTTGATTATTGTCCATGTATTTTTAATATTGTCCTTTGTTTTTTTCCAGTTCTTTACTGTAATAGTCTCTTTTACTACATCTTAGTATATATGTTAACTTATTTTTGTATGTTTTATACCGCTGCTCTGCTTCTTTGGTCCTTTTCTTTATGAAAGCTTATATATATAATTTTTCTTTTTACACGCCTTTTGTAGTCCTTTGGTTAGCCATGGGTTTGTCAGTAAATTTGTGTTTATGCTTTTTTTCAATATGGGCAGTTTTTTTCATAAAGAGTGGTTACAATGTTTGTAAATGTGTCATAGGCTTCATTTACATCTGATACATAGACTTCTGTCCAGTCTTGCTTCAGCAAGTCCTCTTTAAAAGAACTGATTGCGTTTGGTGATTTGTGTCTGAACGATTTTGAGATTTTTTCTGGGTTGGGCCCCGAATATTCCGTTGTTACTGAAGCATATGCACCAAGACCCAAACGGATCGGTTCCCTTTTATATCTAGTTTCAAGATATTTAAAGTACCCTGTTACGTGACATTTGGCCTTTAATATAAATAGTTTTCCCCCCCAACCTAAAATTCTGCAGATTTTTGGTTATCCATTCAACTTAGATTAAAATTACACTTCTCTATGATCAATGCTGTCCCTGTGATCAAGGTGATTAAGTTATTTAAGCACTGTAGCATCATTCCCTTGGCTCATCAATAAAATTACTTTCCCTCCAAGAAACTGTTTCACCCAAAAGCCTGGTCAAGAATTGTTTCCTTCATCTCAGGACCACTGTGGAAACAACATTCCTTTGTCAAGAAGTACAATAAAGATCCCTTTTAACAGATCAGTCTACCTCCTAAATAAATGAAACTTCCTTCCTCTCAAGACCATTTTATTGGTTAATAACCCTTTTGACATCTTCCAGACTCTGTGACTGCATTTCATAAGACTCAGAATTATCCACAGCTCAACAGAACCCCCTGGTGGATGACTCTGGAATATGTTTACTTGTGCCTCTACAGCTGAAATCAATGAATGAAATTACTCGCTTTTTACAAAACTCTCACTTCTCAGATTATTCTCTTTTTCAGGAAACCCTGGAAAATCAAGTGGGACTCTGACATATCATTCTGTGTTGGACAATCAATATTGGGTTTGAAGAATTTCAATATCTTTGAAATTTAAATGTGTGCATGTTTAAAAAGAAATGAATAAATGAAACCTTATTCTGCTGCATGTCAATTAAATAATTACAAGTTTATAAGAGTGCATGAATCACTGAAGTAGCTTAGATTTTATATTAAGTATATTAATGAACTTCACCGTTAAGATGTGTTTCATTCTGTTGTGGAAAAGTACCAAGTCATCTGACTGGCTCCACCAATCACAGCCAGCATCTGCTGGGCAACGGTTCTCTCAACCTTATTCGTCGGTTACAGACAAAGAACTGCTTCCCTATTGGCCCAAAGTTCATTCAACCCGCCCAGGATGGGATATAATTGGCTTATTTGCGCGCAGGGGTGGACCAGCACCTGTCATCATGGATCCTGGACTACCTCACGAACCGGCCTCAGTTTGTGAGAACCCGGGACTGTGTTTCCGACACGATCATCAGTAGCACGGGGGGCCCCCCAGGGGAACGGTGCTGGCTCCCGTCTTGTTCACTCTTTATACTGCGGACTTCTCACACAACACAACACATTGCCATCTACAGAAGTTCTCTGATGACTCTGCGATCGTTGGTCTCATCTCCAGCGGAGATGAAGCTGAGTACAGAGGGCTTATCCAGGACTTTGTGGACTGGTGCCATCGGAACTGCCTCCAGATCAACGCGAGGAAAACTAAGGAGCTGGTGGTGGACTGCCGCAGGCATGGGCAGCCCCTCACAGCACCAGTAAATATACAGGGAACAGACATCGAGATGGTGACATCCTACAAGTACCTGGGTATTCATCTGAACAATAAACTAGACTGGTCACACAATACTGACGCACTCTACAAGAAGGGACAGCGCAGGCTGTTCCTGCTGAGGAGACTCAGGTCTTTTGGTGTACAAGGGGCGCTGCTGAAGTCATTCTATGACACGGTGGTGGCATCAGCCATCACTTTTGGAGTGGTCTGCTGGGGCAGTGGCATTACTGCAGCCGATAGGAAGAGACTGAACAAACTGATTAAGAAAGCTAGCTCTGTCCTGGGGCAACGCCTTGATCCGATGGAGGAGATAGGAGAGAGAAGGACGGTGGCTAAACTGTCATCTCTGCTGGAGTCCGAGTTCCACCCTATGCAGGACATACTGGATGCACTGAGGAGCTCATTTAGCAGCAGACTACATCATCCCTGCTGGCACAACCGAGTGGTTGCGTAGGTCCTTCCTACCAACGGCTGTCAGACTGTACAACCAAAGCAGGGCTGCTCGCAGAGATAACAAAAAGACGTATCAAACTAATAGTTTTTTCTGGATGCAAAAGATGCAATAGATCTTACACAATGGTCCTCTCCGCATACAACTAGGAACATACCGGTCGCTATGGAGGGTGAGAATATGTATGGGCACTTAATCATACCATGTAGGATAACTAAATAGACGGTTTATGCTGTTTCATCCCGCCTAGCAACAATGCTCTGCACTGTGTTGTGTTTATATATTTACATATTTATTCACATCTAGCTACAATGCTGCTGCATCTGGGTGTGTTTATATTTATATTATCTATATATTTATTCCATCTAGCTACAATGCTCCGCACTGTGTTTTTATATATCTACATATTATTCCATCTAGCTACATTGCTCCGCACTGTGTGTGTTTATATACTTGCATATTTATGCCACCAAGCTGCAATGCTCCATACTGTGGGTGTTTATATATTTACATATTTATTCCATCTAGCTACAATGCTCGTGCACTGTGTGTTCATATATTCATATATTTATTCCATCCAGCTACAATGCTCTGCACTGTGTGTCTGTGTGGTGTGTGTGTATATATATATTTATAGTAGATAGTACATATGTATATTAGCTGCTCTTGCTTGCTTGTTTTTTTTTGTTTTTTTTTTCTTGCCTTCTGATTGTTGCTCTGAGTGTTGCTATCCCTGTGCTGTTGCAATCCTGGAATTTCCCCGTTGTGGGACTAATAAAGGCTTATCTTATCTTATCTTATCTTATCTTATCTTATTTCCATGTCAGTCACAGGAACCCCACAAAACTCAGCTGAGTTATAACAGAGAATGGCCATACTTGTTTTCAGTTTTTGTCTTGTCTTCTATTGTGAAAGGTTCATGTGTGTGTCCTGCCTTTTTCTTTTAAAACATCTGGGAAATACTTTTTCTTCTTTTGAGCTCAATCCCGCGTTTAAATGAAGTCAAACTTCATGGTCACAGGCATTTTTCTATTTTATTCTGTTAAACTTTCTTTAGAATCCACCGTGTTTTTTAGAAGGAGGGTGGATCGTCCTCACACTGGAAGCTGTTGTGTTCACCAAACCCATGGCGCCTGAAGAACGCGGTAGTTTCGTGGCTGAAGTTTAGTAATCTTGTCTCTGAGCCTGTAATTCTGATCAGACTGAACTCTCCCAATTTTAATTGGACCTGGATGGTGAGCCACTGGATCAAAGAAGACCCTCTCGTGTTCGCCTGGCATCTATATTAGTGGCCAACGAAGACGAAGAAGCAGCCTCACCGTTGCCTGATCTCAGCTCCAACTTGTTGTCGCAGTCAAATCTCAGCTTGTGACTGTGAACTCTGTAAGATACAGTGGGGCAAAAAAGTATTTAGTCAGCCACCAATTGTGCAAGTTCTCCCACTTAAAAGATGAGAGAGGTCTCCAATTTTCATCAGAGGTATACCTCAACTATGAGAGACAAAATGAGAAAAAAAAAATCCAGAAAAGTCACATTGAAGGAGTTTTTAATGAATTTAATTGGTAAATTCCTTGGTAAAATAAGTATTTGGTCAATAACAAAAGTTCATCGTCAGTACTTTGTTATATACCCTGTTGTTGGCAATGACAGAGGTCAAACGTTTTCGGTAAGTCTTCACAAGGTTTTTCACACACTGTTGCTGGTATTTTGGGCCCTTCCTCCATGCAGATCTCCTCTAGAGCAGTGGATGTTTTGGGGCTGGTCACTGGGCAACACGGACTTTCAACTCCCTCCAAAGATTTTCTATGGGGCTGAGATCTGGAGACTGGCTAGGCGCACTCCAGACCTTGAAATGCTTCTTACGAAGCCACTCCTTCATTGCCCGGGCGATGTGTTTGGGATCATTGTCATGCTGAAAGACCCAGCCACGTTTCATCTTCAATGCCCTTGCTGATGGAAGGAGGTTTTCACGTCAAAATCTCACGATACATGGCCCCATTCAATTCTTTCCTTTACACAGATCAGTCCGTCCTGGTCCCTTTGCAGAAAAACAGCCCCAAAGCATGATGTTCCACCCCCATGCTTCACAGTAGGGTATGGGTGTTCTTTCTCCTCCAAGCATGACAAGTTGAGTTTTTACTAATAAAGTTCTATTTTGGTTTTTATCTGACCATATGACAGATCTCCCAATCCTCTCTGGACCATCCAAATGCTCTCTAGCAAACTTCAGACGGGCCTGACATGTTCTGGCTTAAGCAGGGGGACACGTCTGGCACTGCAGGATTTGAGTCCCTGGCGGCGTAGTGTGTTACTGATGGTAGCCTTTGTTACTTTGGTCCCAGCTCTCTGCAGGTCATTCACTAGGTCTCCCCGTGTGGTTCTGGAATTTTTGCTCACCGTTCTCGTGATCATTTTGACCCCACGAGGTGAGATCTTGCGTGGAGCCCCAGATCGAGGGAGATCAGTGGTCTTGTATGTCTTCCATTTTCTAATAATTGCTCCCACAGTTGATTTCTTCACACCAAGCTGCTTACCTATTGCAGATTCAGTCTTCCCAGCCTGGTGCAGGTCTACAATTTTGTTTCTGGTGTCCTTTGACCGCTTTTGGTCTTCGCCATAGTGGAGT
This sequence comes from Pholidichthys leucotaenia, assembly GCA_020510985.1. Lineage (NCBI taxonomy): Eukaryota > Metazoa > Chordata > Actinopteri > Cichliformes > Pholidichthyidae > Pholidichthys > Pholidichthys leucotaenia. Next base: position 267,467,154 of record CM035843.1, read on the forward strand.
TTGGAGTCTGACTGTTTGAGGTTGTGGACAGGTGTCTTTTATACTGATAACGAGTTCAAACAGTTGCCATTAATACAGGTAATGAGTGGAGGACAGAGGAGCCTCTTAAAGAAGTTGTTACAGGTCTGTGAGAGCCAGAAATCTTGGTTGTTTGTAGGTGACCAAATACTTATTTTACCGAGGAATTTACCAATTAATTCATTAAAAATCCTTCAATGTGATTTTCTGGATTTTTTTTTTCTCATTTTGTCTCTCATAGTTGAGGTATACCTATGACGAAAATTGGAGACCTCTCTCATCTTTTAAGTGGGAGAACGTGCACAATTGGTGGCTGACTAAATACTTTTTTTCCCCACTGTATATCTGCTGGCAGATATACCATTATCACCTGAAATAAACTTCATACGCATCAGCAGCTGAGGAGGAGTCACCAAAAACCAACGTTCACTTGAGCGAGATCTCTTTATTCTATCTGCTGAATAATGAGATGGTTCTAGCCTTAAAGTATGCCACAATTTGTTTCATGTTTAAAACCACTTCATACCGCTGATTAGAGCTATAGAATTACAGAGAATTAATATTCCTCTTTTCATTAAATTCAGTTTTATTTTAGAGTAATTTAGAAGTCCTTTTTCATACAACTAGGTTCACAATTTTCTTCATAAATTGGCGTTCAATTTTCTATAAATTCATACTAAAGTTCTGTGGTTCTACAGATGCGGTTGCACTCTGCTGATCAACAATCAGCTATACACTGAATGTGAGGCAATACATGGTCATTTTTCTCTATCAACAAATTATTTGAATGTAATGTCATTTAATCAGAGTTTCATTAATAAAATTTATTAACTGTATGAGAGAAGTTGTTGAGATTTTATCCTTTTCATGTGTCTGTTTATGAAGTCACCCAGTAAAGAATTCATGAATATTTTGAGACTGATTGATTAATGGTATAAAGATTAATGGTTAATAAATTGTCCAAAAGTGGACTGGTGCCCTAAACGAGTGCATTATTCTCTTATTTGGTGAGTGGTGTGGTGACTGCGTAAACCTGTCCCCCGCCCCCCCCCCCCCCAACACACACACAGCTCTGAATGATTTAATTAATCTTTGTACCTTATCACACTTATAATTAACGCTACAGCACTAATGTGCATACCTGAAACTAGTTCCCTGCCCCATCAACTGATTGCTATTGGTTCCACTCATTTACAGTGGTGTGAAAAAGTGTTTTCCCCCTTCCTGATTTCTCATTTTTTTGCATGTTTGTCACACTTAAATGTTAAATATTAGACAAAGATACGACAAGTAAACACAGAATGCAGTTTTTAAATGAAGGTGTTTATTATTAAGGGGAAAAAAAACCAAATCTACATGGCCCTGTATGAAAAAGTGATTGCTCCCTAAACCTAATAACTGGTTGGGCCACCCTCAGCAGCAACAGCTGCAATCAAGCGTTTGTGATAACTGGCAATGAGTCTTTTACAGCAATGTGGAGGAATTTTGGCCCACTCATCTTTGCACAATTGTAATTCAGCCACAATGGAGGGTTTGCAAGCATAAACGGCCTTTTTAAGGTCATGCCACAGCATCTCAATCGGATTCAGGTCAGGACTTTGACTAGGCCACTCCAAAGTCTTCATTTTGTTTTTCTTAAGCCATTCAGAGGTGGACTTGCTGGTGTGTTTTGGATCATTGTCCTGCTAACCCAAGTGCCCTTCAGCTTGAAGTCATGAACAGATGGCCAGACATTCTCCTTCAGGATTTTTTTTGGTAGACAGCAGAATTCATGGTTCCATTTACCACAGCAAGTCTTCCAGATCCTGAAGCAGCAAAACAGCCCCAGACCATCACACTACCACCACCATATTTTAATGTTGGTATGATGGTCCTTTTCTGAAATGCTGTGTTACTTTTACACGGATGTAATGGGACAACACACCTTCCAAAAAGTTCAACTTTCTGTCTCATCAGTCCACAGAGTATTTTCTAAAAAGTCTTGGGGATCATGAGATGTTTTCTGGTAAAACTGAGACGAGCTTTGCTGTTTTTTTTGCTCAGCAGTGGTTTTCATCTTGGAAACTCTGCCATGCAGGCATTTTTTGCCCAGTCTCTCTTATGGTGGAACTCATGAACACTGACCTTAACTGAGGCAAATGAAAGCTGCAGTTCTTTGAATGTTGTTGTGGGGTCTTTTCTGACCTCTTGGATGAGTCATCACTGTTCTCGGGGTAATTTTGGTCGGTCGGCCACTCCTGGGAAGGTTCACCACTGTTCCATGTTTTTGCCATTTGTGGATAATGGCTCTCACTGTGGTTCGCTGGAGTCCCAAAGCTTTAGAAATGGCTTTATAACCTTTTCCAGACTGATAGATCCCAATTACTTTGTTTCTCATTTGTTCCTGAATTTCTTTGAATTGCAGCATGATGTCTAGCTTTTGAGGATCTTTTGGTCTACTTCACTTTGTTAGGCAGGTCCTATTTAAGTGATTTCTTGATGAGAACAGGTGTTAGCAGTAACAGATGCTGGGTGTGGCTCGAGAAGTTGAACTCAGCTTTTCAAAGGATGTGATAAACCCACAGTTAATTTATGTTTTTTTTTTTGGTGGAGGGGGGTCACTTTTTTCACACAGGGCCATGCAGGTTTGGATTTTTTTACTCTTAATAATAAACACCTTCATTTAAAAACTGCATTTTGTGTTTACTTGTGTTATCTTTGTCTTATATTTAAATTTGATGATCTGAAACATTTAAGTGTGGCAAACATACAAAAAAAATGAGAAATCAGGAAGGGGGCAAACACTTTTTCACACCACTGTAGATTTTCTTTATCCTAAAACAGTATCTACAAATTCACAAAACTGCAAAGATTTCGGCATGCAAAGCAAGAAAGTATAGGAATCTCGTTTATTGTGTGTGACATTTTTAGCACCTATGAAAGACGGACTGAGGGGTTCATTGTTTTGAAGGCCTTCATTTTGAGTATACATACAGTATATAAGACTTTATCAGGATTCACAAACATGTTACAGAAATAAGGGCAAATACTGAGACAAATCTGTATGCTTGCACACAAGGCCAAGACCAGGCGTTCTCTCGAATTATATTAACATTTTAGATAACATGGCTCCACTGGCATTAAACTTCACTTTTACCACTCATCAGATGAAATCATGGAAGCTCTGGAGTGTTGCTCTGCAGCATCGCCCATGGAACAGCTGGCAGATGTACAGAATGAAATGTGAAGCTTGGTTGCAAATGTGAATTATGCATTAAGCAAACACCCACAATATTGACACAACAAACATGCATGGAATTTAATCACAACAGAGTTCCATTCCAGAAAAATGCCTCACTTTGTGTCAGTGAATCAGTAACTCTTATTGTCTCTTATTTTGTTTCTGACCGGACCCCCTGACAGAAAGCTGAAGCATATAAAGGACCTTCAATGTGAAGCACACTGGAATGGTTTAGACTCCGGTTTGTGCTCAAGAAAGCGTCTGGATTCACTGGGGTGGTTTAGATGAAGACGGCGGGAGAGAAACTGCAAAAAGCATCGCAAAAGCACCTCTCTGTCTCAGTCTATTTTTCCTCCAGCACACCCACACGACTGATCCGATACTTGATCCAAGCCTTGTGGATGTGTGAACGGCCAAAAGAGAACAGATACACGCTAAATGCTGCCACTGTTCTGTCTGTCTTCAACACACAAGCTCACCTGCGCTTTTATGCAGACAAACCCTTGATAAATCCTCTTCTCCCTGCTGCTCAGTTTGAGAGGACGGCAGTATTGCACTTTACTCTTCTGGCACAAAATGGGAAAGGCAAGGAAGTGGCAGTCATTTGAAAGCAATAAGAGCCATGACGCAGAAACATGGCTACAATGCACTGAGAGGGTGGGGCAAGGACAGGTAGTGGCCAGTTCACTGACTTGTTGCCAAGTGTTTCAGTAAAGCACATAACCACTCAACCATTTCCACTATCCTTGAATTTTCACATAGTTCAGAAGGTCTGCACTCTTATCTCTTGCCTTAAATCTTTGAGAATGCACACTCACAAAAGAACCTACCCCAATTTTCAATATTTATGAAGATACACCCCAACAAATAAATTGTCTTGAGACTTCCAAACATGGAAGTGCAGCCCAGCCTCCTAAACATTAAGAGGAGATTTACTTTGATTTTCACAATAAGTGGAAGGACAAAATCCTCACAGCATGGACTTCATTTGGAGCAAGCAAAGCCCAATTTGTCGTTGTGAGGGAAAGTAAGGCTAAGTGTGTGTTTGTGTGGTAGCCACAGTGACGACCTCTGATCAGCGTAGTCTTCCCATAGGTGTCTGATTCCTTCTCCTGGCTGGATCAACCCAACCCCCATCAGTTTTCTTTTTCGGGTTTGTTTGTTGCTTGTGTGTCACTGAACCTGTTGCGTAATGCTTATAAAAGATTTAAAGGGACAGACAAGCTTCTGAACAGGTTCACAGTGGAAGAAGCAGGAACGCATGTCAGCCATATATATTGGAAACTGGAAGATAGTCAAGACAATAAACTGCTGAAAGTAACATGAGTGATAAGGAATTTAATAACTTAACGATGCACCTTTCACCAACTTGTAATGATTTCTCTATTTCTAACTGCCAGTGCTTATAGTAACTGTCATCTTCCATATAGTTATATTCACCAAAATAAATATGAAGGTAGCGTTAACATAAAGCACGATATACTGTCAGCAGGTTTAGAAGAGAGAGAGGGAGAGAGACTTGGACACAGGCCGCTGACGCATTAGCTGCAATGCAGACCCACAGGCAGTCGCACGTGCCCTTGCATCATTTCAGAATGTCTTGAGCTTCGGCCTTCAAGCCACAAGCCTGCGATAACCTCCCTCCCTATCTTATGACTTATGCTGTTATCCAGTTTGCCTTCATCAACACAAACACACAGGGTGTCAGGCAGATACAGATATCACTGAGGCTGAGCAGCTCTTTTTAGTGGCAGTCCAGAGTGAGTGAGAGGGTAAAAACATTCTACAGGCCATAATTAACTATGATTTCATAAAAAGAAGGTAAACAGTGTTGTGAAAAAGTATTTGCCCCTTCCTGATCTTATGTTTTTTGCATATTTGTCAACTTCAAATATTTCAGATCATCAAAACAAATGTTCATATTACACAAAGATCTTCTTCTTCTTCAGGTGCTCCCTTTAGGGTTTGCCCCAGCGGATCATTTGCCTCAAACTCACACTAACCCTTGCATCTTCCTCTGTAACACCAACCCTCTCCATGTCCTCCTTCACTACATCCATGTATCTTCTCTGTGGTCTCCTCTTTTCCTCCTGCCTGGCAGCTCCATCTTCAACATCCTTTGTCCAATAAGTGTTTGCCCCCTTCATGATTTCTCATTTTTTGTATGTTTGTGACACTTAACTAATTTAAATATAAGACAAAGATAACACAAGTAAACACAAAATGCAGTTTTTAAATGAAGGTGTTTATTATTAAGGGTAAAAAAAAAAAATCCAAACCTTACATGGCCCTGTGTGAGAAAAGCTCCCCCACCCCCCCCCGTAAAACATAATTAACTGTGGTTTATCACATCTTTGGAAAGCTCAGTTCAATTTCTCTAGCCACACACAGGCCTGATTACTGCCACACCTGTTCTCAATCAAGAAATCATTTAAATAGGACCTGCCTGACAAAGTGAATTAGACCAGAAGATCCTCAAAAGCTAGACATCATGCTATGATCCAAAGAAATTCAGGAACAAATGAGAAACAAAGTAACTGAGATCTATCAGTCTGGAAAAGGTTATAAAGCCATTTCTAAAGCTTTGGGACTCCAGTGAACCACAGTGAGAGCCATTATTCACAAATGGCAAAAACATGGAACAGTGGTGAACCTTCCCAGGAGTGGCCTGCTGATCAAAATGACCCCAACAGCGCAGCGACGACTCATCCAAGAGGTCACAGAAGGCCCCACAACAACATCCAAAGAACTGCAGGCCTCACTTGCCTCAGCTAAAGTCAGTGTTCATGACTCCACCATAAGAAAGAGACTGGGCAAAAATGGCCTGCATGGCAGAGTCTCAAGACAAAAACCACTGCTGAGCAAAAAGAACATCAAGGCTTGTCTCAGTTTTCCCAGAAAACATCTTGATGATCCCCAAGAATTTGGGGAAAATACTCTGTGGACTGATGAGACAAAAGTTGAACTTTTTGGAAGGTGTGTGTCCCATTACATCTGGCGTAAAAGTAACACAGCATTTCAGAAAGGAACATCATACCAACAGTAAATGTGGTGGTGGTAGTGTGATGTCTGACGCTGTTTTGCTGCTTCAGGACATGGAAGACTTGCTGTGGTAAATGGAACCATGAATTCTGCTGTCTACCAAAAAATCCTGAAGGAGAATGTCCGGCCATCTGTTTGTGACTTCAAGCTGAAGCGCACTTGGATTCTGCAGCAGGACAATGATCCAAAACACCAGCAAGTTCACCTCCGAATGGCTTAAGAAAAACAAAATGAAGACTTTGGAGTGGCCTAGTCAAAGTCCCGACATGAATCCAACTGAGGTGCTGTGGCATGACCTTAAAAAAGGCGGTTCATGCTCGAAAACCCTAAAATGTGGCTGAATTACAACAATTCTGCAAAGATGAGTGGGCCAAAATCCCTCCACAGCGCTGTAAAAGTCTCATTGCCAGTTATCACAAACGCTTGATTGCAGTCGTTGCTGCTAAGGGTGGCCCAAACAGTTATTAGGTTTAGGGGGGAATCACTTTTTCACACAGGGTGGTAGGTTTAGATTTTTCTTCCCTTAATAATAAACACCTTCATTTAAAAACTGCATTTTGTGTTTACTTGTGTTATCTTTGTCTAATATTTAAATTTGTTTGATGATCTGAAACATTTAAGTGTGAAGAACATGCAAAGAAATGAGAAATCGGGAAGGGGGCAAACACTTTTTTTACACCACTGCATATCCACTATCCCTCCTCTACACATGCCCAAACCATCTCTACCTTGCCTCACTTACTTTGTCTCCAAACTGCTCAACCCGAGCTGTCCCTCTGATATATTCAAAGTACTCCTTCCACCTTCTCAACACACTCTCGCCATTTGTTAGTACATTACCATTTCTGTCCTTATCAGCTAACCTGCTGTACATCCTTTCCAGCTCGATCTCACTGTCTAGTCAATCGATACAGTCCTTTTCTCCGTCCTTAGAGTTCAGCCTCTCAGACAACTCACTATATGCCTTTTCCTTTGCCTTTGCCACCCTCTCTCTTTGCATGCACCTAGATTCCAAATACGTCTGTCTACTTTCTTCATCTCCCTGACTATCCCACTTTTTCTTTGCTAACCTCTTCCTTTGGATACTTTCCTGTACCTCCTCATTCCACCACCAAGTCTCCTTGTCTTCCTTCCTCTGAGTACTGGATACACCACATACTGTACCTTTCTACTGTTTCCCTCAATACTTTTGCTGTACTTTTCCAGTCATCTGGTAATTCTTCCCTACCACCCAAAGTCTGTATCAACTCCTTCCTGAACTCCGTGCAACCTTGTTCCTTCTGTAACTTCCCCCACTTAATCTTTGGCTCTGCCTTCACCATTTTCCTCTTCTTGCTTTACAAAGTCATCCTACAGACTACCATCTGATGCTGTCTAGTTACATTTTCCCCTGCCACCACCTTGCAGTCTCCTATCTCTTTCAGACTTCTCCTTCTGCGTAGGATGTAGTCCACCTGTGTGCACCTTCCTCCACTCTTGTAAGTCACCCTATGTTCCTCTCTTTTCTTGAAGTATGTGTTCACCACAGCCATTTCCATCTTTTTAGGAAAATCCACAACTACCTGTCCTTCCACATTTCTCTCCTTAAGACCATACCTACCCAAAACCTCCTCATCACCTCTGTTCCCTTCACCTACATGTCAATTAAAGTCCACTCCAATCACCACTCTCTCCCCCCTGGGAACACTCTCTACCCACTTCATTCTACTTACTCAGAATTCCTCTTTCTCTCTTACCTGACATCCAACTTGTGGGACATACGCACTGATAACATTCAACATCACACCTTTGGCTTCAAGCTTCAAACTCAAGATTCTGTCTGACTCCCTCTTTATCTCCTTCACATATTCTTCCTTCAATATTACTCCTACTCCATTTCTTTCTATCTACACCATGGTAGAACAGTTTAAATCCACTTCTAGTGCTCCTAGCCTTGCTTCCCTTCCATCTGGTTTCTTGAACACATAGTATATCTACCTTTCTTCTCTCCATCATATCAGCCAACTCTTTGCCTTTACCAGTCATAGTCCCTACATTTAACGTCCCTACTCTCACCTCCACACTTCCACCTTTCCATTTCTCTCTCTCCCTCCTAACACGCCTTCCCCCCTCCTCCTCCTCGATCTTCGACCAACAGTAGCCCAATTTCCACCGGCACCCTGTCAGTTAACAGCACCGGTGGTGGTCGTTGTTAACCCAGGCTTCAACTGATCTGGTATGAAAGTCTCATCCGTCGTGATCCGCATGTTTGATTTGGCAAAGGTTTTACATCGGATGCCCTTCCTGGCACAACTCTTCCCATTTACCCAAGCTTGGGACCGGCACTAGGAGTACATTGGCTTGTGCACCCCCTGTGGCTGGGTTGTTAATATCACACAAAGATAACCTCAGTAAATACCAAATGCAATTTTTAAATGATGACTTAATTTATTAAGGGAAAAAAGCTATCCAAACCTACCTGGCCCTATGTGAAAAAGTAATTGCTCCCATCCTTGTTACCTCGTACATCATGAATTAACTGTAATTAACCTCATTTTTGGGAAAGCTGAGCTCAGTTCACTAGCCACACTCACACCTGATTACTGCCAGACCTGTTGAATCAAGAAATCACTTAAATAGAACTTGTCTGATAAAGTGAAGCAGGCTTAAAGATCTCAAAAAGCAAGACTTCATGCCGCGATCTAAAGAAATTCAAGAACAGATGAGAAATAAAACCCAAAACAACATCTAAAGAACTGCAGGCCTTGCTTACCTCAGTTTGGACACTGGTCCATGATTCAACAGTAAGAAAGAGACTGGGCAAAAATGGCATCCAAGGGAGAGGTCCAAGGCTAAAACCACTGCTGACGAAAAAGAACACAAAGGCTCATCTCAAATTTGCCAAAAAAAACATCTTGATGATCCCCAAGACTTTTAGGTAAATATCCTGTGGATTGAGGCAAAAGTTGGAACTTTTTGGAAGGCGTGCCTCCCCTTATATCTGGCTTAAAACTAACACAGGATTTCATCAAAAGAAAATCATGCCAACAGTCAAACATGGTGGTGGTAGTGTGATGGACTTGCCATAATGATGGAACCATGAATTCTGCTCTCTACCAGAAAATCCTGAAGGAGCATGTCAGGCCATCAGTTCATGACCTCAAGCTCAAGCCCTCCAATGTTGCTGAATTACAACAATTCTGCAAGGACGAATGGGCCAACATTCCTCAACAATGATGTAAAAGACTCATTGCCAGTTATCACAAATGCTTGATTACAGTTGTTGACGCCAAGGGTGGTACAACCTGTTATTAGGTTGAGGGGGCAATTACTTTTTGACATAGTTTTTTCCCTTAATAAATGAAATCATCATTTAAAAATTGCATTTTGTATTCACTTGAATTATCTTTGTCTAATAAACTCTGTTTGATGACCTGAAATATTTAAGTGTGACAAATATGTAAAAATCAGGAAGGGGCAAATGCTTTTTAAAACCCCAAAGCCTTTAAGAAACATGGATGTGGAAATATTTTGCTTGCAACAAAATAAAAAAAAAGTGCTAAAGCCAATATTTCTCATAAGGAGTTTCTTTCTTTCTTTCTTTCTTTCTTTCGCTACATCAGCGTATCGTTAATAATATCAGGGAACAGTGTTTGAAACAGCTCAGATGTTGAAGTCCAGCTGTTTGCTTGACTTAAGCCAATAAAGTACTGCTGTGCAGTTTGCAGATCCTAGAGAGCCCCTCCCATCCAATAGGAATCCAGCTTTGGCACAATGGCCTGTGATGCTGCAGCTTTAGGAACTCCAGTGCATGTGAACTGGAGAGAAGCCAAGGCAGAAGTCACCAAGAGAACAAGGTAAACAACCCTCGCTCTCTCTTCTATCGCTGCTTCCATCTTTTCGTCTTTCTCACTCTTTGATCCTCAGCCATGAAATATATCCCCTTCTGTTTGTCCAGGACGGAGAGTGAGTTTGACAAACAGACAAAAAAAAGATAGAGAAAGGGGTGAAAGCTGTATGCTAGTAAAAGAAAAGTCCAGCCCAGAAAGTACTGCGTCACTATCTCCGTACTCCCCTAACTACGCAGAAACAAATGTGTCTTGGGAAGGGTTTTGCCAAATCCCGATGGCCCTTGAGAGTGAAAACAAATCAAATAACAAAAGTGCCACTAGCCAGAGAGTGTTATCTGAAAACAAAATACTGCTGAATCCCAACATGCCTTATTTACATCCATGTAAGTATAAAAACTTGACCTGCAGTGAACACTTGATCACATTTACATATATTTGCATATGTGGCAAGATAAAAAATTTCATTCTGTTTACTGAATTTATTAAAAAGACCCATTTTGCCATTTCATTCCAGGTCCTTTCAACCTGGCTGAATCTGTACGTCTATATAATGGCGCATTACAGGTATAATACTACTTCATAATACGTCAAGAGGACACCGTGCAGGGTTGTATTCCCCTATTTCCACCATTATAATCATTGTATTCTCCGAGGTAGTGGAGGCTAGAAAATCAGAGAAGGAAAACGCTGTTTGAAAACCTCAATGATTCTGTGCAAAACATCCCCGAAAGAGCTTTGCTGTGATATTTTCAACCTTCGAGAATATTCGATTGTTAACCCTTTGGCCAGACTTCTGCCCGCCGACACACACTTGAGGCTGCCATCATAACAAGACCCAGTGAAACTGTGTCACATCTTCAGCATCCATGTTGAAACTAGCCCACAGTACTACATGGCGCACACTCTTTCTCTCTCTCTCTCACACACACACACACACACACACACACACACACACACACACACACTCTCACACATCCACACACACTTATAGCAGCGACAGTCAGAGTACATCAAAACTACCAAGGAGGAAGAGGAAGAGCAGGAGGAAGTCGAGGCTGTCCAAAACCACTGTGTCCACTCCAGATGGAGAACGACTGATGATGACTCTGGGCTTCTGTTATCTCAGCTTCTGTTTCTCCCGACATGAAAAAGTGACGTAGCAACTAATCCAAAATCTCTTTCTCTTTCCCTCTCTGTTTCTCACTCTGACTTACTCTCCCTCCCTCTCTGCATCTCCCTCTCGCTTCCTTTCTGCTTGCCTCTGTATTTCCATCCTGTTGAGACAGCAGAACTGCTATTAGATTGTTACTACGAACTAACACACATGCACAGAAAGAAAACAGACCTCACACAAGTGCATGTGTACGTGCGCGTTCACACACGCACATGCACTGCTGTGCACACGCGCGCATGATCACGCAATTCCTCTTCCTGAGTGTGACGCAGCACTTAATTCTCTGTGCTTTTACACCACTGTTGTGGGTACACAAAAACAGCTTCTTGATCAGGCTGAGCCACAAACACACTTGCTAGCTGCCACAGAAGCCATGTGAGCATGAGCAGGCTGCAATTAAAGGAACCCTACCACCATGTCTTCCCTGTCCCCAACTCAGTGACGCTGCTGTGTTCCCATTTCCCCCCATGTCCCCCTGTAATTGGGTCGCTTCCTCTCTGCTGCCCTCTTCTCTGGTGCTCTCGCCACTCTGCTCTCGGTTAGAGACGTACTCTGGCTCCTCTGTCAGTGAGGCTGAGCTGACTGAGCCTCCTCGATCACCTGACATCCCACTGGTTTTAAAGGCACATCACCAGAGAGTGCATTAGTTGCATAAGCTCTCGGATGGGCCTTTGACATTCTAATACTGTTTAATGAGGAGTCAAACTGTACTCTAAATAAGAACCAAAGGGAAAATTTACAAGGTAATCAATTTTGCAGAGTGTTCTGCCTCTTTCATTAATGACCTCATCCTGTTCAAATGGTGATTCAGCACACCAAGTGCAGCAAGTTGCTCATTTAGTGTGACTAAGTTTTACTTCCAGAGTGGAGCAGGAAAATGAATGCAGTGTCAGGTGACTGATCGTCATAGGTGGGTAACAGCATTCTGAGTATGACAATGGAAGGATAGGAATAGGACTACCACATGTACTCCCATCAGCAGTGTTGCCCTGATAGAACAAAGGAGCACTGTTTTATCAGCTCACATTTACCCTGGCTTCACACTGACTCCGGACCCGGTCCGTTACGTCTGCGATCTGGACTCCACAGCAAGTAGTTCCCATTCTCGTCAATTTTCTAATCCTCACCTGGTCCGGGCCACTGTGGAACGAAACCGACTCGTCAGATTTGATTCGCTAATGAAACGCAACAACTCTATTTTTGACAGATGCCGAATCCAATCCGCAAGGAAATGCCACGGCATCTCGTGATATTTAATAGCCATTTGTTCATTAAAAATGATTTAAGGATTGTCCATTATTTTCTGAGGTCTACTCCTTCACCACTGTGTCAGAGAGGGTAAAAACTTGACTTAACATACAAACACTTCATAGGATTAAAATTAACAGGCTACTTACGTTTTATTTAGACCTTCAAAATTCAGGTGGAGAGCTGCTACATCATTGGTTCATCTCGGTCACTCTTGGGCCTTTCTCAAGATCTCGCATAATTTTGTATAATTCTCGTGCGATCTTATATTTCACACTCCATTCTTATCCATGCCGCTACAAAACACAAACGGAGCTGGTAAGGATGAACGCAAGGGAACATCCGCACTACATCTGCAATGGACTGCATCCGGAGTCAGTGTAAAGCCAGGGTAAGAATTGCCCTCATCAGAGATGCAGACGCATGCCCTGGAGCCTTATCCTAATTGGGGCGGAAGTCAAGGGTAACTATCTCCCTCCCTATTGTAATGAAAATGTCCAGATTAACTAGAACCAGACCCTACCAATCTTCAAGGGCAAAGGCAGGGTCAAGGTCATTTCGTATTTGGATGTTGTATGACATTATAGCCTCTATTCAAAATCTGCTGGCACTAAACCTGATAATAAAGGCGTCATAACACAAGTTTAAAGGATAGTGTGTGGTAACCTAATTTCAAACCTTCATGATCCTGAAGGTCAAAGCCAAGGTCAAGGTCATTTGACATTTGCTATGTGCCTAAGACACCGTTCTAACGTGTGCAAATTTCTTGCCCTTAGCTCTAATAATAAAGTCACTATTAGCCCAGATCGATTTGGATCTTTTTTTTGACCCTGTGACCTTGACCTTTGACCTTATGACCCCAAAAACAGCAACATATGCTAAATCTGAGGTTCACAAGTATACCAAGTTTGGTGATCCTAGCCCTTCATTCCTTCTCAAGTTACAGTCCGGACAGACAAACAAACAGGCAGTTTGGATAGTTATAGTACAATGTAGTTTTACTAAAAGGATATAGGGAAAATAGATAAAAACTAACTGTGAAATAATAAACAGACAATAAAATTCATGTAAATGTTCCCTATTTGAGAAACTGTGTCTGTATCTTTAAAAGGCTTGACCTTTATCTTATTAATAGTCCGTTTTAGTCCAGTCAATCATTAGCAGAGTTTATTTTCAGAACTTGGGTAACAGTTTATTTAAATGTCCACATACCTTGAGAAGACGACTCTTCATTTATAAAGCAAACAGGTGAAAGTCACTGTATGGAGATAAAAAACAAAGCTGCATTTATTAAAATTATTAATTCACTCCTGCATGATGTGACAAAATCAACCATGCTGATATGTGGCGAGGCAAAAAAGGAACTTAAAAATACTGTTGCATGCTGTAGTTAAAACAAGTTGAACAAACTATGAATGATTTTTCAACATAAAAAGCAAGTGTATTTAAAATTTTATTTAAAAATAATGCAAAAAGGAACATGCAGGGCAATTATAGGAACAAGCTTGGTCTGTCTCTTTCATGAGCTTGCCTCTTTTATTAGGTTGCTCTACATTTTGGAAGCATAAAAAGTCCCATTCATGTGTTTGGCTGAAACTAAAGCTTTGTCTCAGTTAACAAAAGATAAACAAAGTTTCAGTCTGTGCCAGGTCTCCACCACACCTTAATTCCTGTGCTGGAATTTGGTCTCTGTTCACTCAGACCTTCTAGATTTGCTTAAATACTGAAGCACAAACTGTTATCTTTTCATGACATAAATTTTCCATTTTCATTATTCTCAGTTTAGGAGTTTAGATTTTTATCCGGCTGTAATTCTTCCCTAAAGCACTTGTAGTTCGGAATGTCCTAATTCCCCAATGGAGTCCTAGAACATGAAGCCCAAAGCTTCACCTTACAGGACCGAGGAAAGAGAGCAAAGCTGAAAGAATCAGCTTTCGCCCTAGAGTTATATGGGAGATGTAAGGGATCTGAGGTATCAAAGCATATTTGCTCTGCTCAGACTGGTGTAGATGCCGAGGGTATCGATCAGAGGATTGAGGTCTATCTGCTCCACCAAGATAAATATGTCCTCTGCCTAAATGTTGGATCCTATGCCAGGAGACCGAAAACATAGAGGAATACTGAATGCAGGTTGAACTTGAGTATCTGCTGCATTGCCAGCTAAGAAATAAACATACTTCAAAAAGTAGCATTTCAAATATAAGGCAATTTAGGCATTTAATGTTTCCAGGGCTTGACATTAACACTGGCCAAATGCCTGCAGCTCAGTTACTCTTCCTAGCCACTTTGGCAAATGACAGATTCTGTTATACTGTACTGTATAATCTCTGCAGAAGACCAGAAGTAATAAGCCTGTTGCACAATATAATCACCAGTTTATTTGAAAAAAGTCACAATTTTACCATAAGCAAGACAGAAACGTAAGTGGAAACAAACACAAATCTGTAAGATTAAAGATGCAAAATTACCACAAGAAGATACAGAATTATCCAAAAGTTACAAATTTGCAATAATCAAGTTGCAAATTTTTGATAAAATCACGCAAACTTACCACAAACATGTTTGCATATTTATGAGAAAAAGCAAAAAGAAGAAAAGCAGGGACAAATTTATAAGAATAAAGTCACAAATTTACATGAAAAATGCTAATTTATGAGGAAAAAATTAATACAACATACAAGAAAAAAGAAGCTGCACATTCACAAGCCCAAAGTACCTTCACAGATGCAGTCAAGTTCCTTTTAACAGAACACTGCCCAGTTTCCGATAAGACCAGCCACTCCTCCATATTATGCTCATCCAGGTTTTGCTGTAACTGAAATAGGGTCAGTATTCTGGACCGATGTTCAGAGCAGTCAGAACCCAATCCCAGACTTGGAGGTACAGGTTTACCTAACCCCTTTAGCCAAATCTTAACCTGAGGCAGCTCCAGTGTGAAGCAGAGTCCCAAATCTCTCTGGGAGACAGTTTCCAGAACCTGAGCTGTGCCTCCTGATTAGCCTGACTAACTAGTGTTACAGTGACCTCGGCCCTGTGCTATTCTTTCGTTTTCTTAACTGCCTAATCCTTTTCAGGCCATGGGTGATCCGGAGCCTTGGGCAAGACAGGCGCACTAGTGCTAACTAATTTTAGGAGACCCTACCATGTAAAAACTGCCCCAACAACGTAGCTCTTGGGATCACTGTAAAAGGCATATCCTATACAATAAGAGCATCTTGCCCACCTGTCTGGCTGGACCATCAGTTGAACACAACTGCAAGGAGAGATATCAAAGGCATACTTAAAAGTCCCACAGAAAATAAGAGCACTCTGAGGCAAGGGCAATATCCCCCACCTCCGTTTTCTTTGAAGATCCCAATATATCACTGAAGGAGAGCAGTTTTCAACTTTTCCATATAATTATTGGGGCAGAACCAAATTACGATAAGCCTGTCATCCATGAATATACAACAAAAATAGTTGTATACAACCCATAGTGGTAGGTCAGGATCCCAGGGTGAACCTGTGTAGCAAGTTTGGTGAGCCTAGCATTCTTTGCTGTTGAGATATAGTTTACATGCCGTTTTGATGCTGACCTTTGACCTTGCTATCAAAAAAACCATAGTCACACTTCAGGGTCAAAGGGTGAGCCTGGCTACAAAGTTTGGTGACCCTAGCTTTACTCGTTATATAGTAATAGGGCACAGATATGGCAACCTTGACCTTTTGACTCCAAACCTATAGTCCTAGTTCAGTTTCACAGGATGAACATGTGTACCAGGTTGTGTAGCCCTAGCTTTACTTATTCTATAGTAATTCAGTAAAAGGAATATTAACTGTGACATTTGACCTTTTGGGCCCAAACCCATAGTCAGGTCAGGGTGTAAGCCATCCAAGATCTGTCTTAGAGACAACTATGGTATCAATTTGAAATGCCTACAGCATTTCTTTCAGTAGTCATCATGTTTACAAGATTTAGGGTAAAACTGATCTCTGACCTTAACTTCAAGGTCTATTATTCCTGTAAAGATCATCTGATCTGAGTCAAATTGCAATATGTGCATCATCGATGTATATCAAACCCTGGTACAAAGTTTCAAAACATTTGGAACAAAACTGTAGGAGGAGTTTATTTCACAAGACAGTTGCTGCCTATTCACTGAGGTGAAATAGGACATCATAAATTGGGCTATAACTCCTGCAAAAATAATCTGATTGGAGCCAAATTGCAATATGCACATCATCAGTGTATATCAAACCCTAGTACCAAGTTTCAAAACAGTCAGAACTAAACTGTAGGAGCTGATTTCACAAAGGTGAAAAACATCCCTAAATTATGATTTTTTTTTTTAACTTTAGTGGATAGAATATTATCCATATCAAGTGCAATTTTAAATTGGGTGCTTTCCTGTTATGGCTATTCTAGCATTTGTAAATATGTATGTAAGAATCAAATCACTGCAATTACTTTAGCAACGCTGATTTGAAAATTTGGATGATTCCAGTCTACATAAACTGAAAAAATAGATATTCTGCCATGACAATGGTTTGGACAGAGATGCACATACCCAAGTGCTGGTTCATCTTATGTGCTATTGAGGCTCCTCATCCAGTAGGCAGTGTGCTAATTTTAGCCACGTCATCTATCAGCCATGCCTGCTCTACTTCCTAAACCTTCATCTCTCTCTCTTGGAAAGGTGCCCAGTTCATTGATATTGTGTTTGGCTGCAATGGGAACTTGGGAGTAAAGTCCTACATGCAATGTATACTGTATATGTCTGTCTCTTGTACAGTAAAATGTCTGAAGTTTAAATAAAAATAGATGCTGTAATACTGTTTTTTGTGATTACCTGCAGGGGTCAGCTTTTCTCCAAGCACCATGAACTACTGTATGTGAAAGAGATGTTTTCTGACATGGTAAACAATGCAGTACAATTCAAACAAATTAGCAGCTTCTGATATCAATGTCATACAGGCAACAGAAAATGAACTTTGAGCCACTGCTAACTTTCATGATTAGTGTTAAATGGAAATGACTGGCAACCACAGGCCACACCCTGCACTTAAACACTGCCAATATGCAGTTGCCCAAGAGTTATTCAGCTCTTCTGGCTTACTGACAGTATCTGACTCAAACAATGGCCTTCAGTAGTTTGCCATTTATTCTGATTGTACACCATGTACTGGCTGTTGTGAAATTTAGTTTT
The DNA here is from genome assembly GCA_020510985.1 of Pholidichthys leucotaenia. NCBI lineage: Eukaryota > Metazoa > Chordata > Actinopteri > Cichliformes > Pholidichthyidae > Pholidichthys > Pholidichthys leucotaenia. Next base: position 267,484,872 of record CM035843.1, read on the forward strand.
TTCCTTACCTTTTAAGGAAATCGATGCCTCATTTCCTTCTGTGAAAAGATGAATAGCAACATTATTCTACGAGGCAAAGCAATTCTCATTTCTAAGCTTGCCCCCGTTTCATCTAATGCCAACAGTGTTCATTATCACATTTGAACTGGTCAAAAAAAAAAAGAAAAAAATCAACTTGCTTTACTTCTGAACACGACCAATGGAATTTGGGATCACATTAGATGAAATTAATACGCTCAAACTTATGTCTCAACCTCACTCTGTATTGCAGCAAAACATCTCTCAGATATCGGACAAGATCCAAGAACACTGTTTTGGATAATAACTTTGTTGCTCCAGTACAAACTGTTCTGTAAACCTGGACCATTGCGCCATCCTGTGTTCCCTAAGAGCATTGCTTCCTGATGGTTTGTTTACATCGGGAATAAAAAGTGCGTATGACACAGAAACCTCTAGATGGATGTAGCGGAGTCAAGGCACTGACTCAACAGTTAAATGATCAATTCTGCGTTTTTTCCCCCAATAACTAAGTAATTAAATGATCCAAAGCATGCTACATATGTTTTAATTTTATTTTAATGTCTGAACAAAAACTGGAGTTTGTCATGTTAAGTAACTGCGTAATTCTATTATAATCACAGCATCACACGCTCTCACAGGTGTAATGTTAGAAAAATTAATGTCAGTAGGATAACAGGAACATTAACAAGGAGAAGTAACTGATTACTTAATAATCAACAATTACACATCCGATACCAAAACAGAAATGAATAAAAACCTAATCTTCCAACACTGTTGAAAAGAAAAAAAAAATCATGCCGAAACAGGACATCTACCTCATATATTATTTTTCATACGCAGTACCGCATGGATGCCCAGACCACTGTGAGGTAAATTCAAGTGCGCAACATCCTCCCGCAGCACGCATCCAGCGCACCTCTCCATCCCTGACTCCTCCTCTGCCCTCCACAAGAAAACAGGTTACTAATCCGCACAGGCATGTTCTATAAGGAAACAGTCCGGAGCCAGCACTCTGCACTTTGTTTGTTTCCGGGTAGCACTGGGAGGGGGGACAGGGGATCTGCGTACAGCCGTAATAATGAAATCAAAGAGATACATGTTTTAGCAGCTTTTAGGCTGATGTAGACATATAAGCAGTTGGGAAAAAAATAGCGTATACCTTTAAGCAAGTAAGGCGAAAATGCAGCATTAAAGCCGGTATAGTTGGCTATGTATAGTTTAATAATGGGGTAAAACCACGTTAGTAAACATAATTTAAACAGTCTCCCCTCATTATAGGCGCACTATAACCTAAACCCTTCTGAGACTACAGAGCCGATAGTTTCTTTGGGAGACGAAGGCTGCTTACCGTCGGCAGTTCTTTCGCGTGACTCTGCTTTCTTCTCTCTTACGACTCCGTCATACCAGGAATAACCCCCCCTTCAACCTGCTGGTTATTATTGAAGCCAGAGTGCCCCCCTACCCTAATGAAAACACCACTCCAACGACATTTTCACAGCAACAGACTCAAGCCGCGCCCACAGGCACACACCCCCGTTCCCTGATTGGTCGTCTCCCCGAAATGCGTCGACGGAATCACGTGGTTCTTAACGCACATTTACAAACATCATGCAGCAGTGTGGGGAGGACATGGAGGAAACACTGACTCCCAGCGTTTGCATACTGTATATGCCCATGCAGTTTCTATTGCTGCTATTCTTACACAGAGTGCGGTAGTAGGGTACTATAAAATGTTACTTCACTCCATGTAAATAATAGTACGGTAATACTATTCAGACACAATTTAAAGTGTTTTACAGACTGAGAAAAATAAATGACCTGTGAAAAATAAAAACTTTGGAACATAAAAGACATCAAAGTACACCAGAATAGTAAAAATGTAGACACAATTCCAGGGGTGTTAATGAAATCTCTTTGACGTGCTTTCATCAAATGACAGGGTTTAATTATTACAATACCCCCCCACCCCACCCCCACCCCCACCCCCACCCGGCAACTGAGGATCTGCCATCATACATGTCCATTTAAGAGTAATGGCTTTAAAAGCTAATCAGCCCAGTTCACCCCACCCCGTTCTTTTGTCATTTCAGAATTTTGTGGTTTGGGCCAGAAGCATTCTGAGGCCAACATCTTCGATAGTGAATATAGGCAGAGCTAATTAATGCAAAATTGGCTGAATATGAGAATGTAAAAGAATAAATAAAGCATTATAGGAGGGAGGGGTTTGTGATTTTAGTGACCAAAAGGCGATACAGTCAACATTCTGACCTCCTGGCCAGCAGGTGTCATACTTACACTTGCCCCATCTGGTTGGTAGAGACTGAGAACCCAGTTATGCAATTGGCTGTGACTGGCTATGACATCCTCACTGGCCATATAGCGTCTTCTTCTTCCGGCTGCTCCCTTTAGGGGTCACCACAGCGGATCATCTGCCTCCATCTCATTCTATACCTTGCACCTTCCTCTGTAACACCAACCCTCTCCATGTCCTCCTTTACTACATCCATGAATCTTCTCTGTTGTCTTCCTCTTTTCCTCTTGCCTGGCAGCTCAGTCTTCAATACAGTATCCTTTGTTCAGTCGATTCACTATCCCTCCTCTGCACATGTCCAAACGATCTCAGCCTTGCCTCTTTTACTTTGTCTCCAAACCGCTCAACCTAATTTGCCCCTCTGATTGACTTATTTCTAATCCTGTCCCTCCGAGTCACTCAGTGAGAATCTTAGCATCTTCAACTCTGCAACCTCCAGCTCTGCCTCCTGTCTTTTTGTCAGCGCCACTGTCTCTAAACCATACATCATAGTAGGTCTCACTACTATCTTGTAAATCTTCCCTTTCACTCTAGCTGCTATCTTTCTGTCACAAATCACCCCAACACTCGTCTCCATCCACTCCACCCTGCCTGAACTCTCTTCTTCATCTCTCTTGTGCTTTTTCCATTGCTTTGGATGATTGACCCCAGGTATTTAAACTCTTCTACCTTCTCTACCTCTACTCCTTGCATTTTTACTGTTACAGCTGTCTCCCTGTCATTCACCTAAATGTATTCTGTCTTGCGTCTATTGACTTTCATTCCTCTTCTCTCCAGAGCAAACCTCCACCTCTCCAGGTTCTCTTCCACCTTCTCCCTACTCTCACTACAGATTACAATGTTATCTGCCAACATCATGGTCCACGGAGACTCCTGCCTGACCTCATCTGTCAACTTGTCCGTCCATCCCCATGGGAAACAAAAAGGCGCTCAGAGCCGATCCCTGATGTAATCCCACCCCCACCTTGAATCCATCCGTCACTCCTACAGCTCACCTCACCACCATGTCACTGTCCTCATACATGTCATGCACCACTCTCACATACTTCTCTACTGCTGCTGACTTCCTCATACAGTACCACACTTCCTCTCTTGGCACCTTATCATATGCTTTATCTAGATCCACAAAGACACAATGCAACTCCTGACCTTCTCTATACTTCTCCATCAACACTCTTAAAGCAAACATTGCATCTGCAGTACTCTTTCTCAGAATGAAACTGTATTGCTGCTAGCTAATTGTGACCTCAACTAGCTTCAACAACTCTTTCCCATATCTTCATAGTGTGACTGATCAACTTTAGGGCTTTTAACATGTATCATGACACATTTAGGTTTTTATTGCGATATACAATATATATCGCTATCAGAGGTGGACTTACCATTAGGCAAAGGTAAGCAACTGCCTTAGGCCCCGATCGGCTAAGGGCCCAATCTACTAGGAGCCCCACATATATTTTTTTTAAAATGTTTAGCATATTTAACATGATGTCTGAAAAAATAAAGAAACACCAGTATTTACATAAATGGCAAATCAAATGACAAACACAACATCCCCCCACCCCCCTTCTCCTCAGACTGTTGGACCCTTCCATGTTGTCTCTGAGACATGCACATGCGCGTATCTTTGGTTACATTGTAAACAAACTGTATCATAGCAGTAAAATGAAACAAAGTTATCCAAGCGGTGCAGAGAAATGGAGAAAAAGGGAAAAGCACAGAAAATTTTTATCAACACAACCTTTTACACTTCAACCAGTGAGGAGACTTACCCTTCCGAGGAACAGATAGCAACGCTGCTTGTACAAGCACACATGATGCTAATGACTAGCACCTGTTGTTAATGAGGAGGCAGCAGTGACACTGGTTGCAGTGACAGTACAGGTAAACAACATTTTTTTTTTTACTATTTTTTCTAATTGCAAGATTTGCAGAGGCCATGGCTCACAAGGTTAAATTTAAATATGATGATCAACTGTGCTCCCCAGGCATGACCAGGATATCTGCAGCCTGAGCAGATTGCTGTTTTTTTAAGAACAGTGCAAGCTGATGAACATTGATCAGTCAATGTAAACTTGCCAGATTGTAGCCAGTGGCTAATTTCCATCAGTTGTCCACAGGTTACAGATGATATTACATGAGATTAAATATAGTTTGTTTGTTTTACTAAGATCCCCATTAGCACTTGCATAAAACATTAGCTATTCTTCCTGGGGTCTAACATATATACAGTGGTGTAAAAAGTGTTTCCCCCCCTTCCTGATTTCTCATTTTTTTGTATGCTTCTCACACTTAAATGTTTCAGATCATCAAACAAATTTAAATATTAGACAAAGATAACACCAGTAAACACAAAATGCAGTTTTTAAATGAAGGTGTTTATTTATGAAGGTGTTTGTGATAACTGGCAATGAACCTTTTACAGAACTGTGGAGGAATTTTGGCCCACTCATCTTGGCAGAATCATTGTAATTCAGCCACATTGGAGGGTTTTTGAGTATGAACCGCCTTTTTAAGGTCACACCACAGCATCTCAATTGGATTCAGGTCAGGACTTTGTCTAGGCCACTCCAAAGTTTTCATTTTGTTTTTCTTAAGCCATTCAGAGGTGGACTTGCTGGTGTGTTTTGGATCATTGTCCTGCTGCAGAACCCAAGTGTGCTTCAGCCTGATGTCATGAACGGATGGCCGGATGTTCTCCTTCAAGATTTTTTGGTAGACAGCAGAATTCATGGTTCCATTTACCACAGCAAGTCTTCCAGATCCTGAAGCAGCAAAACAGCCCCAGACCATTACACTATCGCCACCATATTGTACGGTTTGTATGATGTTCCATTTCTGAAATGCTGTGTTATTTTTACGCCAGATGTAATGGTACACACACCTTCCAAAAAGTTCCGCTTTTGTCTCGTGAGTCCACAGAGTATTTTCCCAAAAGTCTTGGGGATCATCAAGATGTCTTCTGGCAAAAGTAAGATGAGCCTTTATGTTTGTTTTTCTCAGCAGTGGTTTTTGTCTTGGAACTCTGCCATGCAGGCCGTTTTTGCCCAGTCTCTTTCTTATGGTGGAGTCATGAACACTGACCTTAACTGAGGCAAGTGAGGCCTGCAGTTCTTTGGATGTTGTTGTGGGGTCTTTTGTGACCTCTTGGATGAGTTGCCGCTGCGCTCTTGGGGTAATTTTGGTCAGCCAGCCACTCCAGGGAAGGTTCACCACTGATCCATGTTTTCGCCATTTGTGGATAATGGCTCTCACTGTGGTTTGCTGGAGTCACAAAGCTTTAGAAATGGCTTTATTGTAAAGGGTGTAAGGGAAGGATGTGGAGGCGAGGCACGAGCGTAGGACGACACAGGTTCTTTATTCACCCTCTAACATAAATACAGCCAGTGGACCCCAGCGTTGCCCGCTAGGGTCAAGTGTCTGGTAGGAGAGTTTAGTCAACTCTCTCTGCATTCTGCTTAAATAGCCCCAATGGTATGCACAAAGAGCTGGGCTAGTGGGCTAGTGCATTATGCTTGCGTGTGACACATTAACATAACACTTACTACATTCCTGTACAAAGAGAATGTGTGACACGTTAACATAACACTTGCTACATTCCTGTACAAAGAGAATGTGTGACACATTAACATAACACTTGCTACCTTCCTGACCATACATTCACCCCCCCCTGCCCTCATTGTCTGTCAAGTTACTCCTTGGGGGGGCTACCCCCTTCAATCTATTGTTATGCCCCTCTTCCTGTTTCTGGGTGTGAGAAGAATGTCCACCTGCTGTGTCTAGTGTCCCTACATTATAACCTTTTCCAGACTGATAGCTCTCAATTATTTTGTTTTGTCATTTGTTGCTGAGTTTCTTTGCATCGCAACATGATGTCTAGCTTTTGAAGATCTTTTGGTCTACTTCCCTTTGTCAGACAGGTCCTATTTAAGTGATTTCTTGATTGAGAACAGGTGTGGCAGTAATCAGGCCTGGGTGTGGCTAGAGAAATTGAACTCAGCTTTCCAAAGATGTGATAAACCACAGTTAATTTATGTTTTAATGGGGGGGCAATCACTTTTTCACACAGGCCATGTAGGTATGGATTTTTTTTTTACCCTTAATAATAAACACCATTTAAAAACTGTATTTGTGTTTACTTGTGTTGTCTTTGTCTAATATTTAATCTTTTCTGTTGATCTGAAACATTTAAGTGTGACAAACATACAAAAAAATGAGAAATCAGGAAAGGGGCAAACATTTTTTCACACCACTGTATTCTCCCTTGTGTCTAGGTAGTACAGATGAGGGAACGCAATAGATGCCTCTGGAAAATGGACCAGTCAGCAGACCATGAACAGGACTCTGCTGGCAAATGTGGGTAAGTCAGTCCCTCCAGGATTTCACTGGATGTTTTTATGATTGTTGCAGCTCAAAAAGCCTGAATTTGCGGGAGCTTTTTTTTTTTTTTTTTAAAGTTGCAATAAAATTTGTGATGTTTTGAGAGTTTTTTTGCACTAAAAGTTGTGGGAAGAATTACAAATTTTAAAGCAGATGCTTTTTTCATAGTTTACTGCAATGATATTCTCTAACTAACACCACCAGAAAAGCACAGGATTGTCAAAAAATTTCCTATTAAACAGTGATTTGGAAATTAAGCAGAACCTTCTGCTGTACAGAAAAACTCTTATGGGCAACAGCAAATACAGACTTTAACACAATTAAGTGAGAATGAAGTAACTACTCATAAATTTGTTATAAAAATGATCAACACTGTTGGCTACTTTTGCTGAGAACTTAAATAAAAAGGATGAAACAATAATTATCCATTACAACGGCTAAATTGAATTGAATGCATGCTAAAGAGAATAGTTTTGGAAATTATGGCAGCACCTTTATTTGAAAACTCCCTAACCCCAGCGGTCCCCAATCATACGGTACTGAGCGCAGAGAAAAAAAATATTCTGTTGCTCTGTATTGTCTATCCAAGTCTGTTTTTCTGAAAAAAAAAAATCGATTATTCTCTCTCTTTCCATGCCTGACTCCTACCTGTTTGTCCATCTGCTGCACATCTTGACACACACCTGTCTCATCAGATACTCATCTTTCCCTTACCGGGATATTAACTGGGAGGGGGGGCTCTCCTTGGGGGTTTTTCCGGCACAGGGGTGCGCATTGGTCTGTGTCCAGATCGGAGATTCACAGCTTTAAAGCTCATTGACAAGATGTAGTGTTAGATTTGCTCATTTGTTTGTGGTTTTATGGCGTTTCTCCTCACGCGCGCTTCCTCAATGGGGTGCTTTTCAGGCAGGCGGACTTTTTTCAACACAAACCCGGCACTTCATACACGCGGTCAAGACAGGGACATGGGGAAACAGCCACCAGCGGACCGGGGAAGACAGAGGATGGGACGGTGTGAGAAAACTCGTGGGTGAGTGCTTTTTTTTTTTTTAAATCGCACACTCTGTTTTTTGCTGATAAGATAAGACAAGCCTTTATTAGTCCCACAATGGGGAAATTCCAGGATTGCAGCAGCAAATGGGTAGCAGCACTCAGAACAATAATTAATAAGATAATAAGATAAGAACTGGTTAGCCAAAGCAGTAAATTAATATACATATGCACACAGCTATATATACAGTGCAGGAACATTGCAGCTAGAGGGTATCAGCAGCATTATGGTTTGTTAAATTACCCGACAGAATATAAATATGTACCCAGACAGTATATTTCACATTTGATGTGTTCTGTTAATACTCACTGTAAACATGGAAGTGAGCGCGGTGCAGTGACACATTTGATTGGTTAGACTGAGTGTTTGAGCGCTACTCGGGGACAAATTTGATTGGTGAAATTGGTGGAAGTTGACGAGGATTGGCCAGAATTGCGGAAAAGTTGCAGTGCTTGGACAAAGTTGCAAGGTCACTCAAAAGATGCGGCGATGGCCTGATTTTGCATGAACTGATGCGATTGTGGAGTGTGTCAATAACGAGGCTGATTTCATTCAGGCAGTTTATTTCACATCTCACACATGAGCATAGTCAGAAAAGAGGGCATCTCAAACAAGACTCTTCTCTTAAATACTCAGGCCTTCCTTCAGCAGCTTCATCACATCAAAGGTTACATTGCATTCACTTCCTTAATCCTTTCACATCCTCCAAGCAGTCTCTGATACACAAAAAGATCACTGCATTCGTCCTTCACACCTCCCTGTTATCTCCAAGGAAAACTCTGCTCTTTGTTCTAGCCTAAGATGCTACACCATTCTGTCTCTCTAAACGACCCCCCCGAGCGTCTTGGATAGAACAATAGAATGACAGTACATATGCTGTGGTAAAATCATTAAACATCAATCCACATGCTGCTTGGGCTTCAGTCTTCTCCCGTAACTGCTGTAACCAGGATTCACCGCCTCCGCGGCGCTGTCATGCTGAGGGGCTGATGAATGAGGGGTAAAAGTCTGTGCATGTGGGTGTTCTGGGGAATCTTTTCTCTGGGAAACTCCCCACGGGGGTCTTTCACGCCGAGGGGCCCTTGCCAACAGCACTTGCTCGTCCGCCACAACAAAAGCGGGCTTGAGTCTGTCTATGCCAATCCTTTCCTTCCTACCCCCCCCCAAATCTAGCAAAAAATGCTTGTCCCCTGTTTCCAGCACTCTGAATGGTCCATCATAAGGTGGGCGCAGTGGGGAGCGATGTGCATCGTGTCTGACAAAAACAAACTCCGCGTTTTTCAAAGTTTTAGGCACAAAAACGCGCGGAAAACTGTGGTGAACAGGGCCCGGCAGTGTGCTTGTGTCTATGCTACACTGTAACAGCTGAGACGGGGAGCTGCCCGGCGCGGGATTATCTGGGAGAAACTCCCTGGGCAGCCGAAGTGGCTGCGCAAAAACGAGTTCAGCCGGGGAAGCTTCCAAATCCTCTTTAGGCACAGAACGTAACCCCAATAAAACCCACGGTAGCTTGTCTACCCAATTTGCATCCGTCAGTGACGCCCTCAGAGCTGCTTTCAATGACCTATGAAAACGTTTGCATAACCCATTAGTCTGTGGATTGTACGCGGTAGTGCGGTGAATTGTGACACCCAGGCTGCGGGCCATTGTTGACCAAAGTTCAGAAACAAATTGAGGGCCTCTGTCAGACGTAATGTCCGACGGGACTCCAAAACACGCCACCCATGCTGTTAAAAACGCGCGCGCCACCTCTTCGGCTGTGGTTGCCGCCAGTGGAACCACTTCCAGCCAGCGCGTGGTGCGGTCCACCATTGTCAGCAGGTGCGTGCACCCCTGTGATGGCGGGAGGGGGCCCACGAGGTCCACGTGAATGTGGTCGAACCTCTTAGCCGGGATGTGAAACGGCTCCAAGGGGGCTTTCGTGTGTCTGTGTACTTTGGCTCGTTGGCACGCCATGCAGGCTGCTGCCCACTCTTTCACTTGTTTGCAAAGGCTCGGCCACACAAATTTCTCTCCTACCATTTTGACCGACGCGCGCACTCCCGGGTGCGCCAAAGAATGAATCGAGTCAAAAACGCGGCGGCGCCACGCGGTTGGTACCACGCGGTCGGTACCACAGGACGCGGTTGCCCCGTGGAAACATCACAGATTGGGGGGGCATATCGTCTTGCAGCACCCTGCTCTCCAGCCTTAACCCTGTTGGTCCAAACTGGAGCGCGCGCACATCCGCGTCACTAACCTGCTCCGCGGCCATGGCTGTGTAATCTATCCCCACGCGGACCGGGGCAGCCACGGCGCGCGAGAGGCAGTCTGCCACTACATTCAGTTTACCCGACACATGTTGAATATCGGTAGTAAACTCTGAGATCGCGGCCAGCTGTCTCTGCTGCCGGCCCGACCACGGTTCTGAAACCTTGGCCATCGCGAATGTTAGTGGCTTGTGGTCAACGAACGCGGTGAAACAGCACCCTTCCAGCTAGAACTGGAAGTGGCGAATGGCCAAATGGAGAGCCAGCAACTCTCTGTCGAACGCGTTGTATTTACGTTCACTATCGCGCAAAGTCCTGCTGAAAAAGGCAAGCAGCTGCCAATCCCCGGCTACATGCTGCTCCACGACCGCCCCTATGGCCACATCTGACACGTCAGTAGTGAGCGCTATGTGGGCCGTTGGGTCTGGATGTGCTAACAACGCAGCATTTGCCAGGGCTGCTTTGACTTCCGAGAATGCCCGCTCTCGCTCCGGGGACCATTCGATCTTATCAGAATCAGAATCAGAATGAGCTTTATTGCCAAGCATGTTTACATGAAAACATAAACATACGAGGAATTTGACTTGACATTGGACACGCTTGATAAGCGCATCTCAATGACGCGGCAGCCATGAAGGCGCCTGTCATACAGTGAAGGGTAAAGAGGGGAGGGGTGGGAGGGAATGACACATTGGGCAGAGAGAAAAAACATAGTTATCAAAATAAAGCTCGTATGAGCAAAATTGTGATTACATAGAAAAAAAACCTCTAATGCACAGATAGCAGACAAAAACAGATCACACATTAACAGCAGCAAAAGTTGAGAGAGACAGTGTGAGTGTGTGTGTGTCAGTGTATGATCAGTCATGTAGTGTTGTATGCAGTGTGTGTATCAGTACTGGTGACAGCAAAAAAACCTCCCTGAGCAACGTTTAGATGTTATGTCTTAGTGTCCTCCAAGCATAGATAACATGTCCACAAGAGTTCATTCTCTCAGTGCATGTTCGATGGTAATTCCCATACTGGGCACATACGCTGTCCTTGAGAGATCAGATTACTGCACACCAGATGTTTATGTTAGGGAAAAGTAAGCCAAAACACTCTTCTGCTTTGTCTTCATCCAGGAGGAGAGTAATCTTCAGGGCGCCGAATCAAGGTCTAATAGGCACAGTTCACTCAGAGCATAGAATTTTCATCTCTCTTGCGATTCTGTGCTTCATAATTTCCATATTTCCAGGCTTTAAATCCTTTCCTGGAGAGCTCTTAGCGACTCCGAGATGTCACCAATCTTCCTGTTCAGTTCGCCATTGGCCGCAATCAGAGTCCTCCCCAACTGGTCAAATTGATGAAGGAGCTTCGCTGGGTCAGCATTTTGATTAGCTCTATCCATCTTCTTTAATTTTCCATACACCAGGACCACTCCCCAGCCAATCAGCAGAAATCCTGAGATCATAATGCCAAACAGATAGATGTCTTCCACATCTTCAATCGAAAGGTCACACAGACACATAAGTTTCCAATTATGTGTCTCTCACATAACCTGCAGCTGAAGTGCCTGCAGGACAGTTGGGCTCCCCCGGGCCCGATTTTCTAGTTGAGAAAACGGTGTCAATTGTGTTTAAAGCCCAGCTTACCAAATCCATTTTTTCCCGTTTGGATCAAGATTCAGCTAGAAGAACAACGACGCAGACAAGACACAGCAAGCTGGGACCAGTTCAGGGAGGAGAAGGGAGAGGAGGAGGAGGAGAAAAAGCGTCTGCTCTCTCTGAAAGCTGGAAGAAGAAATTATTCGTGGGTTTCTGTTTTTTGAGCGCGGCGTACAGTGGTTGCATGAGCTGCGCTGCGTGGGGAAGGAAACGGTTATAAAAATTCACCATTCCCAAAAACTCCTGTAACGCCCTGACCGTTTGCGGCCGGGGAAAATCTGCTACCGTGCGCACTTTGTCAGGCAGCGGAACAGCTCCTTCGGGAGAGACGCGGTGCCCCAAAAAATCAATCTGCGTCACCCCAAACTGACACTTCGCTGGGTTGATTATTAAACCTGCTCTCCCAACCTCCGGAAAACGGTCGTGAGGTGGGTTTCGTGTTCATCTTCGGACACGCTGGCTACCAAGATATCGTCCAAGTAGACGAATACGAAAGGGACATCGCGCAGCACTGCGTCCATCATGCATTGGAACGTCTGTGCAGCCCCTTTAAGCCCGAATGGCATGCGCAAAAACTCGAATAAACCAAACGGAGTTATCACCACTGTTTTGGGTATGTCCTCAGCGTGCACTGGGACTTGGTGGTAACCGCAGACCAAGTCTATTTTAGAAAAAACGCGCGCTCCTGCCAAGTGAACGGAAAAATCCTGGATGTGAGGAATTGGGTAGCGGTCGTGCGCTGTGGCGTTGTTCAACCTGCGGAAATCCCCGCAAGGTCGCCACGAACCGTCCGCTTTAGGGACCATGTGTAGCGGGGAAGCCCATGGGCTGTTTGAACGCCTGATGATGCCCAACCTCTCCAGGTTGGCGAACTCCTCGTGCGCTATGGCCAGTTTAGCTGCGTCCAAGCGCCGAGGTTTTGCAAAAACGGGCGGCCCGGTGGTGGTGATAAAATGCTCCACCCCGTGTTTAGCGACAGCTGCCGAAAATGTCGGGACCGTGAGTGCTGGGAACTGAGTGAGCAGTGTGTGGAACTTACCACCTGCAGCTGTGACGTTGGCTTGTGCTGTTGGCCGGGATGCTCGAGCTGTACAGGGGATAGAATCAAAGGACAGTGCATTAACCAGGCGCCTGTTAGCGACATCAACCAACAAACCATGAGTGCACAAAAAATCAGCCCCCAATATATTGAAATTCAATGCTGCTATGACAAAAATCCACTCAAATGCACGGCCGTGAAGAGACAGAAGTAGAGTCCTCTCACCAAAGGTCTTAATCTCCGAGCCGTTTGCTGCTGCCATCTTGGGGCCGCCAGATCCTGCCAGCCGGTCGGCGTAGGACGGCATGATGAAACTCATCTGGGCGCCGGTGTCCACGAGGAAATGCCTCCCCGAGTGTGCGTCCGTCAAGTAGAGCAGCTTGTTCTCCTCCCCAAGGGCCGCAGCTGCTACCGACCCCCGGTCTTGGCGTTTCCCGAGAGCTTGAACTGGCACGGTGGTATACATTTGCGTGCCTTCTCTGCAAAGTGGCGGTGGTAGAAACAAAGGGTGTCTCCTCCGCTTTCTTTGGCCCCCGCCGCTGCTGTCGTCGGTGGTTTTGCTACTGCCGTCAATGGCTCCTCACCTCCCCCGGCCGTCGCACCGAGCTCCGTCGCTGCTGCCGTGGTCGTGAGCTCTCTGCTGGCCATGATGATCTGGTGTGCTTCTCGGGCCAGCGCACGATAGTCCCGCTTGGCCAGCAACGGCGAATTGGCCAGGGTCGCTCTCGTCGCTGGCGGAAGGTTCCGGAGGAAGAGGTGGGTAAAAATGAAGTGGTCATCTTCCGAGCCCTTCAATCTCAGCATCTTCTCCATCAGGTCAATAGCCGTCCCATCTCCTAACCCGGTCCGCGCCAGGAGTCTCTTTGCTCTCTCCTCAACCGAGAGTGTGTAGTGCTGGATGAGTGCAGCCTTCAACGCGCCGTACTTGTCGCTGGTTGGTGGCTGATCCAGCAGGCTCTCCACATGCTGAGCCATGTGGACGTCGAGCTTTGCGACCACATGGTAGAATTTTGTGTCATCCACCGATATCCCCCAGAGGGCGAACTGCGCCTCAACTAGGTGGAACCAGGAGCGCAGATTGTGCTGCCAAAAATCCAGTAGCTGGATTGTAACAGCATATGCTTGGCTGGGGGCTCCCAACGAGGCTGGCTCCGGGGATCTCTCTTTGTGTTGCATGATACGTCTTGGGTCACCAGTGTGGAGTGTGTCAATAACGAGGCTGATTTCATTCAGGCAGTTTATTTCACATCTCACACATGAGCATAGTCAGAAAAGAGGGCATCTCAAACAAGACTCTTCTCTTAAATACTCAGGCCTTCCTTCAGCAGCTTCAACACATCAAAGGTTACATTGCATTCACTTCCTTAATCCTTTCACATCCTCCAAGCAGTCTCTGATACACAAAAGATCACCGCATTCGTCCTTCACACCTCCCTGTTATCTCCAAGGAAAACTCTGCTCTTTGTTCTAGCCTAAGATGCTACACCATTCTGTCTCTCTAAACGATCACAATATCGCGAAAACCTGGAGGGACTGGTAAGTGTGAACAAACAACAGATCTTCCATGTGAATTGTTGCTGTTTTTTTTCATAATAGACAAGAGTCTACATTCAATTTGTTAAACTTCTTTGTTTTTCTACAGATGTAATTCCTGATACCTGAATGATATCATCATTTGAAGACTTCTGAGGGCAATAAGTTTCAGGTGGGATTTCAATAAGGTCTGAAAATAAAGTGTAGAACAAAGAAAAAGTAGGGCCCTATTTCTGTCTTTGCCTTGGGCTCCAAATGGACTAAGTCCACCCCTAATCGCAATATTTTGAGATCCGCTCTGAACCACTGTATAAATGCTTATTTAAAACCTTTGCATAAAATGACACCGGCATAATAGAAACACACTCCTGTATTGCATTTTTTAAAAATTATATGCGAAGGGGGGGAGGGTAAAATCAAGTGGCTCGCTTGCACAATGTAGAGTAACGTACTTCCGCATTCCAGTCCGCCTGCACATACTTAGCCTGCTGTTACGTATAAAATAAGCGAGCCATGAGCCATCGTATGTCGAACAATGAACTGCCCTTTATTCAAGAAGACATGAACATAGATACACAGACCGCAGCCCGCCTGATGTCATCCCGTCTGACGCCCAACGCCAGCTACGGTAAGCCCCAGAGTCCAAATCCTCCCCAAACTCACATATCACATTTATCCCCCCCCCCAAAAAAAACAAAACAAAAAAACAAACAAACCTCTAAGTCCCCCAAATTTAGCAAATCAGTAAACTTCCCTTAATAACATTTCCCTTGTCCCACACACACACTTAAACACTATTATGTATTTAAGGACACAGCACATCGACTTTTTTTCTTTTTTAAACATGAACCACTGAACCACAATCCTAACTGGACACTTGGGTAGACTGCCAAGATGCCCACTTGTTGAGGTGGATTATTCTGCCACCTATTCACCAACACGTGTAATCACCCAAACCCCACAATAAAGTCTCTTAGATGACCCGGTCTCTGACAGACCCTTGCCAAGTGCCTTACCGGTTGAGGTCCTGCTGCTGGCCCTGTCAGTTGCTCACCGGCGTCCTCCAGCGCCACGTCAGCAAAGTCCCATCTCATGTTCATCCCGTCCGTCAGTGCCTTCTGATCCTGGATCGGCGCCGATTTCCAGAGGCGGCTAGAGTGCCATCGTGACCCGTCTGAGAGGCGAAAAGTGTCTGGACCCAGCTGCTCCGTGATCTGCAGTGGCGCCATCCAGAACGACTGCAGTTTATGCGTGCAGTTAGGGTGCTTGATCCTGACCCAGTCCGACACGCTGAGTCCGTGTCCTTTCACCCAGTGCTTCTTGTTGAAACGTCGCTTCATTCGACGCTGTTGTTCGAGCACCCACCCCCTCGACGATGCTCTGTCCGCCAAAAGAGTCGCTGCAGGAGGCTGCAAACGGTCTAGAGGGAGGCATAGTTCACACCCCAGCACGAGCTTTGCTGGTGAATACCCCGTCGTGGCGTGAATAGTCTCCCTGTAATGGAGGAGTGTGCTCTGAAGAGCATTGATGAACTGGAAGCCATTCGCCAGATGCGCCCTCAGTCGATTTTTCAATGTCTTATTGAATCACTCCCCCCCCCCCCCCATATGTCTGTGGATGATAGAAAGCAGTTCTTATGTGCTCCATGCCCCTCTCTCCCAAAAACTCTTCAAACCCCCTTGAGATGAATTGTGGCCCATTGTCTGTCGTAATGGCGTGTGGAATACCCCACCAAGCAAACAGCGACGTGAGGAAACGAATGACCACGTCGGCTGTGATAAAACCAGTGGAAAACACCTTCGGCCATTTTGAATGTAGACTGTAGGCTATCTGCAGGAAGCAACCATTCACAGGGGCCGCGTGCAGCTCGCCACAGATGTCCAGCTAAATGTGTTTCCAGGGGCCCTCCGGATACTGTAATGGTTGCAAAGGCGGGGGCGGGGGCGTCCCAGTTTTCCCACTCTCCAAGCATGGTACACAGTCTTTTACCATACCTTCAATGTCCTTGTTGATGCTCGGCCACCAGACCGAGTCCCTGCAGCACTGTTTCACCCTAACTATCCCTAGGTGGCCCTCATGAAGCATGGCCAAAACGCGAGCCCTCATTGACACCGGAACCACTGTGCAGTGTTCTCTCACCATGCATACGTCATTCCAACAGCTCAGTTCATCCCTGACCCTGTGAAAAGGTGCCAGCTCTTTCTGCATCTTCGTGGGCCGCCACCCCCCACCTCCCCCGAATGAACAAACATAGTTGAGATAAAGTTGCATCCTGCTCCAATTCCACCTGGCGTTCCTGGAGAGACACAGCATTCCGGAGTGGGTCGTGCAACGCGTTGATCAGGTACGCCTCCAGGGAGTCACAGTCGTTAGTTTGTCCGGTGTTGTGTGTGGCACAGGACAGGAGGTCTGCCACTACATTCTCTCTGCCTGGAGTGAACTGGGTAGTGAAGTTGTATACTCACAGCCTCTCGGTCCATCTGTGGATCTACAGGGATTTGTGTCCCGATCCGGACATTTCCAGTAAGGTCATCAGTGCTCTGTGGGTTGTTCGCAGCGTGAAGTGCTGTCCATAGAGGTAGATGTGCCATCGTTCGCATGCCCAAACACATGCGAGTGCCTGCCTTTCACCTACTGCGTACCATTGTTCTGTCAATCTAAGAGACCTCGATGCAAATGCCACTGGGCATCTCGTTCCATTCTGGAGTTGAGACATGACTGCCCCCACCGCCGAGCCTGATCACACATTACAAAAGTGGGGCATCACGGGTCAAAATGAGCCAACACCGGCGGGAGGTGAGCTGAGATTTGAGTTTAGAGATGGCAGCTGAGCAGGCCGGAGTCCACTCCCACAGCGCATTCTGCTTCAGGAGGGCACGGAGCGGTTCTGTTGTTTCCGAATAGCAAGGAATGAAATGCCCATAGAAATTTGCCATGCCCAGGAATGACGAGATTTGCGCAGGCATTGTGGGATCCAGAAGTTGCAGGACCGCCTCCACATTTGAGTGCAGGGGGCTCAGGCCCTCAACGAGCAGATGAAACCCCACAAACTCGATGGTTTCAGCTGCAAAGATGCACTTTTCTTCATTTAGTGTGACTCCCTGATCCAATAACACCTCCATTACCCACCTCAGACACTCGTCATGGGCAGCTCGCAATGCGCCACGTACCACGATGTCGTCCAGATACACCACCACACCTTTGAGGCCCACGAGAATTGTGGCCATGATTTTTTGGAAACAGCTTGAGGTTGAGCTGAGGCCAAAAGGCATGCAGGTATATCTGAAGACATCCATATGGGTCACGAACGCTGTCAGATTACAACTGGCTGGGTGAAGAGGCACTTGTAGGTAGTCAGGTAGGTTATCAGCCCTCGCCACAATTGTCTTTTTGGGGAAGAGTCTTCTTACCATGGCCATGCTCAATATGGACTGTGCAGCACCTGAATCCACCATCAGTGGCACGTCGACCCCATCTAGCTGCACGACGTACCACTTTAGCAGCCAGTTTTTGATGCCTGCTGTGGCTACATCCGTGGGTCTTGCATCGGTTCTCTCGTGGGCGGTGGGTCAAACTCTAGCCAAGTGGTTAGCCTGTTCACAATAGTCACATTTCCTTCCTCTAGCAGAGCAGACAAATGAGCCCGTTTGGTGAATAGGGGAACCACAGCCATCACACGGTGTCCAGACTCCCGCTCCTGCCCGTGCCACGGTCCACCTCCGCTTGGAAGTCTGCCCCAAGTAGCTAGCTGCGTTGCTATCGGCCTTGCGTTGTGGTGTTGTTTGGAGGGCTAGTTGTTCATTCGCTAATAGCTGCCTTGCTAGCTGGGTGGTGGCTTCCAACTGACTAGCCAACTGCATCACCTGGCTTAGCATGAAATTATCCATTGTTAGCAATAGCTTCTCCTTTAGTCACTCGTTGTTCGTGCTGTACGCTAGCTTGTTATGAATTAGCTCATCTTCCAAAGGCCCAAAGGCACACATGCTCGCTAGGTTATGGAGCTCCGTAACATAGTGTGCGTGGACTCACCTGCTTCTTGGTAGCGGTCGAAGAATCTGCATCTTTGTGTCGTGACATTGCACATTTCACCAAAAAACTCGTCCATTAGATTCAAACAGTTGTCCAGAGAGTCCATACAGCCCAGAGTGCGAAGCACTCGCTGTCCTTCCTCGCCTAGCCAATGAATCAGGATGTTCTTCCATCTCTCTTCATCGGCATCATGCAGGCCTGCCGCGTCGATATAGTTATTAAATAACTCCAGCCAGCGGTGCCACGGTGTGGATGGCATGCCTGGTGACTCCAGGAACAGAGGTGGTGGTCCCGCGTATGCTCCCATGGCTTTACCTCTCGTCGCCAAATGTTATGTATGAAATAAGCGAGCCGTGATCCATCTTATGCCAAATAACGAACTGCCCTTTATTCAAGAAGACGTGAACATAAATACACAGACCGCAGCCCACCTGACGTCATCCTGTCTGACGTCCGACGCCGGCTACGGTAAGCTGCAGAGTCCAAACCGTCCCCAAACTTACATATCACACCTGCCAACAAACAGATTCATGTTTTGAAAAATACGCATTATCTGTGAAAATCAGCTACTCTATGGATGGGGATCGATCAACTCAAAAACTAAAGCAGATAGTGTCATAAACTGTAATAAAATGCCCCTTCGGGGCAGAGAGGAGAAACCCACGTGCTGGACTGTAGTTTGTGAGATTTACTGAAAGCAACAAAACACAAAATCCAAAACAGTGCTCCAACACAAAATTCAAACAACCAAGCAAACTTAGGTGGAGACGAGGAAAGAGAAATTCAAGACTCCGGCAAAGAGAAATGAACATAACGGCCCTTAAATAAGGCTAGAAACAAATGAAACAAATGATGACAGGTTTGAATCACATGAGTGGGCTGGGGAGAAAATGACAATCAGCTGATAGTTTGACAGGAGCACCGCCCATAGAACTCAAAATACCACATTTTACAAATAAGGAAAAACAAAAGGCAAAGACCAACAGGGATCTGTGTGGAGTTTGCATGTTCTCCCCGTGTCTGCGTCGGTTTACTCCAGGATTTCTCCGGTTTCCTCCCACATGCCAAAAACATGCAAGTTAGGTTAATTGGCATCAAAACTGGGGATTCTAAATTGTCCTTAGGTATGACTGTGAGAGTGAATGGTTGTCTGTCTCTCTGTGTTGGCCCTGCGATGGACTGGCGATCTGTCCAGGGTGTACCCTGCCTCTCACCCAAAGATGCTGGGATAGGCTCCAGCCCCCCTGCAACCCGAAAAGGATTAAGCGGTTGAAGATGAATGAATGAATGAATGAAAAAGGCAAAGAGACAAAGCACGGTGAAATCCCCCCGTGCTAGATCGTGACAGAGCCCCTCCCTCAAGGGGTGGAAACCAGACACCCTGGGCAACATCAAAAGACGACAAGGATCCACCCACACTAAGGACCCACCCCACCAAAAGACAAGAAAACAACCCCACCCTGGGCAGGAGGAGGGGGACCCAGGCACGGGGGGGCCAAAACAAACCAGAGAAAATAATAAGAACTCCCATGACTCACACCCCAGCAAAACCCAGGATAGGAGAAAACAGAAAACAAAAAACCCTGCTCAGGGTCTACACCAGACAAAACCAGGGACCTAGGGCCCCTAGACCAAGGAGCTAGACTGTTCTGGTGGCCGGCTGAAGTCCCAGGTCTGGCAGACAGCGAGGTGGTAAGAGTCGGGTGGCCTGCCGGAGAATATGAGCCACCCAACCCATCGGCACAGTCTGTCAGGCGATCGGCCAGAGTTCTTTAACCACCAACACAGTAAAGGTGGTGCAGGGGGCAGCCGCCCATCCGGGACGACCGGAGGTGTGGAGGATGGAGGAATCGGGGGAACCACGACGACGTTCAGCAGAGGAGGGGGAACAACGACTTCCTCGGGCAGAGGAGAGGGGACCACAGTGGCCTCAGGCAGAGGAGAGGGGACTACGACGGCCTTGGGCAGAGGAGGGGAACCATGACGGTTTCTGGCAGAGGAGGGGGAACCATGATGGCATCTGGCAGAGGAGGGGGAACCACAACGGTGTCAGGCAAAGGAGGGGGAACCACAACACCCTTGGACTGGCCTATAGCACCTTCGGTGGTCCCGGACTGGGACATAGCAGCACCCACGGTGGTCCTGGACTGGGGCAAAGCTGCACCCGCGGTGGCTCTGGACTGCAGCAAAGCAGCACCCGCGGTGGCTCCAGGCTGGAGCAAAGCTGCACCTGCGGAGGCTCCAGGCTGGCGCGAGGTTACACCCTTGGTGGACCTGGACAGGGTCAAAGCTGCACCCTTGGTGGACCCGGACCGAGTCAGAGCTACACCCTTGGTGGACCCTGACTGAGGAGGAGCTGCACCCACGGAGGTTTCAGGCTGGGACGGAGCACCCAGGACAACCTCAGCTGATGGGGAAACGGCACCCTTGGAGGTCCCGGGCTGGGACAGAGCACCCGCTAAGACCTCAGCTGATGGGGAAGCAGCACCCTCGGAGGTCCCGGGCTTGGATGGAGCACCCGTGAAGACTTCATCTGGAAGAGGAGCACCACCCACGGAGATCTCGGGCAGGGACAGAGCACCCGCAAAGACCTCATTCGGAGGGGAGCTGCACCCATGGAGGCCCCGGGCTGGGACGGCGCACCCACAACGACCTCGGCAGAAGGGGAAGCAGCACCCACAGAGGCCTCGGGCTGGGACGGAGCACCCACGATGACCTCGGCAGGAGAAGCTGGACCCACGAAAACCTCAGGCGGTGAGCCAGAACCCATGGAGACCTCTGGCAAAGCTGGATGATCCTTGGTGACCCTGGGAAAAGCTCAGACAAGACAGGCAGAGAAACAGGGTCAGGGTCATTGGTGGAAGTGGAGCCTGGCGAGGTGAGCTCAGGCGCAACCGATGACTGCACCCGGCCCTCCTCACCAACAGCCAGGCAAGATCTCTCCAAAATAGAAACAACAAAGAAAAGGAGAGCACTTGCCTGATCTCAAGCTCCACCGCCGTCCAGGACTCCGTCGATCCAGACGATGGTTTCTTGGGCCCGGCCCTCTGGAGGACCAGCTTGGACTCTGCTGTAGCGGCCCCAGCAGCAGGCATGGTGGTCAATGCAGTCCCAGGACCCCCCAGCGATGTTACCCACCAGATGGCTCGCCCGACGTGGACACAGGAGGTCGGCTTCCTGCTGGCACTGGATCCTGTTCTGCTGAGGCCAGGGGACACTTCATCATTGGCACAGACTTCAGCTCGGTTGCAGCCCTCTCACTCCATCCAAACTGTGGCTGCAGGACTGGAACCAGGTCTTCCAGGGCCACAGGCTTCTCCATAGCCCGGCAGCTCAGTCCTGGGGCTGGCAGACACTCAAGGGGGACTGGAGGAGACACGGAGAGAGCAGGTGTACAGTCTATGGCTGCAGCAGATGGTGAGGACTCAGAGGACTGCCTAATCTGAGCCTCACCACCAGGATTCAGGCAAGATAATTCATGTTTAATTGAATGAGAGTTGAAAAACACTTGCCTGAGTTCCCTGGGTGTAATGTCTTTTGCTGCAACTGGGTGGAAATCAGCCCTCTCTGTGACTTCAGTGGATGTGGGCCCCTCAGTGGAACGTGGAGGAGCTGCCCCTACAGACATAATGACGGGTGGAGCCAGGGAGGAAACAGCCGGCCCCTCAACAGCGGGAGGACACTTCAAGGAAATAGGGGTTGCAGAAGCAATAGAGGAAGAGGAGGCTGATGAGACAGCCGGTGAAGGACAATCAGGAGGAGAAACTGCTGCAGGATTTGTTAGACTCAGCGGGGAAAAATCTGCTGCTTGAGAGGTGGAGGCGTTCCTCTGGCAAGATTTCCCTGGGTGATGGCGGGAGGCGGAGACGTCGACTCCTGGAGAGGTGGAAGAGGTCCCGGTGGAACCTCCTTCAGTTGTTGGGCGAGATCTGGGAGAAGCCATGGCTTATATTCTAGAAGGAGCTCTGTCTGTGCTAATGTGGCCTGCCTGCACTCCTCCAGCTCCTCAACCGATGGAGCGGGCCAGTGTTCAGGAGGAGGAGGTGGAGCTGCGAGAGGCTGGAGGTTTCCATGTGCGCAGGCGCTTGCTCTTCGTCGGCGGAGGCATGGACATCTGAGTGAATTCCCCCAGCCCGTGACTCGTAGACTGTGGAACGATTATGGAGAGGAGTAGGTCTGTGAGCTCCGAGTGGTCCCACAAGCTGGGGCATGCCTCGAGTACCTGCGCTGCACCCTCCAGACACTCTTGGGCTGCCTCGGGGGTAGGGGAGGCATGAGGCTGTGTGATGATGTCCTCCAATAAGCACACAGACTGCTGCTGTGCTTCGCTTAGTCTAAGGTTAGAAAAATCCAGGGTGACAGACATGGCAAACCAGAGGTGAAAAAACAAAAGAACTCCAAACTGTAGCAGCTGGGTCTCTAACTGGCCGGAGTCTTCTGTCATAAACTGTCATAAATTTCACCTCCAGGGCAGGAGGAGAGGCCCACACGCTGGACTGCAGTTTGTGAGATTTATTGAAAACAACAAAACACAAAATCCAAAAAAGTGTTCCAACACAAAATTCAAACAACCAAGCAAACTTACAAGTTAAGCACACCAGAACGAGGGCTGTGTTCTGGTGGAGATGAGGAAAGAGAAACTCAAGACTCTGGCAAAGAGAAATGAACATAACGACCCTTAAATAAGGCTAGAAACAAATGAAAC
This sequence comes from Pholidichthys leucotaenia, assembly GCA_020510985.1. Taxonomy (NCBI): domain Eukaryota; kingdom Metazoa; phylum Chordata; class Actinopteri; order Cichliformes; family Pholidichthyidae; genus Pholidichthys; species Pholidichthys leucotaenia. The sequence continues at coordinate 267,507,836 of CM035843.1, forward strand.
AAATGATGACAGGTGTGAATCACATGAGTGGGCTGGGGAGAAAATGACAATCAGCTGTAAGTCATGAGGAGAGGAGACAGGGCTGACAGTGTGACAGGAGCACCGCCCACAACCTGGCAGTGCCCCTGACGACTGCAGCCCCCAAGAGAGAAAGAAAGAGAAGACACTGGCAAAAATAAAGTGGAAACAAATAAGGACAAATAAACCCAAATATGTAAATAACAAAACTACACTGAATGTAAACAGGAAAACAAATCATACGAAGAAACAATACCAAATATGTGAAAACAAACTAGAGATAACATTACAAGCATAGAACTCAAAATACCACATTATACAAATAAGGAAAAACAAAAGGCAAAGAGACAAAGCATGGCGAAATCCCCCTGTGCTAGATTGTGACAGATAGAGCCAGTTGGCCCACCATCTAAAGTGCCTTCTGGTGGGTAATGTCAGATATTTTGTCTAATTGATTGATTATGATTTCAAAAGGCTTTAAATAAACAAATGGTGGTAAATTCAAGATTCAAAGATTTTATTTGTCAATGCTACTATACATACAGGACACACAGGATAACTGAAATAGAGTTTCTCTCTCTCTTCAGTGGTGTGCACAGTATAAAAAAGAAAAATGAATAAGGCTGGAAAAAACAACAACAGCAGTCTATGTACAGTAATGCAACCTGTAGTGCAAATGGCGACAAAAGATAGACCCAAACCTCCCATAGTGCAAATAGATGAAAGATGACGATAGACGATGTTGAAACCCAGCAATTCTATATACAGAGAACTAGAGATGTAATACCCGTAGTTGCAGTTCAGTGCGGTAGTGTAGGTGCTGATAGCAACAGATAGGACTGCACATGATCAGTATTGCAATGACAGACAGACAGCAGCAGATATGGCATTTGTGCAAATGGTTGCAGTTAAAGTGCAGAGACATACAGTACAGCTGCAAATGTACTACTGCTGGTGTGCCAGTCTTTCTGTGCCAACAGCTGAGGTAGTTATTGTGCAGGTGAGTGCATTACAGTCCAGGGGGGTGGGGGGTGGACAGAGTTCAGAGTCCTGATGGCCTGATAAATGAAGCTGTTTAGCAGTCTTGTGGAGCGGGCCCGGAGGCTTCGGTATCTTTTCCCCAAGGACAGGAGGCTGAAGAGGAAGTGTGAGGCTTGGGAGGTGTCGCCTGCGATGTTGATGTCTCTGTGGGTGAGGTAGATGTCTGAGAGGGGGGCAGAGGTGCACTGATGGTCTTGCTGCCTGCTTTCACTGTGCATTGTAGTGTCTTCCAGCATGAGGCTGTGCAGCTTCCATACCACACTGTGATGCAGCTAGAGAGGATGCTCTCAATGGTGCCCCGGAAAAAAAGCACATGATGGGGGGAGGGACTCGTGCTCTCCTCAGTTTGCAGAGGAAATGGAGGTGAGTTTGAGCCTTCTTGGCCAGTGATGTGGTGTTGGTGGACCAGGAGAGGTCCTCAGAGATGTGCACCCCCAGGAACTTGGTGCTGCTCACCCTCTCCACAGCTGCACCATCAATGATCAGAGAGGGGTGCTGTGTGTATCCCCTCCTGAAGTTGACCACAATCTCCTTGGTTTTTCCCACGTTCAGGAAGAGGTTATTGTCTTTGCACCACTGGACCAGTTGGCTCGCCTCATTTTTGTAGCTGGCCTCCTCGTTGTTGGTGATGAGGCCCACCACCGTTGTGTCATCTGCAAACTTGATGATGTGGTTGGTGTACTTCCGGTCATGGTCGCCACGTAGGAGGACGTGCTTCACTCTACTCTGCTCTTAAAAATTAAAAAAAATCGGCAAATAACCCTCTCAATTGGAACAAAACCTATCCCAGCGTTTGGGCGAGGACATGCCGGTAAAGCCTAAGGCTGGGAAATCAGGTGGAGGAAAAACTGAACCGCCGAAACAGTCCAAGTTAACGGACTTTCACATCCGTGACAAAGCAGAAAAATCCCCAGATATGGCGGAGCAAGCTAGTGGAGGAGCGGTGAATGCTGGCGACGGCACAGGTGCGGTGCTTGCTGCCATTGGCTCAATGAGAGCAGACTTCTCTACTAAGTTTGATGGGATTATGACTGGCGCCTAGCGGCTGCCCCGGCCTTGGATGCGCTCTGCAGAGCGTGCCCAAATGCCAAGTCACGTTTCGTTACCTTGTATTCATACATGTGTAATGACAATAAAGTTGAATCTCATCTCATCTCATCTCATTATAGCAGCGATAGAGGGTTTGAGAAAGGAATTAAGTGATTGTATGGAACGTGTAACGCAGGTGGAGCCCCGAATTTCCAGCGCTGAGAATGACGTCACCAGCCTACAATTAAAGGTGCGCACATTGGAATTAAACAATAAACGTCTGGAAGATAATGTCCTGGATTTAGAATCCCGGTCGAGATGGAACAATCTGAGGCTGGTGGGTCTTCTTGAGGGTACGGAGGGGCGGGACTCATGTTCCTTTTTGGAAAAGTGGATCCCAGAAGCGCTGAACAACGCGGAGCTGCAGTCATCAGTCGTTCTGGAAAGCGCCCACCGAATTGGCCCACTGAGAGATAATAAGGCAACACCGAGGACGCTGATTATGAAGTTCCTCAGCTACAGAGACAGGATGACGATCTCCAATGCGGCGCAGGCCAAAGGAGAAATTAAATACCAGGATCAACAGGTGTGGTTCTACCCAGATTTGGCCACAGGAATCCAACAATTAAGGAAACAGTTTGACCCCGCCCGTAAATTGCTACGCAACCTTGGGATTCGTCACGGAGTGATTTATCCTGCAAGACTGCTGGTCACATATAAAGGGAGAACCCACACCTTCAAGACCCCAGAAGAGGCGCAGGAGCTCATCAAGAAGATCCAAGAAGAGACTGGTGGGAGCTAAGCATGAAGCATGAATAAGATATAAGATAGAATATTTAAGCATTTGCACAGGCATCTGACTGATCTGAAGCATATAGCAAGTTTACAAAATATAGATTGTATTGTATTAAAAAAAACAAAAAAAACCCCACTATGATGTACAAAGTTGCTATAAAATTTTGGAGTTGAGTTGGAAAACTACAGAAGAGAGTTAATGTTACATCATTAAAAGCAGTAGAGTCAGGGTGATTGAGAGGAGAAAGAGAGTGGTTTTGCCTGATCCTTGTGAGTGAGGAGCAATCAATGGCTATAGCGGGAGACAGAATTTTTTTTTTGATTTTGGGGGGATTACCACGAATGTGGGAAGGGGGAATTTGTTTGTGTGTAGTTTGTAGGATGAATGTTCAACCACTCATGTTTTTGCTTCTCTGTGTGAGCATGTTTACATTGCGAGGTAATCCCAAACTCCTTATTGATCATAGACCAAAGCGTTAATCTTAATTTAACTTCATGGAATTGCAGAGGTCTACAAAATTTAAAAAAACTTAAGCAAGTTATGAATAAAATAAATGACATAGGTTCAAAAATTGTGTTTTTACAAGAAACTCATCTAATAGAGGAGGATGTAAAAAGAATTAAAAAAAGATGGCAGGGAAGTGTATTCACCTCATCATTTTCATCTCGAGCCAGGGGAATTATGACTCTCATACACAAAACAGTCCCATTTCAAGAGAAAAATGTAATTGGAGACAAATTAGGAAGATACCTAATCATTCAAGGATCTTTGTTATGAGAAAATATAAATCTGGTGAACTTATACGGTCCCAATATAGATGATCAAAACTTCTTTGCTAATTTATTTCTTATTTTATCATCACTTACAGGGCAGCATATAATAGCAGGGGATTTTAATTGTGCATTGAATCCCAGCATAGATAGATCAACAGGACTGGACTGTACGCACAATGGATGCAGGATGATCATTAACCATTTTATGAAAGAATTGAGATTGCTAGACATATGGAGAGAAATGAAACTGCAAGTTAAAGCCTACTCTTGTTATTCTAATACCTACAAGACATTCTCACGTATTGACTATTTTTTGATCTCCACAGAATTAAGGTCCAAGATTCAAAACTGTTTCTATGATAACATCGTGATCTCTGATCATGCACCCTGCTGTCTAATATATGTAGATAAGAAATTGACAAAGGAACCAGGTAGGTGGCAATTTCAGCATAAATGGCTTCAGGATGAGGAATTTGTTAAGTACATAGAAAAACAGATGAGTTCTTTGATATCAATACTACACAAACATCAGCATGTATAAAGTGGGAGGCTTTCAAAGCTTTTATTAGGGGGCATATTATTAGTTATACAGGTTCAAAATCTAAGAAGACTCGAGAGGAGAGAGTCCAATTGGAACATAAAAATTCTCCAAGAAAAAGTATATGCAGGAAGTGACCCAAAGTTAGAGAATGAATTACTGATTCTGAGAGCTGAATATGACAAAAAATCAGCGAATAGAGCTGCCTCGAGTCTTCTAAGATTGAAGCAATCTTTTTATGAACAAGGTGAAAAATCAGGGAAATTATTGGCATGGCAGATTAAACAATTAGAATTTAAAACACCAATTACCAGTATTATAAGTAACGGACAGGCAGTTGTAGATCCTTTAGAAATTAACAGTGCCTTTAGAGATTATTATGAAAAACTATATGACACAAAAAATGAAACTGACTTAACAAAACTAAATGGGTTTTTGGACGAATTATCTATACCTTGTATTCCAAATGAAAACAGGGAGAGACTGGAGTCTAAAATTAGTCAAGAAGAAGTTGGGCTAGCCATTGATAATATGAAATCAGGAAAAAGTGCAGGACCAGATTAAGAATAAATTAATAAAACCATTTTTGGAAATGGTTTTAGAAGCATTTCAAAATAGTAATTTACCACCATACATGAATAATGCCTTAATTATACTGTTGCCAAAACCAGGTAAACCCTCTAATAAATGTGAAAATATGAGACCAATAAGCCTATTAAATGCTGACCTTAAGATAATCTGTAAAATTTTAGCAAGACGGCTACAAGAAATATTACCAAATATTATTAACCGAGATCAGAATGGCTTTATAAAGGGAAGACAAGGCTTCCATAATGTAAGAAGACTAATATTATCTATTCTAAAAAAAGAAGCACCGGATACAGCTCTCCTATCATTGGATGCCGAAAAGGCCTTTGATAGGGTCGAATGGCCCTTTCTTTTTGAAGTCCTACAAAGGTTTGGATTTGGAAATAATTTCATAAAATGGGTTCAGATAATATACAATAATGCTACAGCAGAAATCCTAACAAACAGCAATATCTCAAAATCAATAAAAATCAATAGAGGTTGTCGACAAGGCTGTCCACTTTCACCTTTACTGTTTACTATGGCAATTGAACCTTTAGCGATGGCAGTACGTTTACATCCACAAATATATGGAATTAAAATAGGACCAACAGAACATAAAATCTCCCTGTATGCTGATGACATAATTTTGTTCATGTCGAATCTTAAAAAATCAATTCCGACTTTGTTGAATTTAATAAAGAATTTGGGGGAAATATCAGGATATAAAATAAATAAAACTAAATCTTCAATATTAATGCTAAATGAGACCCAGAGAAATCACCCAGGTCCTGAGGTAAATCAATTCAAAGTTGTAATCAGTTTAAATATTTAGGAATTCAAATTTTGCCTAAGCTAGAATTAGTCGCCAGCACCAACTATGAAGCCTTAATGACAGACATTAATGAGTTACTTCAGAGATGGATGTCACTACCAATGTCGATGATTGGGAGAATTAATATACTTAAAAGTAATATCTTACCCAAAATGCTTTATTTATTTCAATACATTCCTTTACCACCACCTTCAGATCTATTCTTAAGAATTAAAAAAAAAGTTAGTGGAATTTATATGGAACAATAGGAAGGCTAGATGTGGTTGGTGTTGTAGGCTGGTATGCAGTCATGGGTCAGCAGGGTGAAGAGCAGCAGGTTGAGCACACACCCTTGTGGTCCAGCACCCAGTTACAGAGAGAGGTTTTGAGTCCCAAGTGTCTGCATTTTTGTATCAGGTGCTGGGGGGATGGTTGTCTTGAATGCTAAACTGAAGTCCAAGAACAGCATCCGCACGTAGAAGTTCTTTGAGTACAGGTGGGTGAGGGCTGGATGGAGAGCAGCAATGATGGCATCTTCTGTGGATCTGTTTGACCTGTATGTATAATAGGTTGAAATCATTTGATTGTATTTCTTGATTAGACCTAATTCACTTCTGTCTGTGCGCTGTCATTTACGTCACATCTTAGCATTCCAGAAAAAGGGAGCTCGTGCACAACTCTCACTTAATACAAGTGAGTGAACAAGTGCACACGTCTCCTGGTTCTCTCCTGATATTTTTTCCCTTTTCTCAAAAAGGGTCCTACATATGGAGGCACCGCTGGGATGTAAGGAGTGAGGCTGACACTCGGTACAGAGGGAGATGTCTTGCATCCTTCATCCCCTAAAACAACCTGGGCAGCAGGAAATTTCAGCTACAGACTGAGTAAAGGTGCAAGCCAGCCAAGGGCAGCAAATATCCCGAGGTGTAGATATCCACCAAGGAACTGTATAGTCTTCAGTGTCAGGTTTCAGCATCACCATTAGCTGTGTGTTACTCACCTTCCAAGATGGAGACAGAGATGGAAAATGTGTTGTTTGAGATTAAAGGAGCTCTGTTTCAGCTAAGTGCAGACCAGCTGATAAAAATATGTGACTTGCTTGAGATTTCAGGAGACAACCAAGGGAAAATAATTGGAAAAACCCACCGTGCCTTGGTGTCTTACATCAGCCATCATGTTGAGTGTGATGAATTAAGTGAACTTGAAGATGAGGGCATGTCAAAACTGTTTTTACTAAATATGATAAAAAATCGTGAAGCATAGTAATCCAAATGATTTGTTGCACACAATGGAAACAGAGAAGAAGTTAGCCAAAGAATTGGAGCAACTGAAATTGGTTATGTGGCAAAAGGAAGCTGAAATGCAAACGATAACCAGTAAGAAGGTACACTCTCCAGCAACTGACAATCCTGCCTTAAACACCACAGTTCCTCTTGTGGTAACTAATACACCATGGTATAAAGATTTCAAAATCTCAGGCCAAATTGGTGAACCCGCACAAAAAGATAGGCTCACATTCTTCAGCTTAGCGTGTCAAATTGAGAATGGTCTCAGTAAAGGATCCCCCAAGTCAGAAATAGTGGATGCTGTTATCAGAGCCATTGTGCCAGGGTTACAATTAAGAAGTTATCTTGAAGGGAAGAGCGACCTGCCTCCTTCCACTCTTAGAAGAATACTCAGGCCACACTATCAAGAAAAAAGTGCCACAGAGCTTTATAAACAGCTGACTACAGAGGTCCAGAACAATAGAGAGACCCCACAGAACTTCTTAATCCGAGCTATGTATTTAAGGCAGAAGATACTGTTTGCTTCACAGGAAGTCTAGTCCAATCTCAAGTATGACCCAACCCTTGTGCAAAGTATGTTTATGCATGCAGTATTAATGGGACTGCAAAATGACAGCATCAGAAGTGACCTCCAGCCCCTTCTCCTGCAGACAACAACATCAGATGAACTGCTACTAGAGAAACTGAATGTAGCATGTGCAAATGAGAAAGAGAGACAGGATAATAAAAAAACAGTCTGTAACACAGTAGGCAACTAGTATCCACACTATTCAAATAAGTGATGATAGTAAAGAGAAGAAACCCTTTGCCCAGCAGAATGTTGCCACAGTTTCCCCAGATGTGTTGTCAGACCTAAAAGAAATAAAAGCAGACATGGTCATGTTAAAAGATCTTAAGGTGCAAGTATCACAAATAAAGGAATCCATGCATAAAAGTGAAAACTTACCAAAGATGTATCTGTCATAACTCTGGCTCTCACGAGCCAGAAAGGAGATGCGAGGGCGACCAGTGAGTTAGCGTAATTTATTAACATGAACACACAACGTACAAAAGACAAAGTAAAGAGCCGCGTGGGGCTAAAACACACACACTGCACTAGATAACGAACAGCAAAGTAAAGAGCCACGTGGGGCTAAAATACACACAGAACTAAAGAAAACATACAACCCAGGGAGGAAGGCTAGAGAGGCGGCGAGGGAAAAAACACTCGCCGAGTCGCAGCACTTACTTTGGGGGAAGCGCCGAGGTAACGGCGAACTGTAGCTAGACGGAGGAGCTAACAGTCGTGGAAACACAAGACACGTCTTTCCATAGCGAGGTCGCAGTGACGAGTAACTCTCGGCTGCTCGCTTAAGTGGGGGAGATGATTGATGATAGGAGACAGCTGTCCCAGCGCAGCTGAACTAGACAGCTGGCAATCAGCTGGGCGCTGTCAAAGAACGGGCCTTGGAAGACCCGGCACGGACTACCACGGAGCAGGAGCGACACTGGACAACCTGAACGCAGAGAAAGATAGCGTTCAGGTCGTGACAGTACTCCTCCCCCGAGCCGCGCCTCCTGGAGCAGGCTAACCCCCCCCCCCCGGAGGGAAGACCAGGGAGGGCGATGGGGGCCAGATCTGGGAGAAAGGGAGGGACCAGGAAAAGGAGGCAGGGAAGAAAAAAAAACCTAGGTACAGTATAGGATTGGATGCCATAATAATAATTTCAAAAACAGGGAAAAAAAGAACCCATCACCCCCTCCTCTGCAGAGGCCAGACGGTCTATGCAGATGACCACAGGAGGTGGGGAGAACAAACTGCAGAAAAATAGCGACAGTCATGGAGAAAAAAAAAAGGTTCACAATAACTTAGGGCGAGGACAATGCAAAACTCATGTCCCGACGACCAAAAAAGACTACAAAACTCAGTGAACATAAGGTTGCAGAAGACTACACATGTAATCCCGGCCAAAAACAGAAAGGATAAAGGAACAAACCGGGCACAAGACCTAAAAATAAAGCCTGAGGCCGCTAACTGGTATAAGGATACAAAAAAAAAAAATCAACTCCTCAAACATGAATTAGCGCAACACAGAAAATCAAACAGTCTGGAGGAGGATATAAATGCAGAAGAACAAAAACTATTCTGAATAAGGCCAGGCAATGTGAGGTGAAAGCTACTTGAAGGACAAATTAGAATAAGAACACATACAGGGATCGTAAGACATAGAAAATAGTCTAAGGAAAATCTTTGGTTGGAATGACACCACAATAAGGACTCTAGCACAGAAAGTTCCTCGATGTCCTGAATGAAATTAAATAATGGAGGGCATACAAAATACAAGGCTATGTACAGACAGTCAACCCTTCAGGAACGACAGCAGGTGGAGCAGGCGATGACCGCTTGTCCGGCGGGCGGCCCGAACTCCACCAAGCCAGGAACCACAACACCAGTTCGGGTGGCCTACCCGAGTCCCAGGCTAGGAGACACAGTTCCTCCGGGGGCCGACCCAGATCACCGAACCAGCCAGATGGCTCCCCAGGCGGTCGTCCCGTGACCTCAGACCACGGAGAGCTGAGGGAGAAGTCTTGGTGCAGCTTCCTCCCTGAGGGAAACGGCAGGAGGAAACTGACCCAGGTGAGAAATACCCCAACAGTAGTAGGGGGAGAGGAGATGGAGGCAAGGGGCAAAGTCAGCCTGACATCTAATGATAACAAGGGCAGGGGGAAACTGGCCCGGGTGAGAGGAACCCCAACAGCGGCAGGAGGAGAGATGATGGAGGCAAGGGACGAAGTCAGCCTGATGTCAGGCGAACACAATCCTCCAGCTCCCTCACTGACCTTTACCCGGACCGGCGCAGCACCCCCGGTGGACCCCGATCGGGCCGGCGAAACACTCCCGGTGGACCCCGACCGGGCCGGCGAAACACTCCTGGCGGACCCCGACCGGGCCGGCGAAACACTCCCGGCGGACCCCGACCGGGCCGGCGAAACACTCCCGGCGGACCCCGACCGGGCCGGAACAGCACTCCCGGCGGACCCCAACCGGGCCGGAACAGCACTCCCGGTGGACCCCAGCTGGACCGGAACAGCACTCCCGGGCGCAGCATCTGAGGCGAACACCATGCAGAGAACCGGAACCTCCGAGATGGCACCCAGAGCCGGTTCGTCTCCGGTGACCCTGGGGAGAGGCTTAGAGAGAAAAAAGGAACCGGGATCAGGATCACCGGCAGCGGCAGAGCCCAGCGAGACAGGCTCGAGCGCAGCAGACGGCTGCACCCGGCCCGCCCCCCCGAGAGACAGGCAACAATGCTCCAGAAAATGAATGAAAGAAGGAAAATAGAGCACTCGCCTGATCTCGGGTTCTACCGCCATCCAGGACTTCGATGCTCCGGGTTCAGTGTGCAGGACTCCGTCCTCCGGCTCCAACTCGACTGCGAATGGCTCCGCAGCCGGCATGATGGTTTCCACAGTCAAACGACCTCCAAGTGCCGAAGACCGCGTCGACAGCCCACCTGGCATGGAGGCAGGAGATCTGGACTCTGCTGGGCCGAACCATTCCTCCGTGGAGACCCGGGGATGCTTAATCGTCGGCGCTGGCTCCAACAGGTAGTTCGACCTCCTCCTCTGCCCATGACGTGGCTGCGGGGCTGGGGCAAAACCTTCCAGGGCCGCAGGCCGCCTCCTCCTCGCGCGGCGGTGTACACCTGGCACCGGGGCACACTCAGGGGGAAGAGACACAGAGGACGCAGGTTCATATTCAATTTTTGCAGCGGGTTGAGAGAGCTCAGGGGACTGTGAACCCTGAACTCCTCCCCCAGGAATCAAACAAGGCAATTCACTCATAATGGGGGGAGAATGAAAGGACACTTGCCTGATTCCCGGAGGGCCGGTGGAATCCGCTACAAGGGACTTGAGTCTTTCCTCTCCCAGCCGGAGAGAAGTGGAGGACCCCCCGGACAGACGAGGTGGTGCTACTCGCACCGGATCGGGACCGGGAACACCTAGAGATGAATTTGCGCCATTCCCAGCAGCCGGAGTGAATGACGAAGAGGGGGGAGAAACAGCTGAGGAGAGCCGGGGGCCCAAAGCTGACGGGACAGCGGGGAGAGCGGGCCCAGGAGCGGGAGCAGCTGATTCGCTTCTTCGGCAAGACACGGGAGCTACAGCAGGCTGGGAAACGGAATTCATGTGGTTTCCTGGAGCGGGATCCGGACGGGGCTCTCTCTGAGATGAGCGGGGAATTTGGGAGCGACGTCTTCTGAATGTGAGATCGGGGAAACGCCGCTCCTCTACGGAGAGCGAAGCCAACAGGTCAGCGTATTCAGGATAATCGTTCAGCTCTGGGTTCTTCTCGACCAGCCTGACCGCCGCAATCACGTTCTTCATGGCTACAGGGGGAACGGCGGCGGAACAAGCGGCTGCCACTCGGTCCACAATGTGAATCGCTGTCACTCTCATCTTCTCCGGGGGAAACCCGGTTGACGTCACTCTATCTTGGGGATCACCCCTGGGTGAGGCGAACTCCTGGACTGGATCGGCGGCAGGAGCGGGATTCCGAAGCGAGGGGCAATGGTGTCCTGTCTTCGGCTTCCTGCCGGGGTTCTCCTCCAGCCTACGGAGTCTCTCCCAGGCCACAGAGATGTCTGCCCTCCTCGCCTTAACCTCGGGGAGAAGGAAGTAGCGAGAAAAGTTATTAATCATACTCTCGGCGAGCTCCAAGCGCCAGCGTATCTCACTGGGGGAATCGTAGAGGTCCGTGGTGAACAGCGTTCCGTCCACAAGGTCCAGAACCTCCGAGAGATCGTGGCCTGGGTGCCGCATGCGTCTCCTGGAGGGAGACATGATACAGGCCTGCCTGCACCCAGAGGAAGGAAAAAAAACGTCGAGTCCCACAGCAAACTCACGGTCGCGGACGTCTCAGTCTGGCTGCGACCTACTGTCATAACTCTGGCTCTCACGAGCCAGAAAGGAGATGCGAGGGCGACCACTGAGTTAGCGTAATTTATTAACATGAACACACAACGTACAAAAAACAAAGTAAAGAGCCGCGTGGGGCTAAAACACACACACTACACTAGATAACGAACAGCAAAGTAAAGAGCCACGTGGGGCTAAAATACACACAGAACTAAAGAAAACATACAACCCAGGGAGGAAGGCTAGAGAGGCGGCGAGGGAAAAAACACTCGCCGAGTCGCAGCACTTACTTTGGGGGAAGCGCCGAGGTAACGGCGAACTGTAGCTAGACGGAGGAGCTAACAGTCATGGAAACACAAGACACGTCTTTCCATAGCGAGGTCGCAGCGACGAGTAACTCTCGGCTGCTCGCTTAAGTGGGGGAGATGATTGATGATAGGAGACAGCTGTCCCAGCGCAGCTGAACTAGACAGCTGGCAATCAGCTGGGCGCTGTCAAAGAACGGGCCTTGGAAGACCCGGCACGGACTACCACGGAGCAGGAGCGACACTGGACAACCTGAACGCAGAGAAAGATAGCGTTCAGGTCGTGACAGTATCCCAATGCAAATGGAGAATCGGCCTATGGAACCACTCACCCACCCACATATGTTCAATCACAGTACCCTCCTCTGCAACAGTAGACCAGCTCAGGGATCCTGGTTTCCTAGGAGCCCAGTCTTCCACAGCGGGACAGCCCAGTTTCAACAAAGGTTTGCACCCCAGTGATATCCAATGCCACGTGTGTGGCCACAATGTTTTGTATGCCGGCAGAGAGGTGAAGAATATTGTCAACACTGCTATAAATATGGGAGTAGTGAGCATTTTCAGGAAGGCTGCAGGACATATAGAGAGCTTGTTACAGTGCAAGAGTCCCCTTTAAACGAGGAATGGTTACCTCCGTGGGACAGGGTATGACCAGCTTTATTAGAAAGTCCCCAAGTTGTGCTTGCTGTGGGGAAAAAAGGAGACATCAGGGTCTGAAACAATGTAGTGTGTGCAAAAAAAATTATACTGATCCAAAGAACGCCAGGCTAACCATTAGCCAGTCCATAAAGAGACTTGTTATCCATATGAACATCACAAGCATGAGTCAGGAAAAGCATTCATGTAGTACTGTCAATGATAAGAGAAAAACTATCCTAAAAAAATTCCAGCCTGCAGTGACAGAACTTTCAGTGGGGCAAAAAAGTATTTAGTCAGCCACCAATTGTGCAAGTTCTCCCGCTTAAAAGATGAGAGAGGTCTCCAATTTTCATCATAGGTATACCTCAACTATGAGAGACAAAATGAGGAAAAAAAATCCAGAAAATCACGTTGTCTGATTTTTAAAGAATTTATTTGCAAATTATGGTGGAAAATAAGTATTTGGTCAATAACAAAAGTTCATCTTAATACTTTGTTATATACCCTTTGTTGGCAATGACAGAGGTCAAACGTTTTCTGTAAGTCTTCACAAGGTTTTCACACACTGTTGCTGGTATTTTGGCCCATTCCTCCGTGCAGATCTCCTCTAGAGCAGTGATGTTTTGGGGCTGTCGCTGGGCAGCACGGACTTTCAACTCCTTCCAAAGATTTTCTATGGGGTTGAGATCTGGAGACTGGCTAGGTCTCTCCAGGACCTTGAAATGCTTCTTACGAAGCCACTCCTTCGTTGCCCGGGCAATGTGTTTGGGATCATTGTCATGCTGAAAGACCCAGCCACGTTTCATCTTCAATGCCCTTGCTGATGGAAGGAGGTTTTCACTCAAAATCTAACAATACATGGCTCCATTCATTCTTTTCTTTACACGGATCACTCGTCCTGGTCCCTTTGCAAAAAAACAGCCCCAAAGCATGATGTTTCCACCCCCATGCTTCACAGTAGGTATGGTGTTTCTTTGGATGCAACTCAGCATTCTTTCTCCTCGAAACACGACAAGTTGAGTGTTTACCAAGAAGTTCTATTTTGGTTTCATCTGACCATATTGCATTCTCCCAATCCTCTTCTGGATCATCCAAATGCTCTCTAGCAAACTTCAGACCAGCTTGGACATGTACTGGCTTAAGCAGGGGGACACGTCTGGCACTGCAGGATTTGAGTCCCTGGCGGCATAGTGTGTTACTGATGGTAGCCTTTGTTACTTTGGTCCCAGCTCTCTGCAGGTCATTCACTAGGTCCCCCCATGTGGTTCTGGGATTTTTGCTCACCGTTCTCATGATCATTTTGACCCCACTGGGTGAGATCTTGTGTGGAGCCCCAGATCGAGGGAGATTATCAATGGTCTTGTATGTCTTCCATTTTCTAATAATTGCTCCCACAGTTGATTTCTTCACACCAAGCTGCTTACCTATTGCAGATTCAGTCTTCCCAGCCTGGTGCAGGTCTACAATTTTGTTTCTGGTGTCCTTTGACAGCTCTTTGGTCTTGGCCATAGTGGAGTTTGGAGTCTGACTGTTTGAGGTTGTGGACAGGTGTTTTTTATACTGATAACGAGTTCAAACAGGTGCATTAATTCAGGTAATGAGTGGAGGACAGAGGAGCCTCTTAAAGAAGAAGTTACAGGTCTGTGAGAGCCAGAAATCTTGCTTGTTTGTAGGTGACCAAATACTTATTTTCCACCATAATTTGCAAATAAATTCTTTAAAAATCAGACAATGTGATTTTCTGGATTTTCTTTTCTCATTTTGTCTCTCATAGTTGAGGTATACCTATGATGAAAATTGGAGTCTTCTCTCATCTTTTAAGTGGGAGAACTTGCACAATTGGTGGCTGACTAAATACTTTTTTGCCCCACTGTACAGGGAAAAAAATGCCTTATCAGCTGCTACTTGCAAGGGAAAAAGACTCAAGTACTTTGGGATACTGGGTCACAGGTGCCCGCAATTGAGGAAACCTGGCGAGCTAACTACTTACCTGAGGTCGGACTCAGAAACATAGCAGAGGTAATGGACTCAAATGACCCCATACAAGTTGAAGCAGGTAATGGTACAGAGATGCCATATGTGGGACGGTTGGAGGTATCCTTCAGCCTAACAGCTGATGCTCCAGAATTTTATGTCCCCATGCTTGTCATGAAAGGAAACCAGCAATCCTGCCCAATTATAGGTTTCATTGTTATTGAATGTGTTGTAACTGACCATAAAACCAATCATCCCGAGAGCTCAGAAAAAGATAAATTGCTCAAGTCTGTAAAAACAGCTTTTCCAAACCTGAATAAAAAGAAAGCTAAAGCATTCATTAAAGCTGTCGGTGTTGAACGGTCCACTGAGTACCTGGTAAGAACAGTATTAGTGTACTAAAACACAGTGCTGTGCAAGTTAACTGCAGAGTACATGCAAAACCATTTAGAGAAGACACCACATTAATGTTTGAGCCTAGTGACAGTCCTGAGTGGCCAGCAGGGCTAGAATTTTGTGACACTGTGTTCATGGTGAGAAAAGGCACACAACCGAATGTCTTACTCAATGTGCAAAACCCGACTGACCATGACATCAGGCTATCAGGAAGAGTAGTTACTGGTACTGCACAACTGGCCAAAATAGTACACCCCCTCACCTTAGCTGAGGAGCCGGGCTCACCTGTAAATATAAATAATATTCATGCAGAGCACACTGGCAGCCAGGAAACCAATGATGAGCTTTGGGACCCTCCAATTGATCTCAGTCACCTAGATGAGCCTCAAAGAAAGATAATGTGTGGAATGCTTAGGAAAGTGTCAACTTCCTTCTCTAGAGCTGATAATGATATAGGATGCATTGAGGAGCTACCGTTAAAAATTTCATTAAAGGATCCTGAGCCTGTAGCAAAAATTTACATGTCTGTCCCCAAACTTCTATATCAAGAAATGAAGGACTCTTTATTGGATTTAATCACACAAGGGTGGGTAGAAAAGTCCCACTCCTCCTATGCTTCACCAGTCATTTGTGTAAGGAAAAAATGTGTCTCTTTATGCCTGTGCATAGATTATAGAGAGTTAAATCATAAAACTCACCCTGACAGGCAGCCAATACCTAGGGTTCAGGATGTCATGGATGGCCTTGGTGGAAACACAATGGTCACCCTGTTAGACCAGGGAAAAGCTTATCACCAGGGGTTGATGGCAAAAGAAAGTAACCACCTCACCTCCTTCGTAACCCCATGGAGCTTATATGAGTGGGTTAGGATCCCATTTGGACTAATGAATGCCCCTGGAGCATTCCAGCGCTGTATGGAAGAATGTTTAGAGGGAATATGAGACAAAATATGCATCCCATATCTAGATGACACTTTTGTCTTTAGTAAAACTTTTGAGAGCCATGTCAATGACGTAAGGACAGTGTTGCAAAGGTTGAGGCAGTATGGGATTAAGTTAAAACCCAGCAAGTGTGAGTTGTTGGAAGAATTCTTCTACCTTGGAAGAATTGTCTCAGCAGAAGGAAACAAAATCGATCCTGCTGACACTGCTGCTGTCAAGGCTTTAAAAGACAAGAGACCCAGAACTGTAGGGGAATTGAGAGCAGTTACGGGATTATTAAGCTATTACTGCCAATACATAAAGGACTTCTCTCGCATTACTTCTCCCCTCTATGACTTGACCAAAGGCTGTGTTCAAGAACAAAGTCTAAACCTGAAAGGAATGAGGTTATGCAGCAAGAAAAATGACAATCTGGTTCCTTCTCACACACCAGCTGAGTGGACTGACACTCATCAACAAATCTTGGAGGAGCTAATAGAGTGTTTCATTCAGCTCCCTGTCCTTGCTTTCTCAGATTTTTCTGATCCATTTGTGCTCCATACAGATGCTTCCAGTAAAGGGCTTGGAGCTGTTCTGTATCAAAAGCAAAATGGGAAGTTACGTATAATTGCATATGGGTCTTGGACACTATCAGCATCAGAAAAAAACTGTCTCCTTTATTCAGGCAAATTGGAGTTTCTTACACTTAAGTGGGCTATCACAGAACGATTTCGCAACTATCTTTACTGTGCCCCATTCTTTACAGTGTACAGTGATAACAACCCCCTAACATATACAGTGGGGCAAAAAAGTATTTAGTCAGCCACCAATTGTGCAAGTTCTCCCACTTAAAAGATGAGAGAGGTCTCCAATTTTCATCATAGGTATACCTCAACTATGAGAGACAAAATGAGAAAAAAAAATCCAGAAAATCACATTGAAGGATTTTTAATGAATTAATTGGTAAATTCCTCAGTAAAATAAGTATTTGGTCACCTACAAACAAGCAAGATTTCTGGCTCTCACAGACCTGTAACTTCTTCTTTAAGAGGCTCCTCTGTCCTCCACTCGTTACCTGTATTAATGGCACCTGTTTGAACTCGTTATCAGTATAAAAGACACCTGTCCACAACCTCAAACAGTCAGACTCCAAACTCCACTATGGCCAAGACCAAAGATCTGTCAAAGGACACCAGAAACAAAATTGTAGACCTGCACCAGGCTGGGAAGACTGAATCTGCAATAGGTAAGCAGCTTGGTATGAAGAAATCAACTGTGGGAGCAATTATTAGAAAATGGAAGACATACAAGACCACTGATAATCTCCCTCGATCTGGGGCTCCACGCAAGATCTCACCCCGTGGGGTCAAAATGATCACAAGAACAGTGAGCAAAAATCCCAGAACCGCATGGGGGGACCTAGTGAATGACCTGCAGAGAGCTGGGACAAAAGTAACAAAGGCTACATCAGAAACACACTACGCCGCCAGGGACTCAAATCCTGCAGTGCCAGACGTGTCCCCCTGCTTAAGCCAGTACATGTCCGGGCCCGTCTGAAGTTTGCTAGAGAGCATTTGGATGATCCAGAAGAGGATTGGGAGAATGTCATATGGTCAGATGAAACCAAAATAGAACTTTTTGGTTAAAAACTCAACTTGTCGTGTTTGGAGGAGAAAGAACACCATACCTACTGTGAAGCATGGGGGTGGAAACATCATACTTTGGGCCTGTTTTTCTGCAAAGGGACCAGGACGACTGATCTGTGTAAAGAAAAGAATGAATGGGGCCATGTATCGTGAGATTTTGAGTGAAAACCTCCTTCCATCAGCAAGGGCATTGAAGATGAAACGTGGCTGGGTCTTTCAGCATGACAATGATCCCAAACACACCGCCCGGGCAACGAAGGAGTGGCTTCGTAAGAAGCATTTCAAGGTCCTGGAGTAGCCTAGCCAGTCTCCAGATCTCAACTCCACAGAAAATCTTTGGAGGGAGTTGAAAGTCTGTGTTGCCCAGCGACAGCCCCAAAACATCACTGCTCTAGAGGAGATCTGCATGGAGGAATGGGCCGAAATACCAGCAACAGTGTGTGAAAACCTTGTGAAAACTTACAGAAAACGTTTGACCTCTGTCATTGCCAACAAAGGGTATATAATGTGACGTAAGCAGGGTTCACACAAAGAAAATGGAGCAGATGGTTGTGATCAACGGGATTTATTTTTCACACACACTGAGCACAGGCAGGAGGGGAGGTCATTCTCCCAGACCTCCGTTTAAATCACGGTTACACACACATAACGTTTTCAACTGGCAAAGCATGCTGGGAAATCCCTGCCCCCCTTAACATGGTCCCAACGTTACACTGCCCCCCCCCCCCGGACTGGTTTCTGTCCCCAGAAAAATTAAAGTCCAATTTAAAAGTCCAATACAAACTCATCCAGGTGTCGGGGCGGTCTTCGGCGCCGGCGGCCAACATGTACAGGCCCCCTAGTGTCCATCTGGGTCTCGGTCGGGGTATCGGGCCGGGATGGAGGCTCCGGTTCGTCCACCAGCGGTGCAGATGGCCGATACGGGGCGAGACGGTCACGATGAAGGACCACAACCCGGTCCCTTTTTCTAAGCCTCACCCTGTACACCACATCTGACGGTCTCTCCAGGACCACGCATGGCCCCAACCACTGGCTCGCCAGCTTCGGTGATCGTCCTCTCTTCCTCTCAGGGCAGAAAACCCAGACTCGATCTCCCGGTGCAAAGTCCCTCCCCTGGCAGCGGGAGTCGTATGCTCGCTTCTGCCGACCCCCTGCCGCTGCCAGGGCCTCTCGAGCCAGCTCGTGCACCATGTGGAGACGTTCTTTCAAACAAAAAAAATAATCCAATCCGGGTTTTCCCTCCACCTCCGGCTCAGGGGGGCAACCGAATACCAAATCCACCGGTGTGCGCAGCTCGCGTCCAAACATGAGCGCCGCAGGGGTGCACCGGGTAGATTCCTGAGCTGCCGTCTGGTACGCCCACAAAACAAAAGGCAGGTGCAGGTCCCAGTCTCGCTGTCGCTGGTCCACTAGGATAGCGAGCTGGGTGGTGAGGGTCCGGTTGAATCGTTCGACCAGGCCGTCGCTCTGTGGATGCAGCGGGGTGGTCCGGGTCTTCCGGATGCCCAGCCGTTTGCAGACCTCTCAGAATCAGAATCAGAAAAAGATTTATTGCCAAGTACATTAACAGATCACTGATAACATACGAGAGAATTTGACTTGACACAGAAAATGAACCTGCATTTCCAGTGACACGGCTGCATCGGGGACGCGCCTGCCAATAGGATGGTACAGATAAGAAATCATACAATAGGAAGGAGCAAAAAAATCATTGAATTCAGAATATTGACCATAAGTAATCAATATTATGATTACAAAGACAAAAAAAGCCCACGATGCACATTCAAGACCAGAGTCCACAGGACACAAGGAGAGCAGTGAATGTTATCTTGTTGTCAGTTTCTGGGTCAGTGTGGATGTAGTGTTGAAGCAATGTTGTATCAATATGAGCACAAGGACACTTTGGCAGAAGATGTTTTGTCTGGCTGCAGCAATTGTCCTTGGCAATTGTCCCAAGCAGCTACTGTCCAGAGGCCGTGTGCTCAGTGTTTTGAAAAACAAAGACTGGGGATTATCAGGAGGATTTTTGTAAGGGAAATTGAGCCAAATAGACTGAACACAGAGAAAGAACTTTATTTTCTTCTGCAGATTCAGTGTTTAATCCTTCATTGTGAGGGCTTTGAGTCCGTCGTGGATAGACTTAAGCGTAGATGTAATCCACCTTCCGAGACAGTTCTCCATTTGTCGCTATCAAAGTCTCCTCCATTTTTCCAATTTGATGGATGCACCTCGCGTGGCCAGCATTTTGATAGGTTGTATCCATCTTCAGCAATTTGCGGTACACCAGGACAATCCCAGTTCCAATCAGAACGATCCCAGTCACCATTATTACGAAGATATACAAATCTTCAATATCTTCGATAGAGAGATTACTCAGGCACAAGATCCTCCAAACACTTGTCACCCGTAAATAGCCCGCTGGAGCCGTCCCTGCGGGGCAAACAGCTTCCCCCGGAGCACTATTCCTTGTTGAAAAAATAGTGTCAATTGCGTTCAAAGCCCAGCTTATCAATTCCATAATTTCTTTTCGATAATCAGCAGTAGACGCAGACAGACAACAGCAAGCTGGGATCCAGTTAGTTAGGGAAGTGGGGAGCTAGAAGAACCTCCGAAGACCTCCGCCTCGAAGTTCCGACCCTGATCGCTGTGCAGCTCCTTCGGTGCGCCAAACCGACAGAACATTTCATCCACCAGCTTTGATGCCGTCATAGCGGCGCTCTGATCCGGGACCGCGTACGCCTCTGGCCACTTAGTGAAATAATCCATTGCGACCAGCACGTAGCGGTTCCCCCGGTCCATGGTCGGGAAAGGGCCCAGGATGTCCACTCCCACTCGCTCCATCAGTGCTCCCACCCGGTACTGCTGCAGGGGAGCGTGGGATCGCTGAGTTGGTCCCTTCTGAGCTGTGCATGTGTCGCAGCAATGAACGTGGAGCTCCACGTCCTGATGACAACCAGGCCAGTAGAACCGGGCCCGAAGGCGTTGCAGCGTCTTTGTCACTCCGAAGTGGCCCGCTCCTACCGCCCCATGAACCAGCTGGAGTACTTTGGGCCGGAGTCGACGAGGAACCAGCAGCTGCCAGACGTGCCGCTGCCCAGCTGGAGTCTGCCACTGTCGATACACCACGCCCTCGTGGCAGCGGAGGTTGGCCCACTGGGAGTGCAGGGCCTTAGTCTCTGGGTCCAGTGGTGACACAACCTCCCAGGCGGGCCGCTGTCCTGCGTCCAGCCACTGCCGAACCCGCGAAATGACTGGGTCTCTGTCCTGCTCGCTCTGCAGCTGCTGCGTGCCAAGAACCTCTGTGACGTCATCGCTGGGGAGAGCTGCCTGATCATCTGAGGGGCTGTGCGTCGCTGCATGATTTCTGCTCGCAGCGGCTCGGAGAGCGGCAGCCCGTGGGGCGGTTTGGTCCCGATCTTCAGCCCGTTGGCAGTGCCGACACTCCTCTGTCGCGCAGGGGCGCCAAGACAGCGCGTCAGCGTTGGCATGGAGGCGGCCTGCCTGATGCACAATCTGGAAATTATAATCCTGCAGTGCCTCCAGCCATCTCGCCAACTGTCCATCCAGTTCTTTGAAGTTTAACAACCAGGTCAGGGAAGCGTGGTCCGTCCTGAGCTGAAACCTCCCCCCGTACACATACGGGCGGAAATGACGCAGTCCTTGAATGACAGCCAGCAGCTCTCTGCGAGTCACACAGTAATTTCTCTCGGCTCTGCTGAGAGTGCGGCTGAAAAAAGCGACTGCCTGCTCTCCCTGCTCTCCCTCCTGGGATAGCACCGCCCCGATGCCCTGGTTGCTGGCGTCCGTGTCCATGATGAAAGGGCGGTTCGGGTCGGGATATTGCAGGACGGGGGCTCTGATGAGTGCTGCGCGAAGCTGGGAGAAAGCAGCAGCACAGCTGTCACTCCACTGGAACGTGCGTCCTTTCTGCGTCAGCTGATGCAGCGGGCTGGCGATGGTGGCGAAGTCTTCCACAAACCTCCTATAATAGGAGGCCAATCCAAGAAAACTCCTCAGTTCTCCGACGTTCCGCGGCACTGGCCAGTCTCTCACTGTTGCCACTTTTTCCGGGTCGGTGGCGACCCCCGCTGCGCTGACGACGTGGCCCAAAAAGGTGGTCTCCCGCCGAAACAGGTGGCATTTCTTAGGGTGTAACCGTAGCCCCGCCTGCTGGATGGCTCCCAGCACCTCTCGGAGATTTGACAGGGCGCTGTCAAAATCAGCTGCATGCACCAGCAGGTCATCCAGGTAAACAACGCAGCGACTCCGGGGCACGTGAGCCAGCACTCGCTCCATCAAGCGCTCAAAGGTGGCCGGGGCGTTGCAAAGTCCAAATGGCATCACTTTAAACTGGTACAGTCCCTGCCCGATGGAGAAGGCTGTTTTCTGGCGGGCCTCAGGTGACAGCTCTACCTGCCAATAGCCGCTGCGTAGATCCAGCGAGCTGAACCAGCTGGAGCCGGCGATGTGGTCCAGTGCGTCATCGATGCGGGGCAGGGGGTAGGAATCTTTCCTGGTGGCGTCGTTCAGGCGTCGGTAATCCACACAGAACTGCCACGACCCGTCCTTCTTCTTAACCAGCACCACCGGCACCGCCCAGGGGCTGCTGGAGGGCTCAATAACATCTGCCTCCAGCATTTCTCGCACTTTTTGTTCCGCCGCTGCCCGCCTTGAAAAGGGCAGCCGGCGTGGGTGGAGTCGAATCGGCCTGGCCTCACCGGTGTCGATCTCGTGCTGCACCAACCCGGTCCGGCCACATTCCTCATCCTTCGCGGCGAAAACACCCATAAAACAGTCCAATAGCTCCCGCAGCTGGCGTCCCTGTTCCGGGTCCAGCCCGCTGCAGCTCCGCTGAAATAATTCCTCCACCGCCTGCTGCGTCTCTGCTGACACGCTGACCCCTCCCCTTGCTGTCCTTGTGTGCGTTCGTGCTCCCTCTGTCCGCGCTGGTGACGTCATCGTGTCCAGTCCTCGCGGTGGCCTGCCTGGTCCGGTCTGTCTTGGCGATCCCTCGATCGCGCAGGCCCCCGTGTTCCTTCCCTGGGTTCTGCTGTGGAGCGTGATGGTCGGGGTGCGCTGGCCTCGTCAGGTCCGCCGCCGCTTCGTTTGTCCCGGCTCCCGGCTCCCGGCTCCCGGGGGTGGTGTCTCGGTCCCATCGTCCATCATCAGCTGAGCAATGAACTGCTCCAGCTGCTGGATCTCCATTCTGATCCTGGCTTCCATCTGCTCCATCCCACTTCTGACACCAGTGTGACGTAAGCAGGGTTCACACAAAGAAAATGGAGCAGATGGTTGTGATCAACGGGATTTATTTTTCACACACACTGAGCACAGGCAGGAGGGGAGGTCATTCTCCCAGACCTCCGTTTAAATCACGGTTACACACACATAACGTTTTCAACTGGCAAAGCATCTGGGAAATCCCTGCCCCCCTTAACATGGTCCCAACGTTACGATAACAAAGTATTGAGATGAACTTTTGTTATTGACCAAATACTTATTTTACCGAGGAATTTACCAATTAATTCATTAAAAATTCTTCAGTGTGATTTTCTGGATTTTTTTTTTCTTATTTTGTCTCTCATAGTTGAGGTATACCTATGATGAAAATTGGAGACCTCTTTCATCTTTTAAGTGGGAGAACTTGCACAATTGGTGGCTGACTAAATACTTTTTTACCCCACTGTATATTGTCCACTGCTAAATTAAATGTCACAGGGAGCAGATGGGTTGCTGAATTGGTAGATTTCAACTTTACAATCAAATACCATTCAGGTAAAGAAAGCATTGATGCTGATGCTCTGTCTAGGATGCCACTGGACACTGAGGCTTTGATAAATGAGTGCATAGCGGAGATGTCATACGAGGTAGTGGGAGCAACTGTTCAGGCAGTGGCGATGCAGCCAGAATTAAATGCTACATGGTCAATGGCTAGCTCTGGTGAAAGCATCAAAGCAGCCCAAAACACCTTAAACATTCCCCTAACACCTGTAATGATACAAGAGGATCAGAGAGATGACCCAAATATTGGACCAGTGGCTCAGTGTAAATTATCTGGTACAAGACCTACACACCAGGAACTGAATCTGTTCAGTATGCAAAGTCACTGTCTTCTCAGAGAATGGGATAAATTAAAAATAGAGGAAAATGGGATTTTAAAGACAGAAACTGCACAAAGAAAACAATTAGTGTTGCCTGACAAATACAAAGCTAAGGTGTTACATGAGTTACATGACAAGATGGGCCACCAAGGCACAAATAGGACAGTATCTCTGGTGAGAGACAGTTTTTTTTTTTCTGGCCACATATGCAGTCGGAAATAGAACAGTATATTATGAGCTGTACATGCCTGAAACAAAAGAAACCCAGCCATGAGACAAGGGCACCACTAACAAACATCATTACCAGTCATCCATTTGGACTTGTTTCTGTAGACTTTCTCCACCTTGATAAATGCAAAGGAGGCTTTGAATATACAGTATACTTGTGATAGATCACTTCACACGCTTTGCACAGGCTTACCCAACAACATCAAAGTCAGGCAAAACAGTGTCAGACCTGATATTCAATGACTATGCGCTGAATTTTGGTTTTCCAGCACACATTCATCATGACCAGGGAGCTGAGTTTGAAAATCAGCTGTTTTTTCAACTGAGTAAATACTGTAACATGATCAACTCCAGGACAACCCCTTATCACCCTTAGGGGAATGGTCAGGTGGAACATTTTAATCGCACTCTGATGCAGATGCTTAAAACACTGACAAAGACAAGTTGAACTGGAAGGATTCCCTGAATAAGGTAATCTTTGTTTATAACTGTATACATACAGAGGTAACAGGCTTCTCGCCATTCTTCCTATTGTATGGCCGCTCTCCAAGACTGCCCATTGATATGTTATTCAGCCTACCTAGTGAAGCAGGTCACTTCTCTCACTGTGCCTATGTTGAAAAATGGAAGCAAGGGATAATTGCAATAGCATATGCAAGAGGCATATGCTATTGCAAAACAAAATGCATCCAAAACTGCACAACAGAACAAGAGAAATTATGACACCAAAATGAGAAGCTCAGTACTGCATCCAGGTGACCATGTTTTGGTGTGGAATCTGACCCCACGAGGTGGACCTGGCAAACTGCGAAACTACTAGGAAGACAGAATTCACACTGTGGTTAGGCAAGTGGGAAATGATCTTCCTGTCTATGAAGTGAGACCAGAGTAAGGTGTAACGAAGTCGAGGACGCTGTACCGAAATCTCCTGTTACCATGTGACTGCCTTCCACTACAAAGGGGCATTTACCTGCAAAACAAAAAACAAAAACAAAAAAAAATGGAGACCACAACAAAACATTGGTGATTCTGTGAAAGATAAGGACAATGATGATGACAATTATTATTATCCCATACCACCTCAGTATCTACCTCAGTCACTAGGACCAAGCAAGTCTCCTGCCAATGCAGATGAAACAGCTGAACCTGACTTAAGGGAATCTTCTATTTGACCTGTCCAGCTGGAAAATGAGGATTACCTTGTCATGGTCTGAGCGCCGATGTCGTGCGCGCTCGGGCCATGCTTCATCTCAGCAAGGTTTGACAGCAGGGTTACCTTCTGGCTGCCCAAGCTCTTATTGTGACAGTGCTCGGAGGAGCTTCCTGCTGTCAAAACCTAACAGCTGTGCTGCATTTACAGCCCATCAGCAGCTCGGCATTTAAGCAGGCGCTGAAGAGCAGTACAATGCAGCAGTCTCGTCGATTATTCCCCTGTCAGACGTTGAGCGAGCATCCCTCGCCTCAGACGTCAACTATTCCTGATCGTTGTTCGTGTCCTGATCCTAAGTGTACCTCGTTTTAGCCTTATGATCATCTGTGTCAAGTGTTGTGAGTTTTAGCCCCCCGTGGCTCATCACTTTCTGTTACTTTATGTATTATCTTGTGTTTGTGTTCATTAATAAAACATCATGCAAACCTCACCGGCGACTTTTGGTGTCTTATGGTGGCCAGCGAGGGCCACCGTGACAGTAAACTGCTGCCAGGGTGCCTAAACAGAGGTGCCAAACTGAGACGCCATTCCCGGTGAGTTTGTAATTGGACATTTGTTCTTCCCTGTCTGAGTAACTGCGTGTTGGGAGGATGTCATCTTTCAGGCGCAGCGTTCGGCGCCTGGGCTACGAGCTAGCGGAGGCTCTGGACTATGTCGATGGAACGCTTTTCATCGCTACGCTGTACGACACCCCCAGCGATATAGGCCGACACCTGGACCTTGCTGAGGATATTATAATGCGCCTTCCCCGCTTTTCCAACCACCCGGAAATTACGGCAAGGAAGGCTGACATCGCTGCGCAACGGAAGAGACTCTGTGGGCTGGAGGGAAACCCCAGCAGGAAGCCGAAGAGGAGACACCCTCGCTCCTCACGTCCAGATCCCATTCCTGTCTCCATTCTGGCCCAGGAGTTCGCACCGTCCAGGGGTGATCCCCATCGGAGTGTGTCGTCATTCGGGAATCCCCCGGAGAAGCTACAACGCACAGCTGCTTCCATCCAGGACAGAGTGGCGGCAGCCCATTCCGCTGTTCACCCCACGCAGATAATTAGGCATGTGATGGCGGCTGTCAGGCTGGTGGAGAGGAATCCTGAGTTGAGTGACTTTCCTGAGTACGCCGCCCTGCTCGCTTCTGTTTCCGCACAGGAGCGGCGATTCCTGGACCTCACCTTTGCCTCGCCATCGGCCAGCGAACGTCGTCGCCACACTGCAAACAAGACTCAGCAAGAACCCCGTCCGGATCCTGTTCCGGGCCGCCAGAAGGACTCCACCACCCTGTCAGCTGTGTCTTCGGCATCTAACCAGGAGGGAATTCCCGCAGCCTCTTCCCCTGGGTCATCTTCCCCTGCTGCTCCATGCCTGGTTCGTCTCGGCTGTTGTCCCCTTCTCCTCAACGCCTACCCCGGCTGCTTTGTGTGCCAAGAGTCCTGCTTCGGCAAGCCCCGTCAGTGAACCTTCGCGAGTGGCTCCTCCTCATCCTTCCAGGGGGCCCTCTGTACCATCCGGCGGGGAAAGGGAGGAACAATGTCCCCTGCAGCAGGCACCATCCTCCCTCCAGGAAACAGGCAAGTGCAAGTTCCTTCTTTCCATCATAGTTGTGATTTGCCTTGTCTGACTCCTGGGGGCGGAGTTCGGGGTTCGCAGTCCCCCGAGCTCCCACCACCTGCTGTAACACTAATTACTACACCTGCTGCCTCTGTGTCTCCCTCCGCTGAGTGGTCCACAACGCCAGGCCTACGTCACCGGATGAGGAGGGGGCCTGCGGTTCTGGAGAGCCTGGTTCCAGCCCCGCAGCCACGTCGTGGGCAGAGGAGAAGAGCGGACTGGAGCCTGGAGCCTGCGCCAACAACAAAGCGTCCCCAGGTCTCCACGCTGGAACGGTTGGAGCCAGCGGGTCAAGGGCCCCCTGCCCCCACACCGTGCGGGTTATCGGCGTGGACGTCAGCGCTGGAGGATCCACAGACTGCAGTGACCATCATGCCGGCTGCAGAACCCGCTGTAGCTGAGTGGGACCCTGAGGACGAACTTCTCCGCCTTGAACCCGGATCGACGAAGTCCTGGACGGTGACAGAACCCGAGATCAGGATCAGGCAAGTGCTCTACCTTATCTTCCTTCTTTCTATTCTGGAGCATTTTTGCCTGTCTCTCGGGGAGATGAGCAGGGTACAGCCGTCCGCTGCATCCGAGCCCCTCTCGCTGGGTTCTGTTGCTACCGGTGATTCTAATCCCGGTCCTTTCTTGTCTTCCGAGCCTTGTTGCAGAGTCACCGGTGCGGAGCCAGTCGTGGTCGATGTGCTGAAGGTTCCAGGTTCGGAGTCGGAGGTCGTCGCCGGTGCTGCGCCGACCCAATCGGGGTTCGACGTGGGTGCAGCCAAGACCCAGTGAGGGTCCGACGCGGGTGCATCTGAGACCCAGTCGGGGTCCGACGAGATCCAATCGGAGTCCGACGTGGGTGCAGCCGTGACCCAGTAGGGGTCCAACGCGGGTGCAGCCACATCTGCAGCATTGGTATGGCTCCAGGATGGTGGGGGAGCTGCAGACCCTTCGCCGCCTGACATGGTGTGGGCTCATCATCTCCTTCATTACCCTCATCCGAGTCACCGCCCCTGCTCTTCATCACCGGGGGCCATTGGGGGTCCTCTGCGCTTGGCCCGGCTCTCCCATGTTTTTCCTCCACCAGGGAGGCCGCCGCGGGCCATCCTCCTACGGTTCTGGTGGCTAAGAGAGGCGGGTCGGCCACCCGAGGAACTGTTTCGCCGGTTTGGCGCCTTGGGCCGGCCACCCGACACTCTGTGTTTCCTGCTGGGCAACCTGGTTCGGCCGTCAGAGGATTGGACTTTCCGGGCCTGGGACTGGGGTAGGCTGCCCTATCATTTACTATTCCCCATATCCACCTGCTGGCCTTGGGATGCAGGGAGACCACCGGAACTGTCCCCGTGGGTTTTGGTCTCCGCCTGTCGCCATTTGTCTGAGCTGTCTGGATTAAAGGTCATACGGGGTGGTAATCTTGCTCTGTGTTTTTCTGCCTGTGTCAGTGTGGGGGGTTTTTTCCGTCTCGGCCCATTCTGTGTGTTTTTGGGCGTTATGGAGTATTGCATTTCCTGTTATCGTGCCCTGTAATTGTTTTCTGCCTTAATCATGGTTTTTACATTCGGGAATGTTGTATTTTCTGTTATCGTGCCCTGTAATTGTTTCATTTGGAGTCTGCCTTAATCATGATTTTCACTTTTGGGGAATATTGTATTTTCTGTTATCGTGCCCTGTGTTCAGTGTATTTCATGTGTTTGGGAGTTTTTTGTTTTTTTTGGGTTGTCTCTGTGCTTCTGTGTTCATCATGATTTTTGGTCTATGGCTGGTCCTCTCCCTCCAGGCCCGTTCCCCCATCCGCCTGCCCTGGGGGTGGGGTGGGGGGTGGGGGGCTTGGGTGTCATTGGGTGTTCGGAGCCCGCCCTTGGGGGGGACGTACTGTCATGGTCTGAGCGCCGATGTCGTCCGGCTCGGGCCATGCTTCATCTCCGCCAGGTTTGACAGCAGGGTTACCTTCTGGCTCCCCGAACTTTTATTGTGACAGCGCTTGGAGGAGATTCCTGCTGTCAAAACCTAACAGCTGTGCTGCATTTACGGCTCATCAGCAGCCTGGCATTTAAGCAGGCGCTGAAGAGCAGTACAATGCAGCAGTCTCGTCGATTATTCCCCTGTCAGACGCTGAGTGAGCATCCCTCGCCTCAGAAGTCAACTATTCCTGATCGTCGTTCATGTCCTGATCGTAAGTGTGCCTCGTTTTAACCTTATGACTATCTGTGTCAAGTGTTGTGAGTTTTAGTCCCCCGTGGCTCATTACTTTCTGTTACTTTGTGTATTATCTTGTGTTCGTGTTCATTAATAAAATATCATGCAAACCTTACCAGCGACTTTTGGTGTCTTATGGTGGCCCGTGAGGGCCACCGTGACACACCTCTCAGTAAGCCAGGAACCACACAGTGACAGTTCATCTGACACAGAAGAAGACTTCACCACAGATCAGCGTCTGGAGATGGCAAAACCACAACAACCTCAGCGAAACCATAGGCCACCAAAAATGTTCAGATATGTCCAAATCGGAACACCATCCTGTTACAGCACAGCTGCCGTATGGCTTTCTCCAAGAACATTAAGGTTATGGTGCAGTTTGTAGAAGAGCTTGAAATAACGAAGCGATGTGATTTTATAAATCAAAGTTTAATTTCAGCTTCACTCCTCTAACAAGTCTCATCTCGGTGCAGAAGCAGAATAAGAGGTCGAACGCAGTCAGACCTTCATATTTATACCCACACTCAACAAAAGACATTGCATATCAAAGCTGACATCCCGCATTACATAATCCCCCCTCCATTGTCCTCCGTCTCCTCCACCTGACCCTGGGTGGTCAGGGAGATCGATCCGGTCTCCACCGCTGCGACTCTGTCCGTTCTTTGATCCTCGCTGGCGGTTGAGACCTCTTGTCCTGTTCTGAGGCTTGAGGTCATTCCACGTATGTAATCACTAAACATTCTAATATGTCTATACATATGTAGGTATGGAATATATGATTAATATAAGCCACACAGTTAATGATTTACAGTAAATAGCAGATTGTGATTGATTGACAAAGAAATTACATTTTCAAACCACATGCACATTGTTCTATGTCCTTATGGACTCATAACTGAATGTATCAAAAGAGTTCCAGTCTGTAAGGTATTGAATACACTCAAATAAGACTAAATATAACTCTTTGTAATTGATTTTTGCCATTGTTCTGAATGTATAAGAGGTCTTGGGTACTACATGTTGGAGATATCTGATTTTGAGGGGGAGTATATAATAGGTTGAAATCATTTGATTATATGTCTTGATTAGACCTAATTCACTTCTGTCTGTGCTTTGTCAGTTATGTTACGTCTTAGCATTCCAGAAGAGGGGAGCTCGTGCGTAACTCTCACATAATACAAGTGAGTGAACAAGTGCGCTCCTGGCTCTTTCTTGATAATTTTTCCCTTTTCTCAAAAACGGTTCTACATATGCAAACTGAGATGGGTCGTGGGAGGGAGGCAGGATGGACTTGATGTTCTGCATGACCAGCCGCTCTGACATAATTATAGACCGAGGGAACAAAAGCTCAGACTCGAGTGAATACAATTAATCCTTTTATTGCTAACAGTGAGTGTGTGGGTGCGTGTATGTACAGTGTGTGTGTTGTGCGTGTGATGATGAAGTGCTGTACAGGAAACGTGCCCGGGGGAGAGCAGAACACCGTTCAGCCTGGCAACCCTATAATGACAGAGCAGAGGTGTTAATTCAGTCCACTGAGCATAAAGCTTGATAGTAATAGTAGCTTACTTTGCAGATGGACGTGAAGATGCTCAGGTTGGCCTTGAGGGCTGCAGCCAGGGAGACAGCGCTCTGGCTCCATGCAGGGGATTGGGCTGGTAGCCCTGTAGTGGCGATGAAGGCTAGACCGCCGCCAGGAGGAGTGG
The DNA here is from genome assembly GCA_020510985.1 of Pholidichthys leucotaenia. Lineage (NCBI taxonomy): Eukaryota > Metazoa > Chordata > Actinopteri > Cichliformes > Pholidichthyidae > Pholidichthys > Pholidichthys leucotaenia. The sequence continues at coordinate 267,538,510 of CM035843.1, forward strand.
ATTCCGCCGCCGGGGATATCCACCTGTGCACAGGGGAAGACAACTGACAAAGGTGAGTGATAATTAGGCTTACGTGAAGCAAAGAGGAGAATCAGGATCTCTGATGATGAGGCTAGGGATTTGGCTGTTGACACGAGGCGTGTCAGAGGAAGAATGACAGATGGCTCCGTGCTGAGTCTCAGGCAGGCCTGGTTATAAAGCCCGCTGGAGCTTGGCAGCAGGTGTGCATGCAGCTGTAGTCGATGATGGCCCAAAGGGAGCCATGACACGCTCAGAGCACTTCATAATAATGGGGGTCTGTGCTACTGGCCGGTAGTCATTGTAGCTGGATGGAACGGGCTTCTTTGGGACTGGTTTTATGCATAGCCATATAATATGATTGTTGCCACACTCTTTGAACTCGTCGCTGCCCGGTCATGTGGTTCATGGAGCTCCAAATAGTTCCAAACAACAGCCTTTCAATAATGGTGTGTGAATGGCAGCTGTGACAATCTGCGTATTAACAGCATTTTTTAGCCATATTAGGTAAATATTCAGAATACCTATCGGTAGGTACATTGTTCAGACTTATAACGAACAGATTTAAATGGATTATGATATAAAGAGCAGCTTTAAAAAGACAGTCAGAGTATGTTTTTGGAGGGAAGGAGAACTGCTGATTCACACTGATGAAAGCTGCAGTGTAAATATCACTGCCTAGCTGTGTGTAGCCTTACCTTATATTATGGCTTCAGTGGACTGATTACTGAATTATCATCTTTTAAATACAGTGGGCTATTTTGTAAGATTAGACAGAATTATCTGAATTGAAAATATGTAGGAAGGCGAGGTGGTGGAGTGGTTAGCACTGCAGCAGCACAGCAACTCACCCTTGGCCGGGGGATCCTCGGTTCGATCCCAGCCCCCGACCAACAGTGATCTGTGTGGAGTTTGCATGTTCTCCCCGTGTCTGCGTGGGTTTACTCCGGGATTTCTCCGGTTTCCTCCCACATTCCAAAAACATGCAAGTTAGGTTAATTGGCATCAAAACTGGGGATTCTAAATTGTCCTTAGGTATGACTGTGAGAGTGAATGGTTGTCTGTCTCTCTGTGTTGGCCCTGTGATGGACTGGCGATCTGTCCAGGGTGCACCCTGCCTCTCGCCCAAAGATGCTGGGATAGGCTCCAGCCCCCCCGTGACCCAAAAAGGATTAAGCAGAAGAAGATGAATGAATGAATGAATGAAAATATGTAGTTTAAAAAAACTGCTGTCAGTCAATTTAATGTGATTTAGCTAAGTTACTAGGGGTTGTGCACTTTACTCCTAAACCTTTGAAGTAAGGAAAGATTTTCTGTGTGTGAATGTAACTATAACACATTAGTGCCTCTCAGTAAATTTGAATATTGTGGAAATTTATTTATTTTTTATAATTCAAAAAATAAACTTTCATATATTCAATATTCATTACAGGCACAAGGAAATATTTCAGGGCTTTTTTAAATTCAATTTTGATTGTAGTTTTTGAAATTAAAATGTAAGTCATGATATTCTATTTACTGAGATGTACTAGTACATAAACATTACACAGTATGCTGAAAACTAATGACTAAGCAGGGTGGAAAATACTAAATAAAAGAAGAGGCCTTTGTAACACAATGTAGTCAAAGTGCAACAGTCTGTTTTATGAAAATATTCAATGTGGTACAAATGCCATGAAATTGTATTTTTTTTAAATAAAAATTAATAAAAATGCAAAGACATGCTCTCATTTTCTCATTTTTCACTCTGAACTTCTGCCTGACAAATTACTGTCAACTAATACCAGTGAGCAGCATGTTGGCACCATTGCCTTCTCTTCCGGGGTGTGCCTGGGGTCACATGATTGAATTTAAATAGATAATAACAGCACCAGTGATTCAAATAAAAGCAACCCCTTTTTCTAGTTTTTATTCATCCATATTGTAACATCACATAATTGTGGAAAATGAATATTTTCCTCCAATGTCAAAAGGGTTTGACATCATAAATTGTATTTTGATGCCAAAAACAATGAAATCCTAAGATGTTTTCAGATCAGGTTCTCAGCATGATTATCTGTGCAGCTTATGGATGCACAAATCAAGCTGAGAAACTGATCCAGATGTTTGGGTTCCCAGCACACACAGAAAGGAGAAAAGATGTCTGAGAGAAGTTAGCAGAAACAACATGACTTTAATGAAAGAGTACAACAACAGAAAACTTTATGCAGTAGGTTTATTTCCATAAAACATTTCCATCTCCAAGCTCAAACATTTATGACTGCACATAAATTGTGATTTTTTTTTAATGTTGAAGTAAAACAGTTATATTAATGAGGGAATTAAACTGAATCAGTGTGCAGGCCCATTCTAAGAGGGAGTAATTCACAAGAACCAAAACTGACAAACCCAGACTGAGGACTGATGCTGTGCTCCCAAACAAGACGAGGAAGAGTCCAACAGTAACCATGGTTACATGGACACAAATAAACCGGTCATGATTGGATTTCTGGAGTTATCTGATTATTCAAGTGGCCATGTAACTATGGTCATTAACTCAAGTAGTTAACCCTCGAATAATCCATTTAATCAGTGCATGGAAACACAACAAAACCATTATCAGTTTATTCCCAGTGATCGGTTTATTGTGACAATGTAACCAGGGTCAGTGACGTGTGTACCAGAACCTCTCCTGCATGTAATGACAGACCACATGTACTGTTCTCAAAATATCTTTGGTATGAATGGCCTGGAGATCCTGGGTTCGATCCCAGCCCCCGACCAACAGTGATCTGTGTGGAGTTTGCATGTTCTCCCCGTGTCTGCGTAGGTTTACTCCGGGATTTCTCCGGTTTCCTCCCACATTCCAAAAACATGCAAGTTAGGTTAATTGGCATCAAAACTGGGGATTCTAAATTGTCCTTAGGTATGATCGTGAGAGTGAATGGTTGTCTGTCTCTCTGTGTTGGCCCTGTGATGGACTGGCGATCTGTCCAGGGTGCACCCTGCCTCTCGCCCAAAGATGCTGGGATAGGCTCCAGCCCCCCCGTGACCCGAAAAGGATTAAGCAGAAGAAGATGAATGAATGAATGAAAGAATGAATGAATGAGTCACAAAAATTAACCAAAATATCTGAATGCAATGGATATGTCACATCCACCTGTCCTGTAATACTAACACATCCATGTTGTCATTTCAGATGTCAAAAACATCTTTAGAAATACAGTGGGGAAAAAAAAGTATTTAGTCAGCCACCAATTGTGTAAGTTCTCCCACTTAAAAGATGAGAGAGGTCTCCAATTTTCATTATAGGTATACCTCAACTATGAGAGACAAAATGAGAAAAAAAAATCCAGAAAATCACATTGAAGGATTTTTAATGAATTAATTGGTAAATTCCTCGGTAAAATAAGTATTTGGTCAATAACAAAAGTTTATCTCAATACTTTGTTATATACCCTTTGTTGGCAATGACAGAGGTCAAACGTTTTCTGTAAGTCTTCACAAGGTTTTCACACACTGTTGCTGGTATTTTGGCCCATTCCTCCATGCAGATCTCCTCTAGAGCAATGATGTTTTGGGGCTGTCGCTGGGCAACACGGACTTTCAACTCCCTCCAAAGATTTTCTATGGGGTTGAGATCTGGAGACTGGCTAGGCCACTCCAGGACCTTGAAATGCTTCTTACGAAGCCACTCCTTCGTTGCCCGGGTGGTGTGTTTGGGATCATTGTCATGCTGAAAGACCCAGCCACATTTCATCTTCAATGCCCTTGCTGATGGAAGGAGGTTTTCACTCAAAATCTCACGATACATGGCCCCATTCATTCTTTCCTTTACACGGATCAGTCGTCCTGGTCCCTTTGCAGAAAAACAGCCCCACAGTATGATGTTTTCACCCCCATGCTTCACAGTAGGTATGGTGTTCTTTCTCCTCCAAACACGACAAGTTGAGTTTTTACCAAAAAGTTCTATTTTGGTTTCATCTGACCATATGACATTCTCCCAATCCTCTTCTGGATCATCCAAATGCTCTCTAGCAAACTTCAGACGGGCCCGGACATGTACTGGCTTAAGCAGGGGGACACGTCTGGCACTGCAGGATTTGAGTCCCTGGCGGCGTAGTGTGTTAGTGATGTAGCCTTTGTTACTTTGGTCCCAGCTCTCTGCAGGTCATTCACTAGGTCCCCCCATGTGGTTCTGGGATTTTTGCTCACCGTTCTCGTGATCATTTTGACCTCACGGGGTGAGATCTTGCGTGGAGCCCCAGATTGAGGGAGATTATCAGTGGTCTTATATGTCTTCCATTTTCTAATAATTGCTCCCACAGTTAATTTCTTCACTCCAAGCTGCTTACCTATTGCAGATTCATTCTTCCCATCCTGGTGCAAGTCTACAATTTTGTTTCTGGTGTCCTTTGACAGCTCTTTGGTCTTGGCCATAGTGGAGTTTGGAGTCTGACTGTTTGAGGTTGTGGACAGGTGTCTTTTATACTGATAATGAGTTCAAACAGGTGCCATTAGTACAGGTAACAAGTGGAGGACAGAGGAGCCTCTTAAAGAAAAAGTTACAGGTCTGTGAGAGCCAGAAATCTTGCTTGTTTGTAGGTGACCAAATACTTATTTTACCAAGGAATTTACCAATTAATTCATTAAAAATCCTTCAATGTGATTTTCTGGATTTTTTTTTTCTAATTTTGTCTCTCATAGTTGAGGTATACCTATGATGAAAATTGGAGACCTCTCTCATCTTTTAAGTGGGAGAACTTGCACAGTTGGTGGCTGACTAAATACTTTTTTGCCCCACTGTAATTTAGTTTAGCATCAGAGTCATTTAACTATCTCTACACAATACTGTGTTCCATTTTACTCTGACAGTTTAATCATCATCAAACCACAGCTCCTTCATCATTCCACTGTTCCAGCTGCCCCACAAACCATTACTATGATATCACTGCTCACAGTAATGAAGACTCCACCAGCCCCGATGGTCACTGCTCCAGTCTCCAGCAACCCTTTACCAGCTGCAGAGAAATGACAGAAAAAAAGTACATCACTGTGCCTTAATACTTGATGATTCCTGCCCAAACAGGAAGGCTTTTCTCACAATTCTGTGCCTTTTCAATTTTAATTCTACTATTTTTATTTATTCCTCCTAAATGTGAATCATTTTTGCATAGATTTGCTACTTTTGAGACAATTTTTATACTGAAATAAAAAATTTAAAAAGTTTTAAAATAACTCATTCCTTTTTCCTTAATTTTTATATTAAATGTGCAACTTTTTCATGCATATTTTTAGTTTTTATGCATACATTACAGAACTACTTGGAAAACAAGATTTTTCTCTTAAATGTGTTCTTATGAGGAAAAAAAAACACTGTGAGCTATTTGATACAAGAGAATATTTTACATTTATAAATATGCCAGTGGTTTCCAGAATATATTGATTGGTTTTAGCATTCAATTCTTGATTTACTGTTAAAAAAAACACACAACATTAACACAATTTCCATTACTTCTGTTCCATTAAGTTGTGTAGATCCGAATTGTTTCCACTTGGTTTACAACTGCATTAAATAATTAAACCAGTCTTCATCCTGAGTACCTTTCTTATGGTGTTTCTCACAAAAGTTTGTTTAAATAAGTATAGGTTATTTCAGCAGAATCATAAAATACAGTATCTCACAAAAGTGAGTACGCCCCTCACATTTTTGTAAATATTTTATTATATCTTTTCATGGAACAACACTTAAGACATGACACTTTGAGATAATGTAAAGTAGTCAGTGTACAGCTTGTTTAACAGTGTAAATTTGCTCTACCCTCAAAATAACACACAGCCATTAATGTGTAAACCACTGGCTACAAAAGTGAGTATACCCCTAGTGAAAATGACCAAATTGTGCCCAATTAGCCATTTTCTCTCCCCAGTGTCATGTGACTTGTTAGTGTTACAAGGTCTCAGGTGTGAATGGGAAGCAGGTGTGTTAAATTTGGTGTTATCGCTCTCACATTCTCTCATACTGGTCAATGGAAGGTCAACATGGCACCTCATGGCAAAGAACTCTCTAAGGATCTGAAAAAAAGAATTGTTGCTCTACATAAAGATGGCCTCGGCTATAAGAAGATTGACAACACCCTGAAACTGAGCTGCAGCACAGTGGCCAAGACCATACAGCGGTTTAACAGGACAGGTTCCACTCAGAACAGGCCTCGCTGTGGTCAACCAAAGAAGCTGAATGCACGTGCTCATCATCATATCCAGAGGTTGTCTTTTGAAAATAGACATATACACTACCGTTCAAAAGTTTGGGGTCACTTAGAAATTTCCTTATTTTTGAAAGAAAAGCACTTTTTTTCAATGAAGATAACTTTAAACTAATCAGAAATGCACTCTATACATTGCTAATGTGGTAAATGACTATTCTAGCTGAAAATGTCTGGTTTTTGGTGCAATATCTACATGGGTGTATAGAGGCCCATTTCCAGCAACTATCACTCCAGTGTTCTAATGGTACAATGTGTTTGCTCATTGCGTCAGAAGGCTAATGGATGATTAGAAAACCCTTGTGCAATCATGTTAGGTCTGCAATGCTGTAATTGCTGCAAATGGAGGATTCTTTGACGAAAGCAAAGTTTGAAGGAAAAAATTATTATTTCAAATACAAATCATTATTTCTAACCTTGTCAATGTCTTGACTATATTTTCTATTCATTTTACAACTCATGGTGGTAAATAAGTGTGACTTTTCATGGAAAACACAAAATAATTGTCTGGGTGACCCCAAACTTTTGAACGGTAGTGTAAGTGCTGCCAGCATTGCTGCAGAGGTTGAAGGGGTGGGGGGTCAGCCTGTCAGTGCTCAGACCATACGCCGCACACTGCATCAAATTGGTCTGCATGGCTGTCGTCCCAGAAGGAAGCCCCTTTTAAAGATGATGCACAAGAAAGCCTGCAAACAGTTTGCTGAAGACAAGCAGACTAAGGACATGGATTACTGGAACCATGTCCTGTGGTTTGATTAAAAAATTAAATCACCCTTTATTGTCATTCAACTGTACAACCAATCATGTACAGTAGAACGAGATTGTGTTTTACCTATCTACTGTGTTAATCACACATACCCCAAGTGTAGAATCAGAGGGCCGCTGCCATGCAAGGCGCCGCCACAGATTTCCCTCCTCCATTCCATTATTGCTGAGCACCAAGCTGGACGGCAGGAAGTTCCACTTTTTATATGGTCTTCGGCATGACCCGGCCAGGATTTGAACCCCTGCCTCCCGGGTGTGGGGCGGACCAAGATGAACTTATTTGATTCAGATGGTGTCAAGCATGTGTGGCAGCAACCAGGTGAGGAGTACAAAGACAAGTGTGCCTTGCCTACAGTCAAGCGTGGTGGTGGGAGTATCATGGTTTGGGGCTGTATGAGTGCTGCCGGCACTAGGGAGCTACAGTTCATTGAGGAAACCATGAATCTCAAAATGTACTGTGAAATACTGAAGCAGAGCATGAACGGAAACTGGGCCATAGGGCAGTATTCCAACACGATAACCACCCCAAACACACCTCCAAGATGACCACTGCCTTGCTAAAGAAACTGAGGGTAAAGGTGATGGACTAGACAAGCACGTCTCCAGACCTAAACCCTATTGAGCATCTGTGGGGCATCCTCAGACAGAAGGTGGAGGAGCGCAAGGTCTCTAAAACCATGATGTCGTCATGGAGGAGTGGAAGAGGATTCTAGTGGCAACCTGTGAAGCTCCAGTGAACTCCATGCCCAAGAGAGTTAAGACAGTGCTGGAAAATAATGGTGGCCACACAAAATATTGACACTTTGGGCACAATTTGGACATTTTCACTAGGGGTGTACTCACTTTTGTTGCCAGCGGTTTACATATTAATGGATTAATGGTTGTGTGTTGCATTATTTTGAGGGGACAGCAAATTTACTGGCTACTTTACATTGCATCAAAGTGTCATATCTTCAGTGTTGTCCCATGAAAAGATATAATAAAATATTTACAAAAATGTGTGGGGTGTACTCACTTTTGTGAGATACTGTATTAATAGTGCTAATTTATGGATGTTAAAAATAACATTATCAGGGCTGACACTGATGATGAGGACTTTGGAGGGTGTAAAGAACTGTATTTGGTAATTTCCTACCTTGTTCCATGTTTTCTCCTTGTAGAAAGCAGGTTTGCTGGTAAACATATCAGTCTCTCATGGTTTCATGTTTTCCTCTATAAAAAAGAAAAACAGTTTAATTTTTGTAAGCCATCTTTTAGATCCACTGTGGTGGACACAATACATATGGCACTCCGCCCAGGACAACGGGGTTGGTGGGGGAGAAGATAGCTAGGGATGCTAATGGAGAAAGGTGAGAGGAGCTAAACAAAGATGTACCTTTTGCCCCCCGCCGCGCGACCTTGGCACCTGGACGCGGTTAAACTAGTCAGCACGCGTGAGGAGTTTACCAACTTAGAGCAGCTGGGCATCATTAGGCGCTCCAACAGCCCGTGGGCATCCCCACTACACGTGGTGCCTAAGGCTGATGGGTCATGGCGACCATGCGGCTATTTCCGGCGATTGAATAATGCCACAGAACACGATCAGTATCCCATCCCACACATCCAGGATTTTTCCATGCACCTGGCAGGGAGGCGTATTTTTTCGAAAGTGGATCTGGTCCACGGGTACCACCAGGTCCCGGTGTGCGGAGTACGTTCCCAGAACAGCGGTTATAACTCCTTTTGGCCTTTTCGCGTTTTTATGCATACCGTTCGGGTTAAAGGGTGTGGCGCAAACCTTCCAAAGAATGATGGACGCGGTGCTCCGTGACCTGCCTTTCGTTTTTGTCTACTTAGATGACATTCTGGTGGCTAGCGCATCCGAGGAGGAGCACCTTGCCCATCTCAAACTAGTTTTCCAGAGGTTGGAAGCACACAGGCTTATCGTTCGGTGTGCCAGTGATTGATCTTTTGGGTCACCACATTTCGCTGGAGGGCGCGATTCTACTGCCTGGTAAGGTGCGCGCCGTGTCGGATTTTCCACGTCCACAGACCGTGAAGGTCCTGCAGGAATTTTGGGGTATGGTCAACTTTTACAACCGTTTCCTCCCCCGAGCAGCCCAGCTGCTGCAGCCGTTGTACACTGCGCTCAAGAACAAGAAGCCCGTGGAAAACATCAACTGGACACCCAAGTGAGTCCAGGCTTCTGCAAATGCCAAAACAGCGCTCGCTAACGCCGCTTTGCTAGCCCACCCTGCCCCGTCAGTGCGGATAGCACTCACCACTGACGTGTCTGACATTGGCATAGGGGCAGTGGTGGAGTAGTACGTTTCCGGTGCGTGGCAGTTGCTCGCATTTTTCAGCCATACTTTGCGCGACAATGAACGCAAATACAGTACATTTGACAGAGAGTTGTTGGCCCTTCACCTGGCGACGTGCCACTTCCAGTTTTGGCTAGAAGGGTGCGAGTTTACCGTGTTTGTTGATCATAAGCCACTAACGTATACAATGTCCAAAGTCTCGGAACCGTGGTCGGCCCGGCAGCAACGGCAATTGGCCACGATCTCAGAGTTTATGACCGACATTAAGCAAGACATTAAGCTTGCACGTAGCCGGCAAGCTTAATGTCATGGCCGACTCTCTGTCGCATGTGTTAGTCTCCCCGAGCTACATGAGAACAGATTTCCCCGCCATGGCTGCGGAGCAAACCGGAGACGCGGACATTTGCATGCTCCAGTCCTCTCTGACTGGGTTAAAACTGGAGAGTAGGGTAGTGCAAGTAGGGTGCCCCCACTTGCTCTGCGATGTCTCCACCAGTCACCCACACCGGGTGGTTCCGAGCTCTTGGCACCGCCGTGTTTTTGAGTCAGTCCACTCCCTTTCACACTCCGGCGTGTGTGCCTCGGTTAAACTGGTGGGGGCCAGTTTAACCATTTGTTTGGCCGCACTTATGCAGGGACATGAAAGAGTGGGTTGCAGCGTGCGTTGCATTCCAGCAGACCAAAGTGCATAAGCACATCAAAGCCCCCCTCGAGCCTTTCCAAATTTCGGCCAGGAGGTTTGACCATTTTCCATGTGGATTTGGTGATCCCCCTCCTGCCGTCACTAGGTTTCACTCACCTTTTGACAACTGTGGGCCGCACCACGCGTTGGCCTTAAGTGGCTTCCACAACGTACACAGAACCCCGCTGCACCCACCATATGCGGAGCATTCAGAGTGCTGGAAACCGGGCAAGGCATTTTGTGTTAGACTTTGGGGGACATAAGGAAACTGTCTGCATTGTCAGGCTTAAGCCCGCTTATGTGTTGGCAGACGAACAGGTGGTGTTGGCTCAAGCTCCCTGGTGTGGGCGCCCATCTACAGTGGCTCCGCAGTTGGTGTTCCCCCTGCAGAGAACTGTTGGCAGAAGACTAGGTCTTTCCCCTCCCCACTCTTTCTCAGGACTGCGCGCCGGATGCCGAGTTTGTCTCCTGCCGACCTCAACAGCAAGACGCTTTGGCCGGTCCAGTGACTCCACGTTACACCCATTATGGGAGCCGGCTCAAGCCCAAGGCACCAGAGGGTTAGAGCCCCTTCTGGGTGTTCGGTGGGAGGGAGCTGTGTGGTGAACACAATACACATGGCAGTAAACCCAGGACAATGGGGTTGGTGGGGGAGAACATAGTTAGGGATGCTAATGGAGAAAGGTGAGAGGAGCTAAACAAACAGAGATGTACCTTTTGCCCCCCGCCGTGCCAGGTTCACACCTGAGGATGCGGGGGTGCGAATCTATGGTAGCAAGACCTGCTCTGTGATGTGTGTGTCAATGTCATGTTAGCGTGTGTACATGTCTTTCATGTCTGTATGTTAATGTGTTTAACCTGTGTGCCAGAGACGGGAATAGAAGTGTATAAAAGAGTTCGCTCAGGCACTCAGAGTGAGAGTTTCTGTTTTATGTTGGAAGAGGAATAAAGTTTGTGTGTCGTCTAGCTTGCTGCCTCGTCTGCTTTCATCTTCCACACTACCACCATAGTCCTGTTATGCTGCTAATGCTACTCCAATACTATGAACAAAATAATAAGTCACATCTGCTCTGTCACAGGTTTTCATGTCATGTCCCATCATGTAATGCTACTACCAATTTAATGTTTCTCAAAAACTGAGAACTTCACCCAATAACTGTACAACAGATTTTTGAAATAAAGGCTGACCCGGCTAGCTAGTTGAGCTGGCACACGCTAATAACGGTTGCAAGTTTATGAGCTTTTACTGCACATAAACAAGAAAGAAAGCTGACAAAATAAAACAAGATCATAGACTACAGAATCTAACTGTTAACTAAAGTGGTAAAATGACCTAAACAACGGCCATTCATTAATTTACCCGGGATTATTAAGCAGACACTCCGTGAAATGAATGGTGATCTCTGGGGAAAACTACATTGTTTGGACCTAATCGCCGCTCCATGACCCACGTGACTTCCACATTCCAAAGTTTCTATTGAAGTCTATCGGAGTGTCGCAATTATCATATTATGCCGCCATGGAATTATGGTGGCAGTGCGATATGACGATATATATCGGATGACGATATAAAAACGTCCATCGTTTCATAAAATACTCTGTAGAGAATGCATTCAAGGATGAGGCTGAGTTTATTTCTCAGGTTCAGCTTTATTAAGTGAACACATGCTCTATCAATTTCTAGGCAAGAAAAGAGACTGAGCAATCAAATACCACACTCTTATACTCTGCTGGAGCCACGAACCTAAGTCACATGATGCTTTAGCAAACATATAATCACATGGTACATAATCTCAGTCACAATGCACTCTTTGATGTTTCACTATTGTCTCTTATCCCTCGATGGTCCGGGAATCCTCCTGGGGTATCTTCTCCGAGACAAAGGCCAAAACTCACACCTACTCGTCATCTCCTGTAGATCTCTGCGGGCCCAGACCTCTTTTGTCCCATGAGACGTGAAGCCCCCAGTACACATACAGTCATACATTTGTGGGGAAATATGAACTCAATGTATGCGCCACAACTCTATCATTTACATCGTTATTTAAAATGTTATTTAAACTGCACATACTCCCGTTTATTCAGTAAAGCTCCTCACCACTACTTGTCAGCACCCCATCTCTACTCTGCAGTGCGCGCAATGAAACAGATGTGTCATGGGTGGCTAGGCTTCAGTCCGGTGGATGCTAATGCTAACTCCAAACTACCAGTTCAGATAACTGCTACTCCTGTTTGCCAGGGATGTGGGACTGTTTTCCATTGTGCTGCGTCAGAGAGGATAGTTCGCTAACCTTGTTTTAATAGGAGGCAAGTGTGGTGTAGTGAGTGTGGTAGTGTGTATGTGCTGCCGCACACGCCCTGGCATGACGTCAGGCGGGCACGGCCCTTTTGTATAAATAGTTCTGTTCTCTATAATAAGATAAGATAAGATAAGATAAGCCTTTATTAGTCCCACAACGGGGAAATTCCAGGATTGCAACAGCACAGGGATAGCAACACTCAGAGCAACAATCAGAAGGCAAGAAAAAAAACAAGCAAGCAAGAGCAGCTAATATACATATGTACATATTACTATAAAATATATATATACACACACACACACACACAGACACACAGTGCAGAGCATTGTAGCTGGATGGAATAAATATATGAATATATGAACACAGTGCAGAGCATTGTAGCTAGATGGAATAAATATAAAGGTAGATTTATATTTATATTATTTATATTTATATTATTTATATTTATATTATTTTATAAATATTTTATATTATTTTATAAATAATAAAGGTAGATTTGCTGCATGACAGAAAAACTCCAGTCCCTCATTCCTCATACATAACATTTGGTGACGAGGAGAAATTATGGGAGCATACGGGATGCCTTCACCCTTGCTACCGTTTCTGGAATATCCGGGAGAGCCAATGTTCCTGTGGCCAGACTGGCGGGCCATGTTTGAGGGTTATATCGGGGCACTGGGCCTAAGCAGACTTGACAGGAGGCGACGATGAGCACTTTTGGCTCACAATTTTGGCGTGGAGGGCCAAAGAATTCTTGGTACGTTGGGTGAAACGGAGTGTTATGAAGATGCTGTCGAGCGGCTGGCTGAGTACTTCGCCAAGCAGACGAGGATCACGAAGCTGCAGGTGGCAGGAGTGTTGGCACCAAATAGAACTAGGCTAGTTAGCTCGGAGAAGATAACAGCCCACTCAGTGTCTATGGGCATGTTAGCCACAAAGCTAACTGCGCGCCAAAAGTAAGTCCCAGGCTACCAGCTAGGCATCGATGTGGGACCGGGGCTGCGAGTGGAGGAGTCCCTGGTCACTGAAGATGGCGGGCCAGTCAAGGAGCTCAGCACGGTACAGGACCGGAGTGCTGATGAGTTGGACGGCATGGTGTGCAACAACAGCTGGAGTCTAGGCAGTGAGTGAGCGGGACCATGTAGGCGGGACCGGGAGAGTGCAGCTACGACCGGGCATAGTGACAGCGCAGTGGAGTGCCTGGAACAAGGGTGCTAGGAGCAACGGCGAGGTGCCTGGGTCCGGAAACGATGCCGACAAGCAGGCTTTGGGTCTCCCTGGAGTTCGGCCACGGGGGGCCGGAGTGTTCGGAGCCACGACGACGGTGTTGAAGGTGGTTGGAAGCGGACCGACGAGCACGGAGGGACGGTGTGCCAGACAGCAGCACAACGGGTCCCGAGGAGTGACGCAGTTGGCGGTGAAGAGGGACGTTATGGCGGGAGAGATTGTTTTTGATCCCAGGGGCAGATGGCGGCCACGGGCACACATGTCATGGGGCTGCCCGGGGCCTCCGAGCCGGTCTTATCTTCAGTGGCCAGGGGATTGGATGGTTTGGGGCTGTCCTGGGCCTCCGTGCTGGTTTTACCCCTGGCTGCCAACGGACATTGGCGTAACTTAAATGTTAAAATGTAAATATGTATATATATACTCTGCTGATGTGCATGTGAGCATGTATGATTTGGGATTATTTTACTTATTTTTAGAGACACGGTTCAATTTGAGTTATTTTTGTGCGAATGTGATAGGCTATTTTATTACAGTTCATTATTCCAGCAGAGTATGCTGGAAGAAGCAGAGTTGCAGTCTTACATGCCTCTCTGCAGCTCCTCTTCATCCGCCACTCCTCAGCTTAGACCCTGTCTTCCCCTTCAGAGAATCGTTGTCTGCTCCCTCCAAAGTGAATAAAAATATAATGTATAAGCATCCCAAAGTGATAAAGCAAAATATTGGTAAAACTCAAATTAAACATAAAGCCTCTAAATTGAATGATTTGGCCTCTGTTCCTCCTCATAATTTAAAAATTAAATGTGGTTTATTAAATATTAGGTCTCTAACTCCCAAGTCTCTGTTAGTCCATGATCTGTTAATTGATCATCAGATTGATTTAATTTCCCTTACAGAGACTTGGTTAGGGCAAGAGGATTATGTTGGTTTAAATGAATCAACTCCCTCTGGTTATTTAAACTGTCAAAATCCCAGAAGTTCTGGTCGTGGAGGAGGAGTAGCAACAATTTACCATTCCAAATTACTAGTTAATGTAAAGCAAAAAACATGTTATAATTCCTTTGAGGGCCTGGTCCTCAGTATTGGGCACTTTAGCAATTTTAGGTTAAACCCAATTTTATTTGCCATAGTTTATCGTCCCCCATCAACCTACTCAGAATTTTTATCCGAATTTGTTGATTTCTTAGCTGATTTAGTGCTGAAATCTGATAGAATAATTATAGTAGGGGACTTTAATATACATGTGGATGTAGATAGTGACTGCCTTAATGTGGCTTTTAATTCAATATTAGACTCGATTGGGTTTTCTCAGAAAGTAGGAAATTCTACTCATTACCTCCACCATACATTGGACCTTGTTCTGACATATGGCATAGAAATAGAAAATCTTGTAGTGTCTCCTCATAACCCTGTACTGTCAGACCATTGTCTGTTAACCTTTGATTTTACTATTTCTGACTATTTGGCTCCTAAAGAAAAATATTATTACAGTAGGTGCCTCTCAGATGATGCTGTTTCCAAATTTATGCAGATTGTTTCCTCTATGCCATGTGTCAACACAACGGAAATAAGCTATAGACAGCTTGCTCCTTCTGTAATTGATAACATGGTGGATAGTGTTTCAGCTTCTCTGCATCAGACTCTAGACTTGGTGGCCCCCTTAAAAAAAGAAAAAGTCTAATCAGAGATTTCTAACTCCTTGGTTCAACACAGAAACTCGTAGCTTAAAACAGAAGACTCGTCAATTAGAAAGAAAATGGCGCTCTACTAATTTAGATGAAATCGATTTAGCTTGGAGAAATCATCTTTTAATTTATAAAAAATCTCTTAGAAAAGCTAGAACAAGTTATTACTCTGCATTAATAGAAGAGAACAAGAATAATCCCAGGTTTCTTTTCAGTACTGTAGCCAGGTTGACAAAGAGTCAGGACTCTGTCAATCCTAGCATTCCCTTAGAGCTTACTAGTCAGGACTTTATGAACTTTTTCAATAATAAAATTTCATCCATCAGAGATAAAATCAATCAGATTCTTCCCACAGTTAACTTAAATACTGTAACTACTACAACTCCTTCTTTTGATGTCTGTCTTGATGAGTTTACTCCAATCGACCTTTGTGAGTTAGACAAAATAGTTTCCTCATCCAAACCTTCAACTTGTCTTTTAGACCCTATTCCTACCAGGTTATTTAAAGAAGTCTTCCCACTTATTGGTAGCTTTATTCTTCATATAATCAATTCTTCATTAACTTTAGGCCATGTACCGCAGGCTTTTAAAACGGCTGTAATTAAACCCTTACTCAAAAAGCCAACGCTAGATCCAGGAGCTTTAGCTAACTATAGACCAATCTCTAATCTCCCTTTCATTTCAAAAATCTTAGAAAGAGCTGTTGCTACGCAATTATTTGACCACCTGCAGGGAAATGGTTTACTTAAAGAGTTTCAATATGGGTTTAGAATCCATCATAGTACTGAAACAGCCTTAGCGAAGGTCACTAACGACCTCCTCATTGCATCTGATAATGGACTAGTTTCTGTACTTGTCCTTTTAGACCTTAGTGCAGCTTTTGATACTATCGATCATAATATTCTACTTGATAGATTAGAACACTATGTTGGAATTAATGGAACTTCGTTGCAGTGGTTTAGATCTTATTTATCTGATAGGTTCCAGTTTGTTCATGTAAATAATGAGTTTTCTTTCAACTCAAAGCTTAGTCATGGAGTTCCACAGGGATCTGTGCTAGGCCCTACTCTTTTTTTTTTATATATGCTTCCGTTAGGCAACATTATTAGAAAGCACTGTATACATTTTCATTGTTATGCAGATGACACACAGTTATACCTGTCAGTGAAGCCAGATGATAGTAATCAATTAGCCAAGTTAGAAGCCTGTCTTAAGGAAATCAAAGCTTGGATGACTTGTAATTTCCTGCTATTAAATTCAGATAAGACTGAAGTCATTCTTGTTGGTCCAAAAAACCTTAGAAATTCCTTTCCAAATCAAACTTTCAGTTTGGATGCAGTTACTCTTTCTCTTAATAGCTCTGTGAGGAACCTTGGAGTTATTTTTGATCAGGATTTGTCCTTCAATTCACATATTAAATTTGTTTCTAAGACTGCCTTCTATCATTTGCGTAATATTGCCAAGATTAGGAGCATCTTGTCTCAGAGTGATGCTGAGAAGCTGATCCACGCTTTTGTTAGCTCGAGATTAGATTATTGTAATTCTTTATTATCAGGCTGTCCTAAAACATCTTTAAAAAGTCTTCAGCTGATCCAAAATGCTGCAGCAAGAGTTTTAACAGGTACTAGAAAGAGAAATCATATCTCTCCGGTTCTGGCCTCCCTTCATTGGCTTCCCATAGAGTTTAGAATTAAGTTTAAAATCCTTCTTCTTACTTACAAAGCTCTAAACAATCAGGCTCCTTTTTATTTAAAAGATCTGATACTACCATATTATCCTAACAGAGCACTACGCTCCCAAAATGCAGGATTACTTGTAATACCTAGAATCTCCAAAAGTACAATGGGAGGCAGAGCCTTCAGTTATCAAGCTCCTCTCCTGTGGAATCAGCTGCCAATCTGGATTCGGGAGTCAGACTCGATCTCTGTTTTTAAGAATAGGGCTAAAACCTACCTTTTTGATATAGCCTACAATTAGGGAGGGATCATGTGTTTCTGAACCTTCCCTTAGTTATGCTGCTAATAGGTTTAGTCAGCCGGGGGACCTCCAGTAATGCACTGGGCCTCACTCCTTTCCTCACTCTCTATGAAATATTTTTTTTGCTGGTCATTAACATTTGTTTGTTCTCTCTCATAGATTGAGTCCCCATCGTGCTGTTTGCTCTCTCCATGTCTGTTCTTTTCTTCTTCTCTATTCCCTCACCCCCCAGCCAGTCACAGCAGATGACTGCCCCTCCCTGAGCCTGGTTCTGCTGGAGGTTTCTTCCTGTTAAAAGGGAGTTTTTCCTCTCCACCGTCGCCAAGTGCTTGCTCACAGGGGATCGCCTGATTGCTGGGGTCTTTCTGCAACTGTG
This sequence comes from Pholidichthys leucotaenia, assembly GCA_020510985.1. Taxonomy (NCBI): domain Eukaryota; kingdom Metazoa; phylum Chordata; class Actinopteri; order Cichliformes; family Pholidichthyidae; genus Pholidichthys; species Pholidichthys leucotaenia. The sequence continues at coordinate 267,556,082 of CM035843.1, forward strand.
GGGGTTCCCCCTACAGCTGATAGTGCTATGAGATGACTGTTGTTGTGAAATGGCACTATATAAATAAAGTTGAATTGAATTGAATTGAATTCCCTGTTTTTTTTAGTGCATGATTTGGGTCCTAAATTGTGGAGGGTCTCAAGTGTGTGTGTGGTTTGCACTTTTGTAAGGGGGAAGGGAAGTGTGGTGTAGTGAGTGTGGTAGTGTGTATGTGCCGCCGTACCCGGCCTGGCGTGACGTCAGGCGGGCACGGCCCTTGTGTACAAATAGTTCTGTTCGCTATAATAAAGGTAGATTTGCTGCATGACAGAAGAGACTCCAGTCCCTCATTCCTCATACATAACAGTAAGTAACGTTAACACCATGTCTAATTATAAAATGTAAATGACGATGCTCAGTTGTGCTAACTGGAAACCATAGCAGATCATCATTTTTTTTTTTTGGTTTAAATTACTGCCGAGTTTCTTAGTTTTGTCTGAAAAAAATGTATTAACACTGCAAAAGTGTATGATGATGGCACATACACGCAAAATAAATAATAAATACATTAAAATGGGTCGGAGGAGCAAGTTGGCTCTTAATGTAATTTGCTTGATTTCTAATCATTTTAATTATTCAAGTATTGATAATGAATAAAGTTAAAGTCATCACATGTATTTTATTACATTGTCTTTTGTGTCTTTGATTTTAAGATCATGACCAATCTGAAATATTTTTACTAAGAAGCAAACAGGTTAAATCAGGCCAGAATGGCAGGCTGCAGGTCTACACTTAAATTTTCACTGATTTAAACTAATGGCTAATATCTGTAGGTGACAGCCATGGGTAATTTTTCTCATTTTCAGTCATTTTTTAATGTTATCTGTTTTTTTTTTGTTTGTTTTTTTGCTTTTTTCCTATGGCTCAGAAAATATTTAACTTACTGATGTTTACTTTTTATTCATATATGATTTAGAAGAAAAACCTGAATTTTATGAGACTCAAATTTCAAATGCACATTAAAAACTATTTTATGACAACACTGCAAAGTTATGAAGGAAAATGGTACATGTAACAAAAGTTTAAAAAACAAGATGGTCTTTTTTATGTGATTATCTAAACTGTAGAATTTACAGAAAATGCATATTGTGATATATCGTTGTTGTGGTATAAAATGACTTATGTCGTCATACAGGTACATCTCAAAAAAGTAGAATATCATGAAAAAGTTCAATATTTTTTGTCACTCATTTCAGAAAGTGAAACCCATATATTATATAGATTCATTATACAGAAACTGATATATTTCAAGTGTTTATTTATTTTAATTTTGATGATTATGGCTTACAGCCCATGAAAACCCCAAATTTAGTTTGTCAAAAAGTTAGAATATTACATAAAATTAATTTTAAAAAATAGTTTTTTAATACAAATGTTGGCTGACTGAAAAGTATGTCCATGTACACACTCAATACTTGGTCGGGGCTCCTTTTGGATTAATTACTGTATCAATGTGGCGTGGCATTGAGGTGATCAGCCTGTGGCACTGCTGAAGTGTTATGAAGGCCCAGGTTGCTTTGATAGTGACCTTCAGCTCATCTGCATTGTTGGGTCTGGTGTCTCTCACCTTCCTCTTGACAATACTCCATAGATTCTCTATGGGGTTTAGGTCAGGAGAGTTTGCTGGCCAATCAAACACAGTGATGCCATGGTCATTAAACCAGGTTTCGATACTTTTGGCAATGTGGGGGGGGGGGTGCCAAGTCGTGCTCTAAAATTTCCTGGTAGACGACTGCGCTGGCTGTGGTCTTGATAAAACACAGTGGACAAACACCAGCTTATGACGTGGTTCTTCAAATCATCACTGACTGTGGAAACATCAACCTAAACCTCAAGCAACTTAGATTCTGTTCCTCTCCACTCTTTCTCCAGACTCTGGGACTTTGATTTCCAAATGAAATGCAAAATTTACTGTGTTTTATCAAGACCAAAGTCAGCACAGTCATCTACCAGGAAAATTTTAGATCACTTCATGTTTCCCTCTGCTGACAAGCTTTATGGAGAAGCTGATTTCATTTTCCAGCAGGACATGGCACCCCCCACACTGCCGAAAGTATCAAAACCTAGCTTAATGACCATGGCATCAATGTGCTTGATTGGCCAGCAAACTGTCCTGACCTAAATCCCATAGAGACTCTATGGAGTATTGTCAAGAGGAAGATGAGAGACACCAGACCCAACAATGCAGACGAGCTGAAGGTCACTATCAAAGCAACCTGAGCCTTCATACCTCAGCAGTGCCACAGGTTGATCACTTCCATGCCATGCTACATTGATACGGTAATTAATCCAAAATTTGCCCTGACCAAGTATTGAGTGTGTACATGGACATACTTTTCAGTCAGCTAACATTTCTATTAAAAAAATATTTTTTAAAATTAATTTTATGTAATATTCTAACTTTTTGAGAAACCGAATTTGGGGTTTTTATGGGCTGTAAGCCATAATCATCAAAATTAAAATAAATAAACACTTCAAATATTTCACTCTCTGTGTAATGAATCTATATAATATATGGGTTTCACTTTCTGAAATGAGTGACAAAAAATATTGTACTTTTTCATGATATTCTAATTTTTTGAGCTGTACCTGTATGAATTTTTTGTCATATCGCACAGCCCTATATATAGTTATAAAAGTAATACGTTTTGAATTCCGTTTACTACAACAATGACCATTTGTCGTAAATATTTAAGTAATAATGATTTTATTCATTATTTGGGGCTTTTTAAATGTCTGGTTAAGCAAAAACATGTCTGGAATATTTGTAAACGTGTCCTGTTAGTTGACATGATGTCACTTGGTGCCATCAGATAGAATTTAAAGTACTATTTGGGCATTTTGTGTAACGTTAGTATCTACAAGAATGGCCATTTGTTACTAAAAATAAAATAAAAATGATACAATTGATTTTGGGGGCGTTTGGTGGGTTTTTGGTGTCCCATGAAAATGATTTCACTTATTATTTGGATGTTTTCTAGGGGGATGGGGTCCCGTTCAGTCGCACACGGTCCTGTGTGCTGTTTAGTCCAACCCATGAATTGCACCCCTTTGCATAACCTGTGGTGTATGGGAAACGGCACGACACACCACGCTGTGATGTCATGACGCCGCAGGGTATTTAGATGGTTGGCCAGGGTTAGCCGTCCTTTCTCTTTGGCACTCCGCCCTTCCAGTAACACCTGCACTGTACCTTAACACGTGGATGTGTTTGCACTCATCATTTCCAGACATAACATTGGCAACGAGGATAATGGAAACGCTGCTGACACCTCTACCACCGTTCCTCGCTTTGCCTGGTGAGTGGCCCATTCCTTCGTTTTGTTGGCACGAGTCGTTTGAGACGTTCATGTCCGCCATTGACCTAGCTAAAGCTAGCAAGCTTATGCTGCACACCACGCTAATCCACTGCCTCAGCAGCGAGGGACAACGTGTCTTTCGAACGCTTGAACCTGTGAATACCTGCATGGAGTGTGTCACTTTGTTGGCCGGACATTTCGTCACCCCGAGAGTGTGTTGGTCAGAAGAATCAAGTTTCACCAGTACCGACAGCGTGTGGGTGAGTCGATCCAGCAATATGTCGCCGACCTCTGCTGTCTGGCTAGCATGTGTAGGTTTGCGCAACTAGAAGGCGAGATGGTGCAGGACCAGTTAATGGAGCACACCACCAACCTGAAGCTGTGGGAGAAGCTGCTAATAGCACCGGACGACATACCACGGTGCTGCACGGTGGCGCAGTGGTTTAGCACTGTGGCAGCACAGTTTTACCCTCGGCCGGGGGATCGCGGGGATCATGAGATCGTGGGTTCGATGCCAGCCCCCGACCAACAGTGAGCTGTGTGGAGTTTGCATGTTCTCCCCGTGTTGCGCGGGTTTACTCCGGGATTTCTCCGGTTTCCTCCCGCACACCAAAAACATGTAGGTTTAGGGCGCTCGCGCACGCAGCGACCAGCAGCCGGTGGCTTGTCACCAGACTGCAAACCAAGTCTACCTACGGGTACAAATAAGTAACAAAAAAACAAAAAAAAAAAAAAAAAAAAATCCCTGCTAGAGGCAGCAGCTCAGTTACCAATACAGCTAGGATCCTCCAGCCCACGCTCCCCACATTTAGCTCTGCTAGCACAGGCTGTTACCCTGGCGATCCCGCCAACCCCGCGTCCTCCCAGGAGAACCCTGAAGTGAACATTGCAGGACGACAGGACACTACAGCACACCAACTGTGTGGTAACTATGGCTCTCCCTTTGCACTGGACACACGCGCCCGCCTGCCCTGCCAAAGGACAGAAGTGCCAACGTTATAGTAAGCTAAATCACTTTGCCAAAGTGTGTCGTTTGGCCCCAGCAAGCCTACCGTCTGGCCAACTCCACTGGCCCAGTCCAACCACCATTCTTTCAGTGGATTCCAGTAACACGCTGTACAAGTGGTGCCCAGTGGAATTGGATGGTCAGTCTACCACTGCTGCTGGACACTGCTGCCACGAGGTCCCTGGTGGACGAGGCCACAATTAAGAAATGCTTTCCCCTGCAACCAATCAAGCCAGATGCAGTGGAACAGTTCAGGTATGGACACACAAAAATCAACATGGTAGGAACTGTTACTCTGTCGGTTCGCTACATGTCAAGAGTCCTCCCAGCATTCACGTTTCAAGTGATGCAACTCAGTGACAACATCCTGAGATGTGATCTGTTCCACAAGTTGGGCTTTTCCATCACAGATCACATGGGATTCTGTTTGCCCACTGACGGCCCGAGCCCACTTTGCCCAGACGTGGGTGCAGCCACTCCCTGCGTCACACTGCACAATGAACAAATCACAGGAGACTGGGAACTGATCCTCGCATGGCATAAGCCTCCATGAGCTACCGCCCTGCCACAGGAGCTCCAATCTGTGTCAACGCAGAACCCGGGAGAACGTAGGGTCCACCCCCTCAACAGTGAGACTAGCTCGCCTCTACAGCCGTCTACAACCCGCTCATGCCCTCCTTTAGACGGTGCTCTAGCAATAGCACCTTTCACTAGCAATGGGATGAGAGAGCAGCAGCACATTATGAAGCGGAAACAACCATCGCTCACGGTGGTTGATTGGGTCCGGATCCAGTGATCCAACCGCCTGCACGAGCTGCAGATGTTTCAGTCACCGCAGATGCAAATCACCGCTCAACTTGGACCAGCCATCTTCCATATGGCCGATGGGTCACGATGGCATGCCAGCTGTCAGAGAAAGGTAATACCACCAACTGCCCCGGACCAAGAGACAGCAACCGAGCCAACCCAGCCAGTGTGGGACCCAGACTGGGACTTTGCTGATGAGCAGGCCACAGTTCTAGTGAGGTGGCCTCCAGAATCACCTGAGCCAGCTGTTATGTCTCGAATTAGGACAGCGGAGGCAGGAGCTATACTGAACGATGGTTTATTGAACTTACATTGCTAGCAGCACATGTTACAATATGATAGCTACTAAGCTAACTGTGATATAGGTTGGTGTTGGCATAGAGGCGGAGCGCCAAAGAGACAGTCTTCCGCTGTCAGTCCATTAATATAGGCACGGTGTAATGATGTCTTCCATGCCTGCGCGTTCACATCTGTGCTGCCTGTTGTTAATATGGAAATATCTAACATTCACCTCCCCCCTGGGAAAACCAAAAAACATTATGAACATTTCTGTATTACTCAACATTTACAACAACAGAGTAAATGGAACCTGGGCCACCAGGTAGACCACTGGTTGACCCTGCATGACTGAGTGGATTATTCTGCCACTTCTGAAAGAATCGTGCTCTGCTAAACAGTTTTCTGGACGCACCGCTGAGTTTTTCAGTTCAGGGGTCTCTGGCGAGGCCTTGGTGGGCAGGGCCCTGGAGGCGCTGGGTGAGGTGGCGCTGCATGTCCCACTGCAAAGTCCCAGTCCAGGTCCCACATTGGCTGGATTGGTCTGGGGCAGCTGTTCTCACCCTTCGCAGACGGCTGGTGTGCCATCTTGATCCATCGGACAATTGGAAGGTGGCTGGCCCTAGCTGCACGGCGATTCTCATCGGCAGTGACGGGACCGTCCGTGGGTCCAGATGTTTGGATCATCGTACTCAAACCCTATCAAGCACTGCAAGTGGCAAACGATTCAGCCACACTTGGCGTTGCTCCACTGGGTCCTGCTGGGCCACGAACTCTCTATCCTGCAGCACTGTGGTGGCTCCTTGCTGCTGACGCCAGGCGAGGATGCGAGATGAGTCTGGTTTCTGCCACTTCTCCTCACTGTCTTCTCCCTGCAATGTCAAGCCCGGAGTGGCTGTACCCTCATCCAGGTGTGTTGCGCTCCCATCATCAGCGGTCAAACAGAGCCCAAGATTATCAAGGATGGTAAAACCCAGTTCATAAAAGAGATCACATCCCAGGATGTTGTCCCCGTGTGTGGCTACCTGGAAGACAAACGCTGGAAGGATTCTTGACCCATAGCAAACCACCAGAAATACAGTCCCTACTAGGCTGATGCGTGTGGGCCCACAGCCGTACAGCTCCGCTGGATTCTTCCCAACAGAATGGTAGGGGAAGAATTTTTTTTAACTGTAACCCAGTTCATCACTGACCTCACAGCAGCGGTCTCCAGCAGCAACAGTAAGCTGACGTCATCTAACCTCACTGTGCATCACTTGTTCGCCACCCCTCTGGGGCCCACTGCATGGATGGTGGTTGTTGATAGTTCTTTTGGACTGGGTGATGGGCTTGTTGTTAGTCGTGACGATCAACACACTATGGCGAAGTGATTGAGCTTGCCGCAGCATTTGCATCGCTGCCCCTTGGCCAGCAGGATCTCATTCTCTCTTGGTGCATCAGGGAGCTGCAGTTACTGCATGAATGGTGTTTCACGGTGTTCACCTTGGCGTCTTCCGAGAAGGTCGCGGCATGACCAGGTTCCTTTGGTGAGGTAACTGCATGCGCTAACGGGCCGCGTTGTTGTGGCTCACCTAGTTGTGATGTTAGCTTGTCGGCGGCCTCCAGCTGGAATGCCAACTCCACTGCCTTCACCAACGGTAGGTCGTCAGGTGCCATGATTAGCTTCGCCCACACACGTGGGTTGCTGGTGTGCTCTGCTAGCTGGTCCTGCACCGTTTTGTCCTCTAAATAGCCAAACTCACATACGCTTGCCAGACAGTGGAGGTCCGCAATGTACTGCTGGGTTGTCTCACCTGCCCGCTGTCAGTGCTGGCAGAATGGAATCCTCTTCGCTAGCACACTTTCAGGCGCAGTGGAGTGTCCAGCCAACAGCGTGATGCACTCCTTATATGTGTCTGCCTGTCCTAAATTGTTGAATACCTGTTGCCCCACGGCACCCAGGCTGTGGATCAAAATTGCTCACAGCTTCAACTTGCCATGTCTCTGTGCCAAGCATGCTTCCATGTTGAATTCTTGATGTTTTTTCACCTCGTCGCCAATTGTTATGTCTGGAATTAGGACAGCGGAGGCAGGAACTGTACTGAACGATGACTTTATTAACAAACACTGCTAACAGCATGTGTTACCATATAATAGCTACTAAGCTAGCCGGGAGCTAGTACAGGTTGGTGTGGACATAGAGGTGGAGCGCCAAAGAGACAGTCTCCCGCCATCAGTCCCTTAATATAGGCACAGTGTGATGAAGTCATCCGTGCCTGCGCCTTCACATCCGTGCTTCCTGTTGTTAATATGGGAATATCTAACACATACTGTACATCAAACCATATCTTACTACAGTCTTGTAAATCTTCCTTTTAACTCTAGCCACTATCCTTCTGTCACAGATCACCCCGACACCCATCTCGACCCACTCCACCCTGCCTGCACGCTCTAATTTTACCTCTCTTATGCACTGACCATTGCTTTGAATGGTTGACCCCAGGTTTTTCAACTCATTCGCTACCTCCTTGCATCTTCACTGTGACACCTACCACCATCTCATTCATACACATGTATTCTGTCTTGCTTCGATAAGGACAATAATTTATTTGTTAAAAAAAAAAAAAAAAGTTTCCTCTGTCTGAAGGTAGTTTGATCACTGTTTATTTTGTCATTTGTTTTATGCCATTTTTTTTTAACAAAAACCTGAGATTATTTGAGATGAAGCAGCTGCTTTGGTTGGTGTACTGCTGGAGCTACTTTTTAGAGTGAAGTCCAAATAATATGTTCAAGAATACAAAAACATGCGAAGGTATTCTAGCTTTTTATTTAATTTTATTATTATTATTATTATTATTTTATTTACGTTTGATTTGTTTTTTGTTTTTTCTTTATGGTCACACCAGAGGGCGTCCTAACACAAAATATCACTTCATTCAACTTTCTGCCTGCTTCATTCCTTCTTTTGCTGTAGGATCAATATGCAGTATACGGTATACTTTCTCTTCTTCTCTTTTTTCAGACAAGAGATCTGAGTTTTAAATTTGTTGAAACTTACACTATGGAACAGTGACTACTGTGAAATGCTTTATGCTACTGATGTTGTATAACGTTATTTTGAGGCAAATATTAAACATTTTTACGTGTCAGACAACATATATAACATAGGCAATGTAAGTTTGCAGTGCTATATGTGGAAAGCACACCTGTTAGGTTTTTGTAAATTGTCATTCTTGCGTGATAAACTTTACAAAAGGGTGTGATGTGCCTTCCAGACCATTGCATCACTGGAAACAAGAGACAATACTTTCCAGATTGTTTACTGCAGCAGATGTTGGTAACAGACAGCAGGAAACTGAAAGAAAATTAATGCAGATTTCCACTGTCAGTGTTCTCTCTGTGGAGATAATCAAATCAGATTGTTTTTGCAACAAAAACACACTAATATGCCAAGTGCTGGATTATTACAGCCAATAAAATGCTCTAAAAATGTGAAACTTTAAAAATGGTTTTATGATAATCTTACTATTTTTAATAAAAAAATACATAATAAAGTCACACATATTACTTTTAGTCATTATTCATTGTTAGTGATCCAATTCTGTTGATATCAAGTGTAAAGACCACCATTACTTACATTTTTTAGTACTATTACTATAGGTAAATCATTATGACTTTGGAGTGATTTAAAATCAGCAGTGTTACTCAGCTTGGTTTTACTGTTGATTTTACCAGTTAGAATTGGGTGTGTCACATTTTTGGAGCTTGTTCAATTATATTAAAATATCAGAAACCACAATCTTAATCTGAGTTGTGACATTTCAGGCTTAGAAACTCAGCAGAGCTTTGCCACATAGACATTATTATTCACAAAAATGCCACACGGAGAAAACTGGAAGATATGTACAGTGGATATAAAAAGTCTACACACCCCTGTTCAAATACCAGTTTTTTGTGATGTAAAAAAATGAGACCAAGATAAATCATTTCAAAACTTTTTCCACCATTAATGTGACCTATAACCTATACAACCCAATTGAAAAACAAACTGAAATCTTTTAAGGGGAAAAATAAAACATAAAAAACCTACAATAACCCGGCTGCATAAATATGCACACCCTGTTATAACTGGGGATGTGGCTGTGTTCAGAATTAACCAATCACATTCAAACTCATGTTAAATGGGAGTCAGCGCACACCTGCCACCATTTAAAGTGCCTCAGATTAACTCCAAATAAAGTTCAGCTGTTTTAGTAGGCCTTTCCTGACATTTTTGTAGTCACATATTACAGCACAAGCCATGGTCCGCATAGAGCTTCCAAAGCATCAGAGGGATCTTATTGTTCAAAGGTATCAGTCAGGAGAAGGGTACAAAAGAATTTCCAAGACATTAAATATACCATGGAACACAGTGAAGACAGTCATCATCAAGTGGAGAAAATATGGCACAACAGTGACATTACCAAGAACTGGACGTCCCTCCAAAACTGATGAAAAGACGAGAAGAAAACTGGTCAGGGAGGCTGCCAAGAGGCTGACAGCAGCATTGAAAGAGCTGCAGGAATTTCTGGCAAGTACTGGCTGTTTAGTACATGTGACAACAATCTCCCGTCTTCTTCATATGTCTGGGCTATGGGGTAGGGTGGCATGACGAAAGCCTTATCTTACGAAGAAAAACATCCAAGCCCGGCAACATTTTGTAAAAACACGTTTGAAATCTCCCATACACATGTGGGAAAAATGTGTTATGATCTGATGAAACCAAGGTTGAACTTTTTGGCCATAATTCCAAAAGGTATAATTGGGCAAACACAACACTGCTCATCACCAGAAGAACACTATACCTACAGCGAAGCATGGTCTTGACAGCATCATGCTTTGGGGCTGTTTTTCATCAGTTGGAACTGGGGCCTTAGTCAAGGTGGAGGGAATTATGAACAGTTCCAAATACCAGTCAGTGTTGGCACTAAACCTTCAGGCTTCGGCCAGAAAGCTGAAGATGAAGATGAACTTCATCTTTCAGCATGACAATGACCCAGAACACACATCCAAATCAACAAAAGAATGGCTTCACCAGAGGAAGATTAAGGTTTTGGAATGGCCCAGCCACAGTCCAGACGCTGAATCCAATGGAACATCTGTGGGGTGATTGAAGAGGGCTGTGCACAGGAGATATCCTCGCAAGCTGAGAGATTTGGAGCATTTTTGCAAAGAAGAGTGGGAAAATATTGCCACATCAAGATGTGCCACACTGATAGACTCCTACCCAACAAGACTGGGGACTGTAATAAAAGCCAAAGGTGCTGCAACAAAGTATTAGTTTAAGGGTGTGCATGTTTATGCAAACAGGTTATTGTAAGTTTTTTATTTTTTAATTTTCCCCTTAAAAAATTTCAGTTTGTTTTTCAATTGGGCTGTACAGGTTATAGGTCACATTAATGGTGGAAAAAGTTTTGAAATGATTTATCTTGGTCTCATTTTTTACATCACAAAAACATGGCATTTGAACAGGGGTGTGTAGACTTTTAATGTCCACTGTACGTGCTTCTAACTTGTTCTTGTTCTGGGAATGACTGCATCTGCATTTTTGTGAATTTATCATTTTATTTCTTTTACTGTTGAAATCATTGCCTGTTCTTGCTCAAGAATATTTAATTTATTGTTTACTGTCTTTTTATCATGTGATTTAGATCGTATTAGAGGGACATAGTGAGAGCAACAGGGCAGCATGGTGATGTAGTAGTTAGCACTATTGCCTCACAGTAAGAATTCAATTTAATTCAGTTCAACCTTATTTATATAGTGCCATTTCACAACAACAGTCATCTCATAGCACTTTCAACTGTAGGGGAAACCCCCACAATTGCAGAAAGACCCCAGCAATCAGGCGATCCCCTGTGAGCCAGAGCTTGGCAATGGTGGAGAGGAAAAACTCCCTTTTAACAGGAAGAAACCTCCAGCAGAACCAGGCTCAGGGAGGGGCAGTCATCTGCTGCGACTGGCTGGGGGGTGAGGGAATAGAGAAGATGAGAAGAACAGACATGTAGAGAGCAAACAGCACGATGGGGACTCAATCTATGGGAGAGAACAAACAGATGCTTATGACCAGCAAAAAAAAAAATTCATTGAGACTGAAGAAAGGAGTGAAGCCCAGTGCAATTATTGGAGGTCCCCCGGCTGTCTAAACCTAATAGCAGCATAACTAAGGGAGGGTTCAGAAACACATGATCCCTCCCTAATTGTAGGCTATATCAAAAAGGAAGGTTTTAACCCTGTTCTTAAAAACAGAGATCGAGTCTGACTCCCAAATCCCGACTGGCAGCTGGTTCCACAAGAGAGGAGCTTGATAACTGAAGGCTCTGCCCCCCATTGTACTTTTGGAGATTCTAGGTATTACAAGTAATCCAGCATTTTGGGAGCATAATGCTCTGTTATGATAATAGGGTAATATCAGTTCTTTTGAATAAAAAGGGGCCTGATTGTTTAGAGCTTTGAAAGTGAGAAGAAGGATTTTAAACTTAATTCTAAACTCTATGGGAAGTCAATGAAGAGAGGCCAGAACCGGTGAGATATGATTTCTCTTTCTAGTACCTGTTAAAACTCTTGCTGCAGCGAGATAAGAAGGTCATATCCACTGGCCAGCAGGGCCTATATGTGTGGAGTCTGCATGTTCTCCCCATTCTTGCATGGGTTTATTCTGGGTGCCCCGATTTCCTCCCACCAGAGGAGAATCTAGAGTCTCTTGGGGCCATATAGGCAAGGCTGCCTTAATGAATGGGCTAGGCTGGGCTGAAGCCCAGGGGTCTACGAAGATCAGGGGCCAATCATGAGCCAATAAAAAAGTTTACATTGTTGTTAACTGGTCAAATTCTATGTCCATCACTTGATATTTGTGTGTGGCTGGCTGCTGATTGGTCCAGTTTACACGTGGCTCACGTGGGTACCACATAACAATAGCCTGTCAGAGGAATTGTTTTGACATGTGACTATGCAAGCACCAGCGAGAGGTAAGAAGTAATTAACTCGGTCAAAATGTCCCCAAAAAAGTTTGTGAGTGGTGCTTATAAAATTATTGAGAGGGAAAGAGCATAGGGAAAATGAATTGCTCAAAAAAATCCCGAAGTGTAAAGGATTTTTCTAAGCTGGAGCAACGAGTGGAGGTGGAGCTGCTAATTACTGCACCGAGGAGACAGGTAGGCCATTAAAGCACTCACCTGGAGGAGAAGACCACCAGATCCTGCTGAAAGAGAGCAGGCCTGTGGAGAAGGCAAGCTGAGAGATGGAGACCAGCACAAGAAAAGCCAGGTCTGATGTAAGGCCATCGTTGCTTACATCAGACAGCTGTGTGTGGGACAGTAGACTCGGAGCTTGGTCAAAAGTAGACTAGATCAAGCATGCTGCTTAAAGACTGTGTGACCTTACATTGATGTCCATAGAGTAGGGCATTATTCATGAGCAGGACATAAAGAAAATAATGAAGGATTTTTCATTAAAGAAGGCCAGAAGAAAGCACTTTACAAAAAAGGTAAGACATGCTATTTGCAGCTTTCCAGTCACCTGTGTGGATTTTTAATTACCTCCGCCAAGGAGGTAATGTGATCTGGGTGGTTTGTTTGTTTGTTTTTCTGTTTATTAGCAGGATTACGCAAAAACTACTCTATGGATTTTGATTAAATTTTCACCAGAGGTAGCCCTTGGGCCAAGGATGAAATCATTGAATTTTGGTGAGGATTTGAGAGTGCATACCTCCACCAAGTGTCACGATCCTCCTGGTGCGCTTTTACGCAGTGCATCGAGGAGTGAGGATGAAGGACGGATTTAAGCACAGGTTACACCACAAACACATTTATTAACAAAAGGGTCAAACAGTTCCAAAAACAAAGACATACAGAAAGGCTACAGGGTGCACTAAAGGGCTCACACTATGGATGTGCAGCGGGCAGACCACAGTGCACAGTGGCCACAAGACATACAGTACAAAATAACGTAATAGCTCGGGTTAAGTGCCAAAGTGTAGCAGCAGAACTGCAAGGGGAAACACAAACAGTTCGTACTCACAGAACTGGAGCAGTGTGAGTAGTCCAAGTCTTCCAGAGAGCGCACACTGCCAATAACTACACTGAGGGGAGTAGCGATAGTGTAGCTCCCAACACCCTCAAAAGACAATACAATGGTCCAGCAATGCTTGACTGGCAAAGGCCGCTTAAGTACAAGCATTGCTGGCACAACAGATTGTGTGCACCTGGGCGAGACACAGGAAAAACAATTACCGGAGTGGAACCAGCTGGCTGTCATGAGAGAGGGGGCATGGACAGACCGGCAAGTGTCAGACAATGCCCACACGAATGTAGGTCAAAGAAGGCTGCCTAACAGCTGCCAGCCAGACCAGTGGCTACAGGTATGGAAAAAAGAACAAGTGACATAGAAACTACAAGAACTCAAAAAATAACACAATACACAAATACACAAATAAACCTGAGCCACAGCGAGTCAGAACCAAGCCCAAAGAACAACCTGGCTTGGTTCATGACAGACCCCCCTCTCAAGGGGTGGACACCAGACACCCACGGCAACATCATAAAGAAGAGAAAACCCCTCCCCCCCCCCCCCATGCAGGAACAACAGCCAACAAACCTTGGTGGGAGGTAGGGGGAACAGGCAAGGAGGGAACACAATACACCCCGCCAAGGGCCCACAATTAACCACCAAAGTCCAAAGGCATGGAGGCTCGGGAGGCCACCCAGAGTCCCAGGCCCAGCAGACAGTCTGGCAAACGGAGTCCGGTGGCCTGCCGGGAAACACGGGCCACTTAGCCCAGAGACTCAGTCCTTCCGACGGTCGGCCAGCGCTGTAGACCCACCAGGACCGGAGGGGTAGAGCAGGAGGCAGCCTACCCACCGGGAGGCTCACTGGTGGGTGACCAGGCAGTAGGAAGGGAACTCCCACGGCATCGGACAGGGAGGAGGAGGAGGCAACGGCATCTTCAGGCTGACCCGCAGCACCCTCGGTGGTCCTGGCTTGGAACACAGCTGCACCCGCGTTGGACCCCGACCTGACCAATGTCACACCCGCGGTGGACCCTGACCGGGTCAACGCTGCACCCACGGTTGTTCCTGGCTGGAGCAATGCAGCACCAGCGGTGGCTCCCGGCTGGAGCTCTGTGGCGCCCACGGTGGCTCCTGGCTGGAGCTTTGCAGCACCCGCGGTTGCTCCCGGCTGGAGTTCTGCAGCACCCACAGTGGCTCCTGACTGGGGCTCTGCAGCACCCACAGTGGACTCCAGCAGAAGGTCTGCAGCACCCGCGGTGAACCCTGACCAGGCCAACGTTGCACCCTCGGTGGACCCCGCGCTGGAGCGTGGCATCCATAACAAGTCCGTGCAGGAGCCCAGCACCCACGTTGGGCTAACCCTGGCACGCAGCCCCCACGGGGGTCCCAAGCCAGCACACCGCACCCACGGAGACACAGCCTGCAAAGGGACCCACGTGATCCCTGGACCTGCGATGTCATCAGGTGGCAAGACCGGTTCCAGGGAGACCCCTGGTGATGGTGGTTCCTCTCTGGAGACCCTAGAAGGAAACTCAGGAGCAGTAGAAGAAACAAGGTTGTTAGGGTCGCCGGCAGCGGTGGAGCCCGGCA
Organism: Pholidichthys leucotaenia; assembly: GCA_020510985.1. Taxonomy (NCBI): domain Eukaryota; kingdom Metazoa; phylum Chordata; class Actinopteri; order Cichliformes; family Pholidichthyidae; genus Pholidichthys; species Pholidichthys leucotaenia. Next base: position 267,571,126 of record CM035843.1, read on the forward strand.
AAGGGAGTTCAGATGCAGCTGTGTGCTGCACCTGACTCACCTCACCTAGAGTCAGACAAGATCTCTCTAATACTGGCATTAGAAAAACAAGAGATAACTTGCCTGAGCTCCAGCTCCACTGCCGTCCAGGACTCCATCGATCCCGACAATGAAGATTCAGACCCAGCATCTAGGAGGTCCAGCTCAGGCTCCCAATCCACTGCGGTCGCCTCCACAGCTGGCAAGATGGCAATAGCAGTCCCATAGTCCTCCTGCGATGGCTCCAATGCTTGGGATTCCTCCGGCATGGCTGCAGAGGGACACCTCCGTGCTGGCTCCGGAGCAATGTCTTCCGAGGCCACCGGCTCCTCCACCATCTGATGGCTCTGACCTTGGGCCAATCAGCGCTCAGGAAAAGAAAGAGGAGACATGGAGAGAATAGAAATATAGTCATAATTGGCAGCTGGAGGAGAGGACCCAGCGGACTGCTGAGACTGGGCCTCTCCCTCAGGAGACAGACAAGGCTTATCATAATATAATTGGGTAGAATGAAAAAACACTTGCCTGTCATCCCGGTGCTTGTCGTTGGCAGCTGCAACAGGCGGGTAGTCATCCTTCTCCGTGTCCACGGTGATTTGGTCTCCTTCAACGGATTGTGGAGGAGCCGTCTCCATAGCAACGGAGGTGGGTGTTCCCGGGGTGGTCCTAGCAGACCTCAGTGGCAGCTGGTTTGAAGATTGCTGCCGAGGATGAGGAGGGCCTCTCCCGATGTCTCCCCGCAGGACGATGCTTTCTTTGGGACACTGGATCTGGTATAGCTGGAGCAGGAGCGGGCATAGCACTCTGGTGTGAAACAGGAAAAACAGAGCCCTGGGAGCACTCCTCCTTCGGCGCAGGCCCGGTCTTTTTAAGGGACTTCCTCACTCCTTCGTTGCACCCACGCCGCAGCGCTGCCAACCGGGTTATTCTCTCAACTCCCTCCGTGGGCTAAGAGAGCTGAGGACACAGCTGGACCTCTGCCTCCACCAGACCCACATACCAGAGTATATCCTCCGGGGTGGAATATTTGCTTGCCGAGGAAATTAGCCCGTCGAGCTCCATCAAGGCTCGGCAGCATTCCCACCCCAGGCTCATTGGATAAGTCCGGCTTGCCACCTCCATCGCCATAGCTCCAAAAACAGGTGAGTGAAGAAACAGTTCAAAAAAGAAAAACAGATGTGTGGGTGTAACCCGCTAAATCCTCTGCGCTGGCTGGACTATTCTGTCACGATCTTCCTCATGCACTTTTACACAGCGCATCGGGGAGTGAGGAGGAAGGATGGATTTAAGTGCAGGTTACACCACAAGCACATCACTCTATCACCACTCTGTATCATTCTATTAAAGCAAGAAATCTTTGTGTATACACTACCGTTCAAAAGTTTGGGGTCACTTAGAAATTTCCTTATTTTTGAAAGAAAAGCACTGTTTTTTTTAATGAAGATAACTTTAAACTAATCAGAAATACACTCTAATATCTAATATACATTGCTAATGTGGTAAATGACTATTCTAGCTGCAAATGTCTGGTTTTTGGTGCAATATCTACATAGGTGTATAGAGGCCCATTTCCAGCAACTATCACTCCAGTGTTCTAATGGTACAATGTGTTTGCTCATTGCGTCAGAAGGCTAATGGATGATTAGAAAACCCTTGTGCAATCATGTTAGCACAGCTGAAAACAGTTTAGCTGGTTAGAGAAGCTATAAAACTGACCTTCCTTTGAGCAGGTTGAATATCTGGAAAAAATTATTATTTCAAATACAAATCATTATTTCTAACCTTGTCAGTGTCTTGACTATATTTTCTATTCATTTTACAACTCATGGTGGTAAATAGGTGTGACTTTTCATGGAAAACACAAAATAATTGTCTGGGTGACCCCAAACTTTTGAACGGTAGTGTATGTCTGTCATGTTTTTAGGACATAATAGGACGGCCGATGATCTCTGCCTGATCATCATAGGATGTCCTATGAACTCAGGCATCATAGGACTCGCGATGCCGTCATAAAGATATTCGCAATGCCATCATATAGCTGTCATAAAGAAAAGATATGACATCTATATGACAGCACATAGACAAATGTGTCTTTATATTCGCGATGCCGTCATAAAGATATGATGTCTATATGATGGCGCATAGACAAATGTGTCTTTATGATGTCATATAGACCATCACTCACGATGCCTAGACTAATGTGTTTTTATGATGTCAAATGGCTCAAAATTGGCAAGGTGAATAAGTCACAGGGCCAGTCTTTACAGGGCGTTCGTGTTTTCTGCACAACAGATTTCTGCAGCCATGGCCAATTCTACGTTGCCGCGAGCAGAGCTGCTAGATCAAGCAGTCTTCGTATTGTTGCTCAAGATGAAGAAACTAAGCAAAAGCATCACTTTCTCAGCAATGTCGTTTTTAAAGAGGTGCTGACACAGTAAAAATGTGTAACCCTGAAGAATGCCAGTCTACACTACAAATGTGTAAAATGCCAAGCAAAGCGCTGATTTCCTCCGGGTGCTCCAGTTTCTACGGGCATGCATGGGCCTTCCTGAACAGGGTCGAAAGCCACTTTTTGCTCAGATCTGTTTTCATGATTCTGCCCATGAACTGGAATTACGACGTACCTATCCCTCAACCAGTGGTCTGAACGAAGAAGAAGACCCACCAGATGGAGAGTAATAGAATGAGGAGAACTGCTGCACGTCAGAAAAGATGCCGTGAACATGAAGCGCCTCAGGTTCCAGCAGTACGCCGCTGGCATGACTGTGAACAGCACAGCTGTCTGAGACAGGAGGAGACCCTTCAGCAACAGGCATGCAGAAATACTTGCTTATACTTGGTTTCTATGGGCATGGACAGAGCATATGACTCCCTACAAGACATACAGTATATATAGACACAGGTAAGCAACATAACAAAACAGTGACAAGCAGGAGAAGAAGTAAAAAGCAGGGGCAAACAGCCCCAGATGGCAGGGCATATTTTGTGTGATTTTTATGTTTTGCTGCATACAAAAGCCATCACATGTGATTGCCACTCAGTGCTGTGTTGCTATAGCAACTGTCCTGTAACTGGGAAGAATTCTGTTCCAATGCATCCCCTCTACGGGTATGCACGGGTTTATACGGGCATGCACAGGTATGCACTAGTTTATTAACAAAAGGGTCAAACAGTTCCAAAAACAAAGACATACAAAAAGGCTACAGGGTGCACTAAAGGGCTCACATGATGGACGTGCAGCGGGCAGACCACAGTGCACAGTGGCCACAAGACAAACAGTACAAAATAACGTAATAACTCGGGTTAACTTAGAGTCCTCTAGAATGCTCAACAGACTCGGGAGATGAAACTGGGCAAAGTGCCAGAGTGTAGCAGCAGAACTGCAAGGGGAAATGCAAACAGTTTGTACTCACAGAACTGGAGCAGTCTGAGTAGTCCAAGTCTTCTGGGGAGCACGCACAGCCAATAACTACACTGAGGGGAGTAGCGACAGTGTAGTTCCCGACAACCTCAAAGGACAATACAATGGTCCAGCAATGCTTGACTGGCAAAGGCCGCTTAAGTACAAGCATTGCTGGCACAACAGATTGGGTGCACCTGGGCGAGGTGCGGGAAAAACAATCACCAGAGTGGAACCAGCTGGCTGTCATGAGAGAGGGGGCGTGGTTGGACCGGCAAGTGTCAGACAATGCCCACACGAATGTAGGTCAAAGGAGGCTGCCTAACAGCTGCCGGCCAGAACAGTGGCTCCAGTTATGGAAAAAAGAACAAATGACATAGAAACTACAAGAACTCAAAAAATAACACAATACACAAATACACAGATAAGCCTGAGCCACAGCAGGTCAGAACCGAGCCCAAAGAACAACTCGGCTCAGTTCATGACACCAAGGCCCTTGCTTGTTTTGTGTATCAGGATTACAAAAAAACTACTGGATGGATTTGGATGAAATTTTCACCAGAGGTGGTCCTTGGGCTAGAGAGGAACCCATTATATTTTGGTGATGACTGGAGAATGCATTCCTCCGCCAAGTCTCTTCTCACAGTGTGCTAGCAAGAATCCTCCAAAACTGCTGGATAGACCATCTATCCATCCACCTAGACTTTGATGCAATTTTCACCAGAACTGGCTTGTGGCCTACACACAAACCCATTGCATTTTAGAGATCATCCATAAGGGACGGAAGGAAACTTGGCAGAGGTATGCCCTCTCTAAGTGGTTTTCTAGTTGCTGCTGTTGTGCATTGTTTGAGTCAGGAATACTTGACTGATATAACTTTGTGTTCTGATGTCATCATTAGACTGTAATTGCTGATCAGTGTGTCGGGTTGTATAGGTGTTTATTGTTGGTACAAGTATTAATGTAAATATGCATGAGAGTAGGAATGAAAATTTCTTTTTATTGCCAACACACATAAGCTCATGGGGCACCAGTCCAAAAGAATGGACAATTTTATTAATAATTCTGTATTTGTACCAATAATGAATCAGTCTTAAAAAAAAAAAACCCTGTGAGTTCTTGTCTGCTTTTAATGAAGAAGATGGACATGAAATAAAACAATAACTCCCATATGTCTTTTTGATAGTTTAGTAAGAAATTTCAGAATAGATTAACACATTCAGATAACTTTAAGACGGGGAATTCAACATGTATCATGAGCACCATAGATTGTTATTGAATTACTGAGCATAACATGTATTATCAAACATTTGTGGAACCAAAGAAAACCATAGGTTAAATTGGCAATGTAATGGAAAGTGAGGAACCATAAAATAGCATTAGTTCAGGAAAATGGATGTAATTTTATGAAGAAAATGATGACTCAACTATTTTATAAAAAGGAAAATTGGTGTTACTCTGAAAAGGAATGGATATTAATGAAGAGACAAATGCATTTGAAGTTCTGAAAGGAGTTCGAAGAAATTACGTTTATAGAATTTATACCAGGAATATTCTGAAGAATTAAATCTAATTCGGACAACAGACCTTCAGCACAGCAGAGTCAGATTGTGTCCTGTGTGGTAGCAAGCAGTCCATTGGATCTTGTTCCATCTGGACGGGCGTGGATTCTGTTGAAAGAAAATAGCAGATTCTGCCCCATGGCTTGGGCCTACTCCGGGAATCACCACCATAGAATCTAGCCAATGTCTTTTTTATCTACAGCAAAAAGGAATTTGGCCAGGTGGTCAAATTCCAGATCATATTTGTTTATTGTTCAACGTCCAATCAGAAAATCAAACTGAAAAAAACAAACAAACCACAAATCTGTTTCTTCCGATGTGTTGTGGTCAGAACAAAGTTGATTTAAGCTGAGTAAAAATCCAACAAAATCTTCTTAACACGGTAATTTTTTATCCCTGTGTCTGTAATGAATCTATGTAAAATATGAGTTTCATTTTATGAATTGCCCCCTCATGGATCGTCACCTTATCGTGGTGGGGGGGTTTGCGTGCCCCAGTGATCCCAGGAGCTATGTTGTCCGGGGCAATTTGCCTCTGATAGGGTCTCCCAAGACAAACTGGTCCTGGGTGAAGGGCCAGACTAAGAACGATCCAACAGACTCTCATGAATTGTATATCAAGGATTCAGTGTACCCCGCCCGGTATGGGGTTACCGGGGCCCCACCCTGGAGCCAGGCCTGGGGGAGGGGCTCGAAGGCTAGCGTCTGGTGGCCGGGTTTCCACCCATGGGACCCAGCCAGGCTCAGCCCGAAGGAGTTACATGGGTCCGCCCTCCAGTGGGCTCACCACCTGCAGGAGGGATCATGGGGGTCCGGTGCTATGTGGATCAGGTGGCGGTCAAAGGCGGAGACCTTGGCGGACTGATCCCAAGCTTTCTAAACTGGCTTTTGGTACGTGGAATGTCACCTCTCTGGTGGGGAAGCAGCCTGAGCTGGTGTACGAGGTTGAGAGATACCGGCTAGATATAGTCGGCCTCACCTCAACACACAGCTCCGGTTCCGGAACCAGTCTCCTGGAGAGGGGCTGGAGCTTGGCCTTTTCTGGAGTTGCCCCGGGCGAGAGGCGACGAGCAGGGGTGGGTATTCTTGTATCGCCCCACCTTGCTGCCTCTATATTGGAGTTTTCCCCGGTGGACGAAAGGGTTGCTTCCCTGCGCCTTCGGGTTGGGAAACGGGTCCTGACCATCATTTGTGCCTATGCACCAAATGATGTTTCAGAGTACCCACCCTTTTTGGAGTCTGTGACTGGGGTGCTGGAGGGTGCTCCTCTTGGAGACTCCATTGTCCTACTGGGGGACTTCAATGCGCACGTGGGCAACAACAGTGAAACCTGGAGGGGGGTGATTGGGAGGAACGGCCTGCCCGATCTGAACCCGAGTGGTGTTCAGTTATTGGACTTCTGTGCTAACCACAGTCTGTCCATAACGAACACCATGTTCAAGCATAAGGGTGTCCATATGTGCACCTGGCACCAGGACACCCTAGGTCGCAGGTCGATGATCGATTTTGTTATCGTGTCATCAGACCGGCGACCGTATGTCTTGGACACTCGGGTAAAGAGAGGTGCAGAGCTGTCAACTGATCACCACCTGGTGGTGAGTTGGATCCGATGGCAGGGGAGGAAGCCATTCAGACCTGGTAGACCGTATAGTGAGGGTGTGCTGGGAGCGTCTGGCTGAGGCCCCTGTCCGGGAGGTCTTCAACTCCCACCTCTGGAAGAACTTCAACCACATTCCGAGGGAGTCTGGAGACATGGAGTCTGAATGGGCCATGTTCTCCACCTCTGTTGTTGAAGCGGCGGCCCAGAGCTGTGGCCGCAAGGTGGTCGGTGCATCTCGTGGTGGCAACCCCCGAACCAAGTGGTGGACACCAGTGGTGAGGGGGGCCATTAAGCTGAAGAAGGAGTCCTATCAAGCTTGGTTGGCTTGTGGGACTCCCGATGCAGCTGAGGTGTACCGGCAGGCCAAGCGGAGTGCAGTTCGGGTGGTTGCTGAAGCAAAAACCCAGGTATGGGAGGAGTTCGGTGAGGCCATGGAACAAGACTTTCGGTCGGCCTCAAAGAGATTCTGGCAAACTGTCCGGCGGCTCAGGAGGGGAAAGCAGCTCCCCGTCCACACTGTGTATGGTGTGGATGGGACACTGTTGACTTCGACTGGGGACATCGTCGGGCGGTGGAAGGAATACTTCGAGGATCTCCTCAATCCCACTGATACGCCTTCCACAGAGGAAGCGGGGTTTGGGGACGAGGGGGATGACTCGCCTATCACAGGGGCTGAGGTCGCCAAGGTGGTTAAAAATCTCCTTGGTGGCCGGGCCCCAGGGGTGGACGAGATTCGCCCCGAGTACCTCAAGGCCCTGGATGTTGTTGGGTTGTCATGGTTGACACGCCTCTGCAACATTGCGTGGAGGTCGGGGGCAGTGCCTTTGGCATGGCAAACTGGGGTGGTGGTTCCTCTCTTTAAAAAAGGAGACCGGAGGGTGTGCTCCAACTTTAGAGGGATCACGCTCCTCAGCCTCCCTGGGAAGGTCTATGCCAAGGTACTGGAGAGGAGAGTCCGGCCATTGGTCGAACCTCGGATTCAGGAGGAGCAATGTGGTTTTCGTCCTGGCCGTGGCACATCGGACCAGCTCTTTACCCTCTCGAGAATTCTCGAGGGTTCGTGGGAGTTTGCCCAACCAGTTTACATGTGTTTTGTGGACTTGGAGAAGGCATTTGACCGCGTCCCTCGTGGATTTTTGTGGGGGGTGCTTCGGGAGTATGGGGTATCGGGCTTGTTGTTACGAGCTATTCGGTCTCTGTACGACCGTTGTGAGAGTTTGGTTCGTATTGCCAACACTCGGTCGGAGTCATTCCCAGTGAGAGTTGGACTCCGCCAGGGCTGCCCTTTGTCACAGATCCTGTTCATAATTTTTATGGACAAGATTTCTAGGCGCAGCCAGGGAATGGAGGGTGTCATGATTGGTGACCACAGGATCTCATCTCTGTTGTTTGCAGATGATGTTGTCCTGTTGGCTTCATCCAGCAATGACCTACAGCTCTTGCTGGGATGGTTTGCCGCTGAGTGTGAAGCGGCTGGGATGAGAATCAGCACCTCCAAGTCCGAGTCCATGGTCCTCAGCCGGAAAAAGGTGGATTGTCCTCTCCGGGTTGGGGACAGGCTCCTGCCCCAAGTGGAGGAGTTTAAGTATCTTGGGGTCTTGTTCACGAGTGAGGGGAGAATGGAGCGAGAGATCGACAGACGGATTGGAGCAGCATCTGCAGTGATGCGGACGTTGTACCGGTCTGTTGTGGTGAAGAGGGAGCTTAGTTCTAAGGCAAAGCTGTCGATTTCTCAGTCAATCTACGTTCCTACTCTCACCTATGGTCACGAGCTTTGGGTAATGACCGAAAGAACGAGATCGCGGATACAAGCGGCTGAAATGAGCTTTCTCCGTAGGATTGCTGGACTCACCCTCAGAGATAGGGTGAGGAGCTCAGTCACCCGGGAGAGGCTCAGAGTAGAACCGCTGCTCCTCCACATTGAAAGGAGTCAGTTGAGGTGGTATGGGCATCTGATTAGGATGCCTCCTGGACGCCTCCCACTTGAGGTGTTTCAGGCACGTCCCACTGGGAGGAGACCCCGGGGCAGACCCAGGACTCGATGGAGAGACTATGTCTCCCAGCTGGTCTGGGAACGCCTTGGTATCCCCTCTGAAGAGCTGGAGCCGGTGGCTGGGGAGAGGGAAGTCTGGGCTTCTCTGCTTGAACTGCTGCCTCCGCGACCCGGACCTCCGGAAAAGCGGTTGAAGATGGATGGATGGATGGATTTTATGAATTGAATTACTGAAATAAATCAACTTTTTGATGATACTGTATTCTAATTTAATGAGATGCACCTGTAGTGAGTTATATGAGAGGCTGGACACTAAGGAAGGAGAAAAGTCATTGTATCAACTGGCTAGATGGAGAGATTGAGCTGGAAAGGATGTACAGCAGGTTAGGATGATTAAGAACAGAAATGGCAATGTACTAACAAATGATGAGTGCGTTGAGAACGGTGGAATCAGTACTTTGAAGAGCAGTCGAATAAAGAAAATGAGAGAGAGGGAAGGATGGATGAAGGAAAGATAGTGAACAAGAAAGTCCTGAGGATTAGCAAAGCAGAAGTGAGGGCAGCTTTGAAGAGGATGAAGAATGGAAAGGCGGTTGGTCCAAATGACATACCTGTGGAGGTATGGAGATGTTTAGGAGAGATGGCAGAGGACTTTTTAACCAGATTGTTTAACACAACTTTGGAGAGTGAGAAGATGCCTGAGGAATGGAGAAGTTGTGGAGGTAATAGAACAGGCGAGATGCAACGAGCTGGAAGGGTACAAGGTTTAATTTCCTCTAACATATTGAAACGCGCTTTGTAGCTCGGTGAGCTACTGCGTTGCTGAAGCATGTATAACAAGCTCTTTTATACAGTAATACAGACAGAGAGAATGCATGGCACATTAGCATAGTGATTGTCATCTAATACACATCAGTCAATACACATCATTAGCATGACATCAGCTAGCGCCCGGCCCAGACGTCCTCTCCAAGGACGCATACATAACAGTCCCGTCTGATTGCCCCCTGGGGCTCTCTGTCCGTATGTAAATTGTCCTCCGTTTCCTCCAGCCCTGATGAGTGTGAGATAGTGTCCATCCGCAGTGTGCTGGGTCACCACAAAGTAGTGTTTTGGTACCAGTTTTCAAGAACAAAGGTGATGCTCAGAGCTGTAGTAACTACAGAGGCATAAAGTTGATCAGCGACACTATGAAGATATGGCAAAGAGTTGTTGATGTCATGGTCTGCTCTGGCTGCTCATTCCCCTCAGCTGCGCACACAACTATTCCTCATCACGGCCTGGGCTATTTAAACCACGCTGCCCTGGGATCCGTGCGGAGTTGTCTGTCAACCTTCATGAGACCCACTCACGCTTTCTTCATTGTCCCAGAGTTCCTAGCCTCAGCCTGCCTTCGTCCGTGCTTCCAACCTTCTGCCAGCCGGCGTCAGGAAGAAAACCTCCATTACTCAAGCAAGCCATCGTTCATTCTCCCGAATCCACTCTCAGTCCCCTGTGCACAGGCAGAGCTCCAAGGCAGCGGACCTCTCTCCTCCCTGGTGGCGGACCAAGCCACAAAACTCCACTTGACACGTATTCACCCTCTACAAGCAGCAGCCGGAGCAGTGGACACTGTCCTCCTGACCGTAGCTGCCGAGCTGAACCTGAGCGTTACCATATCTCTGCAAACAGTAAGACCAGGATTAAACTGCACGTCTCCACCTGTATTGCCACTAACTGTCCTGCCTCTGTCCATAGGGTTGCCAGGTCATACGACATTCTGCTGCCCCCCAGCTGCTGCAGGATCACACATCCACACACTCACATCCACACATTATTGTTAATAAATATAATTGTATCTATTTTGGTGTGCGAGTCTGTTCACTGGGTCTACAACCATGTCAGCTGAAGCCAGATTAAGACGAGAGGTGACAATCAGTGAGCAACAGTACGGTTTCCTGCCAAGAAGGAGTACTACAGATGCAATGTTTGCTCTCAGAGTGCTGATGGAGAAGTATAGAGAAGGGCAGAAGGAGTCACGCAGTGTCTTTGTGGATCAAGAGAAAGCATATGTTAGGGTTCCAAGAGAGGAAGTGTTGTACTGTATGAGGAAGTCAGGAGCGGCAGAGAAGTATGTGAGGGTGGTGCAGGACATGTTTGAAGACAGCGAGACGGTGGTGAGGTGCGCTGTAGGAGTGACGGATGGATTCAAAGTGGGGGTGGGATTACATCAGGGATCGGCTCTGAGCCCCTTTTTGTTTTCCATGGTGATGGACAGGCTGACAGATGAGGTCAGGCAGGAGTCCATATGTTTGCAGACGATATTGTAGGTAGTCTATAGTGAGAATAGGGAGCAGGTGGAAGAGAACCTTGAGAGGTGGAGTGATGCTCTGGAGAGAAGAGGAATGAAAGTCAGTAGAAGCAAGACAGAATACATGAGTGTGAATGAAAAGGAGGCAGGTGTAATGGTGAAGATGGAAGTAGAGGTAGTGAAAGTAGGAGTTTAAATACCTGGGGTCAACCATCCAAAGCAATTGAAAATGCACAAGAGAGGTGAAGAAGAGAGTGCAGGCAGGGTGGAGTGGGTGGAGACAAGTGTCAGGGGTGATTTGTGACAGAAGAATAGCAGCTAGAGTGAAAGGGAAGATTTATAAGACGGTAGTGAGACTCGCTGTGATGTATGGTTTGGAGACAGTGGCGCTGACAAAAAGACAGGAGGTGGAGCTGAAGGTGGCAGAGTTGAAGATGCTAAGATTTTCATTGAGAGTAACTAGGAGGAACAGGATTAGAAATGAGTATATCAGAGGGACAGCTCAGGTTGAGCAGTTTGGAGACAAAGTAAGAGAGGCAAGGCTGAGATGGTTTGGACATGTGCAGAGGAAGGATAGTGGATATACTGGCCAAAGGATATTGAAGATGGAGCTGCCAGGCAGGAGAAAAAGAGGAAGACCATAGAGAAGATTCATGGGTGTGGTGAAGGAGGACATGGAGAGGGTTGGGATAGGGTGAGATGGAGACAGATGATCCACTGTGGTGACCCCTAAAGGGAGCAGCCGAAAGAAGAACAACAACACACAGAGCCTGGAGCACAAAGCTGGGGTTGACCGAGAAAATTCATAACTGCCTTTGTGATACCTGTTAATTTTGGTCGCAGCTTTCAGTTTTGTTCAGTGAAGTTACAAGCACAAAGCCTGGGTCAGTTGAATGTGCTTCGTAAGACAGCCCCTGGTACTTGCAAGAGTGAGAAGTGGGGGTGGGGACCCTTTAGGGAATGCTGCACTGCCCTACCCATAGAGATCTCTATGGCCCTACTGTCATTGCAAACTCTCCACATTGTCACTTCTGTCATGATTTGAAGTTCTTCAGCCCTTGGTGGCTCCCTTCTGACCTGCTGCACTAAACACTGGCCTGCCTTGCCTGCTGCCACGAAGTACCTCTGCCTCCCACATTCCAAAAACATGCAAGTTAAGTTAATTGGAGAAACTAAAGTGGCCCTAGGTGTGTATGAATGGTGAAGAATTGGTGCTGCACCATGGATGCCCTTGAATTTCCCTCTGGGGATAGTAAAGTATAACAAATCCCCGTTGAGGTGCGAATGGACACAAACGGGCCTGTGCACGCTGGTCGCCGACAATGGCGGCCACTCCAACGCCTGGATGGCTTTGTATTGGACTTTTGAGTTGGAATTTATTATTCAAAACTCCTACGTGTGAATGCTGTTCTTGGACTTCAGTTCAGCATTCAACACAATCATCCCCCAGCACCTGATACAAAAACACAGACATTTGGGACTCAAAACCTCTCTCTGTAACTGGGTGCTGGACTTTCTCACAGAGAGGCCACAGAACGTGTGGGTTGGCAGCAACACCTCCCAGACCATCACACTGATCACAGGGGCCCCACAAGGGTGCGTACTCAGCCTGCTGCTCTTCACCCTACTGACCCATGACTGTGTACCAGCCTACAACACCAACCACTTCATCAAGTTTGCGGATGACACGACAGTGGTGGGCCTTATCACCAACAATGAGGAGGCCAACTACAGAAATGAAGTGAGCCAACTGGTCCAGTGGTGCAAAGACAATAACCTCTTCCTGAACGTGGGAAAAACCAAGGAGATTGTGGTCGACATCAGGAGGGGTCATGCACAGCACCCCCTTCTGATCAGCGATGGTGCAGCTGTGGAGAGGGTTAGCAGCACCAAGTTCCTGGGGGTGCATATCTCTGAGAACCTCTCCTGGTCCAACAACACCATATCACTGGCCAAGAAGGCTCAAACTCACCTCCATTTCCTCTGCAAACTGAGAAGAGCACGAGTCCCACCCCCCATCATGTGTTCTTTCTACCGGGGCACCATTGAGAGCATCCTCACTAGTTGCATCACGGTGTGGTATGGAAGCTGCATCACCTCGTGCCAGAAAACACTACAAAGCACAGTGAAAGCAGCCAGCAAGATCATTGGTGCCCCTCTGCCCCCCCTCTCAGAAATCTACCTCACCCACCTCACCCGCAGAGCCATCAACATCACAGGCAACACCTCCACCCCTCACACTCCCTCTTCAGCCCCCTGCCGTCGGGGAAAAGGTACCAAAGCCTCCGGGCTCGCTCCACAAGACTGCTTAACAGCTTCGTTCATCAGGCCATCAGGACCTCATTATTAGAAAGCACTGTATACATTTTCATTGTTATGCAGATGACACACAGTTATACCTGTCAATGAAGCCAGATGATAGTAATCAATTAGCCAAGTTAGAAGCCTGTCTTAAGGAAATCAAAGCTTGGATGACTTGTAATTTCCTGCTATTACCATATTTTTGGGACTATAAGGCGCACCGGATTATAAGGCGCACTATCAATGAACGGTCTATTTGATGGTCTATTTTCATACATAAGGCGCACCGGATTATAAGGCGCATTAAAGCGAGGTAGTCGGAGCCAGGAAAAAAAATTTTTTTGCGTGCATGGAAAGAAAATCCTATCTATAGTCATTATAGACACATATAGCGCGATTGTCTGCGCATGTGAATGACCTGTTCCACAAGCAGGTGGAACGTTTTTAGTCCGTGGCTGTTCATCGCCATATTGGCCAGGATACTCGCTGCGTACTCGCTCGGTACTCGATACGGCTCGCTCTCCGGCGGCGGCCCTGATAAGTAAACATATGCTGGGACGCTTGAATTCTTTCGTCCCAAAAATATCATTTTTGAATATTTAATTACAGCTAAACGGGAGCAGTTTTGATGCCGAAATTTCACATACAAATCCTAATATACGTGTTCTATACACCATCGGCTTTTGGGTATCGACTACCTCGCGAAGTAGTCGGCTCTGGGAATTTTTTTTTTTTTTTTTGCGTGCATGGAAAGAAAATCCTAGCTATAGTCATTATAGACACATATAGCGCGATTGTCTGTGAGTGCGAATGACCTGTTCCACAAGCAAATGTACGTTTTTTGGTCCGTGGCTGTTTACATCACCATAGTGGCCAGGATACTTGCTCGGTACTCGCTCGGTACCCGATACGGCTCTCTCTCCGGCGGCAGCCCCGAGAAGTAAACAATGCAAACAAATGCCGGGACGCTTGAATTCTTTCGTCCCAAAAATATCATTTTTGAATATTAATTACAGATAAACAGGAGCAGTTTCGATCCACGATCCATTGGCAGATAGTGGCGTAACTCACTAGCAATTTAACTTTGAACGACCTGTTGACACCAATATAGCGGTTGGAATTCTTTGGTTAATCCACCCGGAATGATGGCAAGCTCCGAATTAGTTTGCTTCACTTGGGTTTTGACAGTATTGGTGAGATGGGCGCGCATGGAGTGGCAGATCAATAGGGACAGAGATTTGTGGAAAAAGCCATCCGGCCATTATGTTGAAGCACATATTACTCCACGAGGCTCCTGACTATTGTAATGCTCCGACAATCCATCAAGCGGTTCGGCTTCGTAGCTTACCAAAGTCGTACTAAAACATTTTTGACAGATTTTTGAGCGCCGTGTACCACGTAAAATCGGTTCGAGGTCAATAAGCACAACCAGAATTAATACATAAGGCGCACCGGATTATAAAGCGCATTGTCAATTTTTGAGAAAATTAAAGGATTTTAAGTGCACCTTATAGTCCCAAAAAATACGGTAAATTCAGATAAGACTGAAGTCATTCTTGTTGGTCCAAAAAAAACCCCTTAGAAATATCTTTCCAAATCAAACTTTTCAGTTTGGATGTGATTGCTTTTTCTCTTAATAGCTCTGTGAGGAACCTTGGAGTTATTTTTGATCAAGATCTGTCTTTCAATTCACATATTAAATTCGCTTCTAAGACTGCCTTCTATCATTTGCGTAATATTGCCAAGATTAGGAGCATCTTGTCTCAGAGTGATGCTGAGAAACTGATCCACGCTTTTATTAGCTCTAGATTAGATTATTGTAACTCTTTATTATCAGGTTGTCCTAAAACATCTTTAAAAAGTCTTCAGTTGATCCAAAATGCTGCAGCAAGAGTTTTAACAGGTACTAGAAAGAGAGATCATATCTCTCCGGTTCTGGCCTCCCTTTATTGGCTTCCCATAGAGTTTAGAATTAAGTTTAAAATCCTTGTTCTTACTTACAATGCTCTAAACAATCAGGCCCCTTTTTATTTAAAAGATCTGATACTACCGTATTATCCTAACAGAGCACTACGCTCCCAAAATGCTGGATTACTTATAATACCTAGAATCTCCAAAAGTACAATGAGAGGCAGAGCCTTCAGTTATCAAGCTCCTCTCCTGTGGAACCAGCTACCAATCTGGATTCGGGAGTCAGACTCGATCTCTGTTTTTAAGAATAGGGTTAAAACCTTCCTTTTTGATATAACCTACAATTAGGGAGGGATCATGTGTCTCTGAACCCTCCCTTAGTTATGCTGCTAATAGGTTTAAACAGCCGGAAGACCTCCAATAATGCACTGGGCTTCACTCCTTTCTTCACTCTCAATGAATTTTTTTTTTTTTTTGCTGGTCATTAACATCTGTTTGTTCTCCTCCATAGATTGAGTCCCCATCGTGCCGTTTGCTCTCTACATGTCTGTTCTTCTCATCTTCTCTGTCCCCTCACCCCCCAGCCAGTTGCAGCAGATGACTGCCCCTCCCTGAGCCTGGTTCTGCTGGAGGTTTCTTCCTGTTAAAAGGGAGTTTTTCTTCTCCACCCTCGCCAAGTGCTTGCTCACAGGGGATTGCCTGATTGCTGGGGTCTTTCTGCAACTGTGGGGGTTTCTCCTACAGTTGAAAGTGCTATGAGATGACTATTGTTGTGAAATGGCGCTATATAAATAAAGTTGAATTGAAATTGAATTGAATTGACCCTGAACTCTGTCCACTTCCTCCCCCCGAATGGTAACGCAATCACCCGCACAATAACTACCTCAGCTGTTGGCATAGAAAGTCTGGCACACCAACAGTAATACATTTGCTGCTGTATGTCTCTGCACTTTAACTGCAACTGTTTGCACAAATGCTATATCTGCTGCTGTCTGTCTGTCATTGCAATACTGATCATGTGCAGTCCTATCTATTACTACTGCACCTACACTACCACACTGAACTGCAACTATGGGTGTTACACCTCTAGTTGTCTCTATATAAGATTGCTGGGTTTTATCATCGTTAATCGTTTATCTCTATTTGCACTATGGGAGGTCTGGGTCTATCTTTTGTCGCCATTTGTACTATGGGTTGCATTACTGTACATAGACTGCTGTTGTTTTCTTTTTTCCAGCCTTATTCCTTTTTCTTTTCTTTTTATATTATGCACACCACTGAAGAGAGAGAGAAACACCATTTCAATTCTCCTGTATGTCTTGTACGTATAGTACTATTGACAAATAAAATCTTTGGATCTTGAACTGAATCTTGAAACATGTAGCTAGCTCACATAGTTTGTTCAGTAATTGAAAGGATAAATTTGATCAAAGCCACTCTCCACTCAAATAGTGTTTTTGGTTGATAGTTACTCTTATTGAAATAGTTTTGAAAACTACACTAATTCATACTGAAGTAATTGTCATCATAAAGTAACAACACAATTTCTCAAATTGATGGAGAAAACTGAAAGAAAATGCTATATGTGGCACTTTTAAATCCTTGAGTTAAATGTGGCATTTTTATTGGCCTGATTCTATAATAATCCAGAGTTAATTTCATTACTGTCATATAAGCAGCTCCTCCCACAATTTTCACATTAAAATTTTAATTTAAAATGTATAGAAGCTAAAGTTATCAGGTAAACGTTTATCTGGGGAACTGGGTCATGGGGGCATCAGTCCAGGCAGAGCAGCCCAGACTTCCGCTCACTTCACATAGCACCATGAGCCCCATGATCCCTCCTGCAGGTGGTGAGCCCATTGGATAGTGGACCCATGTGCCACCTTTGGTTGCACTGGGTCCTTGATGTAACATTTTTCATGGAGATCCACTGGATATCTTAGTCTGGCCCTTCACCCAGGGCCAGTTTGCCTTGGGAGACCCTAACAGGGACAAGTTGCCCCCGACAACATAGCTCATGGGATCATTCAGGCACTCAAACCCCTCCACCCTGATAATGGCAATCCACAGAGGGGTGTAAGATTTCCACCTATAATATATTAACAATTATAAATCTTTATTCTTTAGTATGTAATAAGTGACAAATGTCAAGATGTCCAAACATTTAGAATTAATGTAAAATTACTGTGGTGAAGTCCAGACAATAATGGCATACAGAGGTCTGACGCACAGTTAATCCATCAGAAGAAGATGTGTTATGTTGTATATGAAGAAATACAAGAGTATTTTATCCTTATGCATAACCTTTTCATGAACCTTTATTAGTCTTTAATTTCATTACGTCTCAATATGCAGACCACACCTTTTGACCTCAGGGCCTCACTTGGCTCTCCTCTACCTCCCACCCTCCTTCTAAATCCAATGTTATCTGACCGTCAAGGCCTTCAGAAGGGGGGTGTTTTGGCACAGTTACCAAAAAAATGACGTATTTGGCAGGTTTAACTATGCTGAAGGGGGAGAATCCCCACAACAAAAACAACTGGCTGAGTTTTGTTCATCGTTCCAGATTCCACTGCACATACACTACTCTTGGCGGAGGAGTAGAAGGGTGGGGGAACAGAACTAAGGATGGGAGGAAAATATGCTGGGACTTAGAATGTTTGACAGTGAAGAGAAGGAGTACAGGATAAAGTTTGGGGTACAGGGGACGACTGGGGAAAATCATGGATTGGAAATTGTGCTGAAAACCTTTTGTTTAATTACATTTAATTGTGTCTAGTCATTCAGACAGTTTTCAGCTTTGGTTTTATTTGTCCTGGTTTTGAGTCATGCTTCGCTGCCACAGCCTTGATTGCAGTAAAAGTGAGTGGAATTTTTTATTAACATTGCAATTTGCTTTCTCTCCCACTGTCAACACTTTTGAAAAGCAGCAATTACAATAAATATGTTCATCTCAAGGTCTTTGGATGATCAAAAAAACTGGTTGTGTGCACAGAGTTTCAAGAAAAACACCCAGTGCTTCCAGGAGATCAAAATGATTTGCTGTAGGGGAGACCAGGTATGGTTGTAACATGGGGAGAGGTGTAACATCACCAATTCCACCATGTGTTACAACCTACCCCGGTAGTGGGGTAGGTTGTAACAAAGGATCACCACGTATTTGACATTGCCTCATGAGGTCTGTGATATTCTTGCAGAGGTTTGAATTGGTGGCATTTGTAGTAAACAAATGTAGGTACCTTGTATTAAAGTTTGAGAACTCTAACTCAAAAATTCAGTGAGTTGAAGGTGCTTAAACAAAAAGTGTTACAACCATACCCGGTCTCCCCTATATTCATCTCCAATTTTTTGTAGGTAATGGTGGGAAAACCAAGGTGAATATTTGTAAGACTGACAAAGATGGAGTAGCTTTTTCTGGTCTAAAAGGTGTGCCTACCTGGATGCAGACCCATCTAAGGATCATGTGTGAGAGAAGGCAATTTCCTAGCTGTAGCAATTTTTTAAAAATTGAATAAGTGCTCAGAGTTCATGTTCAGTATCCCTGATCTTGACCTTGTGCACTGCCTGGATGCAAATCCACCTGACGACCGTTGTATGTGAGTTTGGCAAACACTTTGCCCTGGAGGAGTAGCGATTTTTGTGAAACCACATAAGTGCCCAGATTTCATGACCTTTCACCCTGACTTTCAGTGCAACTTAAAATCCCGTTGACTGCACTTTTTCCACAGGTCTTAATGAAATGTCTGTTTTGTCAAATTGCCTTTAAATATTTAATAATTGTAACATCATTGTGAATCATCTTTTCCAGCGTTCCTCATAATGACTCATTTCAGTGTATGTCTCTTCAAATTCTCATGAGACCCAGTTACCCCCCCCCCCGCCATGGTAAATGGCGTTCACTTATATAGCACTTTTTACTCATCTCTGGATGACCAAAGCACTTTACAGATCCAGCTATCCACCCATTCACCCACACAGCCACACACTGATGGCGGCAGAGCTGCCATACACAGGTGCTGGCCTGACCCACCAGGAGCAACTGGGAGTTCAGCTAATGCTAGCTGGCTAGCTCCTAATTCGGGTAGGAAACCTGAGCCAACTAACATAAATTTGCCTTAAAGAATAAATGAAATAAGCAGCTCGGTGGAGCAGTGGTTTGCCCTGTGGCAGCAAAGTAAGAAGGTCACGGAATCAATTCCACCCCTGACCATCGTGGGTTTGATCCCACTCCCTGACCATTGGTGACCCTTCTGTGTGGAGTCTGCATGTTCGTCATGCCATTTCCACAACTGAACGTGCACGGCTCATCCGGTAGTTGTTCAAGGGTAAGTCTGCCTGTGTTCTTAAAGGGTTTCATCAGCCATTTCTGCGTGGGGTCGGCTGGGCGGTGAAATCCGATGTCGTGCCAAAAACTGATCACTGTCTACAGGAGCCAGGAATGCCTGCTTGTTAAAGGTATACTGCCTGGTCTCAGTCCATCTGCAATGTCTTTCAATGTTTTGAGGTTTTATCACATCTGAAAAATTATAGTGTTGGCCAAAGTGTGCAGTTTGGAAAACAACGTATAGAATTTATCTGATTGCAATATTTATGTGCAAAAACATCATTGTTTGGAGGTACATAGAATATAAATTGATACAATACAGGCATTTTTGCATGCATTGATACATGCATTTTTCCATGTAACCTTGTGACTGCATTATTTTAATTGCTTTTAATCTTAGATCGGTTCCAAGGTTGTCATAGCCAGGAGCGGCACTGGGGTTAAGCTCCTAGTGCTCATAAAATGCTCCTTACGGCGTGCGTCTCGAAAAGCCTCTGACAACTAAGTCCAACTCCTAGCCTGCCCGTGTGGTTTAGTCTCTAAGCCCGGCGGAACTGCTTCTACTAATAGGAGAAGGGGCGAGGGCGGATCTCTGGCGCCTTAAAACCAGATGCTTCGGGTAGATGGTGGCTCGTCAACCTGGGAAGGTAGCTCATCTAGGGGAAGGTAAACCCTGATTTCAAACCGCCGCTGCCTTGCGGCACACCCGGTCACGGGAAAGGCCTCGGGAGTCAACCCTGAGGAAAAATCCGGAGTCGGAGCCCCCAAGGCAGTTCTCTGTTGTGCTCAACATCGTTCTGGCAGCTCCTGCGACGGCGCTGGTGCCAAACTATAGCAGCCCTGCTGTTCCTTTGGATTCATCAGTGACGTGGAGAGGGGGGACATGCTGCATGGGTAACATCTTGTCCTCCATGTTTTCCTGCCCAGGCTTGAATCCTACCAACGTCCAACGCTGGAAGGTAGAACACCGGTGCGCATCGGCCTGTTCAGCCACAGGCGGTGCTGTTCCAGCAGAGTAGACGTTTAGGATTCTCTTCCATGGTCATCATAGACCGACGGAGGCCGACGATAATCTTAGATCAAGTTTGTTTTGGATTCAAAATGCATCATAAGTGTTAAATATATCTTGTTATACCTAACTAAGTACTGTTTATCTGTTGAAATATACTGTATATTTAACGGCTAATATAAACCCATAACAATATGGGCCCTGGTGATCATTTTTTGGGCAGCTGATCACTTTTTGGCATGACATAACAGGCGACCTCCATCTCGTAATGCGCTCTAACACCACCTATTACAGAACTGACATAAATATTATGTTTAAAAATAGTCAATGCTCGCACTACAGACTTAATCTAACAATGGCTGATAACTGAAATATTGATATAGTGGGGCAAAAAAGTATTTAGTCAGCCACCAATTGTGCAAGTTCTCCCACTTAAAAGATGAGAGAGGTCTCCAATTTTCATCATAGGTATACCTCAACTATGAGAGACAAAATGAGAAAAAAAAAATCCAGAAAATCACATTGAAGGATTTTTAATGAATTAATTGGTAAATTCCTCGGTAAAATAAGTATTTGGTCAATAACAAAAGTTCATCTCAATACTTTGTTATATACCCTTTGTTGGCAATGACAGAGGTCAAACGTTTTCTGTAAGTCTTCACAAGGTTTTCACACAATGTTGCTGGTATTTTGGCCCATACCTCCATGCAGATCTCCTCTAGAGCAGTGATGTTTTGGGGCTGTCGCTGGGCAACACGGACTTTCAACTCCCTCCAAAGATTTTCTATGGGGTTGAGATCTGGAGACTGGCTAGGCCACTCCAGGACCTTGAAATGCTTCTTACGAAGCCACTCCTTTGTTGCCCGGGCGGTGTGTTTGGGATTATTGTCATGCTGAAAGACCCAGCCACGTTTCATCTTCAATGCCCTTGCTGATGGAAGGAGGTTTTCACTCAAAATCTCACGATACATGGCCCCATTCATTCTTTCCTTTACACGGATCAGTTGTCCTGATCCCTTTGCAGAAAAACAGCCCCAAAGCATGATGTTTCCACCCCCATGCTTCACAGTAGGTATGGTGTTCTTTCTCCTCCAAACACGTCAAGTTGAGTTTTTACAATAAAGTTCTATTTTGGTTTCATCTGACCATATGACATTCTCCCAGTCCTCTTCTGGATCATCCAAATGCTCTCTAGCAAACTTCAGACGGGCCTAGACATGTACTGGCTTAAGCAGGGGGACACGTCTGGCACTGCAGGATTTGAGTCCCTGGCGGCGTAGTGTGTTACTGATGGTAGCCTTTGTTACTTTGGTCCCAGCTCTCTGCAGGTCATTCACTAGGTCCCCCCGTGTGGTTCTGGGATTTTTGCTCACTGTTCTCGTGATCATTTTGACCCCACGGGGTGAGATCTTGCGTGGAGCCCCAGATCGAGGGAGATTATCAGTGGTCTTGTATGTCTTCCATTTTCTAATAATTGCTTCCACAGTTGATTTCTTCACACCAAGCTGCTTACCTATTGCAGATTCAGTCTTCCCAGCCTGGTGCAGGTCTACAATTTTGTTTCTGGTGTCCTTTGACAGCTCTTTGGTCTTGGCCATAGTGGAGTTTGGAGTCTGACTGTTTGAGGTTGTGGACAGGTGTCTTTTATACTGATAAAGAGTTCAAACAGGTGCCATTAATACAGGTAACGAGTGGAGGACAGAGGAGCCTCTTAAAGAAGAAGTTACCGGTCTGTGAGAGCCAGAAATCTTGCTTGTTTGTAGGTGACCAAATACTTATTTTACTGAGGAATTTACCAATTAATTCATTAAAAATCCTTCAATGTGATTTTCTGGATTTTTTTTTTCTCATTTTGTCTCTCATAGTTGAGGTATAACTATGATGAAAATTGGAGACCTCTCTCATCTTTTAAGTGGGAGAACTTGCACAATTGGTGGCTGACTAAATACTTTTTTTCCCCACTGTAATTACCGGTCTCCTTAAACGTAGCTGCCGTTCTCTGCGATTAAGAATAAAACTGTTGTTGGATGGTATTACAGGTTTGGAATCCCCAGGCTGGCAGGGGTAGGAACCTTTCTGTGTGGAGTTTGCATGTTCTCCCTGTGCTGCGTGGGTTTACTCCGGGGACTCCAGTTTCCTCCCACAATCCAAAGACATGCATGTTAGGTTAATTGGTTGTTCTAAATTGTCCCTAGATATCTGTTTCCTATAGGCCCTTAGAATAGAGGGTTAGTACTAGTGAAAGTGCTTTGAGTGGTCTTTGTGACTAGAAAAGCGCTATATAAGTGCAGGTTAGTTAATTAGTTAGAATAATAAAAGCAGCGCTCCCAAAGAGACAACAAACTCCTACATGTTGACAAGCTAGCGCTGCTACTTCTTCTGTGGTGTTCTGCGGGGTTGCATAAAGGTGCTTCACACTACGTAATGACGTAGCCCTGACGTAATCCCGACTAACTCCATATAGGTGGAAAACCAACTGGTTCTTATGAGGCACTACAGTTGAACTGGTTAAGCACTGGTACCAGCCCCAGAACTGAACTAGCACTGGCTCTTATTTTGGTGGAAATGAGCCCAGAGAAAACCTGAATTAGACAGGCCTCATAGAGAACAAGATGAGACAGAAGAGAGGAGCCAAGGAGAGGAAAGTGTTGAGGCAGAGGGTCCAGGAAAGGTGAGAGCAGAGGAAGGAGAGAAGGATAACACTGTGGTGACACAATAAGAGGTGGTACTCCACCCAGGACTTGAGGTTAGGGGGGGAAGGGAGGTGAGAGATGGTAATGGTGAAGTGGTGAAAGGAGCCAGCAAAGAGCGCCGTAGCGCGAGGGGGTCTTAAACTAAACAAAAAGGTGCCTTCGCCCCTGCTGTGACAGGGTTCACACCTGAGGTCGCCGGGACGCGACAAGTATTGTATTAAGTCATGCTCTGTGTAGTGTATGTTGATGTGTGTACATGTTTTGTGTCTCGTATATTAATGTTTCTCACCCTGGGTCCCAAAGGCGGGAATAAAGAGGATAAAAGTGGTTGCTTTGGTACCCAAGGCAGTCTGTTCTATTTGTTGGAGGAGAATAAAGTTCTGTGTCGTCAGCTCGTTGTCTCATCTGATTTCATCCTCCACAGTGGTGACCCTGAGATGTGAAATGGAGAACGAGCAGAGCACCTCCATGGAGACACTCCCGCAGGAGCCCCACACCGCTGCATGTGCCGTTACTGTCAGGCTCCCGGACTTTTGGCTCCACAATCTGGCAGCTTGGTTTGTGCACGTGGAAGCCCAGTTCGCCCTTTGCAGAATCTCTACCATCATCCGCGGAAGTACCATCACATGGTAGCTGTGCTGGACACGCACGCCATGCAACAAGTCATGAGTCTACTCCAAGACCTGCCAGCCCAAGGAAAATACGGCGCTCTCAAGCGGCTGCTGCTGTGCCGTTATACCCTTTCAGACACTGAGAGGGCAGAAAAGCTCCTCACCCGCTCAGAGTTAGGAGACAGATTGGCTGTGGACCTGGTGGAGAGCAAGCTGATGGGCACGGACGACGGATCTTTCCTTTTCGCCCACCTCTTCCTCAGAAATCTACTGGTTTCAGCGTGAGCAATCCTTGCTAGCTCATCGCTGCTGGTGGCCAGGGACTACCGCGTGCTGGCAGAGGAGGCAGACCGCATCATCCTGGCAAACAAGGCTTTTGGCGTTCAGGCAGTGAGACCAGGATCTCCGGTGGAGCCCAACAAGATCGAGGAGCTGATGGTGGTGGCCAGGACGGCCACCCGGAGACATGGAACCAGGACGCTGTGTTTTTATTACCACAGTTTTGGCAAGGAAGCGCAACATTGTCTGCTGCCATGCCAATTCACGAAAGCCGGGAAACAAGACAGCCAGCGGTCAGTAGTAGCTGCGACCGCTGGTAACAGGGAGAAGCTGCTTTTCGTCATGGACACACGTTCTGGGAGACATTTTTTGGTAGACTCTGGCTCCCAGAAGAGTCTCATTTTGCCAGTCAGCATGGATAGGCTGACAGAAGGCTGCGGCCCGACTCTTACGGCCGCCAATGGATCCCACATCAGGACGTTTGGAGAAAGGACGGTGACTGTATGTTTACATGGACACAATTACCAGTAGGACTTTGTGGTAGCTGCATGTTCGGTCCCCATCTTAGGTACTGATTTTCTGTGTGCTTATGGACTGTTAGTTGATGTTGCCAACAGACGTTTAGTGGACGCTGTTTCTTTTTCCTCCTTGCCCTGCATAGCTCAGGGAGTTGAGCCACCAACACATGCTAATGTTCTAGCTTCAGGGGGTAAGTACCAGTGTTTGCTTTCCGAGTTCCCAGCACTCACGGTTCCCGCCTTTTTTGCTACGGTAATCAAGCACAGGGTCAAGCATTTCATCACAATGAAAGGGTCACCTGTGTTCGTGCACCCTCGTCGCCTGGATGCAGGTAATCTAGCCAGCGCACACGAGGAGTTTGCTAACTTAGAGCAATTAGGCATCATTAGGTGCTCCAACAGTCTTTGGGCATCCCCGCTGCACATGCTGCCCAAGGCCAATGGGTCATGGCGGCCGTATGGCGATTTCCAACATTTGAACAACGCCATGAAACACGACCGGTATCCCATCCCGCACATTTAGGATTTTTCCGTGCACCTGGCCGGGATGCGCATTTTTTCAAAAGTGGATCTGCTCCGCGGTTACTACCAGGTCCCGGTTCATGCAGAGGATGTTCCCAAGATGTTGGTAATAACTCCTTTTGGTCTTTTCGAGTTTTATTCATGCTGTTCGGGTTAAAGGGCACAGCGGAAACTTGCAAAGAATGATGGACGTGGTGCTCCGTGACTTGCCGTTTGTTTTTGTCTACTTAGACGACATTTTGGTGGCTAGCGCGTCAGAGGAGGAGCACCTCGCCCATCTCAAACAAGTTTTCCAATGGTTGGAAGCGCACGGGTTTATTGTTAACCCGGCAAAGTGCCAGTTTGGGCTGCCAGTGATTGATTTTTTGGGCTATCGCATCTCGCCGGCGGGCGCAATCCTGCTGCTGGATAAAGTACGTGCGGTTTCAGATTTTCTGTGTCTGTGGACACAGAAAATCCAGAATTTTGGGGGATGGCCCCAAAAAGTTTTTTGGGGAAAACCGCAGAATTTTGGGGGATGGCCAATTTTTACAACCGTTTCCTCCCCCGGGCAGCCCAACTGCTGCAACCGCTGTATGGCGCGCTAAAAAAAAAGAAGCCCGCAGAAAGCATTGACTGGACCCCCGAGCGGGTCCAGGCTTTCATAAACGCCAAAACAGCGCTCGTGAATAAGGCTTTGCTGGCCACCTGACCCCGTCAGCGTGGATAGCGCTCACCACAGACATGTCTGATGTCACAATAGGAGCCGTGGTGGAGCAGTGCATCTCCGGCTCATGGCAGCCACTCACATTTTTCAGCCATACTTTGCGCGACAATGAGCGTAAATACAGCACTTTTAACCGGGAGTTGTTGACTCTCCACCTGGCTATGCGTCATTTCCAGTTTTGGCTCGAGGGCCGTGAGTTCACCACATTTGTTGATCACAAACCACCAACGTACACAATGTCCAAAGTTTCGGAACTGTGGTCAGCTCGGCAGCAATGGCACTTGGCTGCAATCTCAGAGTTCACTACCAACATTGAACACGTAGCCGGTAAACGTAAAGTCGTGGCTGACTGCCTGTTGCATGCGTTAGTCTCCCCAGTCTACATGGGGATAGATTTTCCTGCCACGGCCGCCGACCAAACCGGGGACGCAGACATTTGTGTGCTCCAGTCTGCAGCTACTGGGTTAAAACTGGAGAACAGGGTGGTGTAAGAAGGGTGCCCCCCTTGCTCTGAGACATCACCACCGGCTGCCCCCGTCTGGTTGTTCTGAGCTCTTGGCGCCGCCGCGTTTTTGAGTCCGTCCACTCCCTTTCACATCCTGGTGTGCGTGCCTCGGTTAAATTGGTGGGGTCCAAATTTGTCTGGCCTCACCTACGCAGGGATGTGAAAGAATGGGCTGCAGCATGCGTTGCGTGCCAGTGGGCTAAAGTGCACAAGCACACCAAAGCCCCCCTCAAGCCATTTCAAATTCCAGCCAGGAGGTTCGACCACGTACTGACATAACGCACGGCTCAGGAGACGCACACACACAGGCTCAGAGTAGTTCAAATAGTTTATTAACAACAGGCGTGAATGAGTGCGTGTCTGCGGGATGTAAATGTGTTGGTGGCGGCGTCTGCTTCAGGCACAGAGGCAGGTGACCGTACAGCCGGGCAACCCTATGGAGAAAGCACAGGGAGAGGGTGACGGGCATACACCAACACAGGAGGGATTATGGCAAGAGAAGGACTTACTTGGATGACAGGATAGCTGGCACAGCAAGGGGCGAAACCCGGGAGACAGCCACCTGGAGAGCTCGGTGCAGCAGCGAGGAATGGGCGTTGGAGGGAAGACGTCCGCCGCTGGGAAATCCACCTGTGCACAGGGGAGCAGACTGGAGAGAGAAGGTAAGGCTTCTTACCCAAATAATTGTGCTGAAGATTGTAGATGACTCACAACGGTGAGGAACGAAGTCTGACGGCTTCAGGCCGAAGCTCCGGGCGAGACGGCCTTTATCCCTCGCCACTGATGATGATCAGGTGCGTGAGCAGGTGGCGCCGCTGATGAATGGCGCGCCGTGACACGTACACGTGGATTTAGTGGGCCCCCTTCCGCCATTGCAGGGATTTGCACACCTTTTAACAATGGTGGACCAGAAGTGGTCCCGCTGGTTTCCACCATGTCTGCCAAGGTAGCTCACGCGTTTTTGTCGGCTTGGGTCACACAGTTCAAATCCCCGTCGGACATCACTTCCGACAGGGGTCTGCAATTAATTTTGGAGTTCTGGTCTGCGATGGCTGATAGCCTGGGGGTCAAAATCCACCGCACCACCGCGTACAACCCCCAGGCTAATGGGTTGTGCGAACGTTTTCATAGGTCGGTTAAAACAGCGTATAGAGCCTCACTAATGGATGCAAATTGGGTCGATCACTTGCCTTGGGTCCTATTGGGGTTGCACTCCAAGCCCAAGGAAGATTTCGCACCTTCCCCGGCAGAGCTTGTTCTTTTCTCAGCCATTGCGGATCCCCAGGGAATTTTTGCCAGAGATCCCCACGCCTGGGACCGATCCGCCCACACAATTTTTTCCAGTACAGGGGCTGCCAGTGTCCTGGGCCCGGCACTCCATTGTTTTCCCCGCACCTTTGTTCCAAAGCGCTTGGAGAACGCCAAATTAATTTTTGTCAGGCACGACGCCCACAGAACCTCGTTGCATCCGCCCGTGCAGAGTACTGCAAACAGGGGCAAAACACCTTGTGTTAGACTGGGGAGGGGAGTAAGGAAACTGTCTGCATTGACAGGCTTAAGCCCCCTTATATGCTGACGGACGAGTGGGTGGTGTTGGCTCAAGCTCCCCGGCGCGGACGCCCACCTACCGTGGCTCCACAAGTTGGTTTTCCCCCAAAACCAACCTGGAGACCTTGGAGACCTAGGAGACTAGGTCTTTCCCCTCCCCACCCTTTCCCCCTCCAGAGGACTGCTCGCTAGAGACCGAGTTTGTCTCCTGCCCACCTCGACAGCAAGGCACTTCGGCCGGCCCAGCAGCCCCACGTTACAGCCAATACAGACGCCGGCTCAAGCCCAATGTGCCTGAGGGTTAGAGCCCCTTCTGGGTGTTCGGGGAGGGGGGGGGGCTGTGTGGTGACACAATAAGAGGTAATACTCCACTCAGGACTTGAGGTTGGGGGGTGGGGTGAGAGATGGTAATGGTGAAGAGGTGAGCGGAGCCAGTGAAGGGATTCTATCCTCCACGACACCAGTAAAAAGTCCAAACAGAGGACATGTGGGTGGGACCCCAACTGGCCCAATATTCCAACATTCAAGCTTTGGTTGTACAGTACTTCAAATGGTAATCAAAAAATATCAAAACAAATCAAATCAAATCAACCTTTACTGTCATACTGCTGTACATACAACTGTAGTGCAGGCAAGATGAAATTGTGTTTCTCTCGACATCCATATAAGTAAAAAGAACATAATTTTAGACACACTCACACGCACCCCCACCCCCCCACCCCAACACAGCCATTCACACATCCCTGAGACATACTTGAAAACTAACTAGAACTATAATATACAAATAATATACATAATGTTCATAAGGTGCAGTAGTATGTATGAAAGATTCCAGATCAACTGTTCAGCATCCTAACAGCTTGTGGAAGGAAGCTGTTAATCAGTCTGGTGGTTCTGCCTCTGATGCTCCGGAATCGTTTGCCAGATGGCAGAAGTTCAGGAAGTGGATCAAATAACTCCAGTCCTCAGATCTTTACACTGGCTTCCTGTCTGTCAAAGAATAGATTTCAAAATACTGATGTTGGTTTATAAAGCCCTGAATGGTATAGGGCCAAAATACATTTCAGATCTGCTAGTCCATTATGAACCACTCAGAGCCCTCAGGTCATCAGGGTCAGGCCTACTATTTGTGCCCAGAGTTGGAACCAAACATGGTGAGGCAGCGTTTAGTTTTGATACCTTTCACATATGGAACAAACTCCCAGAAAGCATCAGGGCTGCTGAAACTCTCAGCTACTTTAAATCGAGGATAAAAACTTTCCTATTTGCTGCGGCCTTTCACTAGCCTACGGTGTACTGTCACTTTTATTTCTGTTGTATTCTACTTTAGCCTGTTTTTGTTTCTCTTTAATTTACTTTTTAGTTTGCTTTCAAATTCTTGTTTTTGTAAAATATATATTTAAACTTTAAGGGAGGGTTTGAGGCCCCCCTGAAGAGCAGGTTTGAGGCTCCCCTCATAAAAGAAAAGGAGTGGGTTAGAGGCCCGCCTGATAAAAGGAGTTTGAGGCTCTTTAAAGGGACTGACAAAACCTAAGGCTATTTGGATTAGTCAAAACATTGTCCGTGTGTTTTTTTTTTTCACGTATAAAAAACAAAGGGAAAGGAAAGGAGGTTCGAGGCCTTCTAATGTGTAGATTCCTTTTGCACCTTGCTGTAATGCTTTAATGTTTTTATGTACACCACGCTGAATTGTCTTGTACAAGAAATGTGCTATACAAATAAACTTGCCTTGCCTTGCTGGAGTATCACAGTCATACTATGTGGACAAATGGATCATCTCAATACACAATCCTGACCTGAACGCCGGAGAGAATAGGAGAGGCCGACGGAGAGGCAGAAGCGCAGCTGCTGAGGAGGACTAACAGCTGAGCTAAAGGTTAACCCAGGCAAACATTGCTTCCATCAATTCTATTCGCCAGTGTCTGTTCCTTAGAAAACAAGCTGGACTATCTAATACTAGAATTCATATTGAAAAGGGAGGTGAGGGATACAACTGGTAAAATAGCTAATAACAACTGGTGTAATAATGCTAAAGAGGTTGCTAGTTGTTTGAGCATGCAGTATTTCTACAGTACTTATGAGGCTTATTTTGAGATCCCCCCCCCCCCATTTAATCGGGATTAATCATGATTAATACAAAATTCCCAAAGCTTAATCATGCTTAATCTTTGTGGTGGCGCCTTGCATGGCAGCAGCCCCTCTGATTCTACATGTGATTACCACTGTAGATAGGAGACACCTAATTTCATTCTACTGTACATGGTTGGCTGTCTGAACTGAGTGATAATAAAGTTGCCTTCTTATTCTTCTTAAAAATTTTAATCATTGCCCACCACTACTTAAAATATAGCTATTTCTAAGTGACAAGAGATTTTAATATTTTTACTGTATTCATATGACCCAAGAAAAAAATTTAGATGGTTAAAACCAACAAACACACCGTGTTTTAGTAAATGGGACCTTAAATGCAGACCCACTTAAGAATCATTGTGTGTGAGTTTGGTGAGCATCCAAACAAACTGCCTTAAAAGGGTAATAATGGTTCTGATGAATTCTGGACAGACTGAGCTACTGAGGTCATGCCATGATGGATGCAGCACCAATTAAGGCATTAGCTCATTTTGCCAGAATTAATTAAAAAAAAAAAATCTTAATATAATATGTAACACTAGATATTTTAAGAAGAGCTAAAGGCCACATTCTCAAATGGGTGGAGTTTGTTATTTCTTACTGTGTGGAATAAGATGATCTCAGCTGGTGATGTAGCTTACAAATGTCAAGACTCCATATCTGAGCGTTTACATTCAGCAATGTTCACATCCATTGGGATTTGCACCTTTTAAATTTGAACTTAGCATTGGTTAGCCAGTCTCATGTTGTAGGCCACCACGTATAACCCAATATATTTATGTGTACGGTATGTGCTTGTTGTGCGGGCTTTACATTGAGGCTTATTGTGACAGCAGGACTCTTTTACAGCATTGCTAAGTGGCCTTGAAGAAATATTTTCCAAGGAGGGTGTGAATGGGGACAAGGCAAAGCAAGAATTCACATGGGACCTGTTCTTGGGATGAAAGAAGGGCGTGAACGGTGGGGGAATAAACACGTGGTCACATATAGCAGAGAAGGACACATAATGCATAGATATTCTGTTCTAAGTATGCTGATATAAATATATGCTGTACATATGAGCATGGCGATACATACTGAGTTGACTTGGAGGCATGAACGTGTCTTCAGCTATTAAACAGACAGCTGGGGGATATATATGCTGCCCCACCCAAACAGTTAAAGACAAAACAGTGTGAAGTGATGTCATTAGTACTGCTTATGTAAACCAGCTGTGTGACCTTATGGGCGGTATGGGATTTAAATTCCATGTGTGCTATAACACAGATGTACTGGGTGGACGTAGACACACACATCCAATGTTTTACTTATGCTGGTAAAATCCCATTTGCTGCCCTTTATACTTCTATGTTTTTAAAATGTGTTATTTTCCACCAAAGTAATATTTTGGTTGGGTTTTCAGTCTCCCTGTCACTTTGCTTATTTGGAAAATAACTAAAAAAACAGAGGTGGTAAATGGCCCATTTAATAGGTACTTTAATTTTCAATTGATTGAAGACTGGGGTATCAAAACAAAAAAGCTCAACAAGTTCCACATCTGTTGGTTTAATAAGTGCTCCTAAATAGCATTCTGTCCCATGCACAAAAGGACGCAGTGCTTAAAATCCTGTTGGGCTTTGACAGATGCTGCCCTTTCCTTTCTTTTTAATAGAAAAATAGGCTGACAACATGAAAGTTCATACAAAGTCATTTATTTTTCTTTGTTTAGCTTTTCATATTGAATCAGTTTGCAAGCTAAATTAACCAATCACGCTGGAATGTTAGCAATGAAAAGCTACATAATGGATCAATGCAAAATATCCCATTTGTTCAATTTATTACATGTTTCTTTCTGTTGGAGTTCTCATTTCTGTTTAACATCAGATGGCTCCTATTTCAGATTTTAAAAAAAGAAGAGAATTGGACCATTAGATGCTGAAATATACTATGATATACAATGGTTGTTGACCATAGCTCCTAAATGAATTGGTTAATATGACATAGCCAAGATCATTTATTGAGAAGCTACACATTCCCATATAACATGAACTTTCACGTGAGCAATTGCAAAAGTGGAGACAAAGATTAATAACAAGACAAGCCTATACAGTGTCAAAATGAGAATAATACTGACAAATGGATGGAGAAAGCTGATGGTAGGAGGGTCTTCGTCCAAAGTCTTCACAGGTTTGGTGGTCAAACGGAAACGAAAATTGGTTTTGCGGTTGATGTACTTCTCCTCATGGGTTTCCCTCTCTGAGAACACAGTGAGGTTAAGACTTTAAAGCAACACTATGTAACGTTATTGTTCCTGCCAGGAACACTAAAAAAGGCTACAACTGGCATGTGTTGCAGCCTGTTTCTGATAGCCAGTCACAGGATGCTTTGTTAGCTGTAGGCTAAAGTTGTGGCCTGTGATTAGCTAATGAGACACAGGTGGTAAAATGCCAACTGTAGTTTTGTTTAGTGCTGTAGCAGGTGGTGCACACCCACTCAGACATTCACACAGCCAGATATTAATGCACCATCAAAATGATTTTGGAGACATTTTTAAGGATGAAATCTTAACTAGTGTTGCTTTAACAGACCTTATGCCTCACTATTGGGAGTGATCACAACTTACCATCTTTTTATTGACTTTTTTTTTTTTTTACAACATTGTACATTTTCATGGCTAATACCACAAGCACATCTAGCTTATTCACTCACATACTTGTTCAACGTTTTCCACAGATACATACAGTACATTAAGCAAGAGACGAACCACATATTGATGTATACAGTATACAGTCCACGCACACTACAGTCACAAGAATATGTTAATACACACATGCTGGCTTTGTCGCGCACACACACACATCTGATTACTCAACCAGACACAGAAGAGCATAAATTTCCTCTCTGAGAAGTTTGTAAACAGAATTTTAAGGCAGCGGGATTTATGTTCTCTCTATCTGCTATGGCTTTACAGTGTTGTGAATAAGGATTTGCCCCTTCCTGATTTCTTATATTTTTGCATATTTGTCACAATTAAACGCTTCAGATCATCAAACAAATTTTAATATTAGACAAAGATAACCTGAATAAATACAAAAGGTAGCCTTTAAATGGTGATTTTATTTACTATTTTCCCTTATTTGTTAAGGGACAAAAAGCTATCCAAATCTACTTAGCCCTATGTGGAAAAAG
The DNA here is from genome assembly GCA_020510985.1 of Pholidichthys leucotaenia. Lineage (NCBI taxonomy): Eukaryota > Metazoa > Chordata > Actinopteri > Cichliformes > Pholidichthyidae > Pholidichthys > Pholidichthys leucotaenia. The sequence goes on from CM035843.1 coordinate 267,604,216, forward strand.
TAATTGCCCCCCTCCTTGTTACATCATAAATTAACTGCGATTAACCACATTTTTTGGAAAGCTGAGTTCAATTTCACTAGCCATACCCAGGCCCGATTACTGCCAGAACTGTTGAATAAAAAAAATCATTTAAATAGAACCTGTCTGACAAAGTGAAGTAGGCTAAAAGATCTCAAAAAGCAGTGCATCATACTGCAATCTAAAAAAATTCAATAACTGATGAGAAATAGTGATGGCCAGATGAGGCTTTCTGGAGGACCTGAGGCCTTTCATCAAAGTGGCTCATATAGACGAGGCCTCATGTGAAGCTTTGTTTTCTCTACTAGGCCATCTAGTGGACAAAACATATACAACATGCAGATTTTTACAAGGGTGTTATTGGTTTGTGTATTTTTTCATTTCAATAAATGCACTGTCTTTTAAGAAATATCAATGATCATAAAGGAAAAAAGAAATGATAAAACAGGTGACTACAGTGAATGTGCTTGTGCTACTTGTCCATTTTTTTTAAAAGAAATAACTTTTCAACATTCTTATACCGTCTTTCCCAGTGCATTCATCTCTGTCCTTCCTGCAGGGTACAATAGTGCCTCAGCAAAATGATGTGTTATTGTTGTATCCAAGCTTTTTGAAACACAACAGACACTTCACTTTGCAAATAAAAATAAATTGTAAGAATAACCTCACTGGGACTTGATCCACAGCTCACCAGATAGCAAGACAGATATTTTACCTCTAGGCTACCACTTAGTGATGGCCAGATGAGGCTTACTTGAAGACTTGAGCCTTTCCATCAAAATGGTTCATATTGACAAATCTTCATGTGAAGCTTCATTTGCTCTACTAGGCCATGTAGTCAACAAAAACTATACAGCATGCAGATTTTTACAAGGGCATTATTGGTTTAATGTGTATTTTTTCCATCCATCCATCCATCCATCCATCTTCTTCCGCTTAATCTTTTTCGGGTCGCAGGGGGGCTGGAGCCTATCCCAGTATCTTTGGGCCAGAGGCAGGGTACACCCTGGACAGATCGCCAGTCCATCGCAGGGCCAACACAGAGAGACAGACAACCATTCACTCTCACAGTCATACCTAAGGACAATTTAGAATCCCCAGTTTGATGACAATTAACCTAACGCATGTTTTTGGCATGTGGGAGGAAACCGGAGAAATCCCGGAGTAAACCCACACAGACACGGGGAGAACATGCAAACTCCACACAGATCACTGTTGGTCGGGGGCTGGTATCGAACCAAGGATCCCCCGGCCAAGGGTGAGTTGCTGTGCTGCCGCAGTGCTAACCACTCCACCACCGCACTGCTACTTTTTCAATTTCAATAAATGTGCTCTTTTAAGAAATATCAGTAATCATAAGGGAAAAAAGAAATAATAAAACTGGGGTGACTACAGTGAATATGCCTGTGTTACTTGGTGTGCTTGTACTACTTATCCATTTTTATTAAGAAATAATAAGTTTTCAACAGTCTTATATTTTCTTTCCCAGTATATTCAACTCTGGCCTTATTCTCATGCAGGGCACAATGGCAATAGTGCCTCAACATAATGATGTGTAATAATGATCCAAGTTCTTTGAAATACAACAGACACTTCACCTTGCAAATAAAAATAAAATTATAAGAATGACCCAGCTGGGATTCAAACCCAGGCCTCCCACTTGTAGAGCACATGCTTTACTGCTAAGTCATTACCTCAGTTATAATAAATATCCACTATTTGTAGAAAATACATCAATGGGAGAAATGCGCTCAAAATGTTCCCAAATGGGAGAAGTCCGTGTTTTTGGTGCTGGCTGTAAAAATTGGCTGTGACAAATCCCTTACATAGTCAAACATGACAACACAAAACGTGAGGGATGGGGATTTCTATTTTGTATCGCTGCTCACTTTATTTCATGCTGCATGCAAAATCATGAATGGCTTCCTGATCCAGTCACGTGGTACGACTTTAACACATACATCAGCAATATACACCTCAAAGCGCACTTCACCAAATATTTCCTGGATAAGCTCAGAGCACCCTCGTAGCTCCAGAACCTGCTGTCCTATCACTAATGAGAAACAACAATCCAGAACATTTCAAGACTGCAGGCCTCACTTGCCTCAGTTTAGACACTGGTTCATGATTCAACAATAAGAAAAAGACTGGGCAAAAATGGAATCCACAAGAGAGTTCCAAGACCACTGCCTACTAAAAAGAACACAAAGGCTCATCTCACATTTGTCAAAAACCATCTTGATGATCCACAATACTTTTGGGAAAATATTCTGTGGGCTAATGAGAGAAAAGTTGAACTTTTTGGAAGGCATGTGTCCCTTTACAGCTTGCACAAAACTAACACAGCATTTCATAAAAAGAACATCATACCAACAGTCACACATGGTGGTGGTGGTGTGATGGTCTGGGGCTGCTTCAGGACCTGGATGACTTGCAGTATTAATGGAACCATGAATTCTGCTCTCTACCAGTTATTAGGTTAAGGGACAATTACTTTTTCACATAAGGCCAGGTAGGTTTGGATAGCTTTTTTCCCCTTAATAAGTGAAACCATCATTTAAAAACTACCTTTTGTATTTACCTGGGTTATCTTTGTTGAATATTAAAATTTGTTTGATGATCTGAAACATTTACAGTAAGTGGGACAATTATGCAAAAAATATAAGAAACCAGGAGGGGGGTCAAACACTTTTTCACAGCACTGTATGTTAAACTGTGGAACACTTTTTATTGACGCGCTAATTCTGGATTTGCTAACTGAGAGTTTGGTTGAAGATGATATGCAGAGACAGCACATTGCTGTGACTTCGGAGGCTGCAGTCATCAGGGAAGCCGGCACTAATTAACATTAAAACACACATCCAAAAACTGCCCATCTCCTGTTTTCTCATCTCCATCCCATCTGCCACCAACAACCTCAGGATTGAGCCTTTGTCTTAAACAACATTTACTTCTCCCATTACTGCCAAAATCAGACTAGTTTTCCTGATCTTTGCGAGGCCTATTTAAGGAGGAGATGAGAAGGCCGTGACAACAGTAGTGCTAAATTAGAAGATTTTTCCAGTCCCTGTTGTCCACTTTTCTCAGGCCTCTCCGTGGTTAGGCAGGAGTGGATTCAGACGGGGAGGTGTGTTTGTGTGTGTGTGTGTGTGTGTGTGTGTGTGTGTGCAGGGATGAGTATGTTTGTAGCGGTTGTTTCTGGGCCGCAGCTATTTTAGGACTATTTCACAGCTCAGTGTCTGCTGTTTTGGTGGTGGGGGTGCCGTTGGTGGGAGGAGGGGTCGGGGTCTTGGCCGCCTCGGGGGACTCTCCATTTACATTTGGTTTCTCCGGGGTCTCAGGAGGAGGGTTGAGAGGGGCGTCAGATACCAATGTGTTCCCCTGATTCTGCTGATCCGCTGGGTAGGCCTCCTCTGCCTGTAGATACATTAAAATATGGCGATATTAGGATTGTTTTATATCACTGTAAAGCATGCACAAATGTTTGAGTGAAAACACTGTCATGCACTCACACACCCAAACATATTTCCAGCATTAAACACAAAAACACAGCCTCTCATGAGGTCTTTATCATTTGATATTGTGAGTGGCGCAGAGAAACAGCTGTGTCTGGCTAGTAGATGAAATGGTGAGCTTTGTAGATGACTAAAGCAGCAGAGAGCAGGGCGTGGGTCTCTGGATAAGGCATTCTGTCTTCATATGTGGATTCTCTGTGATGGCTGGCCAGCAACATTCTCTAATTAAAACACTGGCGAACACTGTGATTCAAAAGGAAATTGTACTGTTTTGATTTCAGATGTCATAAAGAATGAACCTAACCCAAGGAAATCCATTCATCCATCCATCCATCTTCTACCGCTTTTCCGGAGGTCCGGGTCGCGGAGGCAGCAGTTCAAGCAGAGAAGCCCAGACTTCCCTCTCCCCAGCCACCTGCTCCAGCTCTTCAGAGGGGATACCAAGGCGTTCCCAGACTAGCTGGGAATCCATTCATTGGGATTTCAAACCAGTGATGTGACATCGGTAAACACATCATGAAAACATTTTGTGATTATATTTGAATAATCAAACACAAAAGTCAGTGTTGTGTAGATGAATAAATCTAGCATTGGTTATCACAGTGTTGCCAACTGTGACTCTTTAGGAGTGAGTCTCACTCTTTTACCCTCTGTCTCACACCACAAACCCTACTGTCATGGTACTGCCTTCCTGGCAGTACAAGATGAGTGGAAGGAGGACCCAAGGCCCACACTGAAGTCCAGAGCATGATGTTTTTAGAATAGAATAGGCTTTATTGTCATTGTACAACTGAACAGGACAATGAAATTGTGGGTGCGCAGTAGTCTTACTGCGCAATAAAGTAAGAATGAATGAATGAATGAATGAATGAATGAATTTATTTCGGATAGTACATTACAGGTTAAAAGAAACTGTATAATATAACAACAAGGTCAAATTAGACAAAGACTCCTTCTACTATACAATTCCACGTGAGTTATCCGAAATGGGTGATGGCTGAAGCCGCAGCTTATATTGCCCACCCATATTCCATCCAAGAATTCAAAGGAGAAAAAAGAGAAAACAAGACAAGAGCGATTACAATTTAAAACAAGGCTAAGACAAAATATGACTGAGAGAAAAAGAAAACTGAGCTAGTCTAAGTTAAGCGGTTACTATTCAAAAACAAATCTAAGACATAGTGTCACAGAGAAAAAAGAAAAACTAAGCTATAACACAACACAGGCTGGAAATGTCAATCCTTATGTGAGTTTACATGTCGTCTTGTAAATATGTTTGGAGTATTTCTTCCTTTAGTTTTTGTTTAAATTGTCCAAGCTTTGTACATGATTTTAATTCAGGTCCAAAATCGTTCCATAATCTGACACCTTGCACTGAAATACAGTGTTGCTTGGTAGTTGTTCTCACTGTAGGCTTTTGAAATATACATGTTCCTCTGAAGTGATATCGTTTCTCCCTTGTTTGGAACAACTTCTGGATATTTGCGGGCAGTGATAGATTCTTCACTTTGAACATTATTATTGCGGTTTTAAAGTCGATCAGATCTTTCAACTTGAGAGTTTTTTGTTTAAGAAAAAGTGGGTTTGTTGGTTCCCTGTAAGCTGCTTTGTTGATTATTCTAATAGCTCTCTTTTGAAGCATAAAGAGTGGATATATGTTTGTTTTATATGTATTTCCCCATACTTCATTACAATATGTCATGTATGGGAGTATTAATGAATGATACAAGGTGTATAGTGTGGGTTGATTCAGCAAATTTTTCACTCTGTGTAATATTGCAATTGATTTGGATACTTTACCTTTTATATAATTAATATGTGGCTTCCAACACAGTTTGTTATCAATTATTACTCCAAGGAATTTAGTTTCGGATACCCTTTCAATCTCTACACCATTTACACTGAGTTTGGGTACTGGGTAGTTGTGATGGTTGTTAAAGACTATAAATTTTGTCTTGCTTAAATTGAGCGTTAATTTGTTTGAATCAAACCACAGTTTCAGCTTTCCTAATTCCTTTCCGAGTGTATCCAGAAGTTGTTCCAAGTTGTTTCCACTGCATAGCAGGTTAGTGTCATCAGCAAACAATATTAAGTCCATTTTTTCTGAAACTTTACATATATCATTTATATACATATTGAATAATAATGGTCCCAAAACTGAACCCTGTGGGACTCCACAGGTGACCTTCAGTAGCTCTGAGTTTTTGTTGTTAACACATACAAACTGATATCTATTCTTTAAGTAACTTCTTAACCAGGACAGTGCTACCCCTCTGATACCACAATTTTGTAGTTTCTTTAATAATAGATTGTGATCTACTGTATCAAATGCTTTTTTAAGATCCAGGAAGAGATCCAGGAAGACCCAAGAGAGAAGAATTTGAAAATAAAACAGTTACAGGACATACAGTTAACCATCTGACTGAAGTAAAAATAAAAGTAGAATAACAAATAGCCCATTGGTATATATACCGCTACGGTAGTGGCTTCACGGGTGGAACTATGTACAGTGGTGTGAAAAAGTGTTTGCCCCCCTTCCCAATTTCTCATTTTTTTGTATGTTTGTCACACTTAAATGTTTCAGATCATCAAACCAATTTAAATATGAGACAAAGATAACGCAAGTAAAAACAAAATGCGGTTTTTAAATGAAGGTGTTTATTATTAAGGATAAAAAAATAAAATCCAAACCTACATGGCCCTGTGTGAAAAAGAGATTGCCCCCATGTTAAAACATAAATTAACTGTGGTTTATCACATCTTTGGAAAGCTGAGTTCAATTTCTCTAGCCACACCCAGGCCTGATTACTGCCACACTTGTTCTCAATCAAGAAATCACTTAAATAGGACCTGCCTGACAAAGTGAAGTAGAGAGACGGTAGTTCGCCGATCAGCTCTTGAGCTTCCATAGTTTTTGTGTCACATGGTGTTTTGGGAAGTTCCTTTGGAAGGGCTGTTCTCGAGTTTAGATGCAGGCAAGATCAAATTTTCGCTAAAGAAAAAAGGAAAAGCCTTTCAGGAGAAATTTGCCTTGTTTTCGGGACTACCAGAGTGGGCACATGCAGGAGGGTGGTGAGTGGGATGGGGGTGGGTGGCAAGTCGTGGGTAAAAGCGGACCAAAGAGGAAGAAACGGGAGGATGGGTTTCAGGGTAGTGACTCGGATGGTGGTGCTCGGGATAAAATAGTGTGACGTATGCATGGTTCACACAAGTAGAGGAGCGGATGGCTGCGACAAAACAGGCTTTATTGAAGACACAACGACACTGAACACAGACAGGAGGGGAGGTCATTCTCCCAGACCTCCGTTTCAATAAGGGTTACACAGACACATAATCATTCCTGTTCTAATTCTACCTATAACACTGCTTTGTCATTATAACGCAGTTATAATGACAAAGCAGTATAATGACACAGTAATAACAGTTTAACACACACGAAAATAACGTCCTCTGCTGGCAAAGCATCCTGCCCCCCTTAACACAGCCCTGACGTTACACTGTCCCCCCACCCACCCCCCCGGACTGGTTGCTGTCCCCAGAATAGTGAAAGTCCACCTCAAAACTGGCTGCACGGTGGTGCAGTGGTTTAGCACTGTGGCAGCACAGTTTTACCCTCGGCCGGGGGACCGCGGGGATCATGAGATCGTGGGTTCGATCCCAGCCCCCGACCAACAGTGAGCTGTGTGGAGTTTGCATGTTCTCCCCGTGTTGCGCGGGTTTACTCCGGGATTTCTCCAGTTTCCTCCCGCACACCAAAAACATGTAGGTTTAGGGCGCTCGCGCACGCAGCGACCAGCAGCCGGTGGCTTGTCACCAAACTGCAAAACAAGTCTACCTACGGGTACAAATAAGTAACAAAAAAAAAAAAAAAAAAAGTCCAACACAAATTCGTCCAGGTGTCGGGGCGGCCTCCGTTGCTGATGACCAGCACGCACAGGCCCGCCAGTGTCCATCTGTGTCTCGGTCGGAGTATCTGGTCGGGGTGAAGGCTCCGGCTCGACCACCAGCGGGGCGGATGGCTGGTACGGGGCGAGACGGTCACAGTGGAGTACCACGACCTGGTCCCTTTTCTTAAGCCTCACCCTGTACACCACATCAGTCAGTCTCTGCAGAACCGCGCATGGTCCCGACCAATGGCTCGCCAATTTCGGTGACCATCTTCTTTTCCTCTCCGGGCAGAAAACCCAGACTCGATCTCCTGGTGCAAAGTCCCTCCCCTGGCAGCGGGAGTCATATGCTCGCTTCTGCCAACTCCCTGCCACTGCCAGGGCCTCCCAGGCGGGCTGCTGGCCTGCGTCCGGCCACTGCCAAACCCGGGAAATGACCGGATCTCTGTCCTGCTTGCTCTGCAGCTGCTGCGTGCCAAGGGCCTCTGTGACGTCATCGCTGGGGGGAGCTGCCTGATTATCCAAGGGGAATTGTGTGCCACTGTGTTATTCCTGCTCACAGCAGTCCGGAAAGCAGCAGCCCGTGGGATGGCCTGGTCTCGATCCTCTGTCGTCCGCTGGCAGTGACGACAGTCCAACAGCTCCCGCAGCTGGCGTGTCTGTCCCGATTCCAGCCCACTGCAGCTCTGCTGGAACAATTCCTCGACCGCCTGCTGCATTCCTGCCGACTCGTTGACCCGCTTCGCTGTGATCCTCCCCCCCCCGCTCTCCCTGTCTGTGCTCGTGCTCCCTCTGTTCGTGCTGGTGACGCCATTGTGTCCAGTCCTCGCGGTGACCTGCCTGGTCCGGTCCGTCCTGGCGGTCCCTCAGTCACACAGGCCTCCGGGTTCCTTCCCTGGGTCCCGCTGCGGAGCGTGATGGTCCGGGTTCCCAGCTGGAGGGACGGTCTGGCGGTGTCAATCTTCGCACTCCACGCTGCGAGCAGATCGAGTCCAATAATGCAGGGGTCTTGGATGTCAGCCAGCCAGAACAGGTGGTTTGTGTTCTGGCCAGCCACCCCCACCACGAGAACTCTTCACCCTCCCAATCTGGTGCGCTCACCGGTAGCTGTGGTGATGCAGCGCCGGGTGGGTTCCCACCCCTGCGGTGCCTGGCAGCACACCAGGTCGGACCAAGGAGATGGTAGAACCGGTGTCGATCAGTGCCCGGATCGGCCTGTTGTACAGGCTGTACTGTAGGTATATTCCTGGCAAGCGTCCAGTTCGGCCCACCTGCGGTGACAGCTCATCGGTTTGTCGTGGGGTGGGTGCAGGGCAGTACCGTGCGATGTGTCCTGGCTCCCCGCAGCGGAAGCACCCTTCCTCACGCCGCCGTGGCCGTTTTCTCCGTGGGCACGCCGCCGTGATCTGCCATAGCTCCTCCTCCTCCTCGCTCTCGGCTGTGGCCTGAAAGGTTCTTTGTCTTGGTGCCAATGTCTCGGCTGTACAATTTATCGGCGGCTCCACCCGCTCTGCTTCTGCCACCGCAGTCTCCCAGTTGCTCGCGGCGTTAATCCGGATGTCGCTCTGGAGCTGGGCCGGGCGGAGACCCCGGATGAAGTTCCGGAGGGCGAGCTTCTCCACTACCTCCGGTTTGAAATCCGGGTAGCTGCGCCGCGTCAGCAGCCGTATGTCCGCTGCGTAGACTCCCAGGCTCTCCCGGCTGCCTCGCCATCGGTTGGCCAGCTGTTCCTCTGCGTGCTCAGCGTTGGCCGCTCTCCCAAACTGCCTCCGGAGCGCTCCTTGTAGCGCTGGCCAGCTGCAACGTTCCTCGGGCCGGAGATCAGACAGCATGCGGAGAGCCCTTCCCTCCAGGGCCAGCGCGGCCTGCACGGCGGTCTCTTCAGGTGGCCAGCCGTTCAGCACAGCAGCCAGCTCGACCTGGACCAGGTAGTCGTCCAGCAGGGTTTCACCGTTGAAGCGGGGAATCTTGGCCCGCTGCCGGATGGGTAGGACAGTCGCCTCTTGGTCGATTGCCGCTCCTGGTCGTGGTGGAATCGCTGGCCCGTCCTGCCCTGAAAAGGGCGGGGAGCGGGGCTGGTTTGCTCTGCTCAGCCCGCCCTGCCTTGAAAAAGGCAGAAGGCAGGGTACACTGGTCCCGTCGGGTCCGCTGCTCCGTTCATCCCGGCGAGCAAGTCCAGGGGTCGATGTCTCAGCTCTGTCGTCCATCCCCAGCTGAGCGATGAATCGCTCCAGCTGCTGGATCTTCGCTCAGATCCTGGCTTCCATCTGCTCCATCTCCCACTCCTGACACCAGTGTGACGTATGCGAGGTTCACACAAGAAGAGGAGCAGATGGCTGCGACAAAACAGGCTTTATTGAAGACACAACGACACTGAACACAGACAGGAGGGGAGGTCATTCTCCCAGACCTCCGTTTCAATAAGGGTTACACAGACACATAATCATTCCTGTTCTAATTCTACCTATAACACTGCTGGGTCATTATAACACAGTTATAATGACCCAGCAGTATAATGACACAGTAATAACAGTTTAACACACGCGAAAATAACGTCCTCTGCTGGCAAAGCATGCTGGCAAAATCCCTGCCCCCCTTAACACAGCCCCAACGTTACAATAGGAAGGAAGGAGGAAGAAAAGGAGGTTAGTTACAAAGTTTATATAAAAGTGAAGGAAGGTTCTGGGTTTTCTTTTGTGAATCCCTTAAAAGTGGCAAAAGAAATTATAAGAGAAATAGGAGATGTCATGCGTGTTACAATCTTGAAAAGTGGGATGGTGTTTGTAACATGTAAATCATCTAATCAACAGACTAAAGCACTCAAGATTAAGAGTTTGCAAGGGAACAGTGTGGAAACATTTAAACCCCGTGTCACTTCAGAGGTTAAGGGAGTTATTTATAATGTGTCGTCTGAAATAACTGACCAAGAGCTGCTGACCTGTCAGAAAGGGGGTGAAGTTGTTGCAGTCAGGAGCATTGGGAGGGGGTGAGAGGAATGGCGGTTCTACTCCTGTCGTTATTACTTTTAAAGATAAACTGCCAAGGAGAGTAATGCTGGGGTATGTCAGTTACAATGTAAAAAAAATATGAAAGGCCCCCACTGAGGTGCTTTAAATGTCAAAAATATGGTCATGTGGCTGCAGTATGTGGAGGTGGTCGGAGGTGCAGACGGTGTGGTAAAGATCATGATGGGAAGGAATGCAAAGAGCCAATGAAATGTAACTGTGGAGGTGACCATCCAGCCTCATACAAAGGGTGTGCCAATTATATTAAAGCAGAGAATGTTGAAAGAATCAAGAGAGGAAACAAAATCTCATGCAGAAGCAGTTAAATGGATGGAGGGACTGCAGGAAACCAAGCAACAGCATGGTGAGTCATTGTGCAAAGAACCAATAAGGGTGAATAGCATACCAGGAAATGATGATGCTGTTATTGTGAACAGGAAAGTGCTATTAGCGTTTATGGTGGAAGCAATGTGGAGAGTAAAACTGGTGGCAAATAAAAAAATCAGATGTAGTACGGGAAATCACTTCTGCTGCTGAGAGGCTGTTGGATTTTAAAGGAATAGATCCAGAAGAAGTTTGGCAATTTACCTACTGTGGTGGAGGCCAAGGGTCAGGAGGAAGTCAGTACCAGGAATTAGACTGTAGCAACTGTGAGGAAGATGAAATGGCTAGTAGGAATAGTGAAAATGGCGATGATTAGCTTCCTTGGCATAATGTTTTGTATTATGCAATGGAATGCTTGGAGCCTGATGGTAAACGGACAGGAACTTAAACACTTTTTGAAGGAGCTTGAGGAGAAGCCAGATGTAACTTGTATTGAAGAGACTTGATTAAAACCACACCTTGATTTTGTAGTACCGGGATACAAGTTTGAGAGGAAAGAGAGATCAGCTCAGGAGGCGGATGTGCAACCTTTATCAGAGATGGGATTCAGTACAGGAGAAGGGAAATTAAAAGTATGATAGACAGCATAATAATAGAAGTGTGGACTAACCGAGGGAAAGTGTCAATTGTAAATGTATATAATCTATGCATCATTTTAGAAGAGTCATTTCCAGGAAGTTATGGACAAAGTTAGTCTCCCAGTAGTTTGGCTTGGGGACTTCAATGCGCATAATGAGTTATGGGGAAGCAGGAAAAGGGATAGAAATGGTAAGATTGTAGAGGATTTCATGGATAAATATAATTTGGTCGTGCTAAATGATGGGCAGCCTACTTGGTTTGGGACAGGCCGGGGAATGGCAGCCTCAATTGATATTACAGTTGCATCGGCTGAGTTGGCAGCTATTGGTACATGGAAGAAAATGGATTGGAACCTATTGGGCAGTGATCATGTGCCAATAAATGCCAAGTTTGGCAAAACTCTTATTGAGGATTCAAATGTACCCCACCCCCAAGGTTAAACTGTAAAAGAGCAAACTGGGTTGAGTATAAGGAAAAAGTAACCCTGAAAGTAGCAGATATACAGAGTGAGAAAGGAGTGGATGAGTGGAACAATTCTTTAACTAAAGTGATTTGGTCTGCTGCATCAGACGTTATCCCTAGGAAAAAGATTCCTAAGGGAGGGACTATGGGCCCTTGGTGGAATGAAGAATGTAGCCTGGCAATTAAAGCCAGAAACAGAGCATGCAGCAGGTTAAAGAGGCATCCAACCGAAAGCTTAGCAGTTGAGTTTCAAAGACTGAGAGCTAAAGCAAGGAGAGTAATCAAAGAAGCAAAAAACAAAGCTGGAGAATTTTTTGTGAAAAACTGGGTCCAGATACTCCTGTTAAAGTCTGGAGTTTAGTTCGTAGAATGACATGATCCTTTAGGCAGACAGTAATCCCTGTTCTTTAGTATAATGGATGTGAGGCAGTAAATTGTAAAGAAAAATCAAAGGTATTGGTTAAACAATTTCAAAAGGTGCACAGCCAAAGTAATATAAGTGAGGAAAGCAGAAGAAGAACAGCAGAGATTGTAGAAAAGCAGTAGTACAAATTGCGAGCGAATAGTGAGAATTCTGACATCAAAAAATGTAACCTAATAGTATTGAATGCAAAAGACGCAATAGACTTACACAATGGTCCCCTCCGGCATACAACTAGGAAAATACCGGTCGCTACGGAGGGTGACAATATGTATGGGTACATAATCATACCATGTAGGATAACTAAGTAGACGGTTATGCTGTTCATTCCATCTAGCTGCAATGCTCCACACTGTGTGTGTTTATATATTTATATATTTATTCCATCTAGCTACAATGCTCCGCACTGTGTGTTTATATATTTACATATTTATATGTACATATGTATACTCGCTGCTCTTGTTTTTTCTTGTCTTCTGATTGTTGCTCTGAGTGTTGCTATCCCTGTGCTGTTGCAATCCTGGAATTTCCCCATTGTGGGACTAATAAAGGCTTATCTTATCTTATCTTATTAATGCAATGTTCACCTTAAATGAACTTAAGAGCTCTAGATAGGGGAAAAGACACATCTCTGGGAACAGATGGGCTGAGCTACCAATTATTTAAACAGGCTGGGGTGGTATTGCTAGAGGAGGTATTGGCCCTGCTTAACAGTGTGTGGGGAAAGTGGGAGTCTTCCTAACGAGTGAAAACATGCTGTAATAGTTCCAATTTTGAAACCTGGGAAGGTGGCCAGCAGCCCAAGCTCCTATAGACCTATTGCTCTCACCTCGGTACTATTTAAAATAATGGAGCGAATGATAACAGAAAGGCTAGTGTGGAAGCTTGAGAAAAGCGGGTTCTTTGTGGACTATCAAAGTGGATTTAGGCAGGGACGCTCTACTATGGATGCTGTCCTAAATTTAGACGCTGATATCAGGAAGGCAATTGCCAGTAGAGCGGCGGTAGTGGCAGTCTTCCTGGATATTGAGAAGGCGTATGATATGCTGTGGAAGGAAGGGCTGTTAATCACACTACATGACGCTGGAATCCAAGGGAGAATGTTTAATTGGATTAAGAATTTTCTTTGTAATATAACAATTCAGGTCCAGGTGGGGAGGGAACTCTCTGAAGAACATGAGGTGGAGATTGGAACTCCGCAAGGAAGTGTGATTAGCCCTGTCCCCTTTAATATTCTGATGAATGGTATGTTTAGTATGTTTAGTAGAGTTGGGAAAGAATTTGGGGTTTCCCTATTTGCAAACGAGGCAGGAACTTAGCTTATGTATACAACCAGGTTCAGAAAGCCCTAGAGAATATAATAGGATGGGCTGATGAATGGGGCTTTAAATATATCAGTTGATAAGACCAAGTATATGGTATTTGGGTATAAAAAGAAATTACCTGCATGGCACCTGCGATTATATGGGGAGGACAATGAAAGAGTTACAGTAAGTATTTTAAATTCCTTGGAATGTGGCTGGATCAAAGGTTAACATGGAAAACTCATATTGACAAAATTTGTGGAAAGTGTGAAAAAATCATAAACGTGCTTAGGTGTATGGCAGGATCTGACTGGGGGGCTGATAGAGAAGCATTGTTAATGCTATATAGAGCTATGATAAGATCAGCAATTGACTATGGGTGTATGGCGTACGGTCAGCTGCACAATCTGTAATTAATAAGCTTGATATAATTCAAGCAAAGGCACTAAGAGTGTGTAGTGGGGCATTCTGTACCACTCCCATTCCAGCTCTTATCAAAATGGGTGAAATGCCTTTGCAGTTAAGAAGGTACAAGCTTGGATTGAAATATTTAATGAAATTAAAAGGACAGGATAAAATCTCTTCTAAAAATACATTGAAGCAGCACTGAGAGTTCATGGGGTCAAATAGGAGTAGCACTAATTTCATTGAAAAGGTTAAATCACTAGCAGAGCAAATGAGTATTTTTAATGCTAATGTGTGTCCTCTATTCTGTTGGTCAGATGTACCTCCATGGACCTTCCCAGAACCTAGAATTGACCTCAGCATTCTTAAAAACGATATGAGGAAAACATCAGGAGAAATGGTGAAGGAGGTGCAAACTCGTGTAAGTAATTATTGGACAGAATATTTACAAATACAGTATATGCAGATGGGTCAAAGAGCTCAGAGAATCGGAGGGTGGCAATTGGGGTTTTTATTCCTGATCTCAGATTTGAAGAGGGTGTGAATATCGGACCACATGTCTGTATTCTCAGCAGAAATGGTGGCAGTCTTATGGGGGCTTTGGTGGGTGGAAGAACAGAACAGAAGGTATTCAATCATATGCAGTGATTCTTCAGCAGTTTTGGTAGCAATCAAAGAATTTAAATCCAAAGCAAGACCAGATATACTCACAGAAATATATCTTACATTGTTCAGACTTCACAGAGCTGGGTGTGAAGTGGGTTTTATGTGGGTTCCAGCTAGGGATGGGCATTCGGTGAAATTTTCTTCACCGATCGTCGGGAGAATTAATGATTAATAATCGGTTAATCATTAACATTTTTAGGTACGTAACAAGGCAGGTAGACTACATTATAACATCAGGTGCACGGAGAGCCCTCTCTCTGTTCTCGTGTTGGCTCGGCTCGGGAATCTTGCAAGCTGATTGGCCGAGACGTTTCACCCCGCAAGCTGATTGGCCGAGACGTTTTACCCACCTTGTCTCCCTGCCGAGCGGCCACCCAACAAACGAAGACCGCATTCATTGCTCTATCGCTCGTGTTACTTAGTCTAGCCGCGCAGAACTTTTTGCTGTTCTCTTGTGCCATTTTGTGCGAAATAGTCTTCCCGTCGAGCTACTACGCCGCCTCCTGCAGCTTCCCTCGACGTGTGTACACCGAATCTTCATGACCTTCTCAATAAAGTTTCTGAAAAAAAAAAAGAATCTTCACGACCGCCATTACTCAGCGCGCAACCACTGTTGGCGGTTTCTTTGCGTAATAAGGGTGTTCCATGGACCCTGTCGATGAGGTATATTTGTATGCTGCATTGCAGTGATTGCAGTACACCTGGTCATTTTTTAAATTGAAATGGTCCCACGCAACACTTCGCCGTAACCGCTTAATGATTTGGCGATTGCCCTACGGAAGCCCGCGTGTATCAACTGAGGCACGCCAGGGTACGGCGATGGTGTAATGTTGCCCCCTGGTGCCCAAATTTTGCCATTGCATTGTTTGAGGACGGCCGTACACTAGGCCTCGGATTGTTTAAAAAAAAAAAAAACGATTTGTCGACGAAAATG
The DNA here is from genome assembly GCA_020510985.1 of Pholidichthys leucotaenia. Taxonomy (NCBI): domain Eukaryota; kingdom Metazoa; phylum Chordata; class Actinopteri; order Cichliformes; family Pholidichthyidae; genus Pholidichthys; species Pholidichthys leucotaenia. The sequence goes on from CM035843.1 coordinate 267,619,796, forward strand.
AACTTCCTCGGTGAAATTCTTAATGATCAATTATCGGTTAATCGGTAAATTATGCCCATCCCTAGTTCCAGCACATGTGGGAGTAGAGGGGAATGAGGGGGCTGACAGACTGGCAAAAAGGGGAATACACAGGGAAGAAATAGAGCTTACTCTGCAGTACGGTCCTCCTGAAATTGGGGAAAGCATTAATAAATCAATAAAACCACAGTGGGGGAAAGCATGGGAAAATGAAGGGAGAGGAAGACATTATAAGATACAGAGACAAGTCGCTAGACATAACCCTTTTACTTGAAAAAGGAAAGACTCAGTTGTTTTAACCAGGTTGAGGCTTGGGCACTGTGGGCTCAGAAGTGGGCTGGCTCTGATAGGGAAACACCCTGATGGCAAGTGTGACTGTGGAAGCATGGAAACAGTGTCTCACATCATAATCCACTACAAAAAATATGCTGAACAACGGAGGAAACTGTTTAGAGACCTGGGATCAGCCGGAGACACTGTCTTTAATATGTACACCTTGATGAACCTGGGCAGTTGGAGTAAAGTCAAAAAAAGCTATTGGACTATCTGCACAGAACCGGCTTGTATGGGAGAATTTGAGCTGCAGCTGCCAACATGATGTATGAACTGTGGAGGGCAGCAATACGCCTTTGATGTGTCCAGTCTGCCATACCCAAGAAGAAGAAGTGAAGTAGACCAAAAGATCCTCAAAAACTGAACATCATGCTGTGATCCAAAGAAATTCAGGGACAAATGAGAAACAAAGTAATTGAAATCTATCAATCTGGAAAAGATTATAAAGCCATTTCTAAAGCTTTGGGACTCCAACGAACCACAGTGAGAGCCATTATCCACAAATGGCGAAAACAAGGAACAGTGGTAAACCCGGTGGCTGACTGACCAAAATTACCCCGAGAGCACAGCGACGACTCATCCAAGAGGTCACAAAAGACCCCACAACATCCAAAGAACTGCAGGCCTCACTCCAGACTCCACCATAAGAAAGAGACTGGGCAAAGATGGCCTGCATGGCAGAGTTCCAAGACAAAAACCACTGCTGAGGCAAAAGAACATAAAGGCTAATCTCAGTTTTGTCAGAAAACCTCTTGATGATTCCAAAAACTTTGGGGAAAATACTCTGTGGACTGACAAGACAAAAGCTGAATTTTTTAGGTGGCCCATTACATCTGGCATAAAAGTAACACAGCATTTCAGAAAAGGAGCATCATGCCAACAGTAAAATTTGGTGGTGGTAGTATAATGGTCTGGGGCTGTTTTTCTGCTTTAGGACCTGGAAGACTTGCTGTGGTAAATGGAACCATGAATTCTTCTGTCTACCAAAAAATCCTGAAAAAGAATGTCTGGCCATCTGTTTGTGACCTCAAGCTGAAGCGCACTTGGGTTCTGCAGCAGGACAATGATTTAAAACGCATCAGCAAGTCCACCTCTGAATGGCTTAAGAAAAACAAAATGAAGACTTTGGAGTAGCCTAGTCAAAGTCCTGACCTGAATCCGATTGAGATGCTGTGGCATGACCTTAAAAAGGCCGTTCATGCTTGAAAACCCTCCAATGTGGCTGAATTACAACAATTTTGCAATGATGAGTGGGCCAAAATTCCTCCGCAGCACTGTAAAAGACTCACTGCCAGTTATTGCTGTCACCACCCGAGTGCCGGTCTCGTCCGCGCTCAAGTCATACATTATCTTTTCCAGGCTTTGACAGCAGTGGGTCCCTTCTAGCTCCCTGGGCTCTTATTGTGACAGCGCCCGGTGGAGCCTCCTGCTGTCAAAGTCAACAGCTGCGCTGCATTCGGGGTCATTAGTGACCGGTGTTAAAAGCGGACGCTGAATGCACCCCGATGCAGCAGTCTCTGTTATACTACCGTCTGTTATACTTCCGTTGACAGAACGTCTCATCGTCTGATGCTTCGGGCGTCCCCGGCTCAGACGCTGTTCATTTATCGTCAGTCTTGTAAGTTACCCTGTGATTATCCTACCCTCAGTGTCGTGTGTATTTTCCTCTGTTCCTTCATTCCCCAATAAAACATCACTGCAACTCACCGGTGACTGCTGGCGTCTTATGGTGGCTCGCGAGGGCCACTGTGACAATTGCAAACACTTGATTGCAGTTGTTGCTGCTAAGGGTGGCCCAACCAATTATTAGGTTTAGGGGCAATCACTTTTTCACACAGGGCCATGTAGGTTTGGATTTTTTTTCCTTTAATAATAAACACCTTCATTTAAAAACTGCATTTTGTGTTTGCTTGTGTTATCTTTGTCTAATATTTAAATTTGTTTGATCTGAAACATTTAAATGTGACCAACATATAAAAAAAATGAGAAATCAGGAAGCGGGCAAACACTTTTTCACACCACTGTACATAAAAGTGCAGAGTGCAGAATACATAAAAGTAAAATGGCCCAAGGATTGTGGAAAATATGTACAGTAGTGATTTCATGGATGGGTCAATATACATGAAAGTGAGGAGTGCAACGACAGGTGAGTTATTGTGATAAAAGGTCCTCAGTTCTGTGCATGTGAGTGATCAGAGGGAGGGGGTGGGGCTTCTGACTGTTTGCAGTCCGGATGGCCCAAGGGAAGAAACTGTCACTCTGGAGGTGTGGGACCTGATCAATCTGAACCATCATCGAGAGGGAAGCAGGTCAAACAGGTGGTGGGCAGGGTGTGACAGGTCTCCTGTGGTGGCTTTGGTCCTTCTGAGACAGGAGGCTCTGCAGATGTCTTCCAGGGAGGGCAGAGGGCTGCCGATGGTTGTTTTTTTTTTAATTTTTTTTGTTATTAATAATAAAACAAACTCAAGGAATCAGAACATAAAATAACTAAACAAGTGCATGAGGAGCAGAAAACACAGGAAAACCAAAGATGAATGACAATGACGCCAGACAGAGCACATGCACAAACATAAATAGGGTAACTAATAATTACAAATGTGAGACAGCTGAGGAGACAATCAAGGGCAGAACGGGAGCACACATGAGGGAGTGGCTATGGATACAGAAACACGAGGAACTGGAGACAATAGGTAGACTATTATACCACAGGACCCTAATAAGACAAACAGTGGGTGACACAGTAGACCCAGTGAGACACAGGAGACAGTAACTATACTAAATAATAATGATGAGAATAATAATCACAAAAGAACATGAACAAGAGGTGTGGACACAGTCCCAGACTGTGCCCAGAACGTGACATAATCCCCCTTTAAGGGGTAGATTCCAGACACCCCTAAAACAAAAAAACAACCCAAAACCATAACACCAAAATGGGCTGGTGAAGGGGAGAAAACGCATGGTGGGGAAAAAACAAGCATAGAAATCGGGGAGCCCTGTGAATCGGGGGTCTACCAGCATCTAGGAGCCCCTGGACCAGAGAACATGACAGGTCCGATGGTCTTCCAAAGTCCCTAGGCCAACAGACTGGAATGCATGATAGGTCCGGTGGCCTACCACAGTCCTTGGGCCACCAGACATGGGATGAGGTGGGTCAGGGGGCCTCCCAAAGTCCAAATGACCCCAAGCCAGAGAGCGTGGCGGATTGGGTGGCCTCCCACTGTCCTTGAGCCACCAGATCATGGAACAAAGTGGGTCAGGAGGCCTACCAAAGTTCATGGGCCCCCAGACCGCAGCACAGCACTTGGCTAGCACAATCTGAGGAGCTATTTGTTCCAAAGCTGGTGACTGTGGTGCACTGACCTCAGAAACAACAGGTGGAGGGCCGCTGACCACACTGGGAGACTGCTACTGGGGAACATTAACCACAGAGAATACTGGAGCAGTGGTGTGCACCTCGGGGGCTGCTGCAGCAGCAGCGTGCACCACAGAGGAAACAGGCATTGAGGGGTGATCCTCCATCCCTGACGCAGCCACCTCAGACAGGGAGGAAGAAACATTTGTAGATATCAGGTCCACCTCACAACCACCAACAGGAGAGCTTGGCAGGGAGAGATCAGATCAGATGGAAGCAGCAACTGGGTCTACCTGCCAGGAGCAAGACAAATCCTCTCTAATACTGATGGAAAAAAAACAAAAAAAAAAAACAAAGAGGACTTGCCTTAGCTCCTCCTCCACTGGTGAGGACCCTGCTGGCTCTGCTGCTCAAGAGGCGATCTCCACCTCTGGGGACACTGGAGGGGCAGCAGATGAGGTGCTCTGGCATGCAGCAGTGGGGAGGGGCCCCAGTGTAGCAGAGGTAGGAACTGGTAATGCATTTGTAATGACACGTGAAACAGCGGGCGTGATGATCGGGGAAGACACAGCCAAGAGATGACATGGAGCTGGCACCGGAGGAACACAGCGGGGAGGGAGCGGCACTGGAGACAGAGTGATTTGGAGTTGGCACTACAGCTTCCATAGGAACTGTCGTGGACGCCGGCGTTGCAGCTGCCGTGTGAGCCGGTGTAGCGGAACATGGAGGAGTGTGTAACTGCGCTGGAGCCCATGAACGCCTCCTCATCGACACGGGCTGAAGCATGGATGGTGAGATCTCCTCCAGCCTGTGTGGTGGCTGCGGGGCTGGAGAGAGACAGGCTGGGACTGGAGTGGGCACCAGAGGGTGACAAGATGGTGTGTGTACCGGAGCATGGTAGGATGAGGGAGACACCGAAGCCAGGGGACGCTGTCTCGTCAGCGTAGCCTTCGACATTCCAGGTATGTACCCCACCATCTCACGGTACATACGTATGTCGGAGGTTTCGGATGGATATGAACAGTCCAAACAGGTCAGGGTAGCTCCACAAGCTCAAGGTTGTCTTCATTACTGCGGCTGCCATGTCCAAATTCCTCAGAGCCTCCTCCGGTGTCCGGGAGGTGCAAGAATCCAAGACGCAGTCCTCGATAGTTTGTGCTGCCCACACTTCATCTGCGTCCAGTCCCAGACCTCTGAAGTCCAAGCCCACTGGGTCCTCAGTTGCTGGCATCATACTGTCATGGTACTGCCTTCCTGGCAGTACAAAATGAGTGGAAGGAGGACCCAAGGTGTGGACTGAACTCCAGAGCATGATGTTTTTATTAATAACGAAACAAACTCAAGGAATAAAAACATAAAATAATTAAACAAGTGCACGGGGAGCAGAAAACAATACAGGAAAACCAAAGATAAATGACGATGACACCAGACAAAGCATATGCACAAACTAACATAAATAGGGTAACTAATAATTACAAATGTGAGACAGCTGAGGCGACAATCAAGGGCAGAACAGGAGCACACATGAGGGAGTGGCTATGGATACAGAAACACGAGGAACTGGAGACAATAGGTAGACTATTATACCACAGGACCCTAATAAGACAAACAGTGGGTGACACAGTAGACCCAGTGAGACACAGGAGACAACAACTATACTAAATAATAATTGTAGGAGCCAATTAAGTTCAACTGTATAAATAGGAACTAGTCATTGTCCAGCCAGGTGTTCTACCCAGAAGGAAAAAACAGTTTTTGACCACTGAGACAGCAAGACGTGTTTGTGTCTTCAGGACCTTTTATTGTAAGGAACTTTGTTATGGATTTTTAATGGTAATTTGGAATAAAGTTAGTGTTTTTGAATGTACTGGATGTCTTGGACACTAATTTTATCACGTTAAGTTTAATCGGCGTGTCAGACAAATTGTCCGGGTCACAGCATCTCAGGGGCTTCAAGCACTGGGCTTAGCCTCTATATTAAAGTCAAAAACTGTATCCATCAAGAGGACTGGTTTAACAACTTTGCTTGAATGTTAAATCATTAAGGACGAGGAGTACCTGGTACAGTGCGTTGATTGTTGAGCCTCTGCAGCTGCATCTCATCAGTATCTGCTCACCTGGAGAGGAGACCGGGAGGGCGGAGGAAGATGGCCAGAGTCGCAGACAGGATCGTAACTTGCTCACAGCATTTGTTTGGCTGGTGAGAACCATGGAGGTGGCTGGATGACGCAGCCAGTTAACGGCTTCTGCTCATTTGTGCGGGGCACCGGAGAGGAGCAGCATGGAGGTCTCCTGGGCAGTGAGACGAGCACCGCGGGAGCCAAGGATGCCAGAGGGCCAGCGGCGCTTCGGTAGCTGGACAGGAGCGTGGCTGTGGCATCTGTTCACCTGGACGAGCGGCTGGAGAGGCGTGGTGGTGACATCTGGACAGTGGTTGAGCACTGGAGGAGCTTCATCCGTGCAGGTTGCCAAGAGGAGCAGTGGTTGTGGAGCACTTGGGCCGATTGCCTGCATTGGGCTGCGGCGCCAAACACCAGCGAGGACGCTGAGCTTTGCTGATTGCAACGCGGAGCAGTTTTCACCTTGAAGGTATGAGTAACTCTACCACCGTATAGATGGACACTTAAAGCCTAAAGCCTAAATCCAGTGCATTGGTTGCCGACATTAATTGATAAACTTTGTGTATTCTTTCATTGCGATCGTTTTATTCATTTGACATTGAAATTATTAAAATGGAAGCGTGCATAGCGGACATGGATAAACATTGGGACATCAACGTGCCTACAGCTGGCAAACTGGACACGGTGGCCAGTTGTAGTGAAATTGAAACCAGCAAGCAGGTGGTTAAACTGTCTACTAAAGCAATCGGTGCAAAGTTGGACAGACTGCAAAACGGCAGAAAAACAAAGTTAAATAAAATTGCTAATGTAAGGAAAATGACGCAATGTTTAATGCAAATGGGTAAAACTTTGAGGTACAAAAGGGACTTGATGATTTCATTGACTTGTGTGATGAAATAACGTGTGTGCATGATTCTGTTTTGGGTTTGTTGCCACAAGCAGAAAAGGACAGACATGAAACATGGTTTAAAGCAAAAATGATGTTTAATGATGAATTTATTGCTGAAAAAAAGAGTAGGTGCGTAAAAATGAAAATCATGAGTCTCACAGTGTGGGTAATGGTAAATCTGTTATAGATAAGATAAGATAAGATAAGATAAGCCTTTATTAGTCCCACAATGGGGAAATTCCAAGATTGCAACAGCACAGGGATAGCAACACTCAAAGCAATAATTAAGAAGATACAGAAGATATAAATAAGAGCAGTGGATGTACATACATACACATAAATATATAAATATATATACAAAGTGTGGAGCATTGTAGCAAGATGGAATAAACAGCATAACCGTCTACTTAGTTATCCTACATAGTATGAATATGTACCCATACATATTGTCACCCTCCGTAGCGACCGATAATGTCCTAGTTGTATATACTGGAGGGGACCATTGTGTAGGTCTATTGCGTCTTTTGCATTCGATACTATTAGGTCGTCACGTTGTGGTTTTTTTGCTATCTCTGCGAGCAGCCCTGCTTAGGTTATACAGTCTGACAGCCGTAGGTAGGAAGGACCTGTGAAACCTCTCGGTTGCGCACCTAGGATGATGTAGTCTGCTGCTAAATGAGCTCCTCAGTGCGTTCAGAATGTCCTGCATAGGGTGGGACTCAGCCTCCAGCAGAGATGACAGTTTAGCCACCATCCTTCTCTCTCCTATCTCCTCCACTGGGTCAGGGCGCTGCCCCAGGACAGAGCTAGCTTTCTTGATCAGTTTGTTCAGTCTCTTCCTATCGTCTGCTGTAAAGCCACTACCCCAGGAGACCACTCCAAAAGTGATGGCTGATGCCACCACCGTGTCGTAGAATGTCTTCAGCAGCGCCCCTTGTACACCAAAAGACCTGAGTCTCCTCAGTAGGAACAGCCTGCGCTGTCCCTTCTTGTACAGTGTGTCGGTATTGTGTTACCAGTCTAGTTTATTGTTCAGATGAACACCCAGGTACTTGTAGGATGTCACCATCTTGATGTCTGTTCCCTGTATGTTTACTGGTGCTGTGAGGGGTTGTCCTTGCCTGCGGCAGTCCACCACCAGCTCCTTAGTTTTCCTCGCGTTGATCTGGAGGCAGTTCCTATGGCATCAGTCCACGAAGTCCTGGATAAGTCCTCTGTACTCAGCTTCATCTCCGTTGGAGATGAGGCCGACGATCGCAGAGTCGTCAGAGAACTTCTGTAGATGGCAGTGTGTTGTGTTGTGTGAGAAGTCCGCAGTATAAAGGGTGAACAGGAAGGGAGCCAAAACCGTTCCCTGGGGGGCCCCCGTGCTACCGATGATCGTGTTGGACACACAGTCCCGGGTTCTCACAAACTGTGGCTGGTTAGTGAGGTAATCCAGGATCCATGATGACAGGTGCTGGTCCACCCCTGCGCACAGCAGCTTGTCCTTCAGGATCATCGGTTGGATGGTGTTGAAAGCACTGGAGAAGTCAAAGAACATGATCCTCACCGCATTCCCGGGCTTCTCCAGGTGGGACAGAGAACGGTGAAGGAGGAAGATCACTGCATCCTCCACCCCAATGCCATGCTGGTAGGCGAACTGGAGTGGATCCATCGCTGGTCCCACCAGGGGGTGGAGGTGAGCAAGGAGCAGTCTCTCCAGGGTCTTCATCATGTGGGACGTCAGGGCCACTGGTCTGTAGCTGTTCAGGTCTTTGGGGCGGGAGGTCTTTGGTACAGGTACCACACAAGATGTTTTCCACAACTGTGGTACCCTCCCCAGCTTCAGGCTCAGGTTGAAGATGAGCTCCACAATCCCACACAGCTGATCTACACAGGACTTGAGGAGCTTTGCGCTGATGCCGTCCGGTTCCGACGCCTTCCTCACCTTGATCTTTCTCAGCTCCGTCCTCACCTGGGTCTTAGTGAGGGTCATGTTGGGGGGCTGTGTGTTGGGAGTGGGGGGGTGTTGGTGGAGTGGGGTGTGGGCAGCAGGACTCGATGTCTTTAGAGGCAGCAGTTGTTGTTGTGCAGTCGGGCGGGAGGGCGGTTGGTCAAACCTATTAAAAAACAGGTTCAGATTGTTCGCCCACTCCCTGCCCCCCATGGCCTGGGAGGAGGTATTCTGGAGCCCAGAGATGGTTTTAAGGTTTCTCCAGACCCCACCGATGTCGCTCTGTTGCAGCTTGTCCTCCATCTTCTTCCTGAAGCTGTCCTTGCCTTCTCTGATCTTCCTCCTCAGCTCCCTCTGTACGGACTTCAGCATCTCCCTGTTCCCCGACCTGAAGATCCTCTTCTTCTCTCTCAGAAGTGTTTTAGATGATGTTAATCCAGCTGACAGTGTTTCAAATGTGGGTAAATGTTCAAATATGTGATGGGTTAAGCACCACATCCTCTGCAAAAATTAAAGCAGCAGCACAAAGGGCTGCACGTGTTGCTCATATGAAAGCGTTGGAGGAGAAGCATGCTTTGGAGGAACAGGAGCAACAAAGAGGAAAAAGGAGAGGCTGGAGCTGGAAACTGAGCTAGCAGCTTCAAATGCTAAGTTGGCAGTTTTGCAGGCTTCTGATGGGGGAAAAAGTCGAATTCATTCAAGTTCAGATGTCATGAATTCATACTTGAAGAAGGAAAAAAGAAAATTGGCAACAAGCAACACCCTTAACTCTTCAGTAAAGGAATGAGCCTACAGAATGGATAACGCATCAAATGGAGAATTTAAATGTAAAAAAAGCAACACACAATCTTCAATGACCAACAGTGCTTGGAAACATCACAAAATTTGCAGACGGGAACGGCAGCAGCAGGTTTGTTAAATCAAGCTGACAATGCTAATATTGGGCACCAATTTACAATTCATCTGGAGATGTACCAAGTATTATGAACAAGCAAAATGAAATTACAGATGCTTTGGTGAATCAGCAACGTCTATTGTCTTTGCCACCATGTGACATCCCTGTGTTTGAAGGTGATTTGTTTCAATATAAGCCATTTATAAAAGCATCTGAGCAAGGAGTGGAGGCCAAAGCCAACAGAGCTGATTGTTTGTACTACTTGGAACAATTTACAAGAGGACAGCCCAGAGAACTGGTCCGTAGCTACCAGCACATGCCTCCTGAGTCTGACTATATGATAGCAAATTTGGTAACAAGTACAAGACTGCTGCAGTACATATTGAAAAGGCATTAGCTTGGCCTACAATAAAATCTGAGGATGTTGATGCCATACAAGCCTATGCTTTATTCTTGTGTGGTTGCTCTAATGTGGTGATGGATCTTCAGTACATGCAGGAGTTGGACATGCCAGCCAATGAGACAAATTGTTTCAAAGTTACCATTCAAATTCAGAGAGCGATGGAGAGCTACAGCTTATGACATAATGAATCCTCCAATAATGGAGCTTACTTCATTGATTTAGTGAAGTTTTTGGAGAAGAAAGTAAAGATCCTCTCTCTCCAATCTTTGGAGATGTGTCACAAAGTTCAGCAAATCCACATCTTAAGTTTAAGTCACCATTAAAGAACAGAGTAAAGGGAAGCAGTTTTGCCACTACAGTTGCACCAGTGGAGCCTGTAAATGGAAAACAAATTACTGGTATGAAAGGGGATCGTCCTGTTGTTGTTATTGTTCACGTGCTCATCATTTGGAGATATGTCAACAGTTTAAGATATGAAGCACAAAGAAAAGATTCAATTTTTAAGAGCTAAAAGACTTTGTTTTGGATGTTTATGTACTGGACATATCAGTCGTGATTGTAATAAGCGTTTGGCTTGTGAAGCATGTAAAAGGCAGCATCCAACTGTGCTACATAGTCAAAAGACCAATCTTGACCTGGAACAGATGAGTCATCAGAAACAAAGGTATCAACTTCTTCCTAAACCTGTGGTCATACAGGGGCCAGAATCAAACTATGTATTATCCCCATTGTTCCAGTACAGATGAAATCAACTAAAGGAAATGAAGTTGTACAAACATATGCATTTTTAGATCCTGGTAGTTTAGCAACATTTTGTTCTGAACATCTTAAGCAAAGACTGAAACTTTGACTGGACTGGAGGTCTCAGGAATTGAAAATAATGAATTCCATCCTTTGCCAGAGGTCCTCACACAAAAGCAAATGCCAGTTACTTCAGACTGCATTGCTACAGCAGCAGATATGAAAAAATCGCCCAGCAGCAGATATAAAAAAAATGGCCTTACATGTCAAAGATTCACATCTCTAATATCAATGCTAATGTTGACTTGTTGATAGGTACCAACTCTCCCAAGTTATTGGAACCCTGGGAAGTTGTCAACAGATGTGGAGATGGCCCATATGCTGTAAGGATAGTATTGGGATGGGTTGTCAATGGTCCTGTAAAGGAAAATGGCAGTCAAGATGTGGGACTTTCATCTGCTGTAGTTAATAGGATTTCAGTCTCCGAAATCAAGTTGAATAGTCATGATTTCAATGAGAAGACCTTGGAGGAGAAAGCTGTTTAGACAGGACATGAAATTTATGGAAATCATGGAATCATCAATAAAACAAGATGAGTATTGTTTAAAACTGCCCCTTGATAATCCAGATTTTCTGTTGCCAAACAATCTTGCAGTGGCAAACAGGGTTTCTGCCATTGGAGAGGTAGCAAGTTGGTCTCTATGGAAACATGTTTGGTCTAAAGAGAACTTTGCTGATGTTGCTTCAAGAGGAATGAGAGCATCTGATTACTTAAACAGTTGCTTCAGTGGTCCTAGTTTTCTTTTGAAATCTGAGGAGAGAGGGCCAACCAATGAAAACTGTGATATTGCAGATAAATTTGAAGATCCAGAAGTCAAGAGGGATATCTTGGTGAATTTTGTTGCCAGCAATTCATTTAACGCCATTGATCCATCTATTCTTTAGACTGGACCAGACTTATACAATCAGTAGCCTGCTTTCTTGGGCTAAAGGAAATGTTGCTGGTAGCCAGTCATAACAAAAGGTTTTTGGAGGCCTCAAATGGACAGACTGGTAAAGTGGATAAACCAAAGGATTGCAGTGAGCCTATGTGCAGTCAAATACGTTATTTTTCTGATCCCAGTGAGGATGGACTTTATGCAGTCACGTGTGAATGATACCATACTGAATGATCACCCAGTAACAAAGCTTCTGGATGATCCAAATGATCTAGAATCCCTTACATCAAATCATCTGTTTCTATTAAAAACAAAACCAGCTTTGGCTTCAGAACTTGTTGAACCATCTCACAAGTATGTGAAACGTCAAAGGAGACAAGTTTATTACATTGCTGATCTGCTTTGGAAAAGATGGGTTTGAGAATATCTGCCATTGCTCCAGGGGCGACAGAAGTGGAATCAGAAAGATTTAGCTGTGGGCAAGGTTGTTGTGATTATGGATTTTTTTTTATCATCACATGGTTCCTGGCCTCTTGGAAAGGTTGGAGGTGTTTTCAGATAAAATGGGTTTGGTATTTTCTGTAGCACAACTAAAACTAACATTGAAAGACCAATAGCTAAACTGTTGAATGCCTGAGGTGTAAACTTTCTTGAATCATGTGATGTGTAATGAATGGTAATTGGCTCCTTTGTTTTTTGTTGTTGTTCAATTGTTATGTAACAATTAAGGGCTGGTATATAGGAGCCAATTAAGCCCAATTGTATAAATAGGAACTAGTCATTGTCTGGGCAAGTGTTCTACCTGGAAGGAAAATAGTTTTTGACTGCTGAGATGGCAAGACGTGTTTGTCTTCAGAACCTTTTATCGTAAGGAACTTTATTGTTATGGATTTTTAATGGTAATTTGGAATAAAGTTAGTGTTTTTAAATGTATTGGACTTCTTGGACACTGATTTTATCACGTCAAGTTTAATCAGCATGTCCGGCAAATCATCCAGGTCACAGCATCTCAGGGGTTTCAAGTACTGGGCTTAGCCTCTATATTAAAAATGACAATAATCACAAAAGAACGACATGAACAAGAGGTGTGGATGCGGTCCCAGACCGTGCCCAGAACCTGACACCTATTTGTCACTGCAAAATAAGGAAAATGCTGCCAATATCGTTAACTAACTTCAGCTTTTTACGTAAGACTTCTCAAGGCACTGCTGCTAAGGTAGGGTTCAAGGCTGATTGCCATGGCAAGCAGTCTGAACATGTTCTAAAACGTATTCTGAGGTAAAGAAGTATATGTTGGAAACGTATTCTAAGGTAAAGAAGTATATGTTGGAAAAAATGACAGTTTGTGTATTGTGTGGATGCATGCTCACTCCACCAATACCCCCCAGTTTCCAGTGTGCACAATTTACTCTAAATCTCATTCCAAGCTTTTCTGAAAAGTTGGCAACTCTGGTTATCAGCACTGGATATAAATCACATACATAAACAGAAACACTATACTGTATGGGCAGCGTTTTTCAATCAGGGGTCCCTGGAACCTTCAGGTTTCCATGAGAAATTGTCAAATTTCATTTAATTGGTCCAAAAAATTGAAAGTAATTTGCTGCTGTTGTGCATGGGTTTTGTAGGCACCAATGCACGTGTGCACAACAATGGCAAATTATTTTTTAACAATTTAGAAGTGAAATTAGGAAATTTGAATGTTCCAGAAACTCCTGGTTGGAAAAAACACTGCCGGATGGTATATCACATATGTGTAAAATTCTGCTTACCAGCTTCTGTCCTTTGGTGGCAGGTCTGCGTTGGCATTTGAAGTAGCCCACAGTGATTCCAAGGGCAGCCAGCAGACCACTTACCAGGATTCCCACAAATACAGAGGACCCTGACGATGACTGATTGTCAGAATTTTTGGAATCAATCTAAAAAGAGAAAATGTTGTGGTCAAAAGAAATACAGTAATAAGTAAAATAATAAAACGAATAATAAAAACCTCTCTATAAAGTCACTTGCGGTTATTGCAGATGTGTCCATACAAATAAAAAAATAAATAAATAAACAAAGAACCCTCATGTTTCACATGTGCAAAAAACACTTGTGATACACATGCATCACACGTTTCCCATGTTATTTGGTTATGGTGCACATGAAAATGTGGTTTTGGAACATATTCATGTGCTATGCATGTACCCCATGTTATCGGAACATGTGGTTTTGAATTTTCTTTCTTTTACATGTGAGCACATAGGGGCGTGGCAAAATTTGATGCCTCACCATGATTATTCTATGACCATTCTGATGGCAATAACTCTGGTATGCATTGTCGGATTTCAACCAAATTCAATATTGTGGATATCAGTCCAATTCCAAACAGTTCTATAGAACAATATTCATAGAAATCTACAGCACCACCTATAGGATGCAGAAAGTTTTGCATCAGAAAGTTTGCATCATGTTTTAATACCTCGGGAATGGAATCTTGGATTGGCACCAAGCTAGGTATTTTACGCGGTTGTGCGGTGGATCGTTACCCCCAGGCTGCGGGCCATTGCTGACCAAAGTTCGGAAACAAATTGAGGACCTCTATCGGACGTAATGTCCGATGGGACTCCAAAGCGCGCTACCCATGCTGTTAAAAACGCACGCGCCACCTCCTCGGCTGTGGTTGATGACAGAGGGACCACTTCCGGCCAGCGCGTGGTGCAGTCTACCATTGTCAGAAGGTGTGTCCACCCCTGTGATGGCGGTAGGGGGCCTACGAGGTCCACGTGAACATGATCGAACCTCTTAGCCGGGATGTGGAACGGCTCCAAGGGAGCTCTCGTGTGTCTGTGTACCTTGGCTCGTTGACAAGCCTTGCAGGCTGCTGCCCACTCTCTAACTTGTTTGCGCAGGCTCGGCCAAACAAATTTCTCTCCCACCATTTTGACTGACGCACGCACTCCCGGGTGCACCAGAGAATGAATCGAGTCAAAAAGCGGTGGCGCCACGCGGCCGGTACCACAGGACGTGGTCGCCCAGTGGAGACATCACAGATTAGGGGGGGCATACCGTCTTGCAGCACCCTGTTCTCCAGCCTTAACCCTGTTGGTCCAGACTGGAGCGCGCGCACATCCGCATCGCTACCCTGATCCGCGGCCATGGCTGCATAATCTATCCCTACGCAGACTGGGGCCACCACGGCGCGCGAGAGACAGTCTGCCACTACATTCAGTTTACCCGCCACATGCTGAATATCGGTAGTAAACTCTGAGATTGCGGCCAGCTGTCTCTGCTGCCGGCCTGACCACGGTTCTGAAACCTTGGCCATCGCGAATGTCAGCGGCTTGTGGTCAACGAACGCGGTGAAACGGCGTCCCTCCAGCCAGAACTGGAAGTGGCGAATGGCCAAGTGGAGAGCTAACAACTCCCTGTCGAATGCGCTGTATTTTCGTTCGCTATGGCGCAAAGTCCTGCTGAAAAATGCAAGCGGCTGCCAAGCCCCGGCTACATGCTGCTCCACGACCGCCCCTATGGCCACATCTGACGCGTCAGTGATGAGCGCTATGCGGGCCGTTGGGTCTGGATGTGCTAACAACGCAGCATTTGCCAGGGCTGTTTTGACCTCAGAGAATGCTCGCTCTCGCTCCGGAGACCATTCAATCTTATTTGTGGGTTTTTGTTTTTTTAGTGCGGCATACAATGGTTGCATGAGCTGCGCTGCGCGGGGGAGGAAACGGTTATAAAAATTCACCATTCCCAAAAACTCCTGTAACTCCTTGACCGTTTGTGGCTGGGGAAAATTTGTTACCGCGCGTACTTTGTCAGGCAGCGGAACCGCTCCTTCTGGGGAGACGCGATGCCCCAAAAAATCAATCTGCGTCACCCTGAACTGACACTTCGCTGGGTTGATTATTAACCCGTGCTCTCTCAACCTCCGGAAAACTGCCGTGAGGTGGTTTTCGTGTTTATCTTCGGACACGCTGGCTACTAAGATGTCGTCCAGGTAGACGAATACGAAGGGGAGATCGCGCAACACCGCGTCCATCATGCGTTGGAACGTCTGCGCAGCACCCTTAAGCCCAAACGGCATGCGCAAAAACTCGAATAGGCCAAACGGAGTTATTACCGCTGTTTTGGGTATGTCCTCAGCGCGCACTGGGACTTGATGATAACTGCAGACCAAGTCTATCTTAGAAAAAACGCGCGCCCCTACCAAATGAACAGAAAAATCTTGGATATGCGGGATTGGGTAGCGGTCATGCGCTGTGGCGTTGTTCAACCTGCGGAAATCTCCGCAAGGTCGCCATGAGCCATCAGCTTTGGGGACCATGTGAAGGGGGGAAGCCCATGGGCTTTTCGAACGCCTGATGATGCCCAACTTTTCCAGGTTGGCGAACTCCTCACGCGCTATGGTCAGTTTAGCTGAATCCAAGCGCCGAGCTTTTGCTAAAACGGGCGGTCCGGTGGTAGTAATAAAATGTTCCACTCCGTGTTTAGCGACGGCTGCTGAAAATGTGGGAACCGTGAGTGCTGGGAACTGAGTGAGCAGTGTGTGGAACTTACCGCTTGCGATTGCGACGTTGGCTTGTGCTGTGGGCGGGGCCACTTGGGCTGCACAGGGAATAGAATAAAAGGAAAGTGCATTAACCAGGCGCCTGTTAGCGAGATCAACCAACAAGCCATGTGAGCACAGAAAATCAGCCCCCAACATATTGAAACTCACTGCAGCTATGACAAAAGTCCACTGAAATGTACGGCCGTGTAGGGACAGAAGCAGGTTCCTCTCACCAAAGGTCTTAATCTCCAAGCCGTTCGCTGCTGACGCCCCGCGACCTCCGGGACCCGCCAGCCGGTCAGCGGAGGTAGGCGTGATGAAACTCACTTGGGAGCCTGTGTCCACGAGGAATTGCCTCCCCGAACGCGCATCCGTCAAGTAGAGCAGCTTGTTCTCTTCACCGAGGGCCGCAGCTGCTACCGACCCCCGGTCTTGGCGTTTCCCGAGCGCTTGAACTGGCACGGTGGTATACATTTGCGTGCCTTCTCTGCAAAGTGGTGATGGTAGAAACAGGGTGTCTCCTCCACGATCCTTGGCCCTCGCCGCCACCGTCGTCGGTGGGTCTGCTACCGCCGTCTCTGGCCCCTCGCCATCTCCGGTCGTCACGCCGAACTCCGTCGCTGCCGCGGTGGCCACGCGCTCTTTGCTGGCGTTGAGAATCCGGTGCGCCTCCTGGGCCAGCGCACGGAAGTCCCGCTGGGCCAACAACGGCGAACTGGCCAGGGTCGCTCTCGTGGCCGAAGGTAGGGTTCTCAGGAAAATGTGGGTGAAGATGAAGTCGTCGCCGTCTGAGCCCCTCAAGCTCAGCATGTTCTCCATCAGGTCAACGGGCGTGCCATCTCCCAAGTCGTTCAGAGCCAGGAGCCTCTCCGCTCTCTCCTGGACTGAGAGAGTGAAGCGTTGGATGAGCGCAGCCTTCAACCCGCCGTATTTGTCGTCGGCCGGTGGCTGCTCCACAAGGCTCTGCACATGCCGAGCCGTGCGGTTGTCAAGCTTGGCAATCACATGGTAGAACTTCGTGTCATCTACCGTTATCCCCCAGAGGGCGAACTGTGCTTTGACCAAGTGGAACCAGGAGCGCGGGTTGTCTCGCCAAAAGTCCGGTAGCTGGACGGTAGCGGCATACGCTTGGCTGGGAGCTCCTGACCCAGCTGGCTCGGGGGAATTTCTTTCACTCATGATACGTCTTAGGGTCACCAGTGTGGATAATGTGAAAATGACAAGGCAGAGTTCATCTCACGAGTCAGGTTTATTCACATCATCCAACATCATCAAAAGCAAAAAAAAGAGAAAGAAACCCAGACATTCGTCCTTTAAATACCTCAGGACTTCAAAGCACACAGTCATATTGTATTTAATCCCAAGTAACAATACATCTTCCTTCAGATCTTAACACCTCCACCCCCAGCCTCTGGCGGCCAGGAAAATCCCCCCAGGCCGTCTCTCTGCATACCAAAGACTAGACTTTCACATCCTCCTGTTATCTCCAGAGAGGCTCAGTCCTTTGTTCAATCTAAGATGTGAAGCCTAAAGTGGTCTACATATAAAGCATGAAGTGATATACATATGTGCACATATATGTGTCCCACAATATAGCTCTAGCGCCCCCTAGCAGAAAAACAAAGCTTAGTAACTCTGGCATACTTTGCCCGAAGTCAACCAAATTTAGTGTCTTGAATTAGCAGCCACTGGTGAACATCTATATAATATACAATGAGATGCAGCAGTAGCACCCCCTACCGCCAATGGACAGGAGGTTGTCATAACTCACACGTACATCATCCAAATGGACCCAAACTTGATATACATGGTACTAGTACTACCCAGAGCAGAGTTATATAACTATACCACAAATAGCTATAGTGCCCCTAGGTTAAAAAAACAAACATTTATAGCAGTGGCATAGCTTGTTTAAATTCAAACAAATTTCCTGGTGAAATTTTCACCCGAAGTGGCGTTTAGGCTATGGATTAACATATTAGATTTTTGAGGTAATCCATGAGCTTATACAGTACCTCTGCCAAGGCGCTCTCTTTCAATGTACAGATGGACGAACTGATGATGGATGGCAGTATGGACTGATGGATGAATGGATGGCAGATGGATGGGCGTATGGCGTTATGGAAGGACAGATGGACAAAGAGCAGGAAGAAGAGAGTTGGGGAGGGAGGAATGGAGCCTGCACTGAGTTACGCACTCTGAGTGGCAAAGCCTCAGTCTAGCGAGGACATGAGGGCCGGTTTATCGCTGTTTGCAGCTTTAATTTTTTGTTTTTTGAAAATATTTTTAAGTTTTAGTTTGAATCTATATGCTCAGTTTAACTACAATGTTATTCTTAAAATGGGTGTTTTTGCCTTTACTTGTATCAAGTGCCGTATTTCATTAGGTGGGGAGTGGTTTGAATTGGCTCTCAGTATAAAGGATGGAATGGAATTGCCAAAAGAGGCAATTTAACTGAATTTCTTTAAATTTGGCAGAACAGTCAGACTCTAAGGGAAGCAAACCCTTTGGATGTGGAGAGGACAGTTAGTGTGCCGAGGTGCCAGTGATGTTAGCCTAGCTGGACCTGTTGCTAGCAGAGAATAGCATTGGACAGTGCTGGACAGACTCTGCCTTGTCGGCCTCCTGACTCCATTCCAGTCACGGATTATAAAAGCTACTGAAGACCACAGACTATGCTGGAGATACGAAGATGGTTAAACAAAGAAACAGGATACATAGGGCTCTGTGGCTAATTTATGGGCTGGTATGGAAGCATTAAGATAAGAAGAAATTTCTTTTTTCTCTGCTGTGTCTTTGTTGATTATTTTGAGGCTGGCTATAAGTAATGCTACATCCGCTATTTTGTGTGTGTGTGTGTGTGTGTGTGTGTGTGTGTGTGTGTGTGTGTGTGTGTGCGTGTGCGTGTGCGCACGTGTGTGTTTTAGTGTACAGTTAAAGTAAATCCCACAGACTTGTGGGCGTGATCGTAGTGTGTGGAGTGTTGGTCAGCAGTGCTGAAACTGGATGGAGGAATCATTTAGCCACCTTGTTTTTCCTTGTTGTCAACAGAAAATTTGGTCCTAGTTCTTACTTTCCCCATGCAGAAATATGGCTGAAGGAAAAAAAGACAGAAATATAAAATGCTGCAACCTGTTAACAGCTGTTTATGCATCTCTTCCTGCTGATTTTAAGTGAACATAATACTCTGATTAATGGATCTATATAAATATTGCTCTTTTTTTTTTTAAAAAAATGGTGCTGTTTAGGTTTATTTGGTTGGAAAATTTAGCAGTTAGGCTGCTCAATTAATTTGTGGGGTTGCTGCAGTCTGGTACCTTTACCTCCCCCACTGAGCTGTAGGAACAACAGTCTGTGTTCCCAGAACTCTTCTTCTTCTTTTAGATTTGATTGGTGGTTGGCAACCAGCTTACAGGTGCATTGCCGCCACTGACTTGATTATCATCACTCTATGTCTTTGTATAAGGAGTTCTTACAAGGAGTTCTGAACAACGCCTTATGTGTGGGGAAAAAATATCCGTCCTTGGACCCTGCGCTGCACTTCCCAGAACTCTGACTTTACAAACTGAGCACTGCCTTGACCTTGATAACAACCTGGATTTAAACCCATATGAAGGTCATTTTGTGTGAATTTGGTGAGCATCTGGACAGTTGCCATGGCATCATTTTGCCTTTGCTGAAAGGTGCTAAAAACTATACAGTGGAAAATAAAATTTGACTAGAGCATAAAATTCACAAATCTAAACAAATTACAGTATATACAGTATTTGCAAAATATGGCATCCTATAGGTTTGTCACTCAACCAACATTTAATACTCTGAATATCCAACACATTTGTGTGCTTGTAGAGGAAGATACAGTTGAATGTGACACACACTGACCACACCTTCATATTTGCACCTTAATCTAGAATTATGATATCATCTCATTGCAAAACTTTACACTTTGGAGCACGGGAACACTTCATTGCCCTGTAATGTGATCCACAAACACTCGGTATTCTCAGAAGACCACTATGAGCAAACTCCAAATCCTCAGCTAGCTGGGAGTAGGCTGACAGCTGGACTCTTCTGTAACACTCAGATCTTTGAGAAAAGGAGCAAGAAATTCAGAAGAGATCTCAAAAAGCAAAGCTCAGTCCCAGGGTATCAATTCCATACCCATCTGTCACTGATAACCCCTCACATCCTGGACTGTCTCATACGCAGCTTTGTTTTGACCTTACGTGGCCTCCTGCACCCGTAGGTTCAGACTGATTTAGTTCATACTGGGATGATGTATGAAGGAGGAGAAAAACACATGTTGGATTTGCAAAAGTGTGAAATTTTACTTCCCCACAGCATAAAAGCATTGTTCCTGCCTGTTATAAATTTTGATGCAACTTATTATATCAATATTTTTGCGCCGTTCATTTTTTACAAGCTGAAAGAATATAATTTTATTTTTGGCAAGTACATTTTGAGCCAATCACCAGCTGGCTAAGGCTTTTGGCACTCTTACACGTTCATATTTAGTTTTAGGCTGTACTGGACAGATGATTTCTGCAGATGGCCACTGCTCTGTGCATGTTACAGTTATGATCCAAATAGCTGAAATATGTGACTGGGATCTGGCCTGCTGCTTTGACTCTCTGCACCTGGACTGAGATACTACAGTATAGCAACAGCTACTGTGACAACTGTAATGTTTGAAGATGTTTAATAGAAACACAATTACAGTTAAACATGTACATCTGGAATTATGCATTGTGGCTCACATATGCACTGGACATCTCTTCCATTGCAGTTGTGACAAACCTAACAAACATTTCTATATAAGTACAGTAAATGAAGCCACACCCATTTGGCTTAATGATCCCTGCTGAGCAAGAGGAAGCATCAGGCCCAGTTTCATCATTCACAACAGCTGAGAAATGCATAAGAAAAGACCTGCATTTTTATAGGGTAATTTTTCCCACACAACTTCCTCTTTCCAATAGTTTTTCCTCAATGCAGCGTAAGCTATTTCCTCTGGGCATAATATTTAAGCGGCCAGATAGCAGTCTCAGCTAAAGGAACATGCCAACACACTATATCAAATATCTTCTATTTTTCATGTCATAGTGACTGTCTTGTGCATCTCAGAGGGAAAAAAACGCCTCGTGGGTAAAACCAGGTCTTTTGTGGACCACTCCCAGTTACACGGGGTGAGACTGAACATCCTGGCAGATAAGCACATCTGTCACAAGGTCTGTGGTGGACTTTTGCCAGTCGGTGCATCATGACATGCACTACACAAAGAGCAGAGATAAACAAACCTATCATCTGGTCAGTCACTGCAACAGATACTGGAGTCAGTTTGTCTTGGCCTGTCCTTGCCACTGATAATACCTCTATCTGCCAAGAATGTGTCGCTAGTCCAGCAAAAGCTAGCGGTACTCAAATACTTTGCAAGCAGTTTCATGAAATGGTCAGTCAGAGAGCAACTCATTCCGGCTCGGACATCGCCCGGGTTAACAAGGTCAGGAGTTCCTGGCAGCAGAAGGCGAATTACAGAGCTGCATGGAGGAATCTGATGAGACCTAAATGAAACAGTCATTGTCGCCCCCGACAGACTGCTATGATGAGTCAGCTTAAGTGTTGCTTAACAGAACTTTCAACGTTTTGTTCATGCCTGTGGTTGGTGGGAAGCAAATGAGGGCTGCTACAGCAAGAATAAAATAAACAGCAATGTAATGTTTCTGGTCAAGGACTGATATGCGTTCACACTTGTATTCAGTAGAATAGAATACACTTTATTGTCCCCTTGGGGAAATTTGCTGTGGACTCACAGTGCTGACACAAACCTGCTTCCCATCAAACCACAAGGTATCACATCACAACATGACATCTGCTCACATGTATTGCACACTACACCATTACACATATTATTTAAAAAACAGAATAGAAGCACCTAGTCATCCATTCCAATTCACTTAAAGTCAGGCTGTGGAGACTGTAAGACAAATAATACCAGAAGCAAATGACACACTTTGCTTAAAACGCAGTATTTGTGATTCATTGTAAAGAGGTGCTCTTTTAAAAATTGTATCTTTTGCAAAAATATTTTTATGCAAATATAAAGTTCCAATATATTTTCCACCTCCTGACCAGTGGAGGTGACACATCAGTAGGAGGCACTGATTCACCTAAGCATTGTTTGCCAACATGTATGAGGACAGCGAGACGGTCAAGGTGAGGGTGGGATTACATCAGGGATCGGATCTGAGTCCCTTCTTTTTTGCTATGGTACTGTGGACAGGCTGACAGATGAGGTCAGGCAGGACTCTCTGTGGACCAGATGACATTGTGATCTGTAGTGAGAGTAGGGAGCAAGTGGAAAGGAAGCTGGAGAGGTGGAGGTATGCTCTGGAGAGAAGAGGAATTAGTCAGTAGTAGCAAGACGGTATACATGTGTGTGAGAGGGAGGCAGGTATAATGGTGAAGATGCAAGGAGTAAAGGGAAGGTAGATGAGTTTAAATACTTGGGGTCAACCATCCAAAGGAATGGAAAATGCACAAGGGATGTGAAGAAGAGAGTGCAGGCAGGTGGAGTGGGTGGAGACGAGTGTCAGGGGTGAGTTGTGACAGAAGAAAAACGGCTAGAGTGAAAAGGTAGTGATGATAGTGAGACCTGCTATGATATATGATGTGGAGATGGTGGCACTGACAAAAAAGACAGAAGGTGGAGCTGGAGGTGGCAGAGTTGAAGATGACAAGATTCTCATTGGGAGTGACCAGGAGGGACAGGATAGAAAGGAGTATGTCAGAGGGACAGCTCAGGTTGAGCGGTTTGGAGACAAAGTAAGATAGGCGAGGCTGAGATGGTTTGGACATGTGCAGAGGAGGGATAGTGGGTATATTGGACAAAAGATGTTGAAGATGGAGCTGCCAGGCAGGAGGAAAAGAGGAAGACCACAGAAGATTCATGGATGTAGTGGAGAAGGACATGGAGACGATTGGTGTTACAGAGGAAGATGCAAGGGATAAGGTGAGATGGAGGCAGATGATCCACTGTGGTGACCCCTAGAGGGAGCAGCCAAAAGAAGAAGGTTTGTCAAACACTAATTTTAAAAAAGTAAAAAGGAGGAATGAACTTGACCTATTAGACACAGATCTGATATATCATTAATGTCCACAGATAGACTACAAACACTGGCTGCGTGTATGGATTGTATAGTATATGCATGTGAACAATAAATGTTTTTTTGTGCATTTCTAATAGTTGAGCAGTTGTATTTTATTGGAAAGCGAATGAGATAAGAGCCCTGGGGTATGTGTGACTTATTTCTTCTATAATCTTCTATACTGCTACTTTAGGGTAATGTAAAGATCCGTGCTAGGAATATCACTGCGGGAACACATCTGTAGCAAGGTGATTCAGGAAATAAGCGGAGTGAAGGATGTGATGTCAGAGTACAGAAAACAGAAGCCCTGTTGGGCTGGACACGTCCAAAAGTTCACAAACAACATGTGGACCCACACAGGTCCTGGGCGGTATCTAAGGGATCAGAAACAACCATCCAGACATCCACCATGACGATGGGAAGATGATATTGTCCAACAATTTGGGCCAGTATGGAGAAGAATGGTGAAACCGAGAGTGGAATGGAAGCGCATTGTGGCCAGCGATGAGGAGAACATGACCTGGCCAATCCACAAGATCCAGAAGACGACTACCATATAACATTTAATATTTGCTGTATGGTGGAAAAACAGAAGCACAGTCTGATAATGATATACACACATCCCTTACCAAGTTATTAATGGCGTCATCAGCTGCATCTCCAGCAGAGGCAGGAATGGTCCCTGGGTTTTCTACTTTAAAGCTAGGTGGTTGGGTTGAGGCATGTTCAGGACTGGCAGAAGCAGAAGAATCTCCACCAGGAGCGGCACTGGTAGCCTGACCAGAAACTGGGGCGACAGTGGTACCTGCAGCATCATCTGAGCCAGTTTCTGTTGTGAAGAACACAATCCAAGAATGGATGCTTTGTCAGGTTTCTCTTCACATTGGCACTTCACATAAAATGGAGTCACTTAAAATTTGAAGACTACTACCTGGAGCTGATGGAGCGTCTGTCTCTTGGCAAGTCACCTCACCTGAGAGAGAGAGAAAATCAAATTAGGATATTGATCAGGGAAAACTGAGAACTGACAATTTGGGGAATTTTGATAATGTAGGCAGGAAGGATAATGTAAATGATAAAGTCGGTGAGCTGTAAATTACTTTATAAATATTGTGAAGCTATATTCGTTCATTTACTAAATGCTGTTCAACCAATTTGTGTTTTGAATCATGTAAATCCTGTAACGTCTGACTTATTTACTATTAATTCTGTATTGAATATCAGACATAAATTGTGTCTTAGCTCACTTTTTCAAAAATGTAAAAATCAGTGAAGAACTGCTAAAATCTACACATTCTTTGCACTTCACACTGAAGCTTTTCTCACTTTACATTAATGGTTGTCTAAATGGACATACTGTATCGACAGCTTTCTGACTTTTATTTGCTATCAAATTGTATCAAAAAGCTGCTAGAGCTGCTGTCTGTACAATTATGAAGTTTAATTACATACTGACATGAAATGGATGATTGGATAGAAGTAAAAAAAATGAGTGGATCTAATTCTCTGACCTGCTGACAGCACACCATGTAAAGATCCAAGATGGCTACTGTCTCTGGCAGAGGATACACTATTTTCTGTACCAGCTGCACCTGAATCTGCAGTTTTCTTGTCCATGGGAACTTGTAAGGGTGGGCTGCTGTTTCATACATTCTGGATTTCCAACACTTACTGTATGTTGGATTTCTTAGGATTTTATTTTAAAGGGCCCATATTGTGGTAATTTGTGTTTTTGTAGGTTGTGACCTTATAAAATATGGTCATGGGTCAAATGAATACTGTTAAAGACCTCGGACAGTCACATTTTTTTATTGAACCAATCAACTGATTGTATGAAAATATTCAATTCTGCCGATTCCCGCGATTTAATATGTGTCACCACCCTCCATAAATGACCTTATTTGGTCATAGCCCAGCCTTCACTTAGTGAGGCTGCAGTACCGCCATCTCTCGATAGGTGCGGGCATTAGTGATGTCACCCCAGGATTACAAAGAAAATGGCAGAACGAGAGCAAAGTGATTCGGACAGTGATTATTTTGTCGAGTTTGACGACCTCAATATAAATGATGAGATTGAAAATGAAGAATCGGATGATGAAGAAGTTTTGGGTGGTACTGAGGGGGGTATTCAGCCTTATTTGTTCGAGCCAGAGGGAGAGGAGGAAGACGAAACAGAGACGGGAACAGACCAAGTTGACGACGATCGGCTCAAAGATTTATCTTGGTAAAAGATGCTTAGAAATATTTTTTTTTTGGCGACATGCATGGTCACACACTTGATTTTCAAACTAAAACTACCAATTGGTCACTCGCTGCCTTATTTGGCGACTTAGAAACATTTTCATTTGAAATAAATGGATAATCTATGTGAGCGATAATAGGTGTACTTTACGAGTTTCTCATGACATGTTTTTAATCATCATCATGTTAATACTTGTCTCAAAAGCTACAGAATTCTCTAAGAGAATGATGGATCATGTTTAAGAATTATTGTGATTCATTATTGTTTTACTATAAGTTTTCTTTCCAGTCAAAATTTTTTACATGCTTTTAATTTTTTCTAATCAAACTTCATAGACCAATTTACATAGCACTCCCACGAGCCATTAGTTTATTATAAGCATCTGATTATACCATTTTTTTGCACAGGTGCACTTGTGAGAAATGTCAGGTTATGCCAAAATCAAGTGAATGTCGGTGCTGCCAGGAGATATTGAAGGTGAAGGAGAAAATGGAAGAACTGAAGGGCTGTGGATACACCAATGATAAACTACCAAAGTGTATCACTGATCACCCAGGTTTTCGTTCTGTCTGTCTTGACATCTGGGTTTTACAGACAGCTTATCTGGCCTACAGACAGCAATATGGTGATCAAGACGCAAGTCATCACGAGGGAGTTTATAAACAATATTTATTCATGTGATTTACTTTTCCAGATGAATTATGAACAAATCATTCAATACATTCAATAATCAATGCAAATGATAAATTTAATAATGAAACCCCCTGTTTTTCAGGCGATACAGATACATAGCCTACAGGTAACTGGTACGGTGGTGTTGGGGATTTCTTGGGAAAGAAGTGAGGGTTATGTTGCCTGCCTGTGCGGTGAGCCTCATCAGAGAAACATTCCCATCTGATCAATACAAGGGATTTTGCCTACCAAGATTAGATTTGTGAACAATGATATGTAAATAAAGTTTGGTAAAATCATATATTGAGTTTATTAATGTTCATGCCAATGTTATAATTCTCATAGTTCAGCATTCATCAAAGTCGCATTTCATATACATTTGAATAGTTAGAACACACTAAATTCTTCTCAATTTGAAACAAAATATTACATACTATACCACCTTTGTATGAATGTTTGAAAACACAGCAGAAATATACAAAGAAATACAAAAATCAATGGAGTATCACTACAGATTAAGAAAATAACTAGTTTCCAGATATAGCAATTATTATATTCCACTAAATAACATTTCACAGTTATAATGGGAACCATTTTATGGTAGAAAATTGGGGTTCCATTTTTAAAAGCATATTTCTCTTACAATCTTAGGCTTATATTTGTTTTTCTTAGCAAATATGTTGCTTCATACAGAGTAGTCATCAGATCATCCACATATTCTGAAAAAAAAAATATATTCAGTAAAAATTAGACATCCATTTGGCTAGAGTATGAAATAAAAATTTGACCCAAATTAACAAAATTTGATAAAAGCTATGAAATGTGAAACTTGAATGAAGACCAACCCTCCACCCACTGTAAATATCATATGCAAGCCTAGAAAATGATACTAATATTTGTTATACTCACCAAAAGTTGGATCAACTTTCTTTGCTTGCAGTGTATATCCGCCTTTTTTGAATTTTGGGTACCTGATGATGAAGACCGGCTCACCATCATGATTCTGTGCCTGCTTGCGGCCTGCATTTTCATTAAAGTGCATTGCAGCTAAACAAAGTCTGTAATTAGAATATTATCAGAATGATTTATTTTTGGCCATATAAGTGATCTATTAATTCTGTCTATCAGCAGAAAGTCTATGTAATCGCACCCGTAGACAACACAACGCCAAACCATATTAATTTGATTCCTGAAATCCTAATCTTCATAAATAATCTATTTGTAATCCACAAGTATTCCGAGAAATATCCGTAATTGCCGATTTTAAGATGTAAACATCAAGTGTTGCATGAAGCAAAACACAGCAATGGCCGCGTGTTTGCCTGGGGTGACGTCACACAGTCAGTGGCCTACTTAGCCGCTGATCGCTTGGCTGGGTCCGCCCGCTTTCGACGACAGCATACTTCAAGAGTGCATTGTCACCTTATGCGACATTCGTTGACACCAAAACATGTGCGGTTCGCCTTAGCTCGTCTCAGACAACAATTTGAGATATGAATTAGCGATATTGAATTTTTGTCTGTCCGAGGTCTTTAAAGTATTACACATACTTCATAGATAAATACAAAGTATTAAGTTAAAATGACACTGCTAAAAATTGAGTTTTTTCTTAACATGTCTGCAACATGTTTTTTGACTTCCAAGACATATCAAGAGTGAAATTACTCAAATGTCTGTTTTTTTTTTTTGCTTTAAAGTTTCACTTAAGCCCCACCCCCTGAAAAAAGGCCAGTTTAGGCGGAGCGTTTAGTGACATAACTATATACACTGTGCTGCCACGTCCGTAGTGTTGAGCCAGTCAGGACTCTCTGGCCTCACTGAGGTTAGCCTTCAGGCCAATTTGCATTTTTAAACAGCTGCTTTGAAAACTTTGCCCAGATTAAGATGGGTTTTAGCATTAAACTGCTTTTAAGGCCCGATGCAGTTTCAGTCATTATCCCAGGCCACCATGCATACAACTGGGTGCATGTGTTTGTACGCATACACAGCATTTCACTTGTGACATTTGAATGTTTTGTAACACCTTAACTCTTACATTCTAGCATGTACACTTTGTACAGTTTCATTGCAGCTATTCTGCTCATGTATGATTGTTTGTGTGTTTTTGTGACCCGCTGGGGGACTACAGATGCAAATTAGCAGTACTGCTATATTCCTTCCGGTTCTTCTTCCGATTCTTCCGGTTCCAGCGCCACACGAGTTGGCTGCCTTTTGCAACAGCGGCTCATTTCTGAGTCTTTTTATCTTCCTTCTTATTTCTGATCCGGTGATAACTTTCTGATCCGGCACACCTTTCACTCTATATATATCACGGACACACAGATCGCCCCAAAGGTCTCCCGAGTCGGCGGACGGAGCCTCTGTTTACAGCAGGAGATGATACAGCAGGGAAGAGCTAGCTAGCACTCAACCGCCACCCGGTGCTAACGAAGAAACTCACCGTTACAGGCCCGGTACCGTGGCTCTGAGAGAGATCCGTCGCTACCAGAAATCCACGGAGCTGCTCATGCGTAAGCTGCCCTTCCAGCGCCTGGTGAGGGAGATCGCTCAGGACTTCAAAACTGACCTGCGCTTCCAGAGCTCCGCCGTCATGGCTCTGCAGGAGGCCAGCAAGGCCTACCTGGTGGGTCTCTTCGAGGACAGCAACCTGTGCGCCATCCACGCCAAGAGGGTCACCATCATGCCCAAAGACATCCAGCTGGCCCGCCGCATCCGTGGAGAGAGAGCTTAGACTTTCTGCTGCACATCCTCCAACCACAATGCTCCGCACTGTGTGTCTATATATATATACAGTATATATATATATATATATATATATATATATATATATACAGTATATAGACACATATTACTATATATTTATAGTAATATGTACATATGTATACTAGCTGCTCTTGTTTTTTCTTGCCTTCTGATTGTTGCTCTGAGTGTTGCTATTCCTGTACTGTTGCAATCCTGGAATTTCCCCATTGTGGGACTAATAAAGGCTTATCTTATCTTATCTATCTTAAATCTGGCATACTTACATTTGTATTAATATTCATTAGTATGTAATATCCCTTTCAAATAAACATTAAACTAAACTAAACTGGACATGTCCTTAAACCAGTAAGTTCATTTATCACAGGTGTGGGCTATATTAATCATAGATCCCATAACCTACATATGTTTAAGCATGTGAGAGTGTTTAGTGATTACATATGTAAAGCGACTTCACACCTCAGAACAGGACAAAGGGTCTCAACCGCCAGTGAAGATCAAAGAGCATCCCAGGCGCTGCGGTGGAGACCGGATGGGTTGCCCTGACCCCCCAGGGCCAGGTGGAGGAGTATGAAGACAAAAGAGGGGATTAAGATAGTGAGGGATGTCAGCTTTTGATATGCATGTCTTTTGTTATGTGCAAGTATAAGTTCATAGAGCCGAAGGTGTTCGCTCTCTTACTTCTTCTGCTGCTGCACCTGGATGAGACTTGTTAGAGGAGCTGATAATAAACTTTGGTTTATGAATCACATCGCCTCGTTATTTCAAGCTCCTCTACAACAGGTTTTATTCTGTTTAATATAGCACTAGCTGCCATGAGTCTCGTGGTATGTAGGTAGGCCTAGTCACCGATCCTGGCATTTGAAAGAGGGGGAAAAGTGAAAAGATTCTGACACAAAACTGTAAGACAATGAAAGGTTTTGTTTATAGAAAAAAAAAATGGCATAAGACCATTTTAGACAATGTAGATTTGTTTTCATTGGGGATTTATATCAGAGGTATCTTTAAGCTTAAAGCTGTAATTTTCCAGTTTAGGATCAATAAAGTACATCTGTCTAAAGAAAAGAGCAGTTTGCTCCTGCCTGGGTTTTATGACATCGCAAACCAACAAGCTCTGCCTTCAGTTCTCCACGCTGGCAAAACAAACTCTCCCTTGAGTGCCTCATTACTTAGTTAAAAAAACCTTTACTCACTCAGATTAGGGGCTAATTAATATTCATTAATATTAATGAACAGGCTGAAAAACAATTGTTTAAGATGGAGGGCCTGTGGAGCTGTAAAACAACAGACATATTTTTTTGATCAATAAAACTATACATATACAGTGGTGTGAAAAACTGTTTGCCCCCTCCCTGATTTCTCATTTTTTGTATGTTCGTCCCACTGAAATGTTTCAGATCGTC
This sequence comes from Pholidichthys leucotaenia, assembly GCA_020510985.1. Lineage (NCBI taxonomy): Eukaryota > Metazoa > Chordata > Actinopteri > Cichliformes > Pholidichthyidae > Pholidichthys > Pholidichthys leucotaenia. Next base: position 267,650,180 of record CM035843.1, read on the forward strand.
AAATAAATTTAAATAATAGACAAAAATAACACAAGTAAACACAAAATGCAGTTTTTAAATGAAGGTGTTTATTATTAAGGGTAAAAAAAAAAATCCAAACCTACATGGCCCTGTGTGGAAAAAGTGATTGCTCCCCCTGTTAAAACATAAATTAACTATGGTTTATCACATCTTGGGAAAGCTGAGTTCAATTTCTTGAGTCACACCCAGGCCTGATTACTGCCACACCTGTTCTCAATCATGAAATCACTTAAATAGGACCTGCCTGACAAAGTGAAGTAGACCAAAAGATCCTCAAAAGCTAGACATCAAGCTGTGATCCAAGGAAATTCAGGAACAAATGAGAAACAAAGTAATTGAGATCTATCAGTCTGGAAAAGGTTATAAAGCCATTTCTAAAGCTTAGGAACTCCAGCGAACCACAGTGAGAGCCATTATCCACAAATGGTGAAAACATGGAACGGTGGTGAACCTTCCCAGGAGTGGTCGGCCGACCAATATTACCCCAAAAGCGCAGCGATGACTCATCCAAGAGGTCACAAGAGACCCCACAACAGCATCCAAAGAACTGTAGGCCTCACTTGCCACAGTTAAGGTCAATATTCATGACTCCACCATAAGAAAGAGACTGGGCAAAAATGGCCTGCATTGTTCCAAGACGAAAACCACTGCTGAGCAAAAAGAACAAAGGCTGGTCTCAGTTTTGGCAGAAAACATCTTGATGATCCCCAAGACTTTTGGGAAAATACTCTGTGGACTGACGAGACAAAAGGTGAACTTTTTGGAAGGTGTGTGTCCCATTACATTCGGCGTAAAAATAACACAGCATTTCAGAACAGGAACATCATACCAACAGTAAAATATGGTGGCAGTAGTGTGATGGTCTGGGGCTGTTTTGCTGCTTCAGGGCCTGGAAGACTTGCTGTGGTAAATGGAACCATGAATTTTGCCGTCTACCAAAAAATCCTGAAGGAGAATGTCCGGCCATCTGTTCATGACCTCAAGCTGAAGCGCACTTGGGTTCTGTAGCAGGACAATGATCCAAAACACACCAGCAAGTCCACCTTTGAATGGGTTAAAAAAGGCAAAATGAAGACTTTGGAGAGGCCTAGTCAAAGTCCTGACCTGATTCCGATTGAGATGCTGTGGCATGACCTTAAAAAGGCGGTTCATGCTTGAAAACTCTCCAATGTAGCTGAATTACAACAATTCTGCAAAGATGAGTGGGCCAAAATTCCTCCACAGTGCTGTAAAAGACTCATTGCCAGTTATCACAAACACTTGATTGCAGTTGTTGCTGCTAAGGGTGGCCCAAACAGTTATTAGGGTTAGGGGGCAATCACTTTTTCACACAGGGCCATGTAGGTTTGGATTTTTTTTTTCCCTCAATAATAAACATCTTCATTTAAAAACTGCATATTGTGTTTACTTGTTATCTTTGCCTAATATTTAAATTTGTTTCATCTGAAACATTTAAGTGTGACAAACATACAAAAAATTAGAAATCAGGAAGCGGGCAAACACTTTTTCACACCACTGTACTATACTATACAGCTATGGAAAAAAAATAAGAGACTGTGGGGATCCACTTCAGTATATTTACACTCAGACGTAAAAGACGAAAAGGAATTGTCATGGGGGATTTGTGTGTGGATGTGGGGGTGGTGTGTTGGTGTGAACAGTGACAAAGAGAATGGGGAATTACAAAGGCTTTGATGTTAAGGCAGCACACAGAGAAGGCTGACCGAGTGGTAGGATTTAAGAGCAGAGGTGCCTGAGATCTGTTATTCTTTTGTGGCTTGTGTTTCTAGAGAAATGGAGAGAGAGAGTGAATAAAGTCTGATATAATCTGGACTTCTCTGCCTGATTATTTCTCTCTCCACAGTGGTGACCCTTGACGCACAATGGAATGTGAGGCGAACACCCCGGAGATGACCCGGATGGGAAGTACCAGCAACGCGTGCGCCGTTTCAGTCAAACTCCCAGACTTTTTTGGCTACACGACCCGAAGTCTTGGTTCCTCCACACCGAGGCCCAGTTCGCGCTCCGGGGAATAACAGCAGATGACACTAGCTACTACTACGTGGTCGCAGCGCTGGATGCATGCACAACTCAGCAGGTGGCGAGCCTGCTCCAACAGCCCCCAGCCCGTGATGAATACGGCGCTCACAAAACCACGCTGACCCAGCGCTACATGCTCTCGAACTGTGAGAGAGCGGAGAGGCTCCTGACGCGATCCGAGTTAGGACACGGGTCAGCAGTCGAATTGAGGGAGAAGATGTTGGCGTTGATGGGCACAGATGACGGGCATTTCCTCTTTGCTCACCTTTTCCTCCGGAACCTCCCGGTGGCGGCCAGAGAGATCCTTGCCAATTCACTGCTGCTAACTAACTAACTAACTAACTAACCTGCACTTATATAGCGCTTTTCTAGTCACAAAGACCACTCAAAGCGCTTTCATTAATACTAACCCTCTATTCTAAGGGCCTATAGGAAACAGATATCTAGGGACAATTTAGAACAGCCAATTAACCTAACATGCATGTTTTTGGCATGTGGGAGGAAACCGGAGAAATCCCGGAGTAAACCCACGCAACACGGGGAGAACATGCAAACTCCACACAGATCACTGTTGGTCGGGGGCTGGGATCGAACCCACGATCCCACGATCCCCACAATCCCCCGGCCAAGGGTAAACTGTGCTGCCACAGTGCTAACCACTGCGCCACCGTGCAGCCACGGTGCTGCTGGCTGTGCGCAACTACTGGGCGCTAGCCCAGGAGGCAGATCATATTATTCTCACCACCAGAACCCTCACAGTGAACGCAGCGGTGTCAGACCCCAGCGAGACGGCCAGCGGAGGCAAGGAGCCAGCGATGGTGACTGCAGCAGGGGCCAAGAAGCACCGGAGAGACACGCTTTGTCTACCACCGCCGTTTTGGAGAGGACACACGCCAATGCGTGCCACCGTGCCAATTCAAGCATTCGGGAAACGCCAGGACCGGCAGTCGGTAGCAGCTGTGACTGCCGGTGAAGCAAGCAAGCTGTTCTATGTGACACTCACGCTCGGGGAGACGGTTCCTCATGGACTCTGGCTCCCAAAAGAGCCTCATCCTGCCATCCTACGCCGACCGGCTGGCGGGAACTAGTGTCCCCGAGCTGATGGCCGCAAACGGCTCAGACATTAAGACTTTTGGAGAGAGGACATTGACTGTATCCTTGCACGGCCGTACATACCAATGGACATTCGTCATAGCGGCATGCAGTGTCCCCATCTTAGGCACTGATTTTTTTGTGTGCACATGGACTACTAGTCGATGTTGCTAACAGATGCCTGATTAATGCTATGTCTTTTGATTCTCTCCCCTGTACAGCTCGAGGAGCCAGGCCAACAACACTAGCCAATGTCACAGCTCCAGGGGGTAAGTTCCACACACTACTCACCCAGTTCCCAGCACTCATGGTCCCGATGTTTTCAGTGACCATCACTAAACACGGGATGGAGCACTTCATTACCATCACGGGGCCGCCCGTTTTTGCAAGACCTCGGCGCCTGGACGCAGCTAAACTGGCCATAGCGCGCGAGTTTGTCAACTTGGAAAGGTTGGACATCATCAGGCGCTCAAACAGCCCATGGGCATCCCCGCTACATATGGTTCCTAAAGCCGAGGGATTGCGGCGACCGTGCGGAGATTTCCGCAGATTAAATAACGCCACAGTGCACGACCGCTACCCCATCCCTCATATTCAGGATTTTTCCATTCACCTCACCGGGGCACACATTTTTTCCAAGATAGACCTGGTCCGCGGTTACCACCAGGTCCTGGTGCACGTTGAGGACATACCTAAAATGGCAGTAATAACCCCATTTGGCCTGTTTGAGTTTTTATGCATGCCTTTTGGGTTAAAAGGCGTGGCACAGACATTCCAACGCATGATGGATGTGGTGTTGTGCGATCTGCCGTTTGTGTTTGTCTACCTGGACAACATCCTCGTGGCCAGCGCGTCCAAGGATGAGCACGTAACCCACCTCAGGACAGTTTTCCAGAGGTTGGAGGAGCACGGATTAATAATCAACCCGGAGAAGTGCCAGTTCGGGGTGGCGGGGATCGATTTTTTTGGGCCACCGCATCTCACTGGAGGGCGCAACACCCTTGCCGGACAAGGTGCGTGCCGTGGCAAATTTTTCCTGGCCTCAGACAGTCAGGGCGCTGCAGGAGTTTTTGGGGATGGTTAACTTCTACAATCGTTTCCTCCCCCTCACAGCCCAGTTCATGCAGCCATTGTACGCTGCGCTTAAGAAATGGAAACCAGCGGACAGAGTCAACTGGACTCCCAAGTGGGAGCAGGCGTTTTCCGAGGTTAAAACAGCTCTGGCAAACGCCACACTGCTGGCGCACCCGGACCCTGCGGCTCGGATAGCGCTCACTACCGACGCCTTGGACGTAGCCATAGGGCCATCGTGGAGCAGCACGTCGATGGTTCTTGGCAGCCACTCATCTTTTTTAGCAGGTCTTTGCGTGACAGTGAGCGTAAATACAGCACATTCGACAGAGAGTTACTGGCTCTCCACCTGGCCATACGCCACTTCCAGTTATGGCTGGAAGGGCACACCTTCACTGCGTTTGTAGACCACAAGCCGCTAACGTATGCGATGGCCAAGGTTTTGGAACCATGGTCGGGCCAGCAGCAGAGACAGCTGGCCGCGATCTCGGAGTTTACAACCGACATTCAGCATGTGGCCGGTAAACTTAACGTGGTGGCGGACTGCCTCTCGCACGCATTAGTGGCCCCAGTCTACATGGGGATAGATTACTTGGCCATGGCTGCTGCGCAGAGCGGCGATGTGGACGTTTGCGTGCTCCAGTCTGGACCAACAGGGTTAAGGCTGGAGAGCAGAGTACTGCAAGATGGGGGCTCCCCCCCAATCTGTGACGTCTCCACAGGCCGCCTGCGCCCGGTGGTCCCACGCGCTTGGCGCCGCGGCGCTTTTGAGTCGGTTCACTCCCTGGCGCACCCAGGAGTGTGCACATCAGTCAAAATGGTGGAAGCGAAGTTCGTCTGGCCGAGCCTGCGCAAACAGGTGAAAGAGTGGGCTGCAGCCTGCATAGCATGCCAGCGAGCTAAAGTGCACAGGCACACAAAGGCCCCCTTGGAGCCATTCCATATCCCGGCTAAGCGGTTCGACCACATTCACGTGGACCTCGTGGGCCCTCTTCCGCCATCGCAAGGGTTCACGCACCTCCTGACAGTGGTGGACCGCACCACGCGCTGGCCCGAAGTAGTCCCGCTAGCTTCCACCGCATTCGCAGAAGTTGCACGCGCTTTTTTGATGACATGGGTGGAACGTTTCGGTGCCCCTTCGGATATTACATCCGATTGGGGCCTGCAATTTGTTTCCGACCTCTGGTCCACCATGGCCCGGAGCCTGGGCATCTCACTTCATCGCACGACCGCATACAACCCACAGGCCAATGGGTTATGCGAGCGTTTCCATAGATCGCTTAAAGCAGCGCTCAGAGCTTCGCTTACGGATGCAAATTGGGGGGACCAGTTGCAGTGGGTTCTATTAGGGTTGCATTCAGCACCGAAGGAGGATTTGGCAGCCTCCCCAGCAGAGCTGGTTTTTTCTCAGCCACTGCGGCTCCCAGGGTAATTTTTGCCAGACAGCACTGCGCCGAACACCAATCCATCCCCACTTTCACCATGTAATGCAGTGGCAGGGGCGATACCCGGTCCAATCCACCACTGTTTTTCACACGCTTTTGTGCCAAAGGCCTTAAAGGACGCGGCGTTCATATTTGTCAGGCAAGATGCCCACCGGACCCCCTTGCGCCCGCCATCATAGGCCCATTCAGAGTGCTGGAACCCGGGGAGAAACATTTTGTGTTAGACTTGGGGTTGGACACAGAGAAACAGTCTGTATAGACAGGCTTAAGCCCGCTTTTGTGTTTTCAGACGAGCAAGTTGTGCTGGCCCGAACTCCTTGGCGCGGACGACCCCCACCGAGAACTCCCCAGGTAAATGACTCGTCAGATCAGTCACAAGGGCATGCTACTGATGTTTTCCCCCCTCCCAATGTCCCCCCACAGACGGACGCACCCCCAACCTCGAAGCCACAGACCCCACGTTACAGCCGCTACGGACGTAAGCTGAAGCCCAAAGGACATGAGGGTCAAGGCTCAGTCTGAGTCTGGGAGGGGGCGGTGTGGGGATCCACTTCAGTATATTTACACTCAGACGTAAAAGACGAAAAGGAATTGTCATGGGGGGTTTGTGTGTGGATGTGGGGGTGGTGTGTTGGTGTGAACAGTGACAAAGAGAATGGGAATTAGAAAGGCTTTGATGTTAAGGCAGCACACAGAGAAGGCTGACCGAGTGCTATGATTTAAGAGCAGAGGTGCCTGAGAGCTGTTACTCTTTTGTGGCTTGTGTTTCTAGAGAAATGGAGAGAGAGAGTGAATAAAGTCTGATATGATCTGGACCTCTGCCTGATTATTTCTCTCTCCACAAGACCACTGTAAAATCTTTCCTAAATTAGCATCTACGTGTATGTATGACAGTCATTCAGTTTGAGTATCTGCTGAATTCCAACACAAGAACACCTCAATCTACTTCAGGAGGTACTGAATAGGTGACCATCTAAGCATGGTAAGACACATGAAAGCTGTGAATAATAATCAGTTATTACACAAATGCAAATTTCTGAGTTCTTCCTCAGTTAAAACTTGTACTGTAGTGTTTAAGAATGATCATGAACTTGTTTTCTTTGCATTATTTGATCTAAAAGCAACATTCTTTTGTTGTTGTTTGGCCAGTTGTCATTTTCTATAAATAAATGCTCTAAATGATGACATTTTGATTTGTAATATGGGGGAGTTGTTTTCAGTAGATTAGAGAATAAAACAAAATTGTTCATTTTACTCAGACACATACATGTAAACAGTAAAACCAGATAAAGTGATAATTTTTAAGTGGTCTCTTTGGAATCTTAATTTTTTCCAGAGCTGTATGTATATATATACTATATGCCCTTGAGCATGTCAGAATTTAAAATTAATCTCAAGCAAATGCACAGTATTAGGCTTTGTGGCTTAGTTGATAGAGCATCTGCCCCACAACCGGGAGGTTGGGGGTTCAAGTCCTGGCTGGATCATACCAAAGATCATATAAAAATGGTACTTTCTAGTTTGGTGCTCAGTGTAATAGAATGGGCAAAGTTGTCTGTGGTGGTGCCTTGCATGGTAACAACCCCTCTGATTCTACATGTGATTAACATTGTAGATAGGAGAAATTTTATTTTACTGTACATGATTGGCAGTATGCACTGAATGACAGCAGAGATAGCTTCTTTTAAAATGCCCTTATTCTGGTGTTAATTCCAGTAGCCTTAGCGACATGTAAAATAAACAGGTATTGTCAGATATTAACAAGTTGTGCCTGTAGTTGCTTGGGAAGATGTATTACTTTTATGTTTTTTAACCTCTTTCTAAAGCTTTAAAGCTTAGTGTGTATGCTAGTATGTAACAAAAATATTAAATGTAGGACATTTTCATTGCAATATTTGTAGCCTGGTGGAAAGGCCACTGTATTTTTCTTTCACCCACTGAACGGCACTGCACCCTTAAAAATATCCTTGTGAATGCAAGGAATGTTGGGAAATTTTAGGCCAATAGTCCTTTTGCACCTTGATGCTAACTCGAGAGCATATTTGGAAATACTGGCTGTCACTTTGAGGTAATCATGTGTATAAATTGTATTTTCTTGAAAGAGATACCCAGTAAGAACCATGCACCAGTGTTAAGAGACATTTCTGGTTAAGATTTTTTGCAAGTGTATGAAAGTATCTGATGAATGTTGACAGATAAACAGAGAAGTGTTAGAGCTATCTGTTATGTATGGAGAAAGGAGTCTGAGTCTCATCCATGTACTGAACCAACCACACGACTACCTTTATTATCAGAACACAGAATTATATACACAAGTAGCCGTACCCGCCTGATGTCACCCTGTGGGGGGTATGGCATCACACACACACTACACAACATTCCCCTCCCCCTTACAAAAGTGTACGACCACACACAATTGAGACCCTCCCCAATTTAGGACCCGAATCACGCACTAAGGAACAGGGAATAATTAACTGTAATAAAATCACCTAACACGCTCATCCAAAAAATAACAAAAACAACTAAAATTGGACCAAGTCTCTGAAAACCTATAAAATAATCCCATACCATACATACCCACATGCACACCAGCAGGCTATATACATATTTACATTTGAGATTTTTATGTTACTCAACAGTCCCTGAACAGCCATGGACAAAACCGGCTCAGAGGCCATGGGCAGTCTCACGGCATGTGTGCCATTGGCCGCCGTCTGCCTCCAGGATTGAAGCCACCCTCCCCGGCGAAAATGTCTCTTCTCGCCATCAACTGCTTCTCCCCTCTGGCCCCACAGTACTGCTGTCTGGTACACCGTCCCTCCGTGCCTATTGGTCCGCTCCCGACCGCCTTCAACATAGCCGTCATGGCTCCAAGCACTCCGGCCCCCTGTGGCCGCACTCCAGGGAAAACCGAAGCCTGCTCGTCAGCGCCGCTCGCTGCCTCGGGTGCCTCACCGTACCACCCAGCACCCTCGTCCAGGGCATTCCGCTGCACTGCCTCCATGCCCGGCTGTAGCTGATCTCTCCCGGGGTTCCCAGCTTCGCGCTCATCAGCGTCACTCTCCGACCCAGGCACTTCATCACTGCTCCCAGCACCCTCGTCCCAGGAGCTCTGCTGTGTTGTCACTGTGCCTGACTGCAGCTGCTCTCCCTTGGGGCTCTCAGTGTCACTCCTGTCAGCGTCACTCTCCGACCCAGGCTTCTTGTCGCTGCTCTCAGCACCCTCGTCCCATGCGCTCAGCTGCATTGTCTCGGTGCCCGGTTGTAGCTGCTCTCTCCCAGGGTTCTCAGCGTCACTCCCGTCGGTATCACTCTCCGACCCAGGCACTCCGGTCCTGCGCCTTCTGCGCTTCATGGCTGGCCCGCCATCTTCAGTGACCGGGAACTCTCCCTTTCGCAGTCCCGGTCCCACCTCAATGCATAGCTGGTAGCCTGGCGCTCTCTTTCAGCGCACAGTTAGCTTTGTGGCTAACCTGCCCATAGACAACGAATGGGCTGTTAGCTTCTCCAAGCTAACTAGCCTAGCGTCCTTTGGCGCCAAAACTCCCGCCACCCACAGCTTCATGGTCCTCGTCTGCCCAGGGAAAAATTCGGCTAGCCGCTCGACAGCATCCTCATACACCTTCGTCTCACCCAATGTACCATGGTTTCTTCAGCCCTCCGTGCTGAGATGGTGGGTCAGAAGCACTCGTCGTCATCTCCTGTTGAGTCTGCTTAAGCCCAATGCCCCAATGCAATCCTTGAACGCGGCCCGCCACTTCGGCCACAGAATCACTGGCTCTCCCGCGTACTCCAGAAACGGAATCAAGGGTTGAGGTAGCCCATACGCTCCCATATTTTCGGTATTACCCGCTTTTATTCTCGTTGTGGCGGTATGAAATAATAAGGCTGCGAACTGAGAGTTTTTGAGGGAGTTTATTATCATTCATCCCGACATCATGGAACTCACTCCAGCCATGTGCAGGTGGGCTGGAGCGGGTCCTCAGGCTCTCGTGAGGAGACACAGAATGCGTGGTCAGAGAGAGAGTGAGTTACAGAGCAATGCAGTTTTTATACCCAGTTACAGACAATACATGAAAGGCATGGGACATTTGCATCACAGTGAGAGCAGGAAGCATGAACGTTTGCATTTGAGTCATACATATCAACAGCAGGCAGGAAGAAGCTAGACAAAGAGCGGCTGCCTATTGATCTCAATACACACATCTCATTGTTCTGCTAATTGCCCCAGCTGAGTGGTCTGCTTGTCCGTAGGCTGTTGTGGGGGTTCCCTATACACTCCCCCCCAGAGGGCTCAGCAGGAAGCTGAGGCCTCGATAGTCCGGCTTGGGAGCGAGCTGCGGGGGAAGCTCGCTGCAGGCGGCGATGGAGGGAGGGAGGGGGGTGGGGGTAGCAAGTGCCGGCCCGGGACAGCGAAATTGTCTGGGCCGCGCAAAAATTGCCTGTGGATCCGCGATGTTGAGGGGCTGTCCCGTTGAACGTGCGGAGGTCCACAGCAGCTGTAAGAAGAAAAATTAGTCTCTGACTCCTCTCGAGGTCATGAAGAAAAAAAGGAGCTGCAAGGCTGCGTAGCGGCTGTGAGAGAAAAGGAGCTGCAGCAGTGAGGGACTTGGCGTGTTGGCTTTAGGTGAGCGCGCGCAGCCCTAAAGCCCTCGGGGACAGCTGACGGCTGAATTCCCTTTGTGTGCCGTGGCTGAGACCCGTACAAAATCCTGTGAGCAAGCTGCATGCGTGCTTCAGGTGTGTGAGCAGCCCTGAAGGTTCTGTGTGCAGCGGCGACGGACGATGGCGGTCTGTGAGGAGCCGGTATTGTCCCGTGCGTGGTGCGCTGTCCTCATAACCCCCCGGTGTGCGTGCGGGGTTCGGTGCATGGCAGGTCCACTGTAGAGGCGAGTCAGGGTCAGGGAGCTTGCTGGAGATCAGCGTAGTCGGCGCCGATGGTCATCCCTGTTGTAGCTGTTGCGTTGTTCGCTCGTGGTACGTTGGAGCGGTGAGAGGGAGGAGGCGATCTTTGTTCCTCGGGCTCGTGCAGATGCGTTGGAGCGGTGAGATGGAGGAGGCGATCTTTGTCCCTCGGGCTTGTGCAGTTGCGTTGGAGCGGTGAGAGGAAGGAGACGATCTTTGTTCCTCGGGCTCGTGCAGATGCGTTGGAGCGGTGAGAGGGAGTAGGCGATCTCTTTCCCTCGGGCTCGTGTCGATGCGGAGGAGCGATGAGAGGGAGTAGGCGATTTCTGTCCCTCGGGCTCATGCAGATGCGTTGGAGCGGTGAGAGGGAGGGGACGATCTCTGTCCCTCGGGCTCGTGTCGATGCGTTGGAGCGGTGAGAGGGAGTAGACGATCTTTGTGTCCCTCGGCCGGTTCCAGCGTGGATGTCCAGGTCAGAAGGTTGCTGCACAAAGCGTGTGCTTTCTTCGGGGTCACCAATGTGGCTGTCCAGACCAGAAGGTTGCGTTGCACAAAGCGTGTGCTTTCTCGGGGTCACCAATGTGGCGGCATGAAATAATAAAGCAGCGAACTGAGAGTTTTTGAGGGAGTTTATTATCATTCATCCCGCCATCATGGAACTCACTCCAGCCATGTGCAGGCGGGCTGGAGCGGGTCCTCAGACTCTCGTGAGGAGACACAGAATGCGTGTCGTCAGAAGCAGTGGTCAGAGAGAGAGTGAGTTACAGAGCAATGCAGTTTTTATACCCAGTTACAGACAATACATGAAAGGCATGGGACATTTGCATCACAGTGAGAGCAGGAAGCATGAACGTTTGCATTTGAGTCATACATATCAACAGCAGGCAGGAAGAAGCTAGACAAAGAGTGGCTGCCTATTGATCTCAATACACACATCTCATTGTTCTGCTAATTGCCCCAGCTGAGCGCTCTGCTTGTCCGTAGGCTGTTGTGGGGGTTATCCATATCGTCACCAAATGTTATGTATGGAGAAAGGAGTTGGAGTCTCATCCATGTACTGAACCAACCACATAACTACCTTATTATCAGAACACGGAATTATATATACAAGTGGCCGTGTCTGCCTGACGTCACCCTGTGGGCGGGTACGGCATCACACACACACTACACAACACTATCCCAATCACTAACCACATGGTTGTGTAAATTGTGTTCAGATGGACTGATGCTCTAAAGAACTTGTATGTTTGAGTTTTATGTTATTATCATTATTATTAGGGCCTGAGCCACTGACGTCAGTTGGCAAAAGCCCTATTGTAATTGCTCAGCTCGATCTGCCTAAACGAAAGCAAATTTCACCCTCTGAATGTTAACCAAAATGCAATTTTTTTTTTTTTTGACAAACCCCTCAGACCAAGTGAAAAATTCGATAAACTGGAAAACATATATGCCCCACAACCCCTAATTTTTGTGGGTGGGGCCAAACATAAAAGGTCAATGGAGACTGGAGACCGTAAACTCTGCCGTAGAGACATAAAATTTGGGTGAGGTGTGCATCACCTCAAGACATGCAAAAACCATAATTGTGGCCCATACCCACCGCCAACAGGAAGGCCGCCATCTTGCCTCAAAGTCGCCCGACCTCTAATTTGGAAAAAAAGTCCAAATTTTCAAGTCTTTATTCCATAAAGATGTCATGATTGCGTAGGTCTAATGGATAATTCAGCATGGCAAACACGAGGTTCGCAGGTGCACTGGGGGTGGGGGATGGAGCAGGATCAGTAACCACAGTGCTCTGTGTGCAAAACAAGGAAGCGAAAAGCAAAAAATTTGACTAGAAAAATCATACTTAAGCTTTAATGTTTAAAAAAATTATACCATAAAGTTGCCGTGATTGTGTAGGTCTAATGGATAATTTGGCATGGAGAACACGAAGTGCGTGGGTGCGCTGGGGTGGGGTGGAGCAGCTGCTGACTGCCATCCAACAGTTCAACTGCTGCTTCTCCAACACCAGTGACTGACCGGGCGATCCACGATCGTTCGCGAGGAGGCACGCCCAGCCTGCCCAGTCAGTAGTAGACGGGAGTCCCTGCTTCTGCTTCACCCATGTGGTACCACTGTACTATGCAGAACCACAAGTCCCACCTCTCGTGTGAATATCTAAAAATTAAAAACTTAATACCGCCATGATTGTGGAGCAGAATGGCCGGAATGACTTAACCAAACGCAGGACACAACACCCAAATAATGAAATAATTCATTTTTAGTTAAATATTTACTGACAAATGGGCAACACTGATGCAACAGTTGTAGCCAAATGGGCCCGTCTGCTGTGTATAATAATAGATGGATGTACTTTATTGATGTTGGGTATTTTGTAGTTAATTCGATTGATTACAGTTTTAAAAAGCATTTTAATAACAAAATATTGCTAAAATATAGACTGATGCACTACAATGGGTCTCAACGTGTTCGGTTATAGTACTGCATGAGTTTGACAATACACAGAAGAAATTCACTATTACACTGAACTCCATCACTGAACAGTGATATAAACTAAAATAATCATAACGGTGACTGAACAACTCCCATTCTCCAAAGTGCAAGATACACTATTATCTTGAATATAAGTGATAAAAGATCACACAAATAAGTGATCTGACAAACAAATAAACAAGGGATCTGAAACAGTCGTTAATATTGGATGTCCCATTCATTTTCAGTAGTTAGGTATTCTGTAATTAATATTCATACAGTCAAATAAATCTTAGTGGCATTTAGTCCCTTTTATACGTATTTGTCAAAGTCTAACGTGTGATTGCTAGCATACTGTATAGGCTACAACTCTTTGTGTTCAACTTTCAAACACAACCTACATTTGGGCCTGTAAAGCCTGATTGGGATACCTGTTTTCACACAAGAATGCTTGCGTTCTACGGGCAATGCACTAGTCTGTCTAGAAATGTAAGGAATCTCTGTCTGTGTGTGTGTCTGTTCCTCACATATCTCTCAAACGGTTCGTCAAACTGACCTCAGATTTTATAAGATAAGATAAGATAAGCCTTTATTAGTCCCACAATGGGGAAATTCCAGGATTGCAACAGCACAGGGATAGCAACACTCAGAGCAACAATCAGAAGGCAAGAAAAAACAAGAGCAGCGAGTATACATATGTACATATAAACATAAATATATAGACACACGATGCGGAGCATTGCAGCTAGATGGAATAAATATATAGATATATAAACACACAGTGCGGAGCATTGTAGCTAGATGGACTAAATATATGAACATATAAATGCTATATAAATGCTTTGCTGAGATTAGGAGGGTGTACATCTCAGAGTATGGAGTTGTTCAATCAAAATATATAATTTTTATCAAAAGTTCAGTTATCACTCTCTCTTTATGCTCTGGCTTCTAGAGGTGTGGGCAGGGTTTTGGATTGACTCTGTACTGATTGGATAATACGTGGCATCACGGCATCAGTAACCACAGCACTCCGTGAACAAAACAAGGAAGCGAAAAGTGACAAATTTGACTAGAAAAAGAGAATACTTAAGGCTGCATGCCCACCAAATGTGTTTTTTCCACTCTGGGTGACTATTTTCCATTCATTCTCTATGTAGTCCAGCTTTTACAGCGCTAAGCACCCTCAGCGCTGAACTGCTCTCAGCGGTGGCCATTTTTTGTCGCGGCACTCAGGGCACTTGGAGCTGAAAAAGGTTCAGCTTTTCAGAGACTGCAGCTGAGCTCGTCAGTGTCAGACCTTAAGCAGCCAATCAGAACTGCTGCGTGGGCGGGACATAGAACACCGGTACTAGTCTGTACTCAGACTCCTGCTTTCCGTGTCATCATATTTTACATCTAGAGCTGCTAGAATATGTTTCCTGTCCATTGTTGTTTAGAGACTGCTATTAAAAAATCTGTAGAAAGTCTGACCACAGGAAAAGCGGAAGTGCTGAGCTGAGAGTGGCAAGCTGTTGCTGGGTTACAGGACACAGACTTTTTTTTTCCGGAGCGCTGTGCACAAATACTGAAAAAAAAACAAACCCTCAGGGTGGTTGGGCGTCAAAAAATGCATTTGGTTGACACGCAACCTAAGATTTAATGCTTAAAAAAATTACACCATAAAGTTACCATGATTGCATAGGTCTAAAGGATAATTCGGCATATGTGGAAGAACACGAGGTGCATGAGCAGACTGACCGGAGCATCAGTGGGCACTCGGGTCTGACAAAGAACACTGGTGTATCCAACACAGAACACGCCGGGAGAAGCAGCGGCCTGACCGGGTGGACCACAGTCCTTTATGGAGAGGCACGCCCAGCTTGCACGGTCTGTAGTAGACGGGAGTCCCGACTGCTACTTCACCCATATGGTACCACTGTCCTTTGCAGGACCACAAGTCCCCCCTCCCGCGCGACTATCTAAAAATTAAAAACTTAATAATAATAATACCACCGTGATTGTGGAGCAGAATGGCCAAACAGCACACAAAAATGTCCAAATAACGAAATAAATCATTTTTAGTTAAATATTTACTGACAAATGGGTGGCACTGATTCAGTGGTTGCAGTCAAACAGGTCCTTCTGCTGTGTATAATGAAGCTGGTTTTGTAGTTAATTCGATTACAGCTTTAAAAACCTTTTAATAACAAAATATTGCTACAGTATAAACTGATGCACTACAATGGGTCTCAGATATTTGTAAATGTGTCCTGTTATAGTACTACATTAGTTTACTGAAAATACACTAAAAACTACTGGAGTGGTGGCTTAGAGGTAGAGCATCCGCCCCACAACCGGGAGGTTATCGGTTCAAATGCCGGCCGGGTCATACCAAAGACCATATGAAAATGGTACTTTCTGCCTTCAAGCTTGGTGCTCAGCATAACAGAATGGGGAAAGGAAAGTTAACGTACAGGGCTTCCAGAGGACTGACCCCCCACTGTAACTTTCACTACTTGCAGTAGCTGTGTGGCCTAGGGTCAGAGAAACGGAGATAGGCGTCGCCCCTATACAAAACATGGTGTCCCACATGCTGTGGAAGGGAATTAAACACTATAAACTAAAACCATTATAATGATGACCGAACAACTCCAATTCCCCAAACTACAAGAATCTACGTCATAAAAGATTACACATATGTTTGACAAACAAATAAACAAGGGTTTTTAAACAGTCGCTAATATTGCATGTCCTGTCATGGAAACCTCAAAACCATCTCGGGGCTCCAGAATACCTCCCCCCAGGCCACAGGGGGCAGGGAGTGGGCGAACAACCTGAATCTGTTTTTCAATAGATTTGACCAACCGCCCTCCCCCCTGACTGCACAACAACCACTGCTGCCTCTAAAGAAATCAAGTCCTGCTGCCCACTCCCCACTCCACCAACCCCCCCCCACTCCCAACACACAGCCCCCCATCCTGACCCTGACCAGGACCCAGGTGAGGACGGAGCTGAGGAAGATCAAGGCGAGGAAGGCGCCGGGACCGGACGGCATCAGCGCAAAGCTCCTCAAGTCCTGTGCAGACCAGCTGTGTGGGATTGTGACGTATATCTTCAACATGAGCCTGAAACTGGGGAGGGTACCACAGCTGTGGAAAACATCTTGTGTGGTACCTGTACCAAAAACTTCCCACCCCAAAGACCTGAACAGCTACAGACCGGTGGCCTTGACGTCCCACTTGATGAAGACCCTGGAGAGACTGCTCCTTGCTCACCTCCGCCCCCTGGTGGAACCAGCGATGGATCCACTCCAGTTCGCCTACCAGCATGGCATTGGGGTGGAGGATGCGGTGATCTTCCTCCTTCACCGTTCTCTGTCCCACCTGGAGAAGCCCGGGAATATGGTGAGGATCATGTTCTTTGACTTCTCCAGTGCTTTCAACACCATCCAACCGATGATCCTGAAGGACAAGCTGCTGCGCGCAGGGGTGGACCAGCACCTGTCATCATGGATCCTGGACTACCTCACGAACCGGCCTCAGTTTGTGAGAACCCGGGACTGTGTGTCCGACACGATCATCAGTAGCACGGGGGCCCCCCAGGGAACGGTGCTGGCTCCCTTCCTGTTCACTCTTTATACTGCGGACTTCTCACACAACACAACACACTGCCATCTACAGAAGTTCTCTGATGACTCTGCGATCGTTGGCCTCATCTCCAATGGAGATGAAGCTGAGTACAGAGGGCTTATCCAGGACTTCGTGGACTGGTGCCATCGGAACTGCCTCCAGATCAACGCGAGGAAAACTAAGGAGCTGGTGGTGGACTGCCGCAGGCATGGGCAGCCCCTCACAGTACCAGTAAATATACAGGGAACAGACATCGAGATGGTGACATCCTATAAGTACCTGGGTATTCATCTGAACAATAAACTAGACTGGTCACACAATACTGATGCACTCTACAAGAAGGGACAGCGCAGGCTGTTCCTGCTGAGGAGACTCAGGTCTTTTGGTGTACAAGGGGCGCTGCTGAAGTCATTCTATGACACGGTGGTGGCATCAGCCATCACTTTTGGAGTGGTCTGCTGGGGCAGTGGCATTACTGCAGCCGATAGGAAGAGACTGAACAAACTGATTAAGAAAGCTAGCTCTGTCCTGGGGCAGCGCCTTGATCCGATGGAGGAGATAGGAGAGAGAAGGACGGTGGCTAAACTGTCATCTCTGCTGGAGTCCGAGTTCCACCCTATGCAGGACATACTGAATGCACTGAGGAGCTCATTTAGCAGCAGACTACATCATCCCAGGTGCACAACCGAGAGGTTTCGTAGGTCCTTCCTACCAACGGCTGTCAGACTGTACAACCTAAGCAGGGCTGCTCGCAGAGATAGCAAAAAGACGTAACAAACTAATAGTTTTTTGAATGCAAAAGATGCAATAGACTTACACAATGGTCCCCTCCGGCATACAACTAGGAACATACCGGTCGCTATGGAGGGTGAGAATATGTATGGGCACATAATCATACCATGTAGGATAACTAAGTAGACGGTTATGCTGTTTCATTCCATCTAGCAACAATGCTCTGCACTGTGTGTGTTTATATATTTGCATATTTATTCCATCTAGCTACAATGCTCAGCACTGGGTGTGTTTATATATTTATATATCTACATATTATTCCATCTAGCTACATTGCTCCGCACTGTGTGTGTTTATATACTTGCATATTTATTCCACCTAGCTGCAATGCTCCGTACTGTGGGTGTTTATATATTTACATATTTATTCCATCTAGCTACAATGCTCTGCACTGTGTGTTCATATATTCATATATTTATTCCATCCAGCTACAATGCTCTGCACTGTGTGTCTGTGTGTGTGTGTATATATATATATTTTATAGTAATACGTACATATGTTTATTAGCTGCTCTTGCTTGCTTGTTTTTTTCTTGCCTTCTGATTGTTGCTCTGAGTGTTGCTATCCCTGTGCTGTTGCAATCCTGGAATTTCCCCGTTGTGGGACTAATAAAGGCTTATCTTATCTTATCTTATCTTATCCCACTCATTTTCAAGAATTATGCCAAACACATGCAAGTTAGGTTAATTGGCATCAAACTGGGGATTCTAAATTGTCCTTAGGTGTGAGAGTGAATGGTTGTCTGTCTCTCTGTGTTGGCCCTGCGATGTACTGGCGAGCTGTCCAGGGTGTACCCTGCCTCTTGGCCAAAGATGCTGGGATAGGCTCCAGCCCCCCCCCCCCCCCCACCGTGACCCAAAAAGGATTACGCGGAAGAAGATGGATGGACAGTCAAATACATTTTAGTGTACAGTCCCTTTTATATTTGTCAAAGTCTAACATGTGATTGCCTACATATAGGTTACACCTCTTTGTATTCCACTTTCAAACATGGCCTACATTTGGGCCTGTAAAGCCTGATTGGCTTACCTGTTTTCAGACAAGAATACTTACTTTCTAAGGGCAATGCACTAGTCTTCACCAATTTTTGGATTCTCATCCAAAACATGACACCTTCCCTCCTGCTTACACATCCTGGACTTGGGACCAGGCAATGGTGCAGTTAAAGGTGATTGGTAATCAACAAAAATGTGCACGTAGAATTGGCCCAGTGTTGATTGGTAATCAGTACTGACGACCAGCATTAGGAATAATTTATAGCACAGATATAAACACTGTCAGATGATCAGGAATCAGAAGTCCTCCTTAGGTGTCCTTGGTGATCACTATTCCTGGTAAATATATTATAAATAATTCATTCATCATATGTGTACCACCATCATGACCAGTATGCATTGATGACCAGCATCATGAATAAATTACAAGTTTACGGATATTTACACTGTATTCAGCATGCTGGTCTTCATATTTTGAAAATTAGATTAGACCTAGGCACTTAATAGCAAGGTTAAAGCACTGCATGATATTTTAATTTGTCCCTTTAATTTAATTGTGGTTTGTAAATATGTCTAAAAGGATGTCACCTGACTGCAAAACAAATCTACCTATGAGTACAAATAAAGAAACCAGAACCTTAACCTGATTTACTCATATAGGACTATCATTAGGACTATTATTATGACGACATGCCTAAAGACACTGCATGCATTACTGACAGGCCTACTTGCCTTGGCTTGACTTTTCCAATTATCCAGCCATCCCACGGCCGCTAAACATAATGTCAACTCGATTTCTATAGTTCACCAGTTGCACAAGATTATAAGCTGTGTCTCCATAGCAAGAAGTTCAAAATCTGTTAATTTATGGGGAAGTTATTGAGGTACAAGTGGCACAGTTTACTACTAAACCCATTCATTTTCCATTGACTCGCTGAATGTTTTGGGTGTACTAAAATGGCGGCCAGGTGGCTTCACTCGGCTCTGTATTTGCTAATGGGGCGTGCGCTATACAGTTTTTTTTTTTATAGAGATAATAATCGATCTGAACCCGAGTGGTGTTCAGTTATTGGACTTCTGTGCTAACCACAGTCTGTCTATAACGAACACCATGTTCAAGCATAAGGGTGTCCATATGTGCACCTGGCACCAGGACACCCTAGGCCGCAGGTCGATGATCGATTTTGTTATCGTATCATCAGACCTGCGACCGTATGTCTTGGACACCCGAGTAAAGAGAGGTGCAGAGCTGTCAACGGATCACCACCTGGTGGTGAGTTGGATCCGATGGCAGGGGAGGAAGCCATTCAGACCTGGTAGACCCAAACGTATAGTGAGGGTGTGCTGGGAGCGTCTGGCTGAGGCCCCTGTCCGGGAGGTCTTCAACTCCCACCTCCGGAAGAACTTCAACCACATTCCGAGGGAGTCTGGAGACATGGAGTCTGAATGGGCCATGTTCTCCACCTCTGTTGTTGAAGCGGCAGCCCAGAGCTGCGGCCGCAAGGTGGTCGGTGCATCTCGTGGTGGCAACCCCCGAACCAAGTGGTGGACACCAGTGGTGAGGGGGGCCATTAAGCTGAAGAAGGAGTCCTATCAAGCTTGGTTGGCTTGTGGGACTCCCGAAGCAGCTGAGGTGTACCGGCAGGCCAAGCGGAGTGCAGCTCGGGTGGTTGCTGAAGCAAAAACCCGGGTATGGGAGGAGTTCGGTGAGGCCATGGAACAAGACTTTCGGTCGGCTTCAAAGAGATTCTGGCAAACTGTTCGGCGGCTCAGGAGGGGAAAGCAGCTCCCCGTCCACACTGTGTATGGTGCGGATGGGACACTGTTGACTTCAACTGGGGATATCGTCGGGCGGTGGAAGGAATACTTCGAGGATCTCCTCAATCCCACTGATACGCCTTCCACAGAGGAAGCAGGGTTTGGGGACGAGGGGGATGACTCGCCTATCACAGGGGCTGAGGTCGCCAAGGTGGTTAAAAATCTCCTTGGTGGCCGGGCCCCGGGGGTGGACGAGATTCGCCCCGAGTACCTCAAGGCCCTGGATGTTGTTGGGTTGTCATGGTTGACACGCCTCTGCAACATTGCGTGGAGGTCGGGGGCAGTGCCTTTGGCATGGCAAACCGGGGTGGTGGTTCCTCTCTTCAAAAAAGGGGACCGGAGGGTGTGCTCCAACTTTAGAGGGATCACACTCCTCAGCCTCCCTGGGAAGGTCTATGCCAAGGTACTGGAGAGGAGAGTCCGGCCGTTGGTCGAACCTCGGATTCAGGAGGAGCAATGTGGTTTTCGTCCTGGCCGTGGCACATCGGACCAGCTCTTTACCCTCTCGAGAATTCTTGAGGGTTCGTGGGAGTTTGCCCAACCAGTTTACATGTGTTTTGTGGACTTGGAGAAGGCATTTGACCGCGTCCCTCGTGGATTTTTGTGGGGGGTGCTTCGGGAGTATGGGGTATCGGGCTTGTTGTTACGAGCTATTCGGTCTCTGTACGACCGTTGTGAGAGTTTAGTTCGCATTGCCAACACTCGGTCGGAGTCATTCCCAGTGAGAGTTGGACTCCGCCAGGGCTGCCCTTTGTCACCGGTCCTGTTCATAATTTTTATGGACAGGATTTCTAGGCGCAGCCAGGGAATGGAGGGTGTCATGCTTGGTGACCACAGGATCTCATCTCTGTTGTTTGCAGATGATGTTGTCCTGTTGGCTTCATCCAGCAATGACCTACAGCTCTTGCTGGGACGGTTTGCCGCTGAGTGTGAAGCGGCTGGGATGAGAATCAGCACCTCCAAGTCCGAGTCCATGGTCCTCAGCCGGAAAAAGGTGGATTGTCCTCTCCGGGTTGGGGACAGGCTCCTGCCCCAAGTGGAGGAGTTTAAGTATCTTGGGGTCTTGTTCACGAGTGAGGGGAAAATGGAGCGAGAGATCGACAGACGGATTGGAGCAGCATCTGCAGTGATGCGGACGTTGTACCAGTCTGTTGTGGTGAAGAGGGAGCTTAGTTCTAAGGCAAAGCTGTCGATTTACCAGTCAATCTACGTTCCTACTCTCACCTATGGTCACGAGCTTTGGGTAATGACCGAAAGAACGAGATCGCGGATACAAGCGGCTGAAATGAGCTTTCTCCGTAGGATTGCTGGACTCACCCTCAGAGATAGGGTGAGGAGCTCAGTCATCCGGGAGAGGCTCAGAGTAGAACCGCTGCTCCTCCACATTGAAAGGAGTCAGTTGAGGTGGTATGGGCATCTGATTAGGATGCCTCCTGGACGCCTCCCACTTGAGGTGTTTCAGGCACGTCCCACTGGGAGGAGACCCCGGGGCAGACCCAGGACTCGGTGGAGAGACTATGTCTCCCAGCTAGTCTGGGAACGCCTTGGTATCCCCTCTGAAGAGCTGGAGCAGGTGGCTGGGGAGAGGGAAGTCTGGGCTTCTCTGCTTGAACTGCTGCCTCCGCGACCCGGACCTCCGGAAAAGCGGTAGAAGATGGATGGATGGATGGATGGATGGATGGAGATAATAATAATAATGGCGCTTTACAAGTCAAGTGACATCTCAAAGCGCTCACAGTGAGTCCATTATTCATTCACTCCAGACAGACATTAATAGTGGTAAGCTACTACTGTAGCCACAGCTGCTCTGGAGCCAACTAACGGAAACATGGCTGCTACCAAACATGTACACACATTCATACTCAGTGTCATGGACACTAGAATCAAGGTGGGTAAAATGTCTTGCCCAGGGACACAACGGCAGGATGGCTGGGGAGAGCGGGATTCAAACCGCCAACCCTCTGTTTACTGGACGACCTGTCTACCTTCTCAGCCACTGCTGCCCACATTTCCCTCCTCTGTTCCATTTTTGCTGAGCACCAAGCTGAATGGCAGGAAGTTCCATTTTTATATGGTCTTTGGCAACTAGGAGGTCAGGGTTCAAGTCCCAGCCAGGACTTGAACCCTGACCTCCCAGTTGTGGAGTGGATGCTCTACCTCTAGGCCACCACTCCAGTGGATCAGTGGTATACACCAAAGACCATAAAAATGGTATTTCCCACCTTCTAGCTTAGTTCTCAGCATAATATAGAGTGGGGGAAGGAAACTTGGTTACCCAATCATAAGGTGAAGCACAAAACCAGTGTACTCCTTGTGCCACTCCCAAACCCGGGTAAATGCGGAGGGTTGCATCGGGCTTAAAATCCTTGCCAAATCAAATATGTGGATCATCACAATAACAGATGCTCATCAACTAGTCAAATAAGGAGCAGCTGAAAGAAGAAGTAAGAGTATTTTTGCACTATTTAGCAAGAATATTTTTGCACTCTTTAGTAAGAGGCTAATGGGGCTGCACGGTGGCACAGTGGTTAGCACTGCGGCAGCACAGTTTACCCTTGGCCGGGGGATTGTGGGTTCGATCCCAGCCCCCAACCAACAGTGAACCTGTGTGGAGTTTGCATGTTCTCCCCGTGTATGCGTGGGTTTACCCCGGGATTTCTCCGGTTTCCTCCCACATGCCAAAAACATGCAGGTTAGGTTAATTGGAGACTCTAAAGTGGCCCTAGGTGTGAATGTGTGTGTGAATGGTTAAGGGATAGCACCGTATCGTGGCTGCTTCATCCATCCAGGTGGTGGATGACCCTCAATTTCCCCTCTGGGGATCAATAAAGTATACTAAATCTAAAAAAAAAAAAAGAGCATTTTTGGACTCTTTGGTAAAAGTTTTTGCACTGACTTGTAAAAGCATGTGTGCATTTATTGCACTGGAGTTAGTTTTTCTTGTGTTGTTTCTGAGATACCTTTGTACAGCTTTTTTGCACCTTTGGAATTGTGCAGTTGACACCTCACAGTGTACTGGTGCACTGTTTTCTTTTATTGCGCATGTCAAACCCCTTACTAAAAACTTGAGTTAAACTAAAGTGCCCAAAATCCGGTTGAAGAGGCTGGCGGAAGAAGAGTCAAATCGTCTGCTGTTATTATCTTTTTGTACACAGTATTGGTCACATAAGCTGTGGTTAAATGCTTTTATTTTTTTTAACCGAATCCTAGTTTAATTTAGAATAAAGAGCCCAAAAATTATTGTCATTTGCTGATTTATTTCACCAGGCTACGTATTATATTTTCTTAAAACAATCAAGCATTAAAATAGCAAAGACGCCAACATATGTCGTATGAGATCTGATGTACCCTGAAGGTTAAAAATGGAAAACACAACAATTAATTAGTCAAAATTCTTCAGAGTGGCAGTAGATCCTACTCATTCTGCTTTCCTATTCTGAGATGTATCTTGGGAGCAATTTCAAAAGTACACACCCCGTGAAATATTTAAGGCAGGGATGTCAGGGCCGTGGGTACTGGAAAGCTTGTCCCAAACTAAACTGGCATGTGTTCTCGAGGGCCCCAACTAATTAGAAGTCACATATTTGATCGTTTGCACTGTCAGCCCATGAAAATGAACAACAGAGTCATAAGCACAGCACCTCTTGACCACACAGGAATATTCTGGGAGAGATCCTGTTTCTTGTGTAATCTTGGGATGAAGTTAGGTGAGGAAAAGAGCTTTTTGACAGGATGTTTCTTTTCTCAAGGAAAATATTTTACCCTGAAAACCATTACTTAAGTTCCAATGTGACGTAAATTGAGCTTTTGAAGTCTAAGATCCAATGCCAAGTTTTGATTATGGACCCGACTTAAATTAAACTAAAAAAAATTTGTTGTAATTTATATATACACATAATTTACAGGGGCCAAAAGGATAATGCCATTAGACTGCACAGTTCAGTTGGAGGGAAAGCTCTCTGGCTTAAACTTTATTACAGCCACACACAGAGATGGTGAAACTTTTTCTACTTCACTCCTCAATATAAAAGAAAGCAAATATGTTGTGTAAAAAGCTTTACATGAAAAAAAAAAAAAGCTTTATTTGGTAGAAAAAAAAAACTGTTTGGTACACCACTATGTTTTTGCTAATCACTAGTGAATTTATTTAAAGTGACACACGGGTGAAAATCTTTTTTTTTTCTTGTTAACATGTCTAACATGTTTTTTTGACTTACAATACATATCAGGAGTGAAATCACTCTCATGTGTTATGTCTGTATTTTTCTGTTGTGAAAGTGCGGTTAAGCTCCTCCCCTTGGTAAATGGCAAGTTTAGACAGAGCTTTTTTGTAATGCCAGTAACAGGTGAACCAATCACGACTAAGCATTGGCTGTTCAAATTTGCCAGCTTTCTGTGTGCTGTGGTCTTGGAGGAGAGGCGGTGCATCAGTGTCCTCGTGGGTGGGTGTGGGTGGGCCTAATTAGATCCTGGTATTTGAAGGAGGAGGAAAAGGGCAGAAAATTTCACAAGCAAAACTGTAAGACAATGAGAGGATTTTTTTTTTTTGGGGGGGGGGGTGGAAAAAGGGCATAAGATGCCATTTTAGATCTTGTAGATTTGTTTTTAAGGGGATTTATATCCACTGCAGTGCATGATGAAGTGGATTTAGTGTGAAGACAAATATACACTGTTTATTTTAGATATGCTGTGGATAAAGAGCCAAGCTAATTTTGTATGTTGTGAAAGAAAACATAGGTGTACATAAAAATTTTTTACCAGTAGAAAGTGGCCAATGTTTCCAGGACTTTGGACTGTAAGTTATGCCTGATTGGCTGAAATGTTTCCACTGCTGATTCCATGTTGCCATTTATCTTGCGAAACCCAACATTAATACAGTGCTTTTAAAAACTTTAACACATTTTGTTTGGAGTATATGTGCAAAATTGTGAAGAACATCTGCTTGGTCAGTTCAATTTTTAAACTACTCCATGGCCAAATTGTTAAGATGTAGATGATAAATTACTTTTGAATTAAAGCTTTATTTTAACTATACTCCACTACACAGTAGTTCCCCACCACTGTGGACACAGACGCCTCAGACAGCTGTGAGAAAAATATCACTGCTTTTCCAGCTATTCCTGGACATGAAGCCTTAGGACCTGCAGCCTCAACACAAACTCAGAGAAACATATACAACATTCCTCTACTCAATAAACACAACCGTTGTCTCACTTCAGCGAGATCGCTTCAGAGTGCATAAGACCAAGGCTGCAGATTATATAACCTTTGGGTTCAAGAAAATCTTTATTGCTCATTTGGCTGCTGGAATACATCATGTAGATTTTTCTTGATATGGTCATGGTTTCCTTTAAAACTTCTTATTGTGGGTGTTCCAGTCTTTGATGGGAGGCTTGACCTATGCCAGATGTAAATTGTCAAATCCAGCACAAATATAGAATATTGTTATGTTGTTGTTGTTGTTCGTCCATCGTTCTCGATGATGACCAAGGACATCACAAGGAAGAGGACTGGGTGCAGTGTGTCCAGCTGTGGCTGATCAGTCCGATGCAGGCACAGGTGGTCTGCATGGCCAGAAGATACAGGGGTGGCGCTGGACTTGCAAAGCTCATGTTTTCTCTGGGCCTTGACAATCCTGTTCAGCTCAAAGGAGGCAGCACCTTTGCTGGTATGGCTAGGCCAGTCTGGATGGTCTAGCTTTAGGGTCTCCCAGGTGTCAGGACTGATGTCAAAGCTCTTCAGGGAGGCTTTAAGAGTGTCTTTGTGGCGCTTCTTCAGACCACCTTGTGAGCACTTGCCCTCTGCTAGTTCACCGTAGAACAGTCTCTTTGGTAGGCGTGAATCAGGCATACGAACAAGGTGGACAGCCCACCTAATCTGGGCTCTCTTGAGCAGGCTGTGGATGCTAGGCAGCTCAGCTCGGGAAAGGACCTCTGTGTCTAGGATTTTGTCCTGCCAAGTGATCTTCAGGAGCTTTCTGAGGCAGTTCAAGTGGGAGCAGTTTAGCTTTCTGGCACGGCGTTCGTAGACTGTCCAGATCTCACAGGCATACAGTAGGGAAGGTGCCTTGTACACTCTCAGTTTTGTGGTCAGCCTGATGCCTCTCCTTTCCCACACTGTTGCACGTAGCCGTCCGAATGCTGAGCTTGCCTTGGCAATGCGCAAATCGACCTCGTCGTTGATGTTGACAGACCTGGAGAGTGTACTGCCGAGGTACGTGAACTTGTCAACAGCCTTGAGGGTCTCCCTGTTGACAGTAATGGCTGGTTCCACATAAGTCTTCTGTGGTGCGGGTTGGTGCAGGACCTCAGTTTTCTTTGTACTGACTGTGAGCCCAAAGTTGTCGCAAGTAGTGGAGAAGTGGCTCATGCTCTGCTGCATCTGGGCCTCTGTAGTGGCATTGAGTGCGCAGTCGTCTATGAACAGGAAGACGCACACTGAGTCCCCTTCCACCTTGGTTTTGGCTTGGAGCATCCGCAGGTTGAAGAGCCTGCCATCCATCCTGTACCTGATCCTGATGGCGCTTTCTTCATCATCGCAGAAGGTATCATGGATGTGCATATCATGCTGAAAAGTGTGGGCGTGAGTACACAGCCCTGCTTGACCCCGTTGGTGACTGGGAAAGCTTCGGAGGAGTCTCCATTGTCCAATACTTGAGCAAGCATACCATCGTGGAACTGGCGCACTATGCTGATGAACTTATCCAGGCAGCCGAACTTCACCATGATCTTCCACAGCCCCTCACGACTGACGGTATCAAAAGCCTTGGTCAAATCTACAAATGTTGTGTAGAAGTCCCTGTTCTGCTCTTGACACCTCTCCTGAAGTTGGTGTGCGGTGAAGATCATGTCAGCAGTTCCACGACCCTCTCTGAAACTACACTGGCTCTCCGGCAGGTGACCGCCTTCCATGTGCTGAATGAGGTGGTTAAGAAGGACTCTTGCGAGAGTCTTGCTGGCGATGGCAAGGAGAGAGATCCCATAGTGGTTGTCGCAGGACTGCCTGCTTCCTTTTCTCTTGTGGAGATGGACAATGGAGGCCTCTTTGAGCTCCTGGGGGATAACTTCCTGCTGCCACATGGTGTGAAAGAGCTCAATGAGTTTCTGTATTAGAACTGGTCCTCCTGCCTTGTAGATTTCAGCTGGGATGGAGTCAGAGCCTGATGCTTTGCTGTTCGAAAGGAGTTTGATCGCTTTTTGGACTTCTGATTCCATTGGAGGTTCTGCTAGAGACATGTTCACCTCTACTTAGGGCATGCGAGTGATGGCTTCTGCATTGATGGACAAAGGTCTGCTCATGACACTGCTGAAATGTTCTTCCCATCTTTCCAGGATTGCGTTCTTGTCGGTGAGGAGTATGGATCCATCAGCACTGAGCAGTGGTGATGTTCCAGAAGACTGAGGCCCGTAGATGGTCTTAAGGGCATCATAGAAGCATTTGGAGTCATTGCTGTCAGTGTACTGCTGTATTTCATCTGCCTTTTTGCTGAGCCAGAAGTCCTGCATCTTTCTGAGCTTTGCTTACACCTTTCCTTTGATGGAGTTGAAGGTTGCCTTCTTAGAGGCAGATCTGTTGTCTTGCTGGTATGCTCTATGGGCTTCACGCTTCTCGTCAAGCAGCTTTTGGATGTCCATCGTTTTCATTGAACCAGTCTTGGTGTTTGTGCGTGCTCTGGCCCAGATGAGTGAGTGAGGTGTTGTACATCATGTCTCTGAAAGCTGCCCAGTCTTCTTCTGCTCCATACGCCCCAAGGTGGAGCTGATTAAGTTTGCTGTCCAGGTCCTCACTGAGGTTCTGTTGCACAGAGTGCTGTTCCAGCTTGCTGACATTGAGTCGCTTGTTTGCCTTTTTCCCCTGTGGACGCCGTTTGGGCTGGATGTGCATGTTGAGCTTTGAGAGAATGAGTCTGTGATCCGTCCAGCAGTCTGCGCCACACATCACCTTTGTCACGCTAACGTCCTGCCTGTCTCTCCTTCTCACAATGATGTAATCTATCAGATGCCAATGCTTGCTGTGTGGATGCATCCAGGAGGTCTGTTTGCGATTTGGCAAGCGGTAGACAGTATTGGTGATCAGAAGGTTATGAGAGGCACACGTCTTCAACAGGAGATGACTGTTGCTGTTGCACTTTCCAACTCCATTTCTCTCAAGGACTCCCTCCCATGTCTGGTAGTCTGTACCAACTCTGGCATTAAAGTCTGCAACAACAATGAGTTTGTCGTCCCTCAGTACACCTCCAATGAGAGTCTCCAAGTCCTTGTAAAACTTGTCTTTGATCTCATCTGGATTCGTCATGGTGGGGGCATATGCACTGATGAATGTGGCATGGTGTTTTCCTCGGAGGGGGAGCCGCAGGGTCACGAGGCGGTCGTTGGTTCCTTTGTGGAGGCTGGTAAGCTTGCTGATCAGATTGGATATGATCGCGAAACCCACTCCTGCTTCACAGTGTTCTTCACTGCCTCGGCCGCTCCAGAAAAAGGTGTAGCCGGCTTTGACTTCTGTCAGCTGACCTTCGTCTGCAAACCTGGTCTCACTCAGAGCTGTGATGTGGATATTGTACCTGCTGAGTTCTCTTGGGACAAATGCTGTCTGTCTCTCAGGTCTGTCCGCTTTGGAGCTGTCCATGAGCGTTTGCACATTCCAAGTGCCAATAGTGAGTGATGCCACCTTAGTTGATTTCTGAGAATTTCAACCGCTAGGGTGGGATCCCCGCCAGCCGCAGCTTGCTGGCCAGCGAAGCAGGCTATGTTTAGGGCACCTTTTCTAGCCCCTTCCTCAGGCCATGGAGGTGAGCAGAGCGAATCCTAAAGAGGGCTGCTCAGGCACCCAGGGGCTGCCGAACTCCACTGCTGCCTTGGTCCAGTAGAGAGTGACCATATGCCCTGGGCTGCCTGTGTGTGGGATTGCGGCTACAGCTTCCAGTGTTCAGGTTCAGGTTACTTTATTTGTACCCGTAGGTAGATTTGTTTTGCACTCAGGTGACATCCTTTGACACATATTTACAAACCACAATTACATTCAACATGAACACAAACACAGGCACACATGAAGCTGACTATAAACACGATAAAAGTACTCAAGGCTCCACCAATCAGGACATAAGACAAAGAGATAAGAGAAAAAACAAAGAGAGAAGAGAGAAGGGTCATATTAAAAAAGTTAAAAACTAAGTCAAAGAGATTAAGTCTAAAACCCAATAAAAGATTTAAAACCCACATAAAAAACCTACAAAAATAAATAAATATAAAATAAAAATTAACAAATGGATAACTAAATTATGTGCAATATATTGCTACATCTTGTTCAACTCTTTGACAGCAGCAGGAACAAAGCTGTTTTTGTAGCGCTGGGTTTTACATTTTGGGACAACAAACCTCCGTCTGGAGGGAAGAAGCTGAAAGTGGCAGTGCAAAGGGTGGGAGTCATCATTTAAAATGGAGGTAGCAATCCTCTGTACCTGTCTGGTGTACAGGGATGTCAGGCTCAGCTGTGACTCACCAAGAAAATGACTGGACCATCTAACTACCTGGTCTAAGGATTTCCTCTGTTTCAGTTTTGTCTGACCAAACCATGACACTAAAGAAAAGGATAAAACAGACTCAATAAAAGCCCGATAAAACATTATCATTATGGTTCGCTCAATTTGGAAGTGTGCGAGTTTCCTTAGACAATGCAAATGTTGCTGACCCTTTTTGCACACCCTTTCACAGTTCTCTTCAAAGTTTAAATTACTATCAATAATCGTCCCAAGGTATTTGTAAGATTGCACACATTCAATGGTCTGGCCTTTTAGTACAGTGACTTTGTGCCTGGGAGTTTTCCTCCTAAAGTCAGTAATCATATCTTTAGTTTTTGTTGTATTCAGCTGCAGGTAGGAATCCTCACACCAGTGAACAAAATCATCAACTACTGGGCCGTGGCCACTCTCACCATCCTGAAGGAGACTGACAATAACTGAATCATCAGCATACTTTATAATGTGTCTGTTGTCATGTCTGCTCTGACATATGTTTGTGTACAGGATGAAGAGTAGTGGTGACAACACACACCCCTGAGGAGAGCCAGTGTATCTGCACCTGCTGCGTCGTCACTTTCCCATTGCCACAGGACTTTGGTGGGGGGGGGGGGGGGGGGGGGGTAAGGAAATTGGGGGGGGGGGATGTTTTAACTTGCGCATGAATTTGATTTAAGTGAGGGAGCGTTGCGCAGGGTCGTCAACCTCACTCTCTTGTCCCAACCTATCTGGATCCAGTGGCAAGATGTAGTCAAGATGGCTAGAAATAGGTGCAACAGTGCAACAGGGCATCAGTGGCACCTCCGGGTGGTTGGTCCACTTTGGTTCCCACTTGGCACTCAGCTCTCACCTGTGGCTCCAAGTAGCTGTTTGCACACAACAGCGGCCACACCCCGGTAAACCGCTTCGACTGGTGGGCAAAACCAGGTGAGGGTAGCCGACAGGTTTGAAATACTCTTTGAGGTAGGGCTTGTCTACCCACGCATGCGTAGACTGGAGCTAGTGGACTGCATGGAGGAAACCACCAGATTAGCTCAACGGGCAAGAAGGCAGACCCAGCAGAGCATTGTGGAGCGCAACTAGGACACAGTGAGACATGTAGGACACTGCTGGCCATCCACTGCATCCTAACCTATTGTGTTATCTATGCCCATAATAACAACACGCAGCACAGACGTGATGCCGCAGGCACGGGTGACGCCATCACGCCGTGCCTATAATAAGGGACTGTTGGCAGCAGCTCGCCCTCTTTGGCGCTCCGCATCTAGTAACACACCAGCCTGTACCTTGCTATAGTTAGCTTGCTAGCTTGTTTGTCTGTAACACGTGCTCCAGCTGTCTTTTTATAAAACCACCGTTGAACACAGCCACTGCCTCCACTGTCCCTCATTCTCAGACATAACATACTGGTCCAAGACAGTGAATGGCATTTCAAATGTTGTATTTATTTACGTATTTGCTCATCCGTGGCCCTTTCCCATATACAGTGGGGTAAAAAAGTATTTAGTCAGCCACCAATTGTGCAAGTTCTCCCACTTAAAAGATGAGAGAGGTCTCCAATTTTCATCATAGGTATACCTCAACTATGAGAGACAAAATAAGAAAAAAAAAATCCAGAAAATCACATTGAGGGATTTTTAATGAATTAATTGGTAAATTCCTCAGTAAAATGAGTATTTGGTCAATAACAAAAGTTCATCTCAATACTTTGTTATACTGTATACCCTTTGTTGGCAATGACAGAGGTCAAACGTTTTCTGTAAGTTTTCAGAAGGTTTTCACACACTGCTGCTGGTATTTTGGCCCATTCCTCCATGCAGATCTCCTCTAGAGCAGTGATGTTTTGGGGCTGTCGCTGGGCAACACAGACTTTCAACTCCCTCCAAAGATTTTCTATGGGGTTGAGATCTGGAGACTGGCTAGGCCACTCCAGGATCTTGAAATGCTTCTTACGAAGCCACTCCTTCGTTGCCCGGGTGGTGTGTTTGGGATCATTGTCATGCTGAAAGACCCAGCCACGTTTCATCTTCAATGCCCTTGCTGGTGGAAGGAGGTTTTCACTCAAAATCTCACGATACATGGCCCCATTCATTCTTTCCTTTACACGGATCAGTCATCCTGGTCCCTTTGCAGAAAAACAGCCCCAAAGTATGATGTTTCCACCCCCATGCTTCACAGTAGGTATGGTGTTCTTTCTCCTCCAAACCGACAAGTTGAGTTTTTACCAAAAAGTTCTATTTTGGTTTCATCTGACCATATGACATTCTCCCAATCCTCTTCTGGATCATCCAAATGCTCTCTAGCAAACTTCAGACGGGCCTGGACATGTACTGGCTTAAGCAGGGGGACACGTCTGGCACTGCAGGATTTGACACCCTGGCGGCGTAGTGTGTTTCTGATGTAGCCTTTGTTACTTTGGTCCCAGCTCTCTGCAGGTCATTCATTAGGTCCCCCCATGTGGTTGTGGGATTTTTGCTCACCGTTCTCGTGATAATTTTGACCCCACGGGGTGAGATCTTGCGTGGAGCCCCAGATCGAGGGAGATTATCAGTGGTCTTGTATGTCTTCCATTTTCTAATAATTGCTCCCACAGTTGATTTCTTCACACCAAGCTGCTTACCTATTGCAGATTCAGTCTTCCCAGCCTGGTGCAGGTCTACAATTTTGTTTCTGGTGTCCTTTGACAGCTCTTTGGTCTTGGCCATAGTGGAGATTGGAGTCTGACTATTTGAGGTTGTGGACAGGTGTCTTTTATACTGATAACGAGTTCAAACAGGTGCCATTAATACAGGTAACGAGTGGAGGACAGAGGAGCCTCTTAAAGAAGAAGTTACAGGTCTGTGAGAGCCAGAAATCTTGCTTGTTTGTAGGTGACCAAATACTTATTTTACTGAGGAATTTACCAATTAATTCATTAAAAATCCTTCAATGTGATTTTCTGGATTTTTTTTTTCCTCATTTTGTCTCTCATAGTTGAGGTATACCTACGATGAAAACTGGAGACCTCTCTCATCTTTTAAGTGGGAGAACTTGCACAATTGGTGGCTGACTAAATACTTTTTTGCCCCACTGTACCTCCTTGCAGGTGTTCTGTCCTTGCAAAGACTTACAGGACCACAAATGTATTGTTTATATAGATGAAGTATGCTAAATCTAGCAGCTGACCTAACTGTGCTTTAATTTAAATGTCAGGGGACTATATACAGTGGTGTGAAAAAGTGTTTGCCCCCTTCCTGATTTCTCGTTTTTTTATGTTTGTCACACTTAAATGTTTCAGATCATCAAACAAATTTAAATATTAGACAAAAATAACACAAGTAAACACAAAATGCAGTTTTTAAATGAAGGTGTTTAGTATTAAGAGAAAAAAAAATCCAAACCTACATGGCCCTGTGTAGAAAAAGTGACCCCCCCCCCCCCCATTAAAACATAAATTAACTGTGGTTTATCACAACTTTGGAAAGCTGAGTTCAATTTCTCGAGCCACACCCAAGGCTGATTACTGCCACACCTGTTCTCAATCAAGAAATCACTTAAATAGGACCTTCCTGACAAAGTGAAGTAGACAAAAAGATCATCAAAAGCTAGACATCATCCAAAGAATTCAGGAACAATTGAGAAACAAAGTAATTGAAATCTATCAGTCTGGAAAAAGTTATAAAGCCATTTCTAAAGCTTTGGGACTCCAGCAAACCACAGTGAGAGCCATTATCCACAAAATGTGGAACAGTGGTGAACCTTCCCAGGAGTGGCCGGCTGACCAAAATTACCCCAAGACCGCAGCGACGACTCATCCAAGAGGACACAAGAGACCCCACAATAACATCCAAAGAACTGCAGGCCTCACTTGCCACAGTTAAGGTCAATGTTCATGACTCCACCATAAGAAAGAGACTGTGCAAAAATGGCCTGCATGGCAGAGCTCCAAGACAAAAACCACTGCTGAGCAAAAAGAACACAAAGGCTGGTCTAAGTTTTGCCAGAAAACATCTTGATGATCCCCAAGACTTTTGGGAAAATACTCTATGGACTGAAGAGACAAAAGGTGAACTTTTTGGAAGGTGTGTGTCCCATTACATCTGGCGTAAAAGTAACAGCATTTCAGAAAAGAAACATCATACAAACAGTAAAATATGGTGGTGGTAGTGTGATGTCTGGGGCTATTTTGCTGCTTCAGGACCTGGAAGACTTGCTGTGGTAAATGGAACCATGAATTCTGCTCTCTACCAAAAAATCCTGAAGGCGAATGTCCCCCCATCTGTTCGTGACCTCAAGCTGACGCACACTTGGGTTCCGCAGCAGGACAATGATCCAAAACACACCAACAAGTCCACTTCTGAATGGCTTAAGAAAAATAAAATGAAGACTTTAGAGAAGCTTAGTCAAAGTCCTGACCTGAGTCCAATTGAGATGCTGTGGCATGACCTTAAAAAGGCAGTTCATGCTCAAACCCTCCAATGTGGCTGAATTACAACAATTCTGCAAAGATGAGTAGGCCAAAATTCCTCCACAGTGCTGTAAAAGACTCATTGCCCGTTACTGCAAATGCTTGATTGCAGTTGTTGCTGCTAAGGGTGGCCCAACCAGTTATTAGGTTTAGGGGGCAATCACTTTTTCACCCAGGTTTTGATTTTTTTTTTTCTCTTAATACTGAACACCTTCATTTAAAAACTGCATATTGTATTTACTTGTGTTATCTTTGTCTAATATTTAAATTTGTTTGATGATCTGAAACATTTAAGTGTGACAAACATACAAAAAAATGAGAAATCGGGAAGGGGGCAAACACTTTTTCACACCACTGTACATCTCCTAAAATCAGATAGTTGGATATCAGGTTCACCAATAAAACATACCTAATCCCTCAGGCTTGTGTTAAGAATTTCACAACAGACAGTAGTGGGTTATGTGGCGTTACGGATGACAGTAAGAAAGGTCATTACTGAACTGATTAGCCTGTACTGCTCATCATCATTCAGTGGTGAAGCAGGAAACAAACATTATAAAGAGCATGTTGTCATTTATCAAGTTATGCACTGAAGTTGTAATAAGCCGTATGGGGTGCAATTTTAGGTTCTTTACAGGCAACTTCCTTGCAAATGTCTTCATCTCTGGGGAAAAAGTGCAACTCCACATTCAAGATGCACAAACAGCGGTGTAGCACTAAATTTCAGGGTCCAAGTATAAAGTATATCTTGGTCCCGTTCCACAGAAACCTAATTTGTGGGTAACAATTCAGGCTGTTGATGCCCCCACACCTTCCTCCAATGGGCCCAGGCATTTTGTTCCACCATTGCCCCAAATCTGGCGGCCATGTGCACCAACATAAGTCTAAGCTGAAGCTGATAACTTTGAAAACTCAATGTGAATTTTGAAAGAATACAACAACAGACTATCTTTGGCGCAGGCCCAAGGCCCCTCCCAATCCTCCAGGTGACACACAATGTGTGCACAAGGAGTTTTGCACACCACTGCTGGCTGTCATTGGACATTTACATTCAAACTGAATCAAATTCAATAGATGCAAAAAAACAAAACAAAAAAAAAACAAAAAAAAACCAGAGGCATGAGGAGGAATCAGAGGAACCTGTTTTCTTTTTCCACGACTCTTGTCATTTACAGCTGTCAAGAGATACTGACAGTTTAAAAAAATATGACAAAAATATTTTTAAAGGGGTCATTGACTGCACGTTTTCCACATTTTAACAACACCCACGTCTTAATGAAATGTTTGTGACATATTTTGGTAAAAAAATTCTTTAATTATTGCAGCGTAATATGTCAATCATCTTTTTCAGCTGTTCTGAAATGCTTGGTTTCAGTGCACGTCTCTTTAAATTCCTAAGACCACATTCAACTCCGCCCTCCTTCTCACATTACTAATGCTAAGCTCAGCTCCTAGTTCATATCTAGTTTCAGCTAACCAATGTAAATTTGTCTCAAAGAATGAATGAAATAATGTATGACTGGTGGACAGGAATGTGTGGTTTCAGTGGTCGATAGGATATGACCGATCCCTGGAGTAAAATAAGCACTGAAACATTTGTGAATGAGTTGCTAAACTGCTAGCTTCAGCTAGCTGCCTGTGGTTGCCATTATAAATATTACTACAAGAAAACAACGTCCAAGAATGAGTGTTCACTTATATAGCGCTTTTTCTCATCTCTAGATGACCAAAGTGCTTTACGGATCCTGCTATCCACCCATTCACACACTGATGGCAGCAGAGCCGCCATGCACTGGCGCTGGCCTGATCCACCAGGAGCAACTGTGAGTTCAGTGTCATGCTCAAGGACACTTCGACATGCAGAGAGCGGGAATAGAACCCCTGACCCTCTGATCAGTGGTCGGCCGTACTACACCTGCGCTACAGCCGCCCCTAAATGAGTTATATGGTCAAGTGTTGTAGATGAGCAAGGCTTCCAGTGGGGGTGAACAGAATTTCTTGAAAATAGAGATCAAAACCGGCTGGACTGACAGTTAAGCTAGCACCAGGTAGCTGGTTCTAATAATCAACTCAGATCACCTAGCACGCTAATGCTAATGGCTCAATGTAGCTTCATGGCAAAGATAAAACAAAATAAAGCCATAAGGACATGAGATATGTTAGAGACTGTTGATTACTGAACAGGTGAAAACAGTAATATCTATTAGGATGACAGAAATCTACAGAAAATAACAATATAACGCAGAGGTGGTGCGTCAATAGAGGGCGCAAATGTGCCACCCCCTTAAAATATTCGGAGATAAAAATATTTCCTAAATAAATAAGATAAGATAAGAGCCCCCGACCAACAGTGATCTGTGTGGAGTTTGCATGTTCTCCCTGTGTCTGCGTGGGTTTACTCCGGGATTTCTCCGGTTTCCTCCCACATGCCAAAAACATGCACGTTAGGTCAATTGGCATCAAACTGGGGATTCTAAATTGCCCTTAGGTATGACTGTGACAGTGAATGGTTGTCTGTCTCTCTGTGTTGGCCCTGCGATGGACTGGCGATCTGTCCAGGGTGTACCCTGCCTCTCACTCAAAGATGCTGGGATAGGCTCCAGCCCCCCCACGACCCGAAAAGGATTAAATGGAAGAAGATGGATGGATGAAGATAAGATAAGCCTTTATTAGTCCTACAATGGGGAAATTCCAGGATTGCAGCAGCAAAGGGACAGCAGCACTCAGAGCAATAGTAAATATCGTGATATGCAAAATAAGAGACATAGCATGTCCTTCTGTAGTTGATTTGTAAGCGTCTGTAGCAGCAGCCATTTTAAATAACATTTCAATATGTAGGCCTGCATTATAGATCACTTACTGGTTAGGGGAGCCGGTATAACTGAAGAATCAATGAAGCCAGCAAACTTTTTTGCTTTTTTAAGCAGGAGCAGCTTTCATTGGACATCCAAAACTCGATTCTGGGATGCTTATCTGGGCGCCCTGGAGCCAATCATAGGTTTTTTTTTTTTTTTAATTTTTATCTTAATGTGGCTTGGAATAAAGGCCATCAATCATCAGATCCCTCCCACTAACCAGGAAACTGACAGAGCAGCTAGCGGAGCAGCCTGAGTGAAGTTTGAAGCCGAATTGAAGGAAAACTCAGTTGTTTCATTAAAACAAATGGGGATAAAGGAGCTGGGACCCGATCATCCAGATTCAATCAAAGACTGAATCTGAGCTTCTCTTAGAATGCGACCATAAAAGGATTCCTGAAGGTGAGTTTGTGTTGTGGAAAGTGTTATGTATGAATAAGGAAGGAGTCAGTCACGTTCATGTGGGAACCAATAACACCAACACTTTATTTTATGACACAGAACTATTTATATACAAGGGTCCTGTGGCAGCACAGCAACTCACCCTTGGCCGGGGGATCCTGGGTTTGATCCCAGCCCCCGACCAACAGTGATCTGTGTGGAGTTTGCATGTTCTCCCCGTGTCTGCATGGGTTTACTCCAGGATTTCTCTGGTTTCCTCCCATATGCCAAAAACATGCAGGTTAGGTTAATTGGCATCAAACTAGGGATTCTAAATTGTCCTTAGGTATGACTGTGAGAGTGAATGGTTGTGTGTCTCTCTGTGTTGGCCCAGCGATGGACTGGCAACCTGTCCAGGGTGTACCCTGCCTCTCGCCCAAAGATGCTGGGATAGGCTCCAGCCCCCCCCCCCCGACCCAAAAAGGATTAAGCAGAAGAAGAAGGATGGATGGATGGATGGATGGATGGATGGATGGATGGATGGGTCCGTGTCCGCCTGACGTCAAGCCACACTCATGATACCACACTTACCCTCCTTCTTACAAAAATGCAAAACTCACACACACAATTGAGACCCTCCCCAATCGTGCACGAAGAGAACAGGGGAATAATTAACTGTAATAAAATAGCCTACCACATTCACAGAAAACAACTAAAATTAGGCCAAGTCTCTTAAAATACATAAAATAATCCCATAACACACCATATACATACTCTCATGCACATCAGCACTATATATATGTATACATATACTGCTCAAAAAAATAAAAGGAACACTTTGAAAACACATCAGATTTTAATGGAAAAAAATAAGCTGGATATCTACACTGATATGGAGTGGATAATGTGTTAAGAATGAAAAGATGCCACATCTTCTGATGGAAATGAAAATTATCAACCTACAACCTACAGAGGGCTGAATTCAAAACACTCCAAAACTTACTCAGATTAAAAAGTGTTCCTTTTATTTTTTTGAGCAGTATACTATATATATATATATATATATATATATATAAACTTTAATGTAAATATATATACGTATATTTACATTAAAGTTTCTCAAGTCACTCCTATGTCCATTGGCAGCCAGTGGTAGGATCGGCCCGGGGTCCCCGGGCAGCCCCATGATGTGTGTGCCCCTGGCCGCAGTCTGCCTCCTGGTTCAAAAACCCCCTCGTCCGTGATACCATCCCTCTTCGCCACTGACTGTCTTACTGCTCGGGCCCTGTGATGCTGCTGTCCGGCCGCCCCCAACCACATTCAGCACCGCCGTCATGGCCCCAGACACTCTGGCCCCCCTGTAGCCGAACTCCGGGAAGAACCGAAGCCCGCTTGTCAACTCCCCTTGCTGACCTGGGCATCTCGCCACTGCTCCCAGCACCCTCGTCACAGGTACTCCGCTGCGCTGTCTCCACGCCCAGCTGTAGCTGCTTTATCTCGGGACTCACAGCATCGTCTTCGCCGGCATCGTTCTCTAACCCAGGCACTTCACTGCTGCTCCCAGCACCCTTGTTCCAGGCGCTCCGCTGCACTGTCTCCATGCCTGGTTATGGCTGTTCTCCCTCGGGGCTCACAGCGTCACTCCCGTCGGCGCCACTGTCCAACCCAGGCACTTTGTCGCTGCCCTCAGCACCCTCGTCTCAGGCATTCCACTGCATCGTCTCTGCATCCGACTGTCACTGCTCTTCCCCAGGGCCCTCAGTCGCCATGGTCCCACTTAGGGCTGGGCGATAAATCGAATTAATTCGATTAATTCGCCTTTTTAAAAATTGACGATTTGAAAATTTGCTAAATCGTAAAATCGAGGTGACCTTAAATAAATAAAATACGGGTTCTTCTTCTGCCTTTTATGACTTGCGCATTGGCGTATGCTTCCGCCTCTTGTCTCCTTCCGCCTAAGCACTCATGCTCCGGCCATGGCGGACACAGCACAAGCCGAAGAGTTGGTAGCGAGAAAAGGGACTCATGTTACCTCGATTATATGGAAGTGGTTCGGCTTTGACAAGACCGACGCAGAGCAAACTGCAGTCGTGTGCAAGGTTTGCAGAAAAACTGTGAAAACGAAGAGCAGCAGCACAACTAACCTCTATCAGCACCTCTGGCAGAGGCACCCTAAAGAATGGGAGGAGTGCTCGCAGCTACGGGAGTGCAGCATGGCTAGCACTAGCCAAGGCAAACAAGGTTACGCCGCGAAGAAACAACAAACTTTAGCCGCATCATTTTCTAGTGTCGTGCCATACGATAAGTCAGGGGCACGGTGGAAGCAGATGACTGAAGCCGTTGCTGTTCAGTTAGGGATGGATATGGCGCCTATTTACACCGTAGAGAAGCCTGGCTTTCTCCACATGCTAAAAGTTTGGGATCCAAAATACCAACCACAGAGTCGTAAATACTTTGCGGAGGTTGCACTACCAAAACTGTACAATGAAACACGACAAGCGCTTTATGAAAAGCTGGACACGGTTTTATTTTTTTCTGATACTACAGACCTTTGGTCCAGTCGATCTCTTCAACCGTACTTGAGTTTAACAGTGCATTATATCGACGAGAACTGGAGTCTGAACAGCTGCTGTTTACAAACCACCTACTTTCCTGAAGGTCACACTGAAGAGCTCATTGCACAGGGGATCAAAGACTCCTTGGCACTGTGGAAGTTGGATGAGGAG
Organism: Pholidichthys leucotaenia; assembly: GCA_020510985.1. NCBI lineage: Eukaryota > Metazoa > Chordata > Actinopteri > Cichliformes > Pholidichthyidae > Pholidichthys > Pholidichthys leucotaenia. The sequence goes on from CM035843.1 coordinate 267,690,365, forward strand.
AAAATGGTGTGTATGACTACTGACAGTGGCACAAATATGATAAAGGCCCTGAAGCTAAACCAATGGACCCACCTCAGCTGCTTTGGACACAGGCTCCACAACGCAATAGGTAAGTAAAACGCAATGTGCACCATCATTTAAAATACAACATAAATCTATACTATTAAAATTTAAAGCAACACCTAAGTACATCTATCTAACTATCTATCTACTAAACATTATCAGGCATAATATTACTTGTTTAATTTACAGGGTTTTTTTTAATTTATTTTCTCCTATAATACCACTATTTTTTTAAGTGGTAGTATATTCTTGATTCATTTACTACAACCACATACAAATTTATGTAATATTGCATTAATAACAATATTTTTATTGACATTACTATACATCAGCAAGGAGTTGTTGATATTTTGTATACTCTAGTAATGCTAAGTGTATTAATCATTCTTTGTCTTTACAGGGAATGCTTGTAAGGATGCTCGCATCGAACGTGCCGTAGGAGTCGGCAAGAAAGTCATCAATGCCTTCTCCTTTAGTTGGAAGAAGCGGAGAGACATGGCAGTGGTGCAAGCAGAACTTGGCCTCCCTGAACATCAGCTCATCTCAGAATCACCTACAAGATGAGGGTCACGTCAGCAGATGATCAAGCGTATACTGGAGCAGGAGAAGACAATTGGACAAATCTTGGGTGCAGATAAGAAAACAAGGCACTTAGTACCAACCTGGCAGGACACTGATGTTTTAGAGTCAGTAAATAAAGCCATAAAGCCATTACATGACTTTACTGACGCATTGTCTGGTGAGACATATGTGAGCATCTCTTTCATAAAACCAACCCTTCATCTGTTTAACAACAGTTTGCTGAAGTCGGATGATGACGATACTGAGTTCACAAAACAAATCAAAACAGAAGTGCTGAAATATCTTAACCAAAAATACAGCGATCAAACCACACAAGACCTCATTGACCTTGCCTCACTACTAGATCCCAGGTTCCGCACAACTTACATTGAGCCAGACAAGATTGAAAAACTAAGAGAGAGAACCATTGCAGAACTCTGTTCCACCATGCATTACAGAGGCATACCAGTTACTCATGCTGCAGATAAAGACAAATCTGAGAGTCAGGTTGTTGAACCCCCAACAAAGATGAAGAAATCCCTCAGCAGCTTCTTTAAAAAGACTCCAGCTGAGGCTGAAACAAAGACCTATGAAGCTAAAGTTAAGGGTTTGCTGTCAGCATACTTGCTGGCACCTGAAACTGATGCAGATTCAGACCCACTTACATGGTGGAAACAGCATGAAACACATTTTCCCAGACTTAGTAAACTGGCAAAAAAGTACCTCTCAATACCCGCAACAAGTGCCCCATCTGAAAGGGTATTTAGTACAGGGGGAAACATTGTAACGTGCACTAGAGCTTGTCTGAAGCCAGAGTCAGTTGGCAGCCTTGTTTTTCTTGCAAGAAATCTAAGAGTTTAAAACAATCAAAGCTGATACAGTGCTTATGCACAGTATAAATAGGTGATGCTTCAAAGGTAAAACATATCCAAAGTTTATGAAGTTGGTGCTGCTTAAGTTCCTTTTTTTGCACAAGAGGCAGTATTTCACATGTTTACAAGAACTAGTTTCATTGTAGTTTTAAGATATTAGTTTTTGACTTTGACAGTTGATTGTGACCTTCCAGCAAATTATGCACTTTTTTGCACATGGTTCATGTTATTAATGTTTAAGTTTACATTTTTTCTTTTTATTCTAAAATATGTATAACATATTTATTTGCAGAATTGTGGCAAAAGTTGAGCCGTCATTTGTGTGATGTGTGAAGTGTTTGAGCTTTCGCCTATAATCCAAACAAGCTTTGTCAGCAACACTGACATGTTTGTAGAATATTTTTGTTTGCACAAGATTTATTTTTTAATAAATCAAGTTCCTTTTGAAATACATGTGTGTTGAGTTAATACTTCGATTAAAATCGATTAAAATCGTAATCGTCCAAGATGACCAAAAAAATCGAGATTTTATTTTTTGGCCATATCGCCCAGCCCTAGTCCCACTCGCCCGCTGCCTAGCCTCCAGCTGCGGGGATGACTCCTGCTGTTCCCCCTCTCCACTGCTGTCGCACACCGCGCCGTCCAACTCATCAGCGCACCGGTCCTCCACCTTCCTGTGCTTTGCGGCTGGCCCCCCATCCTCAGTGACAACCGGGGACTCCCCCTCTCGCAGTCCCGGCCCCACCTTGAAGTCTAGGCGGCAGCCTGGAGCTCTCTTACGGTGTCTTTCAGTTAGCTTTGCTGCTAGCCTGCCCATAGATAGCGAATGGGCTGTTAGCTTCCCCAAGCTAACTAGCCTAGCCTCCCTTCGCCAAAACTCCCGCCACCCACAGCTTCGTGATGCTTGTCTGCCCGGCGAAAAATTTGGCCAGCCGCTCGACAGCATCCTCATACTCCTCGGTCTCTCCCATCGTAGCGAGAATTCTTCGACCCTCCGTGCCGAGATGGTGGGCCAGAAGCGCTCGTTGTCTTCTCCCGTTGAGCCCGCTTCGGCCCAGCACCCCGATGTAACCCTCGAACGTGGCCCACCACTTCGGCCACAGGACCACTGGCTCTCCCGCATACTCCAGAAACGGAATTAATGGTTGAGGTAGCCCATACGCTGCCATAATTATCTTTGTCGCCAACCTGTTATGTATGAATAAGGAAGGAGTCAGAGTCACGTTCATGCGGGAACCAACAACATCAACACTTTATTATAGGACACAGAACTATTTATATACAAGGAGCTGTGCCCACCTGACGTCACACCAGGGATGGGTATGGCAGCACACACACAAGCCACGCTCACAATGCCACAGAAAGTAATGTTTGTTACACTGCAGTGTCCTACATTACTCTTCAAACAGTTGGAAACACCTACTCAATAATGGGTTTTCTTCTGACTACATTGTGGAATAGAACTAAAAACAACAAACAAACCTCAACACTTGGTGTGAGTTGTGTATTCTAAAAAGGACAAGATAATCAAAACATTCTAAATTTTAGGCTTGTAAACTGAATGTGCTTGTCTTGCCTGCTATCTAGCCTACCTAAGCTTTTGTCTTAATTGGACAAAGCTCCCTCTTTTCACTTTGAAACACCATATGTTTTGGGCATTCCAAGAGTTAAGAAAAAATGGCTAGAATTGTGAATCTAAAATTCAAATTAAAGATCACAAGCTGATCCAAGGAATGTGATTCACCATATTTACCTGGCCTGTTTACACACTTTTGTAGGACGTACGAGTGTTTGTTCAAGCTGGAGTAGTTTGTTCGTACTAACGTGGCTTCCTAACAAAAGTGTGTGGGATTTTCACATATTAACATGTTTTTGCATAAGGCCCGATGTATCAGATAATATGGAGTTGTTCTTTTTAAAATTTTCAACTACTTTAACACATCTGACAGCAAAGTACTTTAGTTTTCATTAAAATGTTCTGTTCTCTGAATTTATTCTGTTCTAAGCCTTTTGATTTTATATTTGTGTGTTTTGCTCTGGTCTGTGAGGGTCCTTAGATGATTTCACCCATCACATCCAAGTGCCCCCCCCCCCCAAAAAAAATTTGTTTTTATCACCCACCGCCACTGATATAAAGTACACGTGGTGTGAGCTTCCTAGCACCACAGTTAGCTCTTATGCTTACACCTTTGGCTCCCCACCCATCTACATGGCAGACAGCTAGGCTGGCCAATAATATAGCAGCAGACAGGTATCAAGACTAGTGATGTCTACTTTTTGGTCCCATTTCTTGACATATGAAAATACCTGGAAGAGTAAAAACAGATTCTTGGAGAGAAAAAAAACTAGATAAAGGATGTTTTTTAAGTGAAGTGAGTGCTTTGATATTTTTTTGATAATCACATGACTGATAGATGCATTCAGAAGGTTAAAACCTACAAAAACACAATTTTTCAGTCAATGACCTTGATATATAAAGATTAATAAATTCGGCTTTCATGAATATGGGCCTAAAATCCCAGCTAAACGGACAACTTTTGAATGAACCACTAATATAGCAAGGCAAACAAAACCAAAGATTTTAAAAATGTTGCTGGTCGTAACTACTTTAACTTTTAATTTGCAGCATCATGTACTGTTCCTATCGATCAGTGATCAGAGATCATAAAAACAGACGTTGTGTGACTCAGTCCTCATCTGTATTTTAAAAGTATTCGGTAAAATTTCAGAAACCTGGATTTTAGTGACACTTAGTGTTCACTAAGTGTAACCTCATACTGTGCTTTGCCAGGGAATTGGACTACAGTTTTGAACAAAAATGGATGGAGTGAATATTAGTATATTTTACATAGGGACCACAAGATATTTCTAAAACCAAACAATTTTCCAAAAGTTTCCCATGGTATCTTTAATGTTTATTTCTAGAGCATTTACTGTAAATATCTACTTACTGTATTAAAATGATTTTTGTTCTGTTGGATCCTAATCAAGTGATAGGTATTTGTTAGACTCAGATAGTAAAGTAATAAGCACACTGTTCTCATGCTGGCTTTGTCTACTTTAAACTCTTCTTAGACATCTTCAGAGCAGATGCAAAGACAGAGTGCATACACATGCGCTGTGTATAAGGGTGAGTCTATTTTGAACAGTGCTATATGGTCCCATACTCAGTCATCTGTCACATCCCTGTGACAATCATCTCTTACAGCCTTTCACATCCTCCTCCTGAAGTTTAGCTGCCTTTGTGATTGCTACTCATGCTTTTGAATTTAGGGTGTGGAAGAAGGAGGAAATTACAGTAAAAACAAAGTCTGTCGTACCTGATTAAATGGCTGCAGTCAGAGAGTATGAGCAGAGGACAGCAGTCCTTTACTTATGGTATTTGAGGATGAGGCCTACTTCCTCCAGAGAGACTAGGGAGGAGGCCTGAGGCTGGGGGGGATGAGGGGTGCAGCTGCAGTAATTCTCCTTGGGGAGCTCTCTCCCTCCCTGCATATGTGCTGTGAAATCATTAACATCATGCAAAAGGAGAAAAGCCTCAGCCCTAAATCACTGGACCTGGATTTGACCTCCACCCAGCCTGTAGAGAAAACACCTTGGACGTCATGAGCCACACCTTCATTCTGTTACTTATCCAGATGTCCACAGAAAATCCCAAAGTCTTCACTCAGTCCTTCTTACTTCTTTTTCTCATGAGGAGGAATCCTATTCCAGCTTAAGTAGACTGGAATAGGATTTCTCGCTTTGAGAAAATACTTGTTTCAGTCATCTATCGATGTATGATTTAGAGCTGTATTTCTTAAGCTATTCAACAGAAAACACCCAGAGTCGTATGTATGTTTTGGCTTTAGATGACCTCCAGTGACCATGGAAATAATGACGTGAAGTGACACAGCAGAAGGTTACAGTTTCATTGCACATAAGAGTAGACCCTCACCACTTCCTAACCCGAACCCTAACCCTAACAATTTCCATAACCGAGTATTTTAGTGTGTAGTTGTAACCATTACCCCCAACCTCACCCACTTAAAAAGCTGTATTTATTGAACCATTGTGGTGTAACAAATTTTGACACTGCACATATGGAAATTGTTGAGGTTGGGATTCATATTCGTTGGGTTTTGTATTGATAGGAGGACCTGGTGAAGAGTTAAAAGTTGCACAAAGAGTAAAAAAAACAAAAAACCACTGTGGTCCTCCACAAGACAGCTCTGGTTGCTGAACCTGGGAACTGTTTTTGTTTCTGCCCTTATGGGTGGCAAAAAGTTGACCTTTTCCACTCTGGACACACCCCTCTTGTTTTCAAATGAAACACTGCATACTTTTGAGGGGGAAAATTAAAAAAAAAAAAAGAGTAATAACAGATTTGGAATGTTATTCATGAACATCCTATGACAGGATGTGGCTGTCACAGCACCCGGCATACAGTGACCTCTTCACACTGCAAGCATGCTGGGGACGACAGATAATACACATTTATACCACTGTTATGTGTTGTGGGGATGCGGCACAGTGTTTTCTGTACTATACTGTATTTTGTCAGTTTTTTTATTTCAACATTTTATTCTAAAGAATGTAACAGTAAGATTACTATAGATGGCAGTCATTCACAGCTGTTTTTATGTGACCTCTAATAACTCTTTAAAATAGCATCAGCAGAGAAGAGAAACTCAAAACCTGTGTTTCGAAAGCAGTTATCCATTTTCTGTGTGGATTAGAAATTGGACACACCAGCTCCTTCAAGAAGCTTTTCAGTTCTCTATTCTCAGTGTTACAATTTATATCAGCAGATGTCCATGGATTAACTCCAGCTGCCTGTTTTCTGATGCTGTGTTGGGAAGGAGCTTGTAAAAAGATATTGAAACCTATAGCTCTAATCTAATCTGATTTTGCTTTGGAGCCAAAGTGGGAAACAAATAGTACTAAGAAATATGTCAAACTCAAAATGAAAAAACACGCACATATAGACACAAAGTCTACAAATGCAGTTGAAGTTTAAAGTGGTCACTGACTGCACTTTCTTCACATTTTAACAGCTCACACACATCTTAACGAAATGTTTGTGACATATTTAGTTCAAATTTTCTTTAATTATGTAATTATTGCAAAAAATGTGTTTTTATTTTTGTAGACATTTCTGAAAACATTTCAGTGCTTGTCACTTTAAAGTCTCCCAGACCACATTCAGCTCACGTTTGTGTGTATGAGTTATGTGACAACTGGTTAGCTAGATGGTGATATCGTGTTTTAATTAAATGTTATTCACAAGACTAGATGTATCTAGCACCTTGAGATGGCTTTTGCTGTAATTAGGCACTATACAAATAAAGTTGAATTGAAATTGAACTCTGTCCTCCCTCTTATGTCACTATTGCTAACATTAGCTGCCTAGCTCAGCCAGTTAACGTAAATTTGTTTTGACGAATGAATGAAATAATGCATCACTGGTGAGCAGGGGCGTGTGGTTTCAGTGGTCGATAGGGTATGACCGGTCCCTGGAGTACAATCAGTATTTGTGAATTAGTGGCTAAACTGCTAGCAGCCTCAGATCCCAGTTTGAGAAAATAAAACTTTAATTAAGCTAAATTAATGTCTTCAAGTAAAATATATGGTGTAGTGTTGTTAGATGAACACGGATTCCAGTGGGGGTGAATGGACTTTATAGAAAAAAGTGATCTAAATTGACCAACAATTAAGCTAATGCCAGGCAGCATGGCAGTCACCTCCCTGCCGAGTTGAGCCGTATCCAGTGACAAAGAACACCCCCTTCCCCCCAACCACCTAGCACACCAATGCTAATGGTTCAATAATAGCATCAAAGTGAAAGCATAACAAAATAAGCTATAATTGTAGAATGATCGAGAGTAGGCTTGTCCCCGTTGTACTTGGCTTTATTGTCAGCTCAGCACCAGCATCCAGCATTTAGCATCTAGCATGAGAAACTCTGCTTTTCACTTCCGCTAAACATACCTTTCTGCGTAAAAGCCTAACAGTAGTAAAAACTACTGTGACCATTAACATTACTTCTTCTTAATATAAATCATATTATGACATCTCCCCCTCTTTATGTTATTTCTAATAACACAAGGTGCATTTAACAGTATTCAGTAAACCATAATAAACAATATACCACCAGAAAATATTTCAAGTAGGCTTTCTTTACAAGCATAAGATGCATCCTTAGCGGTCTGATTGTTTTTCTCTTTTCCTAGTGAACACATTTACCAAGTAAACATTTCTCCGAGAACTGAGATAGTCATGTAAACAAACTTAAAATGCAATAACTGTAATCATGCCATTTCGAACTCAAAATGCAATTTCCTTAACTTAAATCTTGTCAAATATTGAAACATATATGTCACTCTTGAACTCAAATAATGCATTGCAGTATTTGTTACTGTATCCACAAAACAACATGGAGATTACAGTCAGCATACATCTTTTCCATTTTTTTTTTTCACATATGTTTGACACTTCAGTGTCTGTCTACAGGTCTAGCCTGTTGACTGGTTTGCACACTCGTCCGGCTCTGGTGCGAAACTGTCCCAGTGCATGTGTGGGAGTGTGCACAAGACTTGTGACCTCACCCAGGCTAGGAGAAACAGTCTCTGGGGTGATGACACTTGCAGACTGGGAAATCACTCCAGCATTCTCAGCTGAAGCAGGGTGTCTCGGGCAGGTTAAGGAGACATATCTACCCGGAGATGGCGGCAGTTCCGCCTCAGCACTGCTCCTTGCAATGTGTTGATGAGGTACAACCTTGGAGTAACACATTCCTTCGAAACGACTGCTGATGTTGCCCGGGCTTTTTCCTGATCCAATTTGGGGAGGACTGTGTCTCCTGGTCGAAGCAGTGGAAGAGGTTTGGTTCCATGATGGTGATTGTAATAGCTTGTTTTGCCTTCTCACCAGCATCTTTTGGTCTAACAGTCTTTCTGTTAGGCCATTTGGGCCGCAGATTCTTCTCCAGTGTAGGGAGTGTCATTCTGAGCTTTCTCCCCATTAGGAGTTCTGCTGGACTGATTCCTGTAGTAGCACAGGGAGTTGATCTATAGCACATGAGGGCTATTAATGGATCTTCTTGTCGGAGGATTCTCTTTGCAGTCTGTACTGCTCTCTCCGCATGACCGCTTCCCTGAGGATGGTGAGGACTAGATGTGATGTCTGAAGTCTAGCTGTCTTGCCAGCTCCTGAAATTCTGTGCTGGAGAATTGAGGGCTATTGTCACTCACAACCTCATCCAGGATCCCAAACCTTGCAAAGGTTGCTTTGAGTCTCTGAATAACCTGAGTGCTGGTAGTGGATGGTAAGTGTAGCACTTCAAGGAACCGTGAGTAGTAGTCAGATATGACAAGGTAGTTGTTTTTGTGTTCAGAGGTCAAGGGCTATTCTTTTCCACGGACGATCAGGTAGAGGTGTGGAGATAAGTGGCTCCTTTTGTTGGGCCCGCTTCTGTTCTTGGCAGGTGTAGCACGACATCACTGTGTTTTTAAGTTCTGCAGAGAGTCCCAGCCACCACACTGATGACTTTGCTCTGTCTCTACACTTAGTCAGCCCCTGATGTCAATCATGTATTTTCTCCAAGATGTTGCCTCTCAGTAACTGTGGAATGATAATCCTGCTCCCATGTATGAGCAAGCCATCAGCTTCTGATAGCTCATTTTTCATCTTTATGTATGCTCGGGTGTTCAGTGGGACGTTCCCACTATGTTCTGGCCATCCTGTTCTCATGAGTTTGACGGTCTGCAGCTCGCTGACAGTCTGCAGCTCGCTGTCAGCTGCAGTGGCCATTTTTATGCTCTCCATTCTGCTTGGGGATGCTGGAATGCCCTGCATCACTGAGGCTACATAGCATTCCACGTCGCTATATGTGTCAGTCTCTTCCTTTGTGTTGGTTTGTGGACTTCGGGACAAGGTATCAGCAATGAAGAGAGTTTTTCCAGGTACATATTCAGCCACTGGTTTGTACCTCATGAGTCTCATTAGAAAACATTGAAATCTCAGGGGAATGTTGTCTAGGTTCCTGTTGTTGATAAGCGGCACTAACAGCTTGTGATCCGTCTCAAGTCTGAACTCATCCAAGCCAGAGGTTTTTGTCAAACTTTTCACAGGCCCACATGCCAGCCAGACACTCTTTCTCTATTTGGGCGTAGTGTGGTTCGGCCTCTGAGAGACACCTGGAGCAGTATGCTACCAGCTTCCACTCTTCCGCATGAAGTTGGAGTAGCACAACTCCCAGTCCATAACTGCTGGAATCAGCAGACACGGCTGTGGGCCTCGTGACATCATATAAGGCTAGAACTGGAGCATTTGTCAGCATTCTTTTAATGTCCTCAAAAGCTGACTGCTGTGAATGGCCCCAGACCCAGATGTTCTTGCTCTTTAGAAGCTCATACAATGGCTGCTCCACTGTTGCGAGGGCTGGGACAAACCTTCCCAGATAACTCACCCATGCCGAGAACTCTTAAGCTCCTGTACGTTTCCAGGCGGTGGCAGCTGGTGACTGGCCTCCACTTTGTCAGGGTCTGGCCTGACCCCCTGACCGGTCGATGAGATGACCCAGGAAGCGAAGTTGGCTCTGTCTGAGAGCATTTCTCTTTGTTGAGCTTCAAGCCTTCTGACTCGACGCATTGCAACACCTTTTGGAGTTGGGCATCATGTTGCTCCATCGATGTCCCGTAGACTAGAATGTCATCCATGAAGACTTCCACGCCTTCCAGTCCTTCCAGAGTCTCCAGCATCTTCCGCTGGAAGATCTCTGGTGCACTTGTTATGCCGAAAGGTAATCTCTTGAAACAGTATCTGCCAAACGGTGTTATAAACGTTGTCAGTCTGGAGCTGTCTGGATGCATAGGAATTTGCCAGAATCCGCTGGCTGGGTCGAGGGAGAACACACTAGCTCCACTCAGCTTGGCTGTTATCTCATCTGGGGATGGCAGGATGTAGTACTCTCTTTTTACTGACTTGTTCAGTTTTGTCAGATCAACACAGACCTGGCTCTTCATGTGTTCTTTTTCAGAACTGGAGCCATGGGTGCACACCATTCAGTAGGTTGTCACTGGTTCGATGACACCATTGTCCTTCATTCTTTTTAGTTCCTCTTTGACTTTCTACAGCATGGGAAAGGGCACACGGGGTGTAGTGTGCACAGAATATGACACAGCGTCGTCCTTTAGCTCAGTTTTGACTGGTTCAGTTTGCAGTGTACCATGCTCACCTTAGGCTTGCAAATGGCTAGTGTGGTTTTACCTCATCTACTTGCCTCACCAGATTCATCCTCACTGATAAGGTCTGGCTGAGTAGATTGTTGACTCTGTGTCCACGGACTACATAAGCTGTGAATGGGTAGTCCTTTCCTTTGTGACTGACTGTTGTATTGAATCTGCCCAGACACAAGAGCTCACCTCCAGGGCTATCCAGAGGGATATCAGGTGGTGCTAGTGTTCTCTCAGGAGTGAGTGTGTGAAATGTGTCCTCATTTATGATGACATCAGCTCCTGTGTCGATCTTGAATTCTATTGGAACTGAATCTACATGTAGCAGCACAGTCCACTGTTCACTTTCCTCACTAGCATCACACACTGAACCTAGAAAATAAGAGGTCTGCTCAGCTCTCTGTCTCTGTGACCTCGTTCACTGACCTGCTGTTCCTGCATACTCTGGCCCAGTGTCCCATTTTATGATAGTTGTGACCCTGCAGGACACTTCATCTGTTACGTTGTCTTTTCCCACATTTATCATTTCCTCCCCATTTTCTGTCTTTTGACTTGCCTTGTTGTTGTTATTGCTGTTGTGGTCTCCGATTTTCTTTTTTCCATTTAAACTGCACCTCCTGTACTGATCCCAGCTTGTCTCCCTGCAGGCTCACTTGTGCTGCAACCTCCTCCGATTGTCTGATGGTCTGTATTGTCTGCGCCAGCATTAGGTCCGCCGTTAGCTGTAGCTTGCGGGAGAGCTCTTTATCCAGTATCCCGACAACGATATGATTGCGAATATTCTCTTTCCAGGTTTCACTAAACTCACAGTGCTCAGACAGGTCGTACAGGGCTCGGATAAAACACTCTGCTCCCTCCCCTGGTTGCTGGACTCACTGGTGAAAACATGCCCGTTCGTGGATAATATTCGTCCGCAGGAAGAAGTATTCATCAAACTTTCCCACCACAGTAGCAAAGTCGTTGCGATCTCCTTCCGCAGCAAACGTGAATAACTTGTAAATGTTCTCTGCCTCATTTCCCATAGCATAAATTAGGCAGCTCACCTGCACTTCTCCGTCGTCTTTACGTTTTGTGGCGAGTCTGTACTGCTCGAACCGTTGTTTCCAGTCGAGCCACTCCGTCAGTTTATCAAAGGAAAAATTCACTGGGGGGTTAAACTTCGCCATTTTTCCACTCTCCGTCTTCTGTCTTTATATCGCTGAGAGTCAAACCACTTCTGACACCATGTAGAATGATCGAAAGTAGGCTTGTCTCCGTTGTACTTGGCTTTATTGTCAGCTCAGCACCAGCATCCAGCATTTAGCATCTAGCATGAGAAACTCTGCTTTTCACTTTCGCTAAACATACCTTTCAGCATAAAAGCCTAACAGTAGTAAAAACTACTGTGACCATTAACATTACTTCTACTTAATATAAATCACATTATGACAATAATGACGTTAGAAATATAATTGACTATGGATTCGTAAACCAGGTGGACACAGGGATGTCTATTATTGTGACTGGAATCTAAAGGAAATAACCATAAATTGTGCTTGGTGTGAGCTTCCTAGTACCACTGTTAGCTTGGAAGCTAACACCTTTGGCTCCTCACACATCTACATGACGGACAGCTATGCTGGCCAGTAATAGAGCAGTGGGTGGGTATCAGTGACAGCGTTGGACTGGGTTTACTATATCATTGATGTGCCATGGCAAATACAGAACAGTCAGTTTTGCTTTTTGGAATGAAAAATGATTTTTAAGAAAAGTGAGCGGTTTGATGTTTTGTCTTTTTGATAATCATGTGACAAATCGATACATTTCAGAAGGTTCAAACCTACAAAAAACACAATTTTTCAGTCAGTATCCATGTTTACATGGACACAAGTAACCAAGTAACCAATTAAAAGCCTGATTGGAATAAAAATGCTTCATGTAAACACGCCAATCTGAAGATTCTGACCCACTCCTTCGGGTCAAAATTTCCCTCCGATCGAGAGGGGTGAGTTATGCCAATTGTTGATCCGATTGGTGTGTATACAAACACTTATTCTGAAGTTTGGGTAGAAAATATGTTTACTGCGCATGTCTGTACGTCAGCCACACGTCAACGTTAACGTATTTCCACCTTTACAGCAGCTAGTGGAAGACATGGCAGGAGTAAAACAGAAGTGGTCTGTATCGTTCTGTTGTCTCCCTCTGTTCGTCATATGCAGAAGTATGTACTGCTGGGCTTGTAGCTTCATTACGCAGACCAGCAGAAGCAAAAGTACAGTCTGAATAACACAATACAGGTCTATTTCAAAAAGAGACGCACAAAGCGGGTTTGTTTACATCGGAAGCTGCTTCTTCTTCTATTTCTGGAATGCCAGACAATTTTGCACATGTTAAAATAATTTAGTCCGTTCAAAAGTGTGACACATGTAAACGCAAGTAATAATCAGATCAACATTTTTAGGGTCCATGTAAACAGTAAAGTTCTGATCTGAACTGTAATCAGATTGAAGAAATTTTGCACATGTAACCATGGCTACTGACCCCTTTAAACTCAGTGCCTTGGAGAGCAGTAAAGCACTGCCTTTTTTGTTTTCAATTAGGATGTATAAAGTTTGTCTTCAACAACATGCCATTTACTGAACATTAATTACTAGGAGCCATTATTCTGGCAGTCAGGAGGCCTCATGAAGGCTCATTAAGTGCTTTTATTCCCTTAAGTAAACGGCACAGCCCACCCTGCTGGTGGTGTTATGATATCACCATGACCTTGGATCGCAAGAGCTGGAGGACAGTTTTGACTTCTATTTTGAAGTAAGCATGAAGAAGCAGAGATGGCACAGTTGTTCCGGAATGATCACTGGTAACATTAGCTGAACACTGGGTTGATTTTAGCAGACTTAAGAGTTTTGCCTTGTTCTTTCACACAACTTTCCCAATCAAAATCTCTTGCTGAAAATAAATGAGAAAGGTAAGTGAAGGCCTTCCACCCCCTTCTTTGTTTGCTGGTAAAACTGAGCAGCTGTAAAACTGCAGTGGGGTACCTGGGGAACAGGGAACAAAAAGCGCAACAGAACAGCAGTAATTGGAAAAGGAAGATCTGAATGGAAGAACAGCTTCTAATTCCCATTAAAATTGTTTGACGAATATTGTTGCCATCAAATCTGCTATTTTTACTAGGTGATCATTTAGTTGGTGATTTTGTTTTCATATAACTTGGATCATTTTTGGCCTCCTAGGAAGATAATTCAGCAAAGACAAAAAAAAACATGCTTTAAAATGCACTCCCTTTGTTGTGGTCGTTCTGTTGAGATGAGGAAATGGAACAAGCACTGATGACTGCCTGCTTGAATACTTGGGTAATTTTACGTGTCGTCTGATCTGGTACTCACGCTTCAAATATCACTGAAGGAAACGGGCAGCTTTACAGTACACAGACTGCAGGTTTAATTACTCTGCAGCTTCTCGTGGCTGCTCAGCCATGACTTAAGGCCCAAGTGGACACACACCCAAGACTGACATAAGTCCACTATCTGCCAAGGCTTACATAAAAGACCCACGCCCTCCTGCAGATGACGTGACTCAAACTTCACCATGACATCTTGGGACTGAAAGAATGCTGGTCAATAGCTTAGGGCCATGAGAACGATAGTGGCAATATTCTGCCAGTGTTTACGTTGGCTGCCTTTAGTTGCTCTTTGTGAAACAAGGTTTTTAGCCATTTGCAGGCAGGGGCATGTCAGTGCATATCTTTTATTTTCTTTAAAATTTGTTTTGCATTTTTAGGGGGCATAATCTTTTCATTTTTCAGAGTTAATCTGTGACACTCCATGCCTTTACTATATTGCTAAAGTGTACGATGTGAAGGCTGTACACTCAACATCGATTGCACAGCAAATCTGGAATCTTCAAACCTCGAGTGTTTATCGTGGTATATTCTAGCAGCTAATGTTGTAACTGTTTCTACTCTGCCCGAGGCTCGGAATTAACAACAGAAACAGCCATTGTAGATGACAGGCTCAAATAAGCAAGACAAGATGTTTCTCGCCCCTCCCCAGAGCAGATTTAAAGCTTGGGTTTTCCCCTGAAATCTTGAGAGACAGTCTATAACTCCATGAGGCATTGAATGACATCATCCAAAACTGCAGCCCATACCAATTTCAGTGCTACATATTTGCACGTCTGCATAAACACTGAATGACGGCCATAGGAAGTGGGAGAATGAACTCAGTCTGTTTGCCGTTCAAGTGACCTGCATGTGTGGGACAGCAGAAAGAAATGTGGTTGCAGCCTCGTAAAAGGTTGCAATAAATTACTCTAAAAAGTTTAGATGATCAGCTTCTGAATTTTGGAATAACCAGAAGATTATTTTATGCTTAAACAGACTGGATGAACATTCTCCAAAAGTCTCTTTTTTGTCTGGATTCGCTTCTCTGACACCTTTTTGCTTCCACTAGCAAAAATAACATTGTCTTTAATCCACAGTGAATTATAACTGCATTTTGTTAACATATGAAGACACTGTTTTTCAAAAGACTCAATTCTACAAAACAGCATTTGTGTAATAGTTGCAAACACATTCAGTTGTAATCACATAATTATGTAATCAAAAGTATCAAAGGCTCTCTTCTTACTTATTGTCCATCTTCAGCTAAAAAAAAAATAAAACTCTTGTTCACTTGAAGTTCTTTCTAATTACTACATGTTCTGACATTTTTTCCAGTTATGAACCTATAAAAGAAACCGAATAACCAGTTATTTTTTTCACTTAAATTTTTGCTAGCAACAGTATAACTATAAACATTTTAACCATCCCTATTCATGCCATTGTCGTCCTTCTCTTCTGGATATAGCAGGCAGGACATTGGCACATTTACTGTATTGGGGCATTTATTTATCAGGACAGTAACTTAAAGACTTTTTTATGTAGCTCAATACAACTGCAGTAGGGCAGGAAACATTAAAACTGTCTGTCAGTGTAAATGAATACTGACGTCAAAGGAGCTCAGCCCTCTGACCCGACAATCACCTGTTCCACTGCAGCCACAAGTTGACATAGTGT
This sequence comes from Pholidichthys leucotaenia, assembly GCA_020510985.1. Lineage (NCBI taxonomy): Eukaryota > Metazoa > Chordata > Actinopteri > Cichliformes > Pholidichthyidae > Pholidichthys > Pholidichthys leucotaenia. The sequence continues at coordinate 267,706,114 of CM035843.1, forward strand.
CCCCTTTTGCAAAGCAATGAACTATAGAAGAACTAAAAAATAAAATGGCCACATTAATGAGCAAAGAACGTGAAAACCTGCAGCAATGCAGGTTTTTCTGAGTCCTGTGTGGCGATGCTTCTGCAAATTTATACCACACTGCCAAATGGACAGTGCCAAGTGTCAACAATTAACAGCTCCATGTGTGTGATAAGAGGAATGCTGTTGGATGTGGCAAAGAATAGAGCACTTGAGACAACACACTCATGCTGTTTTTACAGTGGAACCTTGAAGCTGTCAGCCTCAAGCCTGGGTGAGAAAACAAAAAAGAAAAGTTTGTTCCTGTTTAAGTTACATGAAATTGCAATGAAATTCAGTATGCAAATGAGTAAAAGTGCAAAAGGCCAAAGTTGGCATGATAAAAATGTGGTTAAAGGGGAAAATCGATTCATCAAATATGACCTTATTAGGCACCTAATTAAGAAGGCAAGAATACAAGAGTGGTTTTTCAAATAGCAGTGCAGGGTTGCATGTTGTTCAACAGGTTGGCCACAGTACTTGCTCCTACTCATGCCAATAATGTCTATGGATAACAGACTACTGTATACCCAAGTCAAACACCTTGCATGCCATTGTTTAGTGTATGTTTGTGGATGAGTTTGACTAAAGAACTTTATACTCCCTAAAATTTAAAGTGTCATACCTTTATCGACTATTTACACACAAATAGAAACAAGTTGGATTGTTATTTATTTGAGCATGTGAAAATTAGAATGAGAGAATGACTGTGAGAGTATCAAGGCCCTTTTAGGCAACTTTGGGATTAGTGTTATTGGGCTTTATGAATAAAAACAAGAATCCTGACTTGACAGGGAGAGCTCAGAGTAATTAGATTTCCATGTAAATTTAATTACCATCTGTTCAGCTGCTGATGCAGGCAGTATGGGGTACGCCTTTTTATTGTACGGACTATGAGCATGTTCTGCCGTCTTGTGACCTTTTTTTTTTCCTTTTAAAGTAAACCCTTTCTATCAGTTTGGAATACTCCTCCTATTCCTCCCAAGGTCACTCCAAAAATTTCCCTCCCCTGTCCCCTCAGAAAGAGGCCTAGCAGCTCTGCAGAAGTCGTTACACTAGGCTGAACTAGAACTAGTCCCGCTTTACAGTCCACCCCGTCCAAGCCATACATCACCCTGCAATTAGCACCAGGCCTCAGACTGATTTGCAGTGGACTGCTCAGAGAGTCCACACACACTTGCTGCTTGCACATGTATGAGAAGCACAGTTGAGGAAACTTTTTTTTCTTCTGTAGTGAAATAATATGTACTTTCTCATGTGGAACACATATGGCTCACATACTGTACTTGGAAAAAAATGGATACAGCTAAACAAATAAAAGGATTTCGAATGTCTCTGGTTTTAATCATTTCACACACAGTTAAACACATATTCACTCCACCCAGGTGCCTCACAGAATATGAGGCATGATGATTTTGTATGGGAACTTTCTTCTCTTCAGGAAACTCATATTTTGTGTGTGTGTGTGTGTGTGTGTGTGTGTGTGTGTGTGTGTGTGTGCGCCCCCCCCAAACTAACCAAGCCTTAATAATGCATCTGCTGCAAACTCGTGGTAGAACACATCAAAGCAACTCCCCCAAGAGGTACATAAAGTACAATGTCATAAAACTAAATCCTACCTCCAACACGACCTTATAAGAGTCAAAAACAAAGGAACAGCTAAAACATTCAGCTCTGGATATACTGTCTGCTTAAGGAGAGAAGGAATATGAAAGTGAGTAAAAACTGAAATCATTGAAGGAATACTCACTGCTGAGCAATAAAGTACAGAGCAGCAGAAGTCCAGTCATCTTTCTGCAGACTCCATTCATTTTCCACATGGATGCAGCCATCCTTACTGATCAGGTTCAGTGCCGGTCAGGCTGTGTGTCAAACAAACAAAGAAACAAACAAAAAGTGTTTTCAAAAGTAGGAAGTATATGTGTGTGAGAGAGGGAGAGAGAGAGAGGTGAGGGAGTTGTATGTCTCTTGTAAGGTCTGAGTGAGTGGGACAGACAAGAAGGATAAAGCCCAGCTTGTGCTGTGTTTCTCTTTATATGGTCCCGCTCATTCACCCCCACCCTTTCCACACCCCTTTTCTGACTGAACTCCTGCCCATTTCCCCCCAGAGCAACAGTCCCTGGTTCCTCTCTTGCCAGTTATGAGTGTGTGCACATGATTAGCAGACCTGAATGAGATAATGAGAGGTTAGTGGAAGAAATTTACCAGCTGGCTGTCTCTTAGGGTTGTTGTAATTTTGTTTGTGGTTCAAAAATACTGGTAATCTTTTACAGAAGTTGATGTTGTGTGTGCAACATTAGACTAGCCCTCCATATAGGTGATCATAGCTTGATCTCTGGAAGATGATCAGTAATGCTTTTGTGGATAAGGTAAAACAGTTGAGCTGCTCCTGTTACTTGTCTCTTCAATCAGATGCACAGTTTATTGGGGGAGCCTAACATTGTCCACAACAGAAAGTCTTCATACTGCATTCCCACTAACAGATTGTTCGCATGCATAGTTCAGAGGCTTGTAAAAGAACGCTTTTTGTGTGTCCTTAGGCAGACGACTAACAGCCAAGAGTGAGTCATCCACTGAATAACACAAACACACATGTAGTGTACACAGACTTGTTGTAAACACTGCAACACACATCTTTTTTTTACCTTGTGATCAGACTAAGTTTGCATAAAGAGCCGCCACTATACAGCCAAACTGCTGTACTGATACGTGGTGTGTTGTGGTGATCGCTCACCATTCGTGTTCACGCAGTGGTGTGATGTTCCACATATCTATGCAGGCCACATCTGGAAGTGCTGAAGTTCCAGTGCTCGGCTTCTGAAAGCTGCCAGAAGACTTTCTTGTCAAACAATGCAACCATATGGGGAGGAATACAGCCAAAACCAGTCAGGGGTCTGGGAACAAATGACCGAGCTGGTCAGATTTTGTGTTTTCATAGCAGATACATATAAAGGGCCACTTTAATACCACAATTACAACTGATACAAAGCAGAGTTATTAAAGCAATGGTTTAACCAATTTAAATGATTCAAACTAGACAATTTTTTACTTTTTTGTTTACTATGTAATATACAGTAGTTCATAAATTACAGTGTTACAGGCACACTGTATGTAGTGTCTAAAGCCGCTTTTCCAGTAGCCCAGTTCGCCTCGCCTCGTTTCGTTTCGTTACTACTCGGTTCGGCCGCGGTTGTGTCTCCATAGCAGCCGGGTAAAGCGGGGTTAAGCTGTGGTGGGCGGGATTTTTTTTTTACAGCAAGGCGGCGCCACACTCCCGTGACGTAAAACACGCGACCCAAGCCAAACATAACATGGTGGTTTTACAAGGCGACTCCTCGGTCTGTGGCTTTTTTCACCGTAAATGCCAAAAAGGACCGTCAGACAAGGGTACAGGCAGTGAGACGAAACACTCTGGAATAGTTCTGCAGCTTCTGGGAGAGCCGAAGACGTGAGGATACAAACTAGGTCATATATGACGGTAAGTTAATGTTGCTAATGCTAGTTTGCTATAAGTACGTCGTACTACACTGTAATCTCTGCAAGTTATCGCTGTTAGGTACTAAAATATGAATGTTGTGTGTGTTTCAGATGGCTCTGTTGTGGGAAAATTACCGCTTCAAACGGTCAGTCTGGCGTTCAGCACAGCCTGTCACTGATGTCAATACAGCCTGTCACTGATGTCAACACAGCTTCACAAACGATCAGTGGTTGTAGAGCTTAAGAATGTCTGGTTTATTTCCTGTGCAAAAAATTGCTCTGATCTAAGTAAAGGAACCCTATTTCACTGTTTATGGGAATGTAGAAAAATCAGAATGTTTTGGGAAGAGGTGAGGGTAACAATTGAAAAAATAATTTCAAAACAAATCACACTGAACCCTAAATTGTTTTTGTTGCGTCTGTGTCCAGAAAAACATAACTTTAATAAGAGTGAAAGAACATTCATAGACTTCAGTTTGCTTAATGCCAAAAAATGTATTGCATTACTGTGGAAAAACTCATAGACCAGATGTAACTCAGTGGTTAAGACAGATGTTACCAACCTTCCACTAGAAAGAATAACATATATACTGAAATCAAAGGAAAATGTGTTTGAGAATATATGGAGACCTTTCATTGATTATGTAAAGAAATTAAACATAACTTCTGAAGAAGAAGGTGAATGATATGTGTGGACCTTGCAAATTCCAAACTGGTGAATGTATATTATGTATTCTTATGTAATAGATTACCTAGACTAAACAGAGGAGCATTGTTGTTGACTTGTTTTTGTTAATAGCTGTTGTTGTTGTTTTTATTACCTTTTTTTTGTTGTTGTTATTGTTCTTTTTAGTTTTTAAATTACTTTTGTGTTAGTGTCTGACTGTGTGTGCTATGTTTGTAAAAAAAAAAAAAAGGTTCAATAAAAATATTGTTGGAAAAAAAATTGCTCTGATCTGCGTGAAAATCGTGGAGAGACTGTTGAGACATCATGGACGTACCTGCTCCAGCTGCACTGAGTCTGAGATGGTGTCATAGCAAAAAATGATCAGCTGACACAACTTGATCACCATGTTAATAACTATATTAGCCACAAAATATATATTCAAAAAGTAAACAGTACTGAGTTAGGTATAATAAGATATATTTGACAGTTATGATGCATTTTAGGCCAAAACAAACTTGATCTAGGATTAAAAGCAATTAAAATAATGCAGTCACAAGGTTACATGGAAAATGCTTGATTTACTAGATACATATATTGTAGAAATATATATTCTCTGCATCAACAATGTACTATACATGCATTCATGTAGTATTGCACTGACAATAAACCTCTGAAGTTTTTGCAGATGTCTCTTTTTTATATGTGAAGGTTACCACCATGTGACATAAATTTAATACTGACAGATTGGAAAAGCTGTCTAAGAACAATCCAGCAGTTTGAGAAATCACTTATGGTTTGGTGTAAGTCTGTCAACAGGATTATTTTTTTTTTTTTTTTTTTTTTTTGTTACTTATTTGTACCCGTAGGTAGACTGGATTATGAACCATAAAGCAGTTTATGTTAAAATGTTAAATCCCATTAAACTCTAACCCACAGGTGTCCGATCATGTGTCATGGAGGGCCAAGACCCTGCAGGTTCTCTCTTCTACCCAGTCTCTTCAGCAGGTGTTTTCACTGATCTGCAGTCAGTGGAAGAAGTTCAGTGGAATCTGCTGTTGAAGACACTGGTTGGAGTTAAAGCCTGCAGGGTCTTGGCCCTCCATGGCACATGATTGGACACCCCTGCCCAAACCCATTATGATGAAGAGCAGATGCTAATATGACCCACAATTCCTCCATATACTGGTACTGTCACTAAAGTATGCAGGGTCTTCTGCGGTAGCACATCCAACAATACAGTCTTCAGTTAATAAAATAATTGTTTTGGTTACTTTTCTTAAAAATGAGCCATTATTTTCAAGGTCACCCATTAATGGTTTGTACTATTGACTCTTTTCCCACCAGTGTATTAACAGACAAAAATAGAAATCATGATGCAAACACATAAGTCACTAAATTGTTTATTACAATCAGCAGCAAATTCCAGATTATTAAGAATGTGCAAAACTCAAACTGTAAGACTGGGTCACTCAGCAGCTGGGATGTGCAGCTCACACTGGTCTCAGACCAGCAGATCTTAGGCCTGCATCTCTGTAAATAGTGACGCAAGGTCCAGTTTGGGGTGGATCGATCATTTACCTCTTGCCTAGACAAAAGACAGAAATGGGTGGTGGTTAAATAAAGGAAGTTTAAAACATATTTGGGAAATACACTTGTTGCTAAAAGCCAGTGGTGGAATGTGAATGAATGAATCTTTATTTCGGATAGATTAAAAGAAAATATAATAATATAACAAAGGGGAAAAAAATCTAATAAGGTCGAATTAAACAATAACTCCTCTGATTATACAGTTCAACATAGGTTATCTGAAATGGGTGATGGCTGAAGCTGCAGCTTATATTGCCCACCATATTCCATCCAAGAATTCAAAAGAAAAACAAAACAGGAGCGATTCCAATTCCAATGTGACAATAAAGTACTTCGTTGTTGTATTTTTTTTATTGTTGTATAAAAAAAAAAATATATATATATATATAAGATGGCGGCAGCGCGCTTAGACGCAGCGGCCCCTCTTGGCATCTGCGAGTGTGAGAGTTTTGAGTGTTGTGATCATCCCAGACGTACATTCTGTAAAACCTACAACCGTGAGACCTTATTAAACATCAAGGTACTGCACGCTGCAAGAATCGCGGCGATCGGTTGTGATTTGGACATCCTACGCCAGCACGGAATTCTGGAGGAGTCCCCGCTGGAAGCTACCCGTGAGAAGAGGAAGCGGAAGCGGAGGGAACGCAGGAAAAAGCGAGGAAAAAGGGCCGGGATCCATGCTAGGCTAAAGGCTAACCCCTCCAGACCAGCGGTACCGTCGCTTCTTCTCTCAAACATCCGCGCCCTCGAAAACAAGGTGGACGAATTGCGTCTGCTGAGAGAAACCCGGAGAGAGTGGAGGGACTGCTGTGTGTTTGTTTTCACCGAGACGTGGCTCCACGACAACATTCCTGACGAGGCCATTCAACTGGAAGATATGGCGATGTTCCATGCCGACAGGGAAACAGCGAGCTCCGGTAAGAGCCGGGGGGGTGGGCTATGCATCTATGTTAACAAGAACTGGTGCGTTAATGCCACGTTAGTGTCTAAACACTGCTCTCCGTTGGCGGAGTTCCTTATTGTAAATTGTTGGCCTTATTATCTGCCTAGGGAATTCAGCAACGTGTTTGTAGTCGGTGTTTACATAGCGCCGAGCGCTAACGCTAAAGCTAATGCTAAGAAGGCACTCGGGGAACTGCACAATGCAATCAGTGAAATCCAAACTTCACACCCAGACAGTCTTGTGGTGGTTGCGGGGGATTTTAACCACACCAGCCTAAAGACTGTGCTCCCCAAGTTTAAACAATGTGTAGACTTTAAGACCAGAGGAGAGAATATGTTGGACTTAGTGTACACAAACACAGATGCATATAAAGCGATACCCCGCCCCCATCTCGGCCGTTCCGATCACATATCCGTGATGCTGCTGCCTGCCTACAAACCTTTATTGAAGCGCAGCAGGCCAGCAGTGAAACAAATCAGGATTTGGCCAGAGAGTGCAACCCCTGCACTGAAAGACTGTTTTCAGCACACAGACTGGAAGGTCTTCAAAATAGCAGCCTCCCAGGAAGACAGGACAGATGTGGAGGAGTATGCTGATTCGGTCACCAGCTACATCGCGAAGTGCACAGAGGATTTCACTACAGTGAAGACCATCACTATGCGGGGTAATCATAAGCCCTGGATGACTGCAGAGGTGCGCTCGCTGCTCACAGCCAGAGATGCAGCCTTCAAAGCAAAGGACAGGATCGCCCTCCGCTCAGCCAGGTCTGCGCTTTCTAAGGGAATTAAGGCGGCAAAGCGCGCCTATGCGGAGAAAATCCAGGGACACCTCTGTGACACTAGGAACACCAAGCAGATGTGGCAGGGAGTTCGGACACTGACGGGCTTTAAGCCTAGGCAGGGGGTCGATGATGACGACGCTTCGCTTCCAGACAGGCTTAGCGACTTCTTTGCACGTTTTGAAGCATCAAACTCGACAATCAGAGGGAGGGCTGGCCGTCCCCCACCATCGGTCAGACCAGCTTTTACCATCAACACAGCGGACACACGGAGGACCCTAACCAGAGTCAACCCAGGCAAAGCTGCAGGTCCAGACAACATTCCAGGACGTGTGCTCCGAGACTGCGCGAGCGAGTTGGCGGATGTCCTGACTGACATTTATAACATCTCCCTGAGTCAGGCCATCGTTCCCAGATGCTTCAAGACCTCTATCATTGTACCGGTGGCAAAGAAACCAGTGGTGTCCTGTTTGAATGACTATCGTCCTGTTGCACTGACACCAATTGTGATGAAGTGTTTTGAGCAGCTTGTCAAACCACACATTACAGCCTGCCTCCCTGCATCACACGACCTGCTCCAGTTTGCATATCGTTCAAACCGCTCCACGGAGGATGCTATAGTCACCACCCTACACTCTGTCATCACCCACCTGGACCAGAAAGACACCTACGCAAGACTCCTGTACATTGATTTCAGTTCAGCATTCAACACCATTATTCCCCAGAGACTGATGGAGAAATTACTCCTTCTCGGTCTGAACACCGCCACATGTCTCTGGATCCTGGATTTCCTGACTGAGAGACCTCAGTCTGTCCGGGTTGGAAACAACATCTCCAAGTCTGTCACGCTGAGTACCGGATCCCCTCAAGGCTGTGTACTCAGTCCACTGTTGTTTACACTTCTAACACATAACTGTGTATCCAGACACGAGGGGAACCAGATTATTAAGTTTGCAGATGACACCACGGTGGTGGGACTTATCCAGAGGGATGAGGAATCAATGTACAGGGAAGAAGTGAGAGACCTGGAGGGCTGGTGCAGGGAGAACAATCTGGTGCTCAACGTGGACAAAACGAAGGAGATGATTATCGACTTCCGGCGGTCGCAGCCTGAGCACGCCCCCCTCAGCATCAGTGGCCGTTTAGTGGAGAGAGTAGAGAACATCAAGTTCCTCGGAGTGCAGATCTCGCAGGACCTGACCTGGAGCAAGAATTCCTTGGAGATCAGGAAGCGGGCTCAGCAGAGACTGCACTTCTTGAGGAAACTCAAACAGGCCTCTCTCCCCATCTGCATCCTCAGGACCTTCTACAGAGGTGTGGTGGAGAGTGTTCTGACGTACTGCATTGCTACATGGTACTCCAGCTGCAGTATGTCAGACAAAAAAGCCCTGCAGAGGATAGTCAAGGGGGCAGAGAGGGTAATTGGAGTCTCCCTCCCCTCTGTCCAAGAACTTTTTCAGAACCGTTGTAGGAGCAGGGCACTAAACATTGTCAAGGACCGTTCTCACCCTCTGCATAAACACTTTGAACTTCTTCCATCTGGTAAACGATTCCGGAGCATCAGAGGCAGAACCACCAGACTGATCAACAGCTTCCTTCCACAAGCTGTCAGGATGCTGAACAGTTGACCCGGAATCTCTCATACACACTACTGCACCTACGGACATTTTGTATATTATAGTTAGTTATTCTTTTTTTCCCCAAGTATGTCTCAGGGATGTGTGAATGGATGGGGGGGGGGTGGGGGGGGGTGCTATGTGAGAATGTGTCTTAAATCATGCTGCTTCTTATATGGATGCCGAGAGAAACGCAATTTCATCTTGCCTGCACTACAGTTGTATGTACAGCAATATGACAATAAAGTTTGATTTGATTTGATTTGATATTTAACCACAATTTTCATGTAGCTGCACTGATGTAAAGTCGATTTTACAAGGGCTGCGTTACATTTAAAATCATCTGTTTTTACAGTGGCCTCAGCAATCAGAATGAATTAATACATTCACTTGAATGGAATCTAGTACTTTAACTGAAGGTGTGCATCACCGAGTATGGAGTCGCTCAGTCAAAATATGGAGTTTTTATCAATAAAAGTTTGTCTTGAATGTAAAAGGGTCTCTTCTTGCCCTGGCTTCAAGTGTGGGCAGTGTTTCGTACTAGCATTGCTAAAATATAAAAGGAAGCACTACAATGGGTCTCAAATATTTGTAATGTGTCCTGTTACTGCATGAGTTTATTGATGATAGACTACAAACTACACATATATAAAGTAAATTATATTGACGACTGAACAACTCCTATTCCCGAAAAGATACAGTTATGAACATAACCCACAAAGGATCACACAAGTGATCTGACAAAAAAATAAATACATTAACAAGTGGTTTATTTTACAGTTGATGCACCATTCTTTTTCAATTATTCTGTAATTAATACTCACACAATCAAATAAATCTCAGTTCAGTCCCTTTTATATTAAGTGGAAATTGTGCTACTTTGGTTTTGACACTTTACCTATAAAAGCAAAGGATTTCAGTACTTTCCACAGTGGCAAGGTCCGTTGTGGGCTGGCTGCTTTCCTCCTGCCTAGACGAACGACAGAAATGGATGGTGGTTAGTTAAAGCAAGTTCAACACTTATACAGGCACATCTCAAAAATTAGAATATCATGAAAAAGTTCAATATTTTTGTCACTCATTTCAGAAAGTGAAACCCATATATAGATTCATTACAGGGACAGTGATATATTGAAAGTGTTTATTTTAATATTGATGATTATGGCTACAGCCCATATTAACCAACACCTCAGCGGCCAACATTTCTATTTAAAAACTATTTTTTAAAGTTTATGTAATATTCTAATTTTTTGCCAAATTGAATTTGGGGTTTTCAGGGGCTGTAAGCCATAATCATCCAAATTAAAATAAATAAATGCTTGAAATATATCACTGTCTGTGTAATGAATCGATATAATATATGGATTTCTCTTTCTGAAATGAGTGTCAAAAAATATTGAATTTTTTCATGACATTCTAATTTTTGGAGATGTACCTGTATTAGGGAAACACACTTGTGAAAGTCAGTGGTGGGATGTGACAAAAACGTTTCGTTTCCCTGACAAGCACCGCAGGATCCACTCTGTACATGTACAAGTACATTATCAATCCAGGGATTTATGGTGGAACAGCACAATACTGTTCCAGCACCTTTTATGGAAAATCCACAGAATAGGTGTGTGGGTCTATTCTGACGCTTTAGAAAATTATATGAATGACTTTATAAATCACTGGTTTGAAAAAGCACTTTTATATTGTTGAGATTTCGGCTCCTGTGGTCCATTTCACCAGTATCCACAATATAAACAGGGAGGCTAACCCCTGGCATGTGGAAACACATTCTAGCATTAAATTGCACACAATTTAATGCACAGCACCAAAGTGCAGCACGTACAAAAACCAGGACTTTAACCAGGATTAACATATTTCATCGTTTTGCTCTCACAAGCGGATACTTAGGAGAAAACAAGTGCGAATCAGCAGTTGGTACTAGCTAGCTACTAGCTAAAACTCGTTAGCCAGCACGCTCAAAAAAAGTGAGCTTACCACCAACAGGATAAATAAGCGAACAGATGCACATTATTACAAATCACTCACCATCGATGGTTCTCTCACATTCGTCTTCAGCTCGTCCGTAGTCCGGTTCTATGCTGGGCTGCATCTGTATCGGTGCGGGTCGCTCCTCTCACTGTGTATCTGCCACCAAGCAGAGAAAACCCCGCACCTCTTCGTTGGACCACGGTGTAGATTTCCGCAAAACCTACAACGCTGTCTGTATTAATATCGTATTTACTCCGTGACCGAGTTAGTCCGTGAAATATTGCAAATGGCTGTCGTAAAGATTCCACTGAAGACAGACGCTTTCGTGATGTAACGCCCTGACCAATCAGCGGCTCGCAGTCTGTTGATGTCACATCTCGGCTCGCTTCAGCACGGTTGTACCCTGCCCTCGAACGGGCACGAAAATAGTGTCGGTTAAACCGTGCTGGGTACAGTGGAAAGGGCGAGAAAGCGAGTAGAGTAGAAGTGAGTAAGGCCAAAGCGATACTAAGTAAGCTGTATGCCCTAGTGAGAATGTAAACTACAAGTATGTTTTAATTATGGGGGGATAAGCTGTATTCTTCATCATATTTGATAGACTCTAAGTACCCCATATTTGTATGTAGTTACAGGTGCTTTGGGCACCCAGCACAAGTGACATTCACTGATGAATTTGATTGGATGTAGTTATGCGGTTAAAAAAACACAGTATTTATGGTGTACTTACACTCTGTACTGCACTTATCAGGGTGTATTATGCCTTAAGTGCCACCAACAAATATGAAACTAGAAAAGCACTCAGAGAGAGCATACCTCTGCCAAGGCTCCTTCCGTCCCTCATGGATCACCTCCAAAATGTAATGGGTTTGCGTGTAGGCCTAAAGCCACTTCTGGTGAAAATTGCATCAAAGCCTGTCTATTAGTTTTGGAGTATTGTTGCTAACACACTGTGAGAAGATAAGAGCCTTGGCTGAGGTATGCATTTTCAGATCATCATCAAAATATAGTGGCTTCCTCTGTAGCCCAATAACCACCTCTGGTGAAAATTTCATCTAAATCCATCCAGTAGTTTTTGTGTAATCCTGCTGTACAAATACAAACAAAACTCTTGGTGGAGATATGCACTCTCAGATCATCACTAAATCTAATCATCTGTTCCTTGTGCCATTACACACCTTTCCCGAAAATTTCATCAAAATCTGTTCATAACTTTTTGAGTAATGTTGCTGATAGACAAACAAACAAGCAAACCAACAAACCAACACCAGCAAAAACATAATTGTGGTATATTGGAAATACCACAACATACACCACGGATGTGGGGACGCATGCATGGGATGACGACATCACGCTGTGACTATACACCGCATTCCAAATTATTATGCAAACAGGATTTTAGTGTCATAAACATTCAATTTTTGTTTTTCATTTAAACTCATGGATGGTGTTGTGTCTCATGGCTCTTTGGATCACTGATATCAATCTCAGACACCTGTCATAATTAGTTTGCCAGGTGAGCCCAATTAAAGGAAAACTACTTAAGAAGGATGTTCCACATTATTAAGCATGCCACAGGTTTCAAGCACAATGGGAAAGAAAGTATTTCTCTGCTGCCGAAAATCGTCAAATAGTGCAATGCCTTGGACAAGGTATGAAAACATTAGATACTTCACGAGAACTTAAGCGGGATCATCATACTGTGAAGAAATTTATGGCCGATTCAGAGCACAGATGGGTTTGTGCAGATAAAGGCATAATGAGGAAGGTTTCTGTCAGACTACTTCATCAGACTAAGAAAGCAGCTGCTAAAATGCCATTACAAACCAGCAAACAGGTATTTGAAGCTGCTAGCGCCTCTGGAGTCCCACAAACCTCAAGATTTAGGATCCTCCAGAGGTTTGTTGTTGTGCATAAACCTACTATTCGGCCACCCCTAACCAATGCTCACAAGCAGAAACGGTTGCAGTGGGCCCACAAATACATGAAGACTAATTTTCAAACAGTCTTGTTTACTGATGAGTGCCATGCAACCCTGGATGGTCCAGATGGATGAATTAGTGGATGGTTGTTGGATGGCCACCATGTCCCGACAAGGTTGCGACATCAGCAAGGAGGTGGCGGAGTCATGTTTTGGGCCGGAATCATGGGGAGAGAGCTGGTAGGCCCCTTTAGGGTCCCTGAAGGTGTGAAAATGACCTCGGCAAAGTATATAGAGTTTCTGACTAACCACTTTCTTCCATGGTACAAAAAGAACCGTGCCTTCCATAGAAAAATTATTTTCATGCATGACAATGCACCATCTCATGCTGCAAAGAATACCTCTGTCACTGGCTACGGTGGGCATAACAGGAGAGAAACTCATGGTGTGGCTCCCATCCTCCCCTGACCTCAACCCTACCAAGAACCTTTGGAGCATCCTCAAGCAAAAGCTCTTTGAGGGTGGGAGGCAGTTCACATCAAAACAGCAGCTGTGGGAGGCTATTCTGACATCTTGCAAGGAAATTCAAGCAGAAACTCTCCAAAAACTCACAAGTTCAATGGATGCAAGAATTTTGAAGGTTATCTCAAAGAAGGGGCCCTATGTTCACATGTAGCTTGGCCTGTTAAAATGTTTTTGCTTGAAATAGCTTTTGATTTCAGTAAATATGACCTTCTAGAAGAAGAAGAAGCCATCTCTGTTGTCATTCAGTCCATACAGCCAATTGTGTACAGTAGAACTAAATTATTTTTCTCCTATCTACAATGTTAATCATATGTAGAATCAGAGGGGTTGCTGCCATGCAAGGCACCGCCACAAACAACTTCTCCTTCCAAATGACCATTTTCAGTTCTTTATAACCAATAAAATGTTTTGATACTCTGTTGTGCATAATAACTTGGAACTGTGCATTTTGAGTTGTTTTTTTTTTAATTTTTGCAAAAAAAATAGTTATCATTGGGAGGTTTGTTCAATAAAATCTTAATTATACTGTGACGGTTGATGACTTGGAAATTATACTGACTGTCATTTGCATCAGCTATTTAGGGAAATCAGAGACAAATATCATTTGCATAATAATTTGGAACACGGTGTAAAGGAGGACTAATGGTGGGAGTCGTCCTCTTTGGCGCTCCGCCTGTATGCCAACACCAGCCTGTACTCACTTCCAGTAAGCATAGCTAATACCATACTGGAACACGTGCTGCTAGCAGTGTCCTTAATAAAGTTACTGTTCAGTACAGTGACCACCTCCACTGTCCCTCATTTCCAGACATCAACAATGGCAACGAGGAGAAAAATTGGTCTTCCGGAGGAAAATTTGACATTTTTTCAGAAGATGGAAGTGTGTCTGTTACCCCGACCGGTGAGTGAGGTGGCTAGAAGAATCACGCTAGGCCAACGCCGACAGGGAGTAGGAGAAGTGATCCAGCAGTATGTTGTGGACCTCCACTGTCTGGCAAGCATGTGCAGGTTTGGTCATTTAGAGGGCAAAATGGTGTGGGACCAGCTAATGGAGCACACCAGCAACCCGTGGCTGTGGGCGAAGCTAATCATGGCACCTGATGACCTACCATTGGCAAAGGTGGTGGAGTTGGTGTCCCAGCTGGAGGCCACTGACAAGCTAACATCACCAATTAGGTGAGCCACAACAGCGAGCCCCATTAGCGCATGCAGTTTCCCCAGCAAAAGAACCTGGTCGTGACGTAACCTTCTTGGAGGACACCGGGGTGTACACCATGAAACACCATTCATGTGGTAACTACAGCTCCCAGACGCACCAAGAGAGAGCGCGATCCTGCCCAGCCAAGGAGCAGCGATGCAACTGCTGTGGCAAGCTCAATCACTTCACTGAGGTGGGCCGATCGTGACGACTGACATTAAGCCCACCACTCAGTCCAAAGGAACCACCAACAACCACCATCCATGCTGTGGGCTCCAGAGGGATGACATACATGTGGTGCATGGTGAGGCTAGACGACGTTGACTTGCCGTTGTTGCTGGACACTGCCACTGTGAGGTCAGTGATAAACTGGGTTACTGTAAAGAAATTCTTCCCCAACCATCCTACTGGGAAGAATCCAGCCGAGCTGTATGGCTATGGGCACACACGCATCAGCTTGGTGGGGACCGTATCGCTGGCGGTTCACTGCGGGTTAAGAGTCCTTCCGGCATTCGTCTTCCAGGTAACCACACATGGGGACAACATCCTGGGGTGTGATCTCGTTTACGAAATGGGTTTTACCATCTGTGGAAAACTTGGGCTCTGTTTGGCCACTGAGGATGGGGGCGCAACACACCCAGATGTGGGTGCAGCCACTCTGTGCTTGACACCGCAGTGAGAAGACAGCGAGGAGAGGGGGCAGAAACTGGATTCATCTTGCATCCGGGCCCGGCATCAGCAGCAAGGAGCCGCCACAGTGCTATAGGATAGAGAGTTCGTGGCCCAGCAGGACCCAGGGGGACAATGCCAACCGAGGGTGCGTCCTGCTGCTGGCGTGAAAGTCACCCCACCACAGCAGAAGCCAGCATCAGGGACGAGAGAGCAGTAGCAGCACCGTATAAAGTCGACTAGGTCCAGATTTGTCATGGTGCTCGACTGGGTTTGGGTCCGCCGATCCAAATGCCCACACGACCTGCAGATGTTCCTGTCCCCGGTGATGCAGATCACCGTTCAATTGGGGCCAGCCACCATCCAGATGACTGATGGTTCAAGATGGCATCTAGGTCCGCCGCAATCAGCGCCTCCAAGGCCATGCCCACTGTGGGCTCATCTAAAGTTGAACTGTAAAATGACTGTTTTTGAAATGTTTAAAGAGAGCATGGTTGATAACGGTGGCAGAATAATCCACTCAACCATGTAGGGTTTTACCGGCAGTCTACCCGGTTACCCAGGTTCAAAATAATGGTTATGGTGTATGGAACCTTAAGTGATTTATGGTTTTCGGTCTTAGAAGTTAATTTACCATATCGTGCTTTTAACATCAAGCAAATATGTGTGCCTTAAACACAGGCTAAACAATGTGCTTTAACAGTATGCAGTTTTGCACTTTACCACTCGCATCTATGTGCCATACAGTAATAACACCTGCTGACAGCCAGGACACATTTGTATGTTAGCTGGCTCCGTGCTACTTTACATTATGTGGGTCTGGTTACCTCCGCCAGGCCGAAAGGCCAGGAGGAGGTAATGTTTTTGCCGGGGTTTGTCTGTGTGTTTGTCTGTGTGTTTGTCTGTTTGTCTGTCTGTCTGTTTGTCTGTTGGTTAGCAAGATAACTCAAAAACTTTTGGACGGATTTCAATGAAACTTTCAGGCGTTGTTGGAAATGGTACAAGGAAGAACTGATTAAATTTTGGGGATGATCCGCATCACCGTCTGCATACAGGAATTTTTTAAAGCATTTTTCCACACTGTGACATACGGCCATTTTCAACATGTGCGCAGGCGCAATGGAGGGCGCTGGGCGTCGTGTCTGACCAACACAAACTCCGCCTTCTTCAACGTTTTAGCCACAAAAGCATGCGGAAAACACTGCTGGCCTGGGCCCGCCAGCGTGCCTGTGCCAGCCATAGGCGCTGCGCACATTGCGCTGGTCGTCGTGTCTGACCAACACAAACTCCGCGTTCTTCAACGTTTTAGGCACAAAAGCACGCGGAAAACACTGCTGGCCTGGGCCCGCCAGCGTGCCTGTTTTTGCGCCACGCTGCAAAACCTGACACGGCCACCTGTCCGCCGCCCGATTATTTGCCACAAATTCCCCGCCCAGCTATAGGCGCTGCGTAAAAACGACCTCTCTGCCGGGGAAGATTCTAAATTCTGTTTTGCCGCGGAGCGCACCCCCAATATAATATAAAACCCACGGCAACCTGTCTAACCAATCTGCATCCGTCAGTGGAGGAGATGGACACACCAACACTTCAGTTTATTACCTCCGCCAAGGAGGCAATGCTTTTACTACCGTAAAACGGGGCTATAAGGGACGGCGGGGTAATATGGGACTTTTCTGGGAAAAGTGTCCCTTATTAACCCGCCGTCCCTTATAGCCCCGTTTTACACTACTGAACCACTAATCCTATCACTATCACATTGATTGTCCTTCATTAATTGTCTGTTTATTGCACTGTCCATGTCAAATAAACAAATAATCATTGTGAATCCAATTGCTAGTCATATCTTTTCATGCTCAGGGAATCTGAAAACGTACACACAAACACTGTATGGGGGGAACTGTGCCGCTTGGCGGAGGTCTGCGCTCTCCGAGTGCTTTTCTAGTTGTGTGTGTGATGTGCTAGCTGTAGGCCACTACAGTGCCACCATGGTTACCCAGCTAAGGTTAGGCCAACACCGTGTAAGTTCTGGTTATTCCCGGTGGGGGGGGAATGTGGTATATTGCAAATACCACAACATATGCCACTGATGTGGGGATGCATGCATGGGATGACGCCATTACGCCATGGCTATAAAGGAGGACTAATGGTGGGAGTCGTCCTCTTTGGCGCTCCACCTCTATGCCAGCACCAGCCTGCACCCACTCCCGGTTAGCATAGCTATTACCATACTGTAACACGTTGTCATGATCCTGGGCACGGCCCCCACCCGTACCCAGTCTCCAGTTTGGGTTCAGTCTTTGTTTGTTTATTTCTTTATTTATCATGGTCTGTTGTATTCTGTTTATTTTTGGAATATATATATATTCTTGGTTTTGTCCTTATTGTCTTGTCCATTTATTGTGTGTCATTTTGTGTCCTTGGTCTTATTGGTATATTTTGGGCTTGTGTATCATATGCTTGTTTTGTTATTTAGCTTCCGGTCTGTGCTTTTATTTTGACAGCGTCCTGTGCAGCTTCTGCCTGTCAAACTGTTTCTTGGGCTGCACAGCTGTCACTCGTTTATTTCCTCATTCATGTACCCATACCTGTCTTGCATGAATCAGCTGTTTACACACCTATTTAAGGGCACAACAACGTTTCCTCGTTGTTGTGTCCCACTGTTATCCTCCTCAGTAGTGTTGTGCTTGCTCTGAGTGAGATTGGGTTGTCCGCCGAGGTGATCGGGTGCGCTCCGACCAGGTTGGTTTATCTTTTTCTCCTGTTTTTCTCAGCCGTGAGCCCTGTTACCTTTCGGGTGTGTCTCTGGCTTAGTTCATCTTTTCCCCCGGCATTCCTACCCGTCTCAGCCTGTTCCCTTTCAGGCTGTTCTCCCACTGGTCATGAGCCCCGCTCTCCTCCTGTGCTTCCCACCATTTCCTTCATTTTTTTGTTATATGTAGTGTTGTGGAGTGTGTAAATGAAGAGGTATATTCATTTCAGACGATTTATTACACACTCCCATCTCACAAGCAAAGAACAGACTGACTGGTCACATCAAGCATTCCTCTCTCTATATCAAGTCACACTTCACAAGGTTCAAAGCACTTCCTCATACACAGCATGACATCTACACTACACTTCATTCAACCCCTTCTCACCCACTTGGGCATTGTTCTCCCATGTGTATTCATTGTCTCTGTCTAAGGTGTGAAATAACCTGAGGCCCACAGTGTAGTGTTTTTTGTGTCATGTTCGTCTTTTTGTTAATAAATGTGCAAAATTCACAGCATACGTTTGGTGTTCTTCATAGCCCTTAAAAAGGGCCATTTACGACACACGTGCTGTTCTCAGTGTCCTTAATAAAGTTACTGTTCAGTACAGTGACCCCCTTTGCTGTCCCTTATTTCCAGACACAACAATAACCTCCTTGGCGGAGGTAACAAAAGAAAAATTTAAAACCCTACACCTCATTGAGTTGAGTTGTTTCTATCTGGTGATATAGGTTGAAGTTGTGCCATTCTGAACTGTAATTTGTTTAGAGGCCACTTAAACAAAATAAATTTAGGTAGGTCCAGGGTATGGACATTTCTATCCTGAATATGTATAAGCTTCAGTTCTCAGTGACTCATTCTCAAGTCTCAAGTCAACCTTGTCTGTTAGTGCTAAAACAACTTGAATATCACAGACATCAGGTTTATTTTGCTCTAACCCACTGCTGTCAGGAGTTTTTAAGCCAAATCAGGATTTTTTTTTCTCTCGAAAACTAACTCAGTAGTTTAAAATGTCTAAACTACACTATAAAATGAAAGAGAGAAGGCAGAAACGTAAGTAAAATGAAAAAGTAAAGCAAAGATTCAACTGAGATTCAAGGGTTTCTGGCTGATCAATCTGACATGACACTGTTCTCCAACATAAAATTACCATATAGAGTACTTTCTTTTTTTTTTCTCGATGGTTTGTCTTGGTTAACCTCGAGCTGGCCGTAAAACTAACTCTATGTAGTGAGATGTGCAGGATGGGAAGTGCAATCTTTTGAAAAATTGACCTTATGGGGAACCCATGCTGTGATATTCATCTCAGACTGGAAGGAAAGGAGAGGCAGTAAATTCCTCTGCCAGAAGAGCATGGGGGATTAAGCAAATGGGGACAATAGGAATTGTGATGGGAGAATGTATTGTCCCCTCATGGATCGTCACCTTATTGTGGTGGGGGGATTTGCGTGCCCCAGTGATCCCAGGAGCTATGTTGTCCGGGGCAATTTGCCTCTGATAGGGTCACCCAAGACAAACTGGTCCTGGGTGAAGGGCCAGACTAAGAACGATCCAACAGACTCTCATGATAAATTCTAGATCAATGATTCAGTGTACCCCGCCCGGTATGGGGTTACCGAGGCCCCACCCTGGAGCCAGGCCTGGGGGAGGGGCTCAATGGCTAGCATCTGGTGGCCGGGTTTCCACCCATGGGACCCGGCCGGGCTCAGCCCGAAGGAGTTACATGGGTCCGCCCTCCAGTGGGCTCACCACCTGCAGGAGGGATCATGGGGGTCCGGTGCTATGTGGATTAGGTGGCAGTCAAAGGTGGAGACCTTGGCGGACTGATCCCAAGCTTTCTAAACTGGCTTTTGGTACGTGGAATGTCACCTCTCTGGTGGGGAAGGAGCCTGAGCTGGTGTACGAGGTTGAGAGATACCAGCTAGATATAGCGGCCTCACCTCAACACACAACTCCGGTTCTGGAACCAGCCTCCTGGAGAGGGGCTGGAGCTTGGCCTTTTCTGGAGTTGCCCTGGGTGAGAGGCGACAAGCAGGGGTGGGTATTCTTGTATCCCCCCACCTTGCTGCCTCTATATTGGAGTTTTCCCCGGTGGATGAAAGGGTTGCTTCCCTGTGCCTTCGGGTTGGAAAACGGGTCCTGACCATCATTCGTGCCTATGCACCAAATGATGTTTCAGAGTACCCACCCTTTTTGGAGTCTGTGACTGGGGTGCTGGAGGGTGCTCCTCTTGGAGACTCCATTGTCCTACTGGTGGACTTCAATGCGCACGTGGGCAACGACAGTGAAACCTGGAGGGGGGTGACTGGGAGGAACGGTCTTCCCGATCTGAACCTGAGTGGTGTTCAGTTATTGGACTTCTGTGCTAACCACAGTTTGTCCATAATGAACACCATGTTCAAGCATAAAGGTGTCCATATGTGCACCTGGCACCAGGACACCCTAGGTCGCGGGTCGATGATCGATTTTGTTATCGTGTCATCAGACCGGCGACCGTATGTCTTGGACACTCGGGTAAAGAGAGGTGCAGAGCTGTCAACTGATCACCACCTGGTGGTGAGTTGGATCCGATGGCAGGGGAGGAAGCCATTCAGACCTGGTAGACCCAAATATATAGTGTGTGCTGGGAACGTCTGGCTGAGGCCCCTGTCTGGGAGGTCTTCAACTCCCACCTCCAGAAGAACTTCAACCACATACCGTGGCAGTCTGGAGACATGGAGTCTGAATGGGCCATGTTCTCTACCTCTGTTGTTGAAGTGGCACCCAGAGCTGCAGCCATAAGGTGGTCGGTGCATCTCGTGGTGACAACCCCCGAACCAAGTGGTGGACACCAGTGGTTAGGGGGGCCATTAAGCTGAAGAAGGAGTCCTGTCAAGCTTGGTTGGCTTGTGGGACTCCCGAAGCAGCTGAGGTGTACGGGCAGGCCAAGCAGAGTGCAGCTCGGGTGGTTGCTGAAGCAAAAACCCGGGTATGGGAGGAGTTCGGTGAGGCCATGGAACAAGACTTTCGGTCGGCCTCGAAGCGATTCTGGCAAACTGTCTGGCAGCTCAGGAGAGGAAAGCAGCTCCCTGTCCACACTGTGTATGGTGCGGATGGGGCGCTGTTGACTTCGACTGGGGAAATCGTCGGGCGGTGGAAGGAATACTTCGAGGATCTCCTCAATCCCACTGATACGCCTTCCACAGAGGAAGCAGGGCTTGTGGACAAGAGGGATGGCCCGCCTATCACAGGGGCTGAGGTCGCCAAGGTGGTTAAAAATCTCCTTAGTGGCCGGGCCCCAGGGGTGGGCGTGATTCACCCTGAGTACCTCAAGGCCCTGGATGTTGTTGGGCTGTCATGGTTGGCACGCCTCTGCAACATTGCGTGGAGGTCAGGGACAGTGCCTTTGGCATGGCAAACTGGGGTGCTGGTTCCTCTCTTCGAAAAAGGGGACCGGAGGGTGTGCTCCAACTTTAGAGGGATCATGCTCCTCAGGGGAAGGTCTATGCCAAGGTACTGGAGAGGAGAGTCCAGCCATTGGTTGAACCTTGGATTCAGGAGGAGCAATGTGGTTTTCGTCCTGGCCATGGCACATCAGACCAGCTCTTTACCCTCTTGAGAATTCTCGAGGGTTCGTGGGAGTTTGCCCAACCAGTTTACATGTGTTTTGTGGACTTGGAGAAGGCATTTGACCTCGTCCCTCGTGGTTTTTTGTGGGGGGTGCTTCGCGAGTATGGGGTATTGGGCTTGTTGTTACGAGCTATTCGATCTCTGTGCAACCGTTGTGAGAGTTTGGTTTATATTGCCAACACTCGGTCAGACTCATTCTCAGTGAGAGTTGGACTCCGCCAGGGCTGCCCTTTGTCACCGATCCTGTTCATAATTTTTGTGGACAGGCTTTCTAGGCGCAGCCAGGGAATGGAAGGTGTCATGCTTGGTGACTACAGGATCTTATCTCTGTTGTTTGCAGATGATGTTGTCCTGTTGGCTTCATCCAGCAATGACCTACAGTTTTGCTGGGACGGTTTGCTGCTGAGTGTGAAGTGGCTGGGATGAGAATCAGCACCTCCAAATCCGAGTCCATGGTCCTCAGCCGGAAAAAGGTGGATTGTCCTCTCTGGGTTGGGGACAGGCTCTTGCCCCAAGTGGAGGAGTTTAAGTATCTTGGGGGCTTATTCACGAGTGAGGGGAAAATGGAGCGAGAGATTGACAGACGGATTGGAACAGCAACTGCAGTGATGAGGACGTTGTACCGGTCTGTTGTGGTGAAGAAGGAGCTTAATTCTATGGCAAAGCTGTCGATTTACCAGTCAATCTACGTTCCCACTCTCACCTATGGTCACGAGCTTTGGGTAATGACCGAAAGAACAAGATCACCGATACAAGCGGCTGAAATGAGTTTTCTCCATAGGATTGCTGGACTCACCCTCAGAGATAGGGTGAGGAGCTCAGTCATCTGGGAGAGGCTCAGAGTAGAACCGCTGCTCCTCCACATTGAAAGGAGTCAGTTGAGGTGGTATGGGCATCTGATTAGGATGCCTCCTGGACACCTCCCACTTGAGGTGCTTCGGGCGCGTCCCACTGGGAAGAGACCCCGGGGCAGACCCAGGACTCGGTGGAGAGACTATGTCTCCCAGCTGGTCTGAGAACGCCTTGGTATCCTCTCTGAAGAGCTGGAGCAGGTGGCTGGGGAGAGGGAAGTCTGGGCTTCTCTGCTTGAACTGCTGCCTCCTTGACCCGGACCTCCGGAAAAGCGGTAGAAGATGGATGGATGGATGGAGAAGGTATTGTGATACAAGACCCCAGGCAGCAGGGTTACGCAGCTGTGGGGACAATAGGAATTGTGATGTGTAAATGTATTGTGATGCAAGACCTCAGGCTGCAGGGGGAGTGGGTGTTG
This sequence comes from Pholidichthys leucotaenia, assembly GCA_020510985.1. Lineage (NCBI taxonomy): Eukaryota > Metazoa > Chordata > Actinopteri > Cichliformes > Pholidichthyidae > Pholidichthys > Pholidichthys leucotaenia. Next base: position 267,729,158 of record CM035843.1, read on the forward strand.
TAATATAAAGGAGAGACCCTGCAGCATGAGAGCTATGCTTGTTATGAGACTGAGAAATGTGAGAGAGTGAAATAAAGTTTGTCTGCTATGAATGCCTGGCCTGCTAATTGCTCTCTCCACACTGGTGACCCTTGACGAATAATGGAACACGAGGCAAACACCCCAGAGATGGCCCGGATGGGAAGCCCCAGCAACGCGTGTGCCATTTCGGTCAAACTACCAGACTTTTGGCTGCACAACCCGAAGTCTTGGTTCCTCCACACCGAGGCCCAGTTCGCGCTCCGGGGACTAATAGCAGATCGTTGCGCGACAGTGAGCATAAATACAGCGCGTTTGACAGCGAGTTACTGGCTCTCCACCTGGCCATACGCCACTTCCAGTTCTGGCTGGAAGGGCGCAGCTTCACTGCGTTTGTGGACCACAAGCCGCTAACGTATGCAATGGCCAGGGTTTCGGAACCATGGTCGGGCCGGCAGCAGAGACAGCTGGCCGCGATCTCGGAATTTACGACCGATATTCAGCATGTGGCCAGTAAACTGAATGTGGTGGATGACTGCCTCTCGCGCGCAGTAGTGGCCCCAGTCTACGTAGTAATAGATTACACGGCAATGGCCGCAGAGCAGATTGGCGATGCGGACGTGTGCGCACTCCAGTCTGGACCAACAGGGTTAAGGCTGGAGAGCAGAGTACTGCAGGACGGGGGCCCCCCCTAATCTGTAACGTCTCCACAGGACGCCCGCGCCTGGTGGTCGCAGGCCCTTGGCGCCGCTGCGTGTTTGAGTCCGTTCACGCCCTGGCACACCCAGGAGTGCATGCATCAGTCAAAATGGTGGGAGCGAAGTTCGTATGGCCAGGCCTGCGCAAACAGGTGAAAGAGTGGGCTGCAGCCTGCGTAGCGTGCCAATGAGCCAAAGTACACAGGCACACAAAGGCCCCTTTGAAGCCGTTTCGTATCGCAGCTAAGAGGTTTGACCACGTTCACGTGGACCTCGTGGGCCCCCTTCCACCATCGCAGGGGTTCACGCACCTTCTAACAGTGGTGGACCACACCACACAATGGCCAGAAGCAGTCCTGCTAGCTGCAACCGTGGACGTAGCGCGTGCCTTTTTGACAACATGTGTGGCACGTTTTGGCATCCCTTCGGACATCACGTCCAATCAGGGCCCTCAGTTTGTTTCCGACCTCTGGTCCACGCCGGCCCATAGCCTGGGTGTCGCAATTCATCGCACAACCGCGTACAACCCACAGGCCAATGGGTTATGCGAGCATTTCCATAGGTCACTGAAAGCAGCGCTCAGAGCTTCACTTACGGATGCAAATTGGGTGGACTGGTTGCCGTGGATTCTATTAGGGTTGCGTTCCGCACCAAAAGAGGATTTGGAGGCTTCCCCAGCAGAGCTGGTTTTTTCTCAGCCACTGCGGCTCCCTGGGGAATTTTTACTAGATAACCCCGTGCCGAACAACCATCCGTCCCCGCGTTCATGGCATAGCGCAGACACAGCCACACTACCTGGCCCGGCCCACCACTGTTTTCCATGCACTTTTGTGCCGAAAACTTTGAAGAACGCGCCGTTCTTGTTTGTCAGGCACGATGCCCACCGCCCCCCATTGCGCCCACCCTACGATGGCCTGTTTAGAGTGCTGGAACCAGGGGACAAACATTTTGTGTTAGACTTGGGGGGTCGCTGGGAGAAAATCTGTATAGACAGGCTTAAGCCCACCTTTGTGGCGGCAGACGAGCAGGTGATGTTGGCTCGAGCTCCTCGGAGTGGAAGACCCCCACTGAGAATTCCTCAGGTAAACGATTCATCAGAGCAGTCACACGAGCAGGCTGAATGTTCCCCCCCTCGCCATTGTCCACCCACAGACGGACACACCCCCAGGAACCCCGGCAGAGCAGCGCCGCGGAGCCGAAGTCCCCTTGTTACAGCAGATATGGGAGGAGGCTGAAGCCAAAAGGACGTGAGAGTTAACGCTCAGTCTGAGACTCTGGGGGGGGGGGGGGTGGTATGGGGAACCCATGCTGTGACATTCATCTCAGACTGGAAGGAAAGGAGAGGCAGTAAATTCCTCTGCCGGAAGAGCATGGGGGATTAAGCAACTGGGGACAATAGGAATTGTGATGGGAGAAGGTATTGTGATGCAAGACCCCAGGCAGCAGGGTTAAGCAGCTGTGGGGGACAATAGGAATTGTAAATGTATTGTGATGCAAGACCTCAGGCTGCAGGGGGAGTGAGTATTGTAATATAAAGGAGAGACCCTGCAGCATGAGAGCTATGCTTGTTATGAGACTGAGAAATGTGAGAGAGTGAAATAAAGTTCATCTGCTATGAATGCCTGGCCTGTTAATTGTTCTCTCCACAACCTTCACATTCCTCAAAAGTGGCTCTGTTTAAGACTTCTACTGCCATGTTTTATGGCCTGAGGTCCAATAGCCATTCACATGGTGCATTGTTTGTTGGTGGCTAAAGTTGTGCCCTGGGATTGGCTAATAGAACTCAGACTGCAAAACATGCCAGTTATCATCTTTTCACTGTCCCTACCAGGAACAGGAAAGTTACATGGTGCTGTGGCAGATTATGCAGCCCCACTAAGGCTACAGTAGAAGTGACATTCACCCAGTCAAAGGTTTGTGTATCATTAGAATAATTTTGGAAACATTGTTTCAAGGTGAAAACATTACCTAGTGTTCCTTTTCCAGGAAGGCATTTGAAAGAAAACAATGCTGTGGCAAGCTGCACTCCGATTTGAGTGATTTTTGAAACGGGAAAATGGTGTGAAAGTTAGTGATGTGACCATTATTGAGTAGGTGTATTTAGTTGTATTATAGTATATTGTAGAGCGTGTAAATGAAGAGGCAGATTTGTTTCAGACGCTTTATTACACACTCTCACATTCTTAAGCATAGACAGAATGACATTCCAGTAGAAGCTCCTCTCTTAAATATCATGGCATTCTTCTAGAATCTTCACACACACAAAGGATGACCTTCGCGTCACATTGCATTCAACCCACTCATCCTTAACACCTCCCTGTTATCTCACTAGGGAACCCCTGCTCTTTGTTCCTGTCTGAGATGGTACACAATTAGGCTCTCCCCAGGTGCCACACCACCCCCCCAGCATCTTAGATAGGACAACAGGATAACAGTCCACATGCTGTGATAGAACCATTAAACATCAGTCCACATGCTGCTTGGGCTTCAGTCTTCTCCCATATCTGCTGTAACCAGAATTCACCGCCTCCGCGGCGCTGCCATGCCTTTGGGGGGCTGTTGTTTGGGGGGGGAAACCTTTCTGTCTGTCCGTGTGGGTGCTCTGGGAAATCGCTTCTCTGGGGAGCTCCCCATGGGGGTCTTCCACGCCGAGGGGCCCTCGCCAACAGCACCTGCTCGTCCGCCACAACGAAAGCGGGTTTGAGTCTGTCTATGCCAATTTTTTCCCTCCTACCCCCCAAGTCTAGCAAAAAATGCTTATCCCCTGTTTCCAGCACTCTGAATGGTCCATCATAGGGTGGGCGCAGTGGAGGGCGGTGGGCGTCGTGTCTGACAAACACGAACTCCGCGTTCTTCAAAGTTTTAGGCACAAAAATGCGCGGAAAACTGGTTGTTGGTGTTTTTTAGTGCATTTTTTTTTTGTAGTACTTTAGTGTTAGTGTTTGATTGTTTGTATCATGTTTGTTAAAAAAAAAAAAAAAGGTTCAATAAAGATATTGTGGAAAAAAAAATGCGCGGAAAACTGTGGTGGGCAGGGCCCGGCAGCGTGCCTGTGTCTGCACTATGCTGCAAAAGCTGAGACGGGCAGCTGCCCGGCGTGGGATTATCTGGCAGAAACTCCCCGGGCAGCCGGAGTGGTTGCGCAAAAACGAGTTCTGCCGGGGAAGCTTACAGATCCTCTTTAGGCGCGGAGCGCAACCCCAATAAGATCCATGGTAGCCTGTCTACCCAATTTGCATCCGTCAATGAAGCCCTGAGAGCCGCTTTCAATGATCTATGAAAACGTTCGCATAACCCATTAGCCTGTGGGTTGTACGCGGTTGTGCGGTGAATTATAATACCCAGGTTGCGGGCCATCGCTGACCAGAGTTCAGAAACAAATTGAGGGCCTCTGTCGGACGTAATGTCCGACGGGACTCCAAAACGCGCCACCCATGCTGTTAAAAAAGCACGCGCCACCTCCTCGGACGTGGTTGCTGCCAGCGGAACCGCTTCCGGCCAGCGTGTGGTGCGGTCCACCATTGTCAGGAGGTGCGTGCACCCCTGTGATGGCGGGAGGGGGCCCACGAGGTCCACGTGAACATGGTCAAACCTCTTAGCCGGAATACGAAACGGCTCCAAGGGAGCCTTTGTGTGTCTGTGTACTTTGGCTCGTTGGCACGCCACGCAGGCTGCCACCCACTCTTTCACTTGTTTGCGAAGGCTCGGCCACACAAATTTCTCTCCTACTATTTTGACCGACGCGCACACTCCTGGGTGCGCCAAAGAGTGAACCGACTCAAACACGCGGTGGCGCCACGCGGCCGGGACCACGGGACGCGGGCGACCCGTGGAGACATCGCAGATTAGGGGGGGCATTCCGTCTTGCAGCACCCTGCTCTCCAGCCTTAACCCTATTGGTCCAGACTGGAGCACGCGCACGTCCGCGTCACTAACCTGCTCCGCGGCCATGGCTGCATAATCTATCCCCACGCAGACCGGGGCCACCACGGCGCGCGAGAGGCAGTCTGCCACTACATTCAGTTTACCCGACACATGCTGAATATCGGTAGTAAACTCTGAGATCGCGGCCAGCTGTCTCTGCTGCCGGCCCGACCACGGTTCTGAAACCTTGGCCATCGCGAATGTTAGTGGCTTGTGGTTAACGAACGCGGTGAAACTGCACCCTTCCAGCCAGAACTGGAAGTGGCGAATGGCCAGGTGGAGAGCCAGCAACTCTCTGTCGAACGCGCTGTATTTACGTTCACTGTCGCGCAAAGTCCTGCTGAAAAAGGCGAGCGGCTGCCAAGCCCCGGCTACGCGCTGCTCCACGGCAGACCCTATGGCCACATCTGAAGCGTCAGTGGTGAGCGCTATGCGGGCCATTGGGTCTGGTTGTGCCAGCAATGTGGCGCTTGCCAGGGCTGCTTTGACTTCTGAGAATGCCCGCTCTCGCTCTGGGGTCCATTCGACCCTATCCGCGGGTTTCTGTTTTTTGAGCGCGGCATACAATGGCTGCATGAGCTACACTGCGCGGGGAAGGAAACTGTTATAAAAGTTCACCATTCCCAAAAATTCTTGTAGCGCCCTGACCGTTTGCAGCCGGGGAAAATCCGCCACTGCACGCACCTTGTCAGGCAGCGGTATCGCTCCTTCGGGAGAGAGGCGGTGCCCCAAAAAATCAATCTCCATCACTCCGAACTGACATTTCGCTGGGTTGATTATTAACCCGTGCTCTTCCAACCTCCGGAAAACCGTCGTGAGGTGGGTTTCGTGTTCGTCTTCAGACGCGCTGGCTACTAGGATATCGTCCAGGTAGACGAACACGAACGAGAGATCGTGCAGCACTGCATCCATCACGCGCTGGAACGTCTGTGCTGCGCCTTTTAACCCAAATGGCATGCGCAGGAACTCGAATAAACTGAACGGAGTTATTACCGCTGTTTTGGGTATGTCCTCAGCGCGCACTGGGACTTGGTGGTAACCGCGGACCAGATCTAGTTTGGAAAAAATGCGCACTCCGGCAAGGTGAACGGAAAAATCCTGTATGTGGGGAATTGGGTAGCGGTCGTGCGCTGTGGCGTTGTTCAGCCTGCGGAAATCCCCGCACGGTCGCCACGAACCCTCAGCTTTAGGAACCATGGGCTGTTTGAGCGCCTGATGATGCCCAACCTTTCCAGGTTGGCAAACTCCTCGCGCGCTATGGCCAGTTTAGCTGCGTCCAAGCGCCGAGGTCGTGCAAAAACGGGCGGCCTGGTGGTGGTGATAAAATGCTCCACCCCGTGTTTAGCGATGGCTGCCGAAAACGTCGGGACTGTGAGTGCTGGGAACTGAGTGAGCAGTGTGTGGAACTTACCGCCTGCTGGTGTGACGTTGGCTTGTGCTGTTGGCCGGGTCACTCGAGCTATACAGGGTAGAGAGTCAAAGGACAGTGCATTAACTAGGCGCCTGTTAGCAACCTCAACCAGTAAACTATGTGCACACAAAAAATCAGCCCCCAGTATATGGTAATTCAATGCTGCTACGACAAAAGTCCACTCATATGTACGGCCGTGTAGAGACAAGAGTAGAGTCTTCTCACCAAAAGTCTTAACCTCCGAGCCGTTTGCTGCCGCCATCTCAGGGCCGCTAGATCCTGCCAGCCGGTCAGCGTAGGTCGGTCGGATGAAACTCTTCTGGGCGCCGTTGTCCACGAGGAAATGCCTCCCCGAGCATGCGTCCGTCAGGTAGAGCAGCTTGTTCTCCTCCCCGAGGGTCGCGGCTGCTACCGACCCCCGGTCTTGGCGTTTCCCGAGCGCTTGAATTGGCACGGCGGTGTACATCTGCGTGCCTTCTCTCCAAAGCGGCGGTGGTAGAAACAAAGCGTGTCTCCCTCGCGCTCCTTGGACCCCGCTGCTGCTGCCGTCGGTGGCTCCTTGGCTCCTCTGGTCGTCTCGCTGAGTTCTGTCGCCGCCGCGATGGTCGTGAACGCCCTGGTGGCGATGATGATCCGGTCTGCCTCCCGGGCTAGCGCACGAAAGTCCCGCTCGGCCAGCAACGGCGAATTGGCCAGGGCCGCTCTCGCCACTGCCAAAAGGTTCCGGAGGAAGAGGTGGGTAAACAGAAAGTGGTCGTCGTCCGTGCCCCTTAATGTCAGCATCTTCTCCATGAGGTCTATTGCCGACCCATCTCCCAACTCGGTCCGCGTCAGGAGCCTCTCTGCTCTTTCACCATCCGAGAGAGTGAGGGATGAGCGCAGCCTTTAACGCCTCATACTTGTTGCCGGTTGGTGGCTGATCGAGCAGGCTCGCTATGTGCTGAGCTGTGCGGGCATCGAGCACTGCAACCACATAGTGGAATTTGGTGTCATCTGCCGTTATCCCCCGGAGGGCGAACTGCGCCTCGATGAGGTGGAACCAAGAGCGCGGGTTGTGCTGCCAGAAATCCGGTAGCTTGACTGCGACCGCACATGCGTGGCTGGAGGTTCCCGTCGAGGTCGGCTCCGGGGATCTTGACTCGTGTTCCATGATACGTCTTGGGTCACCAGTGTAGAGCGTGTAAATGAAGAGGCAGATTTGTTTCAGACGCTTTATTACACACTCTCACATTCTCAAGCATAGACAGAATGACATTCCAGTAGAAGCTCCTCTCTTAAATATCATGGCATTCAGAGGACTTCCGGGAAGATGGCGGAGAGACATAACACTTAAACAAAGAGCTCTCCCTCGCCGGATTAAAAATCATCGGTAAATGGCCAACTCGACATAAACGGATCAATAAACTAAGGGATGAAAACACGAAGGAACTGGGCACAAGGACAAAAACAGGGTAAAATTGAAGAATTCCTCTCCAACAACGCAGGAAAAACCACTGTACGCAAAGCCCAAAAAAACGAGATGTCTACAGCAGAGAAAATGGAGGACACCAGACTCGACAACATGAACACTGGCATCGCCAGTTTGGGTGAAGAGTTAAGAGAATTCAAGCGACAGCTACAACAGGATTTAGCGGCTCTTAAGGAGGAACTGAAAAAAGAAATTAAGGAGGAAATCATGGACCTCCGAAGAGAAATGGAGCGTAAATTAACGGAAAACATGGAGGAGCTGCGCTCCCAGTGGGCGTGTATGACAGAAGCGCAGACCCGAATTTCGGAACTAGAAGATTGGAAAAGCGAGGCAAACGAACAACTACAGACCCTGACGACGCAAACGCAGAGGATGCAGGAGAAAATAAACGACTTGGAGAGCAGATCCAGACGAAGCAATATGCGCATCTTTGGAATTCCGGAGGGCATTGAAGGCAACTCGATGACAAAATTCATGGATCAGTTCTTAAAAAAAGAACTGGAAATATCCGGAGAAACGGATCTGCAGATTCAACGGGCGCACAGAACACCGGCACAGAACCCGAAAACAAACGCTACACCCAGGTCAGTTGTGGTAAACTTTGTGAAATATGACATAAAGGAAAGAATCCTGACGCAAGCATGGAAAAAAAAGATACGAATTGGCGACAAACAGGTATTTTTTGACCATGACTACCCGACAGAAATCGTGCAGCAGCGGAAGAAATATGCCAACATTAAAAAAACGCTGAAAGAGAAAAAAATTAGATTCCAAACGCCGCTAACGAAAATGAGGATTCATTGGGAGGAAGGCACAAGAACCTACAACACGGCCGAAGAGGCAGCGCGGGATATGATGGAGCGGGGCCTTGAGGTGAGCGTGCCGAAGGAGACGGCTGGAGCAGCGGCGGCCCTGAACGCACCACGACAGACGGAGTGGAGACGAGTGAACGGCGGAAGAAGGGGGAGAGACGTAGAGCAGCGGGCCCAGGACAAGCTACAAGGCTTTCAACTGAAAGCCTAGATCATAACAAAGATTAAGAAAGGCACAGAAGAAATGAAGGCCAAGAAGACAAGGTAAAAGAGAAACAGACGGCTAGGAGAGGTTTAAGTGATATTTGTTGGACATTTCTAGACTTATGACTATTACTTTGATAGTAATTAGAAGTCTAGGGAGGGCCCTTCACTCTGTGAAGACAAACCCCCCACCCACCAACAGGGACCAGTGGGCAGAAGAAAGGCCCAAAGTACGGAGGTCGAGATTTTTTAATGTGTTTTTATATAAATATGTGTTATTTTTGTTGTTAAAGGGGCTAGGAGCACAAGTTAAAAAAATGGAAAAACATGAATATGGGTAAAAATCTTAAGATAATGACACTAAACGTGAATGATCTGAACTCACCTGTTAAAAGGGAAAGAATAATAAGAAAATTCAAGAAGGAAAAAGCTGAAATTATATTTATGCAAGAGACACATTTGAGCAAGGCAGAACATGTGAAACTAAAGAGATTTGGCTATAAGAACTCCTACTACAGTTCATTTAAGGGAGGAGCAAAAAGGGGGGTTATGATACTAATCTCAAACAAAATACAATTTGAAAGTGAACAGGAAATCCAGGATAAAGAAGGCAGGTATGTAATAATAAAGGGAAGAATAGATGGTATGCAGATTACATTAGTGAACATCTATGTCCCACCAGAAAGTGACAAGGGTTTTTTTCAACATCTGTTTGATCTCATAGCAACACACAGTGAAGGAGTCCTAATTTGTGGAGGAGACTTATGCTGTCATGGATCATGAAGTTGACACAACAAGTGTTAAGAAGACAAAAAAACATGTAACAAAGTTCATAAGAACCTCACTGGCAGAAATGGGTATGGTAGACATATGGAGGGACCTACACCCACTCGAAAAAGACTATACACATTATTCAGCAGCCCATAAAGTACACTCTAGAATAGATTACTTCCTTATGAATGAAGGTGACAGACACAGGGTGAGAAATTGTTGGATTGGAGGGGCAGAAATATCAGATCATAATCCTATATACATGGAAATATATTTAAACAATAGAAAACGACAAACAACATGGAAACTTAACGTAGGACTGTTAAATGATGAGAAAATGAAAGAAAGAATAAAAATAAACATAAACGAATATATCCAAGAGAATGACAATGAAGAAGTGGACCCAACAATACTACGGGACGCACTAAAAGCCATGTTAAGGGGTAAATTAATTGTTGAAACAGGAAAAGCAAATAAGACTAAACTGGAAGCGTATGAACAAAGATGTGAGAGACTGAGGGAACTAGAACGTAAACATCAAAGCACAAATGATCCAAAAATATATCAAGAAATTAAAGAAGAAAAAACAAAGATAAAAGAAACACAAATGGAGGAAATTGAAAGGAAAAATATATATCTAAAGCAAAAATATTATGAAACGGGGCCAAAAGCCACAAAACTGCTGGCAAAACGGTTAAGAAAACAACAAACAATGAATAATGTATACAAGATTAAAGACCCCACCACAAATAAAACCACAGTTAACCCAGAAAACATCGAAGAAATTTTCCATAATTTCTTCCAAGAACTATACTCGCAACCTGAAGAAACAAATACTAAAGATATCAAAAAATTTCTAGACACATTGGACTTGCCATCAATAGGAAATCAACAAAATGAAAAACTAACAGCAGAAATAACAACACAAGAGATCAGAGATGTGATTAAGTCACTTAAAAACGGTAAATCACCAGGTAGTGATGGATACCCATCTGAGTTTTATAAACTGTTTATAGAAGAACTCACGCCACAACTCCTAAAGTCATTTAATTGGACGCTGAACAACAACAAAATACCTCCATCTTGGAACGAAGCAATCATTTCAGTTATTTTTAAACCAGGGAAAGATAAAGAACAATGCGGAAACTATAGACCAATCTCTTTATTAAATGTAGATTATAAAATATACACAACAATTATATGTAAACGAATAAAGACATTCTTGACGGAATTGATAGAAGATGATCAAACTGGATTCATGGAGGGAAGCCAAACACATGACAATATCAGGAGAACAATACATATAATTAACCAAATACATAAAGAAAAGAAAAGCGCAGTAATAATGAGTTTAGACGCAGAAAAAGCATTTGACAGGGTTAACTGGAAATTCCTATATAGTGTACTGGAGCGCTTTGGATTTAACGAAAAATCAGTACAATGCATAAGGACGCTATATCAAGAACCTGTGGCAAGAATCAAGATAAACGGTAGCTTAACAGACAAAGTAAATATACAAAGATCAACTAGGCAGGGATGCTGCTTATCGCCCACCTTGTTTGCTCTGTTCATAGAACCATTGGCTCAAGCGATACGACAAAATAAGAAATTAAAAGGTGTAACAATAAAGGGGGCGGAACACAAGATTGGGCTATTTGCAGACGATATTATAGTTTACCTTGAACAACCAGATAAATCAATAATGGAAATGATGAACTTGATAGAAAATTTTGGAAAATTATCAGGATACAAGATAAACATAACAAAAACACAAATACTGACATTCCACTATAACCCTCTAAACCAGATAACTGATAAGATCAAACTAAACTGGAACCAAAAAGAAATAAAATACCTTGGAGTGAACATACCTAAAGACCTAAGCAAAATATATAAAGCAAACTATGATAGGTTGGAACAAGAAATAAAAAAAGATATTGATAGATGGTCAATCTTAAATATGGATCTGAATTCAAAAATTGAGACAGTCAAAATCAGCATACAACCTAGATTACTTTACCTCTTCCAGGCTATACCAACAGAGATTCCAGATGCCCAATTCTCAAAGTGGGACAGGATGATATCGAGATTTGTTTGGGGAGGTAAAAAACCAAGAGTGAAATATAAAACCCTCCAATTACCAAAAGAGAAAGGAGGCGTGGGCCTACCGAGTCTAAAGGAATATTACTACTCAGCACAAATAAGATATAGCATATGTTGGTGCGACGAGGGATATGAGGCAAAATGGAAAGAAATGGAAAAGGAAATTGAGGGACTCCCAGTACAAAGCATAATAGGAGATAAAGATGCATATAAGCAAATCAAACAAATAGACCCAATCACTAAATTTACTTTAGAACTGTGGTATAAAATAGTACAAAAATATAATATAAGGGAAGACATAAAACTATTGAAATGGGTAGCATTTGACAGTCAGTTTGAACCGGCAAAACAAGATAGGGGATACAAAAATCTGGTGAACAAGGGAATCACAGCATGGGGCAATATCGGAAAAAAAGATCTCGGGAGCTTTGTAAATATCAGGAGAAAATTTAAATTAGAAAGATCGGAATTTTTCAGATATCTGCAGATGAGAGATTACTATATGAAGAAGATTAGGCATAACCTCCAAACAGATGTGAACGAGATTATACAACTTATTTTAAGCTCATATGCAGGAAATAAAATAAGAATTATTTCAAAACTATATCAGAAACTTATGGCAAACAATCATTCAAGTAACTATATAAAGGAGAAATGGGAGAAAGAGCTCAATTTAAACATAACAGAAGAAAGCTGGCAGGAAATATGGAAAACACAACACACATCAACAAATTCAAGGACATGGAGGGAATTTGGATGGAAAAACCTGATTCGCTTTTTCATTACACCACAGATTCAAGGAAAATATACAAATACCCAATCTTTATGCTGGAGGGGATGTGGGGCTCAAAATGCAGACCACTCACATATGTTTTGGAAATGCTACAAAATATCATCATTTTGGAAATCTATGCATGTGACAATACAGAGGATATTAGGATATAATATACCAATGAACTGTAACCTGATGTACTTATGTGATCTTAAAAAAGACAATGTTATACAGGCTGAGGACAGATATCTAGTTAAAATCTTGTTGATTGCATGTAAAAAAACTATCACAAAAAAATGGATCAGAAGTTCTTCCTGACCAAGAACAATGGACTGACATTGTTGAGGACATACGTATGATGGAAAAACTAACATATCGACGAAGAATGCAAGAAGGAATATGGGAGAAAAAATGGCGGAAATGGACACACTACAAAGTGCAACAACGAGGCAGAAATTGAAAGAATAACCAAAGACACTGAAAAAACCAGAAGAATTAAGAGATGGAAACTAAAAACTTGATGCTCCAACATTTGTCCCCCCCCCCTTTTATTTTTTTTATTTATTTATTTTTTTTTTCTTTTTCCCTACCCTAACCCCTTTGTTTTTAAAATGTAGAATGTGATCTGAATGCATTATATATGATGAAAAATGAATAAAAATCTAAGTTACAAAAAAAAAAAAAAATATCATGGCATTCTTCTAGAATCTTCACACACACAAAGGATGACCTTTGCGTCACATTGCATTCAACCCACTCATCCTTAACACCTCCCTGATATCTCACTAGGGAACCCCTGCTCTTTGTTCCTGTCTGAGATGGTACACAATTAGGCTCTCCCCAGGTGCCACAATATACTATATACCAGACCTTGGCATTGTACAGCCCCCTGGTCAGCGTGGCCGCATATGACCCTTTGGTTGACTCCAGCCAGCCTGCCTGAGGTTAATTGTAAATTTCAAAATAAACACCTTTTCTAATTTGACCTAATGCAAAGACTAAAGCTGCGCTGCTTTTATTTTGAAGTTGCTTTTAATTCACGTGCATAATGATGCAATACGTAAATCAATACTGCGCCTGATTAAATCTACCTTGTCACAAGCAGACACCTTTAGCCCTCGAAAATGCCCGCGCACGCTAAAAAAAAAAGGTAGATGCCGAATGCAGGGTTTTCAACAAAACATGGACTGCTAAGTATTTATTTACTTGGATATGGACGAGAGTTGCGATGTCTGTGACACAGCCCAGTTACTCGTATTTGTCCGTGGGGTGACGGACTTCAAAATTACGGAGGACCTGGCAGCAATGTGGTCAATGAAAGGGACGATGGCAGGAAGCGATCTGTTCACAGAGGTAAATGCATGCATGGACACGCTGGGGCTGAAATGGGACAGACTGGTTGGTGTCACAACGGACGGTTGTCCAAATCTGACGGGGAAAAATGTCGGACTTTTGAAACGTATGCAAGATAAAGTGACTGAAATCGAAAAGATCAGAAATTGGTATCTTTGCATTGTATTGTACATCAGCATGTGGTGTGCAAGTCAGTGCTAAAAATTAACCATGTTATTGATGTTGTTGTGGAGGAACAAAATAAGTTCAGGCGAGACACGGCGGGCTGAAGGTTTAAGAGTTTTATTCCTCCATCATCATGAGATAGACAGCAGCGCTGTGTGTGCACTGTTGAGTGAGCTCCTGAGCCATGTAAAGTCAGCTTTTTTATACAGATGAGAGAGAATGCATGGCACATTTACATATCAGACAATACATATCAATCATGTGATTAACTGGCGCCAGACTCCTCTCCTTACTCCGAGGATGTTTAACAGTAGGACAAGAGAGAATGCATGGCACATTTACATATTGATATCAGTCCATACATATCAATCGCGTGATTAACTGGTTGTCCCCCAAGGGGGTCTCTGTCCGTATGCAAATTGTCCTGCTTCATGCCCTAGCTGAGTGTTATGAATGTCCAAGTAGATTGTGGTGGGTCACCACATTGTAACTAAAATGGTTAACTTCATCAGGGCACGAGCATTGAATCACAGACCGTTTGTTGCACTTTTGGAGGAGCATGAGACTGAACATAGTGACATCGACTACCACACAGCTGTCAGATGACTCAGCCTAGGCAAAGTGCTAAAAAGAGTTTGCGACGTGAAAGCAGCGGTTCGAGAGTTTTGTGAGAAGAAAGGCAAAGGCATCCCAGAGCTCTTAGATGAGGACTGGATGGCAGGTTTTGCATCTGCTGTTGATGTGACTGCACTGATGAATGAACTGAACACCAAACTGCAAGGCAAGGGCCTTTTTGTTTATGAAATGCACAGCCTGGTGAAGGCTTTCATGAGAAAATTGCAGTTTCTTTCAAGCCAACTGGAGAGCAACACTCTCACTCACATGAAAACCCCAAAAGAAGTCACACCATCAGCTAATCACCTCTGCAGGTACTCATCCATGCTAGTAGCACTGCATGGTGAGTTTTCAAGGCGATTTGAAGATCTCAGAACAATTGAGGATGAAATGCACATGATTTCCTCTCCCTTTACCTGCAGTGTGGATAATGCACCCAGTGATGTTCAGCTGGAACTAATTGACCTGCAGTCTGATGTGATACTGGCAGAGCACTTTAAGTCAGGATCACTGCTGGAGTTTTACTCTTCTCTAAAGGAAGAAAACTTTCCAAACATGAGGAGACATGCTCAGAAGATGTTGGTTCTCTTTGGCTCAACCTACATATGTGAACAAACATTCTCAGTGATAAAGTTTACCAAATCCAGGTATAGATCCTCTCTCACTGATGATCATCTGTCAGCTGTGCTTCGCATCTCCACCTCAGACATTCAACCTGACTTTGATGCACTCGTTAAAGCCCAGCAGACACTAGATTTCTCTCACTGAACAAGCAAAAAGAACTGAAAAACACCAAGTGAGGTGGTTAGACTACAAATGTAGGCATGTAAATGCGCCAACTAGCAGTGAACTGGGACACTTTCTTTGGAGGCCTTTTTCTCAAAATCAGTTCAGTGACAATCATTACTATAATATGATATATCTTGCTTAATATTTGGAGTACAAAGACAATATTGTGATGTCTTTAGAAAGCTAATAACCTCTTTCCAACAGTATATGAAACTCAAAATGCGTTTTGGGGTGAATGCGACTGAAAATGATCACTAATATAATGAGTCACAATGGTAAAAATGTTCACATTTAGTTTACCATTGTTTTGTGAAAGTTGATTGAATAAATGACATTTTTTGTAAGGCAACTTCACTTTTTCACTGCTTAATCATAACATATACTCTTACCAGTCTTACCAGCTGTCAAAACAATGCTATGTGCTGCTTTTTATAAAGAAATACAATTAATATTATGAGAATTGAGCTCAGCCTTTTGGTCCGGCCCTCCACAATATTTTCTGTTTCTCATGTGGCCCCATGGAAAAAATAATTGTCCACCCCTGCTATATACAGTAATATATATATATATATATGTACTCTGTGTGTGTGTGTGTGTGTGTGTGTGTGTGTGTAATATAGTCTAGGTTATCTTGGCAGAATACATTTGATAACACTAAAGGTGAAGTATGTGTCAGAGTGTGGGTTGGCCCCATGTCCTTGCTTTAGTTTTACCTCCACCAAGGAGATTATGTTTTTGTTGATGTCAGTTTGTTTATTTATTTATTTGTTACTCTGTTAACAGAATTACACAAAAACTACTGGACAAATTTTGGTGAAAATTTCACCAGCCCTTGGGCCAAGGATGAACCCATTAAATTTTGGTGATGATTTACGAGTGCATACCTCCACCAAGGACCTTGTTTATATTTGTACAGCAGGATTACACAAAAAAACTACTCAATGGATTGGGATGAAATTTTCACCAGAGGTGGTCCTTGGCCTAGAGAGGAACCCATAACATTTTGGTCAAGATCCGAGAACGCGTACCTCTGCCAAGGCTTTTATCTTCTCACAGTGTGTTAGCAAGGATCCTCCAAAACTACTGTAGATACTTTGGTGCAATTTTCACCAGAACTGGCTCGTGACCTACACATGAACCCATTACAATTTGGAGGTGATCTTTGAGGGACAGAAGGAGCCTTGGTGGAGGTATACACTCTTTGAGTGCTTTTCTAGTCTTGTTCATAGTTTCTTGTGATCAGGACATGGACTAAGCCCATGTCTTCACCTTTAGTTTTGTGTTTTGAGATTCTCTGTGTTGTTTTATTATTATCATGGTTATGTGTTTTTATTACCTCCACCAAGGGAGGAGGTAATGTTTTTGGAAGCGTTGGTTTGTTTGTTTGTTGGTTTGTCTGTCTGTCTGTTGTTAGCAACATTGCTCAAAAAGTTCTCAATGCATTTTGATAAACTTTTCTGGTGTGAAATGGCATGGGGACCAGTTGATTAACACCAGCAACTGTCATCATGGATCCTGGACTACCTCACGAACCGGCCTCAGTTTGTGAGAACCCGGGACTGTGTGTCCGACACGATCATCAGTAGCACGGGGGCCCCCCAGGGAACGGTGTTGGCTCCCTTCCTGTTCACTCTTTATACTGCGGACTTCTCACACAACACACTGCCATCTACAGAAGTTCTCTGATGACTCTGTGATCGTTGGCCTCATCTCCAATGGAGATGAAGCTGAGTACAGAGGGCTTATCCAGGACTTCGTGGACTGGTGCCATCGGAACTGCCTCCAGATCAACGCGAGGAAAACTAAGGAGCTGGTGGTGGACTGCCGCAGGCAAGGACAACCCCTCACAGCACCAGTATATATACAAGGAACAGACATTGAGATGGTGACATCCTACAAGTACCTGGGTGTTCATCTGAACAATAAACTAGACTGGTCACACAATACTGATGCACTCTACAAGAAGGGACAGCGCAGGCTGTTCCTACTGAGGAGACTCAGGTCTTTTGGTGTACAAGGGGCGCTGCTGAAGACATTCTATGACACGGTGGTGGCATCAGCCATCACTTTTGGAGTGGTCTGCTGGGGCAGTGGCATTACTGCAGCCGATAGGAAGAGACTGAACAAACTGATCAAGAAAGCTAGCTCCGTCCTGGGGCAGCGCCTTGATCCGGTGGAGGAGATAGGAGAGAGAAGGACGGTGGCTAAACTGTCATCTCTGCTGGAGTCCGAGTTCCACCCTATGCAGGACATACTGAATGCACTGAGGAGCTCATTTAGCAGCAGACTACATCATCCCAGGTGCACAACCGAGAGGTTTCGCAGGTCCTTCCTACCAACGGCTGTCAGACTGTACAACCTAAGCAGGGCTGCTCGCAGAGATAGCACAAAGACGTAACAACCTAATAGTTTTTTGAATGCAAAAGATGCAATAGACTTACACAATGGTCCCCTCCGGCATACAACTAGGAAAATACCGGTAGCTACGGAGGGTGAGAATATGTATGGGCACATAATCATACCATGTAGGATAACTAAGTAGACGGTTGTGCTGTTTCATCCCATCTAGCAACAATGCTCTGCACTGTGTGTGTTTATACATTTACATATTTATTCCATCTAGCTACAATGCTCCGCACTGGGTATGTTTATGTTTATATTTATATATCTATATATTCATTCCATCTAGCTACAATGCTCCGCACTGTGTGTTTATTTATCTACATATTATTCCATCCAGCTACAATGCTCTACACTGTGTGTCTGTGTGTGTATATATATATATTTATAGTAATATGTACATATGTATATTAGCTGCTCTTGCTTGCTTGCTTTTTTTTTTTTCTTGCCTTCTGATTGTTGCTCTGAGTGTTGCTATTAGGGATGGGCAATCGGTGAAATTTTCTTCGTCGATCGTCGGGAGAATTAATGATTAATAATCGGTTAATCATTAACATTTTTATATTAAAAAACAATCACATTTAGGCCTATGATGCCTATACAGTGATCCCTCGCTACTTCGTGCTTCACCTTTCTCGGTTCGCTGTTCTCGTGTTGGCTCGGCTCGGGAATCTTGCAAGCTGATTGGCCGAGACGTTTCACCCCACAAGCTGATTGGCCGAGACGTTTTACCCAGCTTCTCTCCCTGCCGAGCGCCCACCCAGTGAAGGAAGACCGCATTCATTGCTCTTTATCGCTCGTGTTGCTTAGTCTCGCCGCGTGGAACTTTTTGCTGTTCTCTTGTGCCATTTTGTGCGAAATGGTCTTCCCGTCGAGCCACTACGCCGCCTCCTGCAGCTTCTCCAGCTCTATCGAAAGCTGCCCTCGACGATGCTGCGCCTCTAGCACCTGAGGAGCAGTAAAGCTCTCATTAACCTGTGCAGTAAATCATCTTCATCTTGAGTTACGTATCTTGTTATAAGAATAAAAGAGTTCTAAAAACATATTTATGTACACTTTATTTACATCTACGTATGTATGTACACTTACACACACACCCACACGTATCATATGAGAGAGAGAGAGAGAGAATGAACGTACGTATTATTTATGGGTGACGCGATAAGTGAGGGATCACTGTACTCTTATGTATTGAGAATAATAATAAAAAAAATACAGTGTTTTTCTTCGAGGATGAATTTATTAACAAGACAAGTTTGCAGTAAAACGTGAACACATGCGCATTGCGCAAACGAGGGAGGCTTCAAGGCCAGACAATAACGGGAGACACATACAGGACACATAACGGAACATATATTTCTTTCTTTTACTTTTTCTTTTCCTTTATTTAAAAACAAGGATATCAAAATAAGAAAGCCAGCTACACAACAATTTGCCTTTACGTAGGCTATCCCATTATATCACGGCGTCAGAATTATAGGCCTGCTTTTTGTTTAAAAAAAAAAAAAAAAATGCGCTTGTTCAGTGTTTGGCAGTAAAACGTGAACTCATGTCAGTGACACTGACAACATAACGGAACAGCCGTTTTTTTTACCCTAAATAAAAATAATAATCTCGAAAAGCCTGTAACAAGGCAACAAGGCCTTTGTATATCCAATTATCAGGATAGCATCACGACGCCAGTATTATTACAGAGACGGCTACCCATTTTTGTTTAAAAAGATGAGCATATTCACATGCTCTGGCGTCAGACGTGACCGAATTCTGGTCACCGTCAGTCCTGCCGCTGTATGCTGCATTGCAGTGATTGCAGTACACCTGGTCATTTTTTAAATTAAAATGGTCCCACGCAACACTTCGCCGCGACCTCTTCATGATTTGCCGATTGACCTACGGAAGCTCGCATGTATCAACTGAGGCACGCCAGGGTACGGCGATGGTGTAATGTTGCCCCCTGGTGCCCAAATTTTGCCAGTGGCACAGTTAAATGCATTGCATTGTTTGAGGACGGCCGTGCACTAGGCCTAATAACCTACATTCGGATTGTTTAAAAAAAAAAAATTGGTTTGTCGACGAAAATGAACTTCCTCGGTGAAATTCTTAATGATCAATTATCGGTTAATCGGTTAATTATGCCCATCCCTAGTTGCTATCCCTGTGCTGTTGCAATCCTGGAATTTCCCCGTTGTGGGACTAATAAAGGCTTATCTTATCTTATCTTATCTTATCTAGATTTTGGTGGTGATCTGGATCACAATGTGCATGCAGGAATTTTTTTGGGGAAAACAATAATAATATTGGCTTCCCCTTTAAGACGTGTCCACCCCTTTAAGATGTGTCCATGGAGTTACGTTCACCTCCACACCCGTACACAGTATGGGTACTGGTACACCGTGGGCTGCACGGTGGCGCAGTGGTTTAGCACTGTGGCAGCACAGTTTTACCCTCGGCCGGGGGATCGCGGGGATCATGAGATCGTGGGTTCGATCCCAGCCCCCGACCAACAGTGAGCTGTGTGGAGTTTGCATGTTCTCCCCGTGTTGCGCGGGTTTACTCCGGGATTTCTCCGGTTTCCTCCCGCATACCAAAAACATGTAGGTTTAGGGCGCTCGCGCACGCAGCGACCAGCAGCCAGTGGCTTGTCACCAGACTGCAAACCAAGTCTACCTACGGGTACAAATAAGTAACAAAAAAAAAAAAAAAAAAAAAAAAAAAAAAAAGTATGTGATAGTTGACATTACTTCATCTGAAGATGCCAAGAAAAAGCAGGCAAACTGCGGTTTATGAATGGATTTTGATGACATTTTCAAGAAAGGTGTGTAATGGCACAAGGAACAGAATACCGGCAGACAACCTAAGGATATTTTACGAGGCACGTTACCCACACGGTATGTAAACACACAGCACTGGACAATGTTTCATTTTTATTATCTTTGCCAAGAGGAGGAGATAATATTTTTGCCATTGTCATGCCAAAGTTAAGTTAATTCCCTTCCACAGCATGTGGGACACCAGGTGGTGTATGGGGTGGCGCCTATCTCCGTTTCTCTGACCTTAGGCCACACAGCTACTGTAAGTAGTGAAAGCTACAGTGTGTGTGTGGGGGGGAGGGTGTCAGTCCTCTGGTATGACCCGGCCAGGATTTGAACCCACGACCTCCCAGTTGTGGGGTGGATGCTCTCCCAACTAGGCCACCACTCTGGTGTTGTGCCAAAAAGTACACTTTAGTTGTCCATTGTTGATGCATAGAATATGTATTTATACAGTATCTACATGTATACGTATATCCAGTAAATCTATGTATTTTCCATGTAGCCTTGTGACTGCATTATTTTAATTGCTTTTAATCCTACATCAAAATTGTTTCCGGGTCAAAATGCATCATAAGTGTTAAATATATCTTATTATACCTAACTCAGTACTGTTTACCTGTTGAAATATGTATTTTATGGCTAATATAACCCCACAATCACAATATGGCACCTGGTGATCAACTTTAAGATGAGATGAGATAAGATAAGATAAGATAAGATAAGCCTTTATTAGTCCCACAATAGGGAAATTCCAGGATTGCAACAGCACAGGGATAGCAACACTCAGAGCAACAATCAGAAGGCAAGAAAAAACAAGAGCAGCTAGTATACATATGTACATATTACTATAAATATATATATATAGATATAGATATAGATACACAGTGCGGAGCATTGTGGTTGGTGGATGTGCAGCAGAAAGTCTAAGCTCTCTCTCCGCGGATGCGGCGGGCCAGCTGGATGTCTTTGGGCATGATGGTGACCCTCTTGGCGTGGATGGCGCACAGGTTGGTGTCCTCAAAGAGACCCACCAGGTAGGCCTCGCTGGTCTCCTGCAGAGCTATGACGGCGAAGCTCTGGAAGCGCAGGTCGGTCTTGAAGTCCTGAGCGATCTCCCTCACCAGGCGCTGGAAGGGCAGCTTACGGATGAGCAGCTCCGTGGATTTCTGGTAGCGACGGATCTCTCTCAGAGCCACGGTACCGGGCCTGTAACGGTGAGGCTTCTTCACCCCGCCGGTGGCCGGAGCGCTTTTCCGAGCAGCCTTGGTGGCCAGCTACTTCCTGGGGGCTTTTCCTCCAGTAGATTTACGGGCGGTCTGCTTGGTTCTTGCCATCGCTCTTTATTATTCTGTCTTATAGTTCTTGCACGCCGCCTAAACTCCAGCCCGGCACCCACGTCGTTTTCGCTTCAGTTCTCCCGGTATGTCGAGTTTCTCCGTTAGCACCGGGTGGCGGTTGAGTGCTAGCTAGCTCTTCCCTGCTGTATCGTCTCCTGCTGTAAACAGTGGCTCCGTCCGCCGACTTGGGAGACCTTTTGGGTGATCTGTGTGTCCGTGATATATATAGAGTGAAAGGTGTAGAAAGAAGAAGGAAGATAAAAGAAGAAAAGAAGAAAAAGGGCAGTTGCAAAAGGCAGCCAACTCGTGTGGCGCCGGAACCGAACTGCCACGCCATGCCACCGGCATTGCTTCGTCTGTCTCTTAGCAACATTACTCCAAAATTGATAAACGGATTTTGATGAAATTTTCAGGAAAGGTGTGTAATGGCATGGGGAACAGATAATTACATTTTTGTGGTGATCCAGATCACCACCTGGATCCAGGAATTTTTAGGAAACTCCATATCAATGTGGGTAAATTTTACTTAGTTGTGTTGGCGTTATCGCGTTAATTGCTCGCTAATACTTTGCCCCCCTTAACGGAGACAAATTTTGTGATCGTGGTTAATGGCAGTTCACGGCAGAAAGCGCAAACAGTACTTTTTGGTCTAGTGGCTCTCCGTACCAAAGCCGTTCTGGCCACAGACACTGTGCCCATGCAGACATTGCTAAGTCAAACAAGCTGGATTACAGCCATGGATATCTCCAAAGTGCTGTCATGTTTAAGTTTACAACATTATCTGTCGGCGCTCTCACCTGGAAAATTGTTACAACCTCCTCCAAAACTTCGCCTGGATGTTGTGTTGTTCTTCTTCTGTGGAAGCTAGCTAGCTAGTAGCTACTAGCTACATGCTAGGTTATAGCTGACCTCCAGCAGCTGACGCGGACAGAAAGTCACCTGTTTTCATCCTCATAGCTTTAGGTTTCTGTTGGTGAGTACCAGTCTAAAAAAATTCTCAAGCTGTGTTTGTAATGTCCATTCATCCCCCTGCTGTTTTTGCAGCATGGTGGGGTGTCATCACCATGCAGGTCTTACACGACCAGGCAGCCTGTAGACAAGCTCAAAAAATAATCAGTGACATGAGCCATGTACTAAACAATGAATATGTGCGGCTGCCCTCAGGGAGGAGATACAGAGTCCCCAAGTGCAGGTTCAATAGGTAGATAGATAGACAGATAGATAGATAGCCTTTATTGTCATTATACAAATAAATGTACAATGAGATTTAAGCATCTCCTTCAGTGCAACATATGTAAAAGAGAAAAATAAAAAGCATAAAAACAATAAAATCCTGCAATAAATAATGTATAATGTGTACAATGTATGTAATCTAAGATAAAATAAGTCATATATACAATATAAAAATATTAAAAAGGCTGCACAGCATTCTGGACTGTAAATGTCAATTACACAGTGATGTGTTTAGAGGTATACTGAGAGGGTCAGGGAGGGTTGGACTGAGAATTCAGATCCATGATGGCTTTTGGAAAAAAACTGTTCTTAAGTGTATTTGTCCTGGCTCTGATGCACCTGTAGCGCCTCCCTGAGGGCAGCAGGTCAAACAGGTCAGCTCCAGGGTGGTAGATGTCCTTGATGATGTATTGTGCTCTCCTAAGGCAGCGGGCGGTGTAAATGTCTGTCAGGGAGGGGAGAGGGCAGCCGATGATCTTCTGTGCTGCCTTTACCACCCTCTCCAACCTCTCCCTGTCTACCATTGTGCAGTTCCCATACCACACTGTAATGCAGTATGTGAGCAGACTCTCAATGGATGAGCGATAGAAGGTCAGCAGCAGGGTGGAGTTGAGGTCGTACTTCCTGAGGACTCTCAGGAAGTGTAGCCGCTGCTGAGCCTTCTTAATAATCGCCGAGATGTTGTCTGTCCAGGAGATGTCAGAGGAGATAAGGACGCCAAGGTACCGGAATGTGTGGACCCTCTCCACACACTCGCCATTAATGAAGAGGGGGGCTGGGTCGGTATTGGTCCTCCTGAAGTTGACAATGATTTCCTTGGTTTTCTTGGTGTTCAGAGTCAGGTTATTTTCTAAACACCAAGTTGCCAACTTCAGGACCTCCCCCCTATAGGGCTGTCTCGTCCCCTCCAGAAATGAGTCCAACCACCGTGGTGTCGTCAGCAAACTTCACAATGAGGTTGTTGTTGTAGGCCGGACGACAGTCATAGGTGTAGAGACAGTACAGGAGGGGGCTCAGCACACAGCCCTGTGGGGAGCCAGTACTCAGCATCCGTGTGGAGGAGAAGTAGGAGCCAAGTCTCACAGTCTGGGACCGGTTCGTGAGAAAGTTCTTTATCCAAGCACATGTGAGAGGTGGGAGACCAAGGGTGTTCAGTTTGGTAATGAGAATGTCCGGGATAATTGTATTGAAGGCCGAGCTGTAGTCCACGAAGAGCATTCGGACGTAGCTGTGCTGCCGCTCCAAGTGGGACAGCGCAAAATGGAGGGCTACGGCGATGGCATCTTCAGTGGATCGGTTTTCACAATATGCAAACTGGTAAGAATCAAGGTCTGGGGGAAGATGGCTTTTAATGTGCTGAAGAAGCAGTCTCTCGAAGCATTTCATAATTACCGGGGTGAGGGCCACAGGATGGTAATCATTTAGGCTGGCGGTGGGAGACTTCTTTGGTACCGGAATGATTATGGCAGATTTCAGACAGGACGGGATGACTGCCTGGGCCAGGGAGAGGTTGAAAATCCTGGTAAAGATGGAGGTGAGCTGGGAGGCACACGCTCTAAGCACCTTACCAGGAACTCCATCTGGGCCGGCAGCCTTCTTGAGGTTCACTGTCAAGAGCACCCGTCTGACGTCATGCTCACTGACAGTGAAAGTGGTGGTGCAGGAGCTGGGTGGGGGCAGGGCTGAGGCTGATGAGTGCTGCTGTTGAGTTATTTCAAAGCGAGCAAAGAAGCTATTTAGCTCCTCTGCCAGCGGTGCACTCAGGTTCTCTGATGTTGTAGCACAGCCTCTGTAATTTGTGATGTTTTGAATTCCCTGCCACACCTCCCGTATGTTGTTACTAGACAAGTGGGACTCTATTCTCATCTTGTAGTCCGCTTTAGCTTTTTTTTAACTCCTCTTTTCAGATCGGCTCGAGTAGACCTATAAAGGTCTCTGTCACCTGATCTGAAGGCAGCATCACGGGCTCTGAGGAGTGTGCGGACCTGGCTGGTCAACCAGGGTTTCTGGTTGGGAAAAACCCTAATATTTTTGTCCACAGTCACATTACCGATACAAAACTTAATGTAGAACTCATTTATCCCAATGTCAGTAAAACTTTTAAACTCAGATAAATAGGTCAGGGACACTTATAACTCCTGTTCTTAATGACTGCTGTCATATATTTATGTATGTATGTACTTGTATTATTTATTGGGTTTTACTTCATTTATTATGTACTACATCCATTGTGTATGTGTGGATTGTGTGGTTGCAGCACAGGTGACAAGCCCAAGGCAAATTTTCCCTTGAGGGACAATAAAGTTTATCTTATCTTATCTTATCTTATCACGGGTGAGATAGTTGTTTATTTATGTTTGCAATTTTTCTGCTTAAAGGGAAATTGTGTCTGTTGTGACACACAGGTTTTGTGTCGATCTCCTTAAAAGTGGTGGATGTTTGCTTCTCTTACCTTTTATTTTATTGACTGTGGTTTCTACTTGTGCTGAGTTTTATATTGTCTTGTTGTTTTTATATTGTTTTTGTGCTAGTGTCCTGCTCCTTGCTTTTATGTTTTTATGTGTTTTTATATTGTTTTTGTGCTAGTGTCCTGCTCCTTGCTTTTATGTTTTTATGTGTGTCCTTCTTGTACAGCACTTTGTATAGTGAGTGTTGCTTTTTAAAGTGCTTTGTAAATAAAGTTGATTCATTGATTTACTATGGGAGAAAGAGCAAGCTACTTTTGTGGCTGCTGGTTGGTTGGTTGTTGTTCAGTGATACTATTGAGCCCTGGCATTCTGTTGTTTGCACATGCAATAATACTTTTGATAATTTTCTGAAAAATATTCTGAATAGTTTTTGTCATTTTGAATATGTTGAGAGTTTTAATAAATCTGCAGGTGAAGACAGCAAGCATATTTGTCCACTCCCATGTTCATAACAGTATGACAAGCTTGAAAAATTACCGACTTGAGGTACACTATATCTGTATGGAAAAATACGCAATTAATGCTTTATTAGTCACAATTAACTCAACATTCCAAAAGATTAATCACGATTAAAAATTTTAATAATCCAACGCCACTAATTTTACTTTTGCTGGTACACCAGAATTTCTGTAGCTAAGTTACCTAATACTGTTTGTTTGTTAGTTCAAATAAATCTTATAGAAGAAAACTTGAATTAGTATTTTTCATCAATATCAAATGCAGAAATGTTGCATTTAGAAAACTGCTGCATTTTTAACAGTGTCATTTGGGGGAAATCGACATGTTTACCAAACCCAGGGAACAGACACAGGCTCTAGTGGATTCAGTTATCTTTATTGATAACGTGTTAGTGTGTGAGTGCGTGTATGTGTGGTGAGTGTGGAGATGGCTGTCAGCAGTGACGTTGTAGCTGGGGGTGAGCAGAGCGCTGTTCAGCCTGGCAACCCTATGACAAGACAGAGGCACAGATGTTAGTGCAGTCCACCAGAGAATGTGCGAAGCAATGACTGGGGCTTACTTTGCAGGTGGAAGAGGGACGCTCAGGTTGGCCCGGAGACTACTGCTAGGAAGACAGCATCTGCTGTCACACGCCAGTGATGGACAGGTGGCCCGCTGGAGCGAGGAAGGCACGTTCCGCCGCCGAGGAGGACAGGTTCCGCTGCTGAGGTGGAATAACTCCGCCGCCAGAGGAGTCCGCCTGTGCACAGGGGAAAAATAGCTGGAAAGGGTGAGTAGCAATAGCACTTACTTGGTGTGGTTAGGCTGAATCCTTCCAGAGGATGAAGCCAGGATGAGGAGGTCTTTGACAGGAACGAAGAAACCTGGATGTAGGCTAGAAGACGAGAGTCGGGCTTCTGCAGTCAGGGAGACGGACGGCTCCATGCCAGACTCCAGACAGAGCAGGTTATAAAGCCTGTGAGTGATGGGGAGCAGGTGTGCGCGCAGCTGTAGAAGATGATGGCACAGAGAGAGTCATCACAGTACTCCCCCCCCCCCCCCCCCCGGCACCTGATCCAGCCTACCTGGGTGTGTCCGGTGGAAGTCCCTGTTGAGTTGTTTATCCAACACAAAGGACGGACGTACCCAGGATCTCCATTCTGGGCCATACCCCTCCCAGTCCACCAGGAACTGCAGACCGTGACCCCCGCGGCGGACGTCCAGGATGGCGTTGACCTTCCACGCCGGGCCGCCGTCGATCACCACAGGTGGGGGTGGAGACCTGGGAGGGGGGCAGAGAGGGCTGGAACAGAAAGGTTTGATCTGGGAGACATGAAACATAGGGCAGATATGGAGAAGAGGGGCGAGAGCCAGGTGCACAGCCACGGGATTAATAATGCGAACAATGGGGAAAGGGCCGATAAAGTGTTGGGCCAACTTCTTCTCTGCCTTCAGATTGACATGCTGAGCAGATGATCAAACCTGTTGACCCACCTGGTATTGTGGGGCCGGTCTCCTGCAGCGATTCGCGGTCCGCGCTCAGCAGTGTGCAGAAGGGCCATGCGGGTAGCCGTCCAGAGCCGGTGACAGCGTCTCAGGTGAGCATGGACTGATGGCACGGCATTGTCCCTCTCCTCCTCGGGGAAAAGCGGAGGATTATAACCCAGGGAGGCCTTGAAAGGAGACACCAATCGCTGAAGACACGGTGGAGTTGTGGGCGTACTCGATCCAGGGGTGATGAGTGCTCCAAGACGAGGGACTGGAGGAGGTGATGCAACGTAGGGCGGCCTCCAGCTCCTGATTGGCCCGCTCACACTGCCCGTTGCTCTGTGGATGGTGGCCGGAGGACAGGCTTACTGTTGCCCCCAGCACATTACAGAAGGCTCTCCACACCTGGAACATGAATTGGGAACCCCGGTTGGAGACGATGTCGACGGGTATCCCATGAAGACGTACCACGTGCTGCATCAGCAGGTTCGCTGTGTCCCGTGCCGTAGGCAGCCCCTCAAAAGGGACAAAGTGGGCGGCCTTGGAGAAACAGTCAACAACAGTGAGGACAGTGGTGTAATGATTAGAAGGGGGAAGGCCGGTAACAAAGTCCAGGGCGATGTGGGAGCAGGGCCTGCTGGGGATCGGCAGCGGGTGAAGTAATCCTGCAGGAGGAGAAGATGGTGTCTTACCGGTGGCGCACTGGGGACAGGTGCGGATGTAGTCAGTGAGGTCCTTCCAAAGTGCTGGCCACCAGAACGTCCTCTGGAGAATCTCCACCATGCGGGTCACCCCTGGATGGCATGAGGGTTTAGAGGAATGGGCCCAGTGGATTACCTCGCCCTGAGCAGACGAAGGAACGAACAACCTCTCCGCAGGCCCCCCTGCCTGGATCCGGCTCAGTCTCCTGCGCCTTCAGGACTCTCTCCCTGATGCCCTACAAGAGGGTGCCCATGACACAAGAAGCAGGAAGGATGGTGTGCTCACGCCTCTCCGCAGCATCCGGAGCGAATTGCCTGGACAAGGCATCTGGCTTAGTGTTCTTAGCTCCGGGGCGGTAAGTGATCGTGAAATTGAAGCGCCCGAAGAACAAGGACTGACGGGCGTTCAGATGTCTGGCTGTCCTCAGGTACTCCAAATTTTTGTGATCTGTCCATACAATAAAGGATTGAGTGGCCCCCTCCAACCAGTGACGCCACTCCCCCAGGGCGAGCTTCACCGCCAGGAGCTCCCTGTCACCGATGTCGTAATTCTTCTCTGCCGGGGACAGACGACGGGAGAAAAACGCGCAGGCACGTCACCCCGTCCACCGGGGAGCGCTGATAGGACCGCCCCCACCCCAGAATCAGAAGCGTCCACCTCGACCAGGCATTGGAGGGTAGGGTCCACCTGTGTCAGGATAGGAGGGGAGAATTTAGTTTCGAGTGCGGTGAATGCTGCTGCAGCTTCCTCCGTCCACCGGAAAGCCACCTTGGGGGAAGTGAGACGGGTCAAGGGGAGAGCAATGACACTATAATTTTGAGCAAACCGGCGGTAGAAGTTGGCAAACCCCAGGAACTGTTGGAGCCGTTTCCTCGGGGGGGGGGGGGTAATCCACCACTGCCTTAACCTTCTCGGGATTGGGGATGATATGATTGAGAGATGATAAAACCGAGAAATGAGGTCTTGTGGGCGTGGAACTCACATTTCTCAGCTTTCACAAAAAGCTTGTTCTCCAGGAGCCGTTGGAGGACCCGTCTCACGTGAACCTGATGCTCGTCCAGTGACTGGGAGAAGATCAGGATGTCATCCAGGTACACAAAGACGAATGATCCTAGGAAATCCCGGAGAACATCATTAATTAGGCGTTGGAAGACGGCCGGAGTGTTGGTCAACCTAAACGGCATCATGAGGTATTCAAAGTGGCCGCTTGGGGTCCGGAACCCCGTCTTCCACTCGTCCCCCTCCCTGATCCGCACAAGGTGGTAGGCGTTGCGGAGGTCTAGCTTGGTGAACCATGAGGCCCCCTGGAGGGAGTTGAACGCCGTGTCCATCAGCGGGAGGGTGTATTTATCCTTAATAGTGATATAGTTAAGATCCCGGAAGTCAATACAAGGACTCAGGGAGCCATCCTTTTTTCCAATGAAAAAAACCCCCGCCCCCACTGCTGAGGATGAAGGCCGGATGATGCCCGAGCTGAGTGACTCCTTAATATAGGTGTCCATCGCCTCCCGCTCCGGAGCCAATAGGCTGTAAATGCGGCTCGACAGCAGCAGAGCGCCAGCCCAGAGATTGATTGCGCAGTCATATGGGCGGTGGTGGTGGTGGGGTGGGAGACGGCGCTTGGGACTTGCTAAACACTGCCCCCAGGTCGTGATATTCGGGCAGCGCCCTGGACAGGTCAGGAGGAGGGGAGGCGGGGGTGGACAGGGACACAGATGGTGAGCATGCTGCGGATTGCAAGCACGCGCTGAGGCAAAAAGAGCTCCAAGAGATAACTCTCCCCGCACACCAGTCAAAGGTGGGGTTGTGGAGCCGGAGCCAGGGGTAGCCCAGGATGACAGGAGAGGCCTATGTGGTTAAAACAAACAGACTCAGGTCCTCCCGATGGTTGCCGGAAATGATGATGGATACCGGGGTGGTTTGCTGCAACACCGTCGCCAGAGGGGCCTTGGACAAAGCAATGAGCCTTAGGGGGGACTTAAGTGGTCAGCAGGGAAGCCCAAGTCGGGTTGCCAGTTCCCCCGAGATGAAGCTCTGCTCAGCTCCCGAGTCAATCAGAGCGTGTGTGAGGAATTCAGTGTGTTTATAGATGAACCTAATGGGCAGGAGACATTTGGAGAGGGGATTGGACCGAGATGAGTCCATGAGTCCCCCTACTGCGATGCATGGACCCACTCTTTTGGCTGAACGGGGCAGGACTCTACCGCATGCTCTTCACTCCCACAATACATGCATAGGCCTAGCTCCCTGCGGTGCTGCCTTTCAGCCAACGAGAGCTTAGTCCGCCCCATTACCATAGCCTCTGGCGCGTCTGAGGGCTCAAGCGAAGGCAGGACCAATAGAGGAGGCTGAGAGCAGCGATGAAACTGGGCGCCCGAGCATCCGGAAGCTCTCTGCTCGGCTGCCTGCTCCCTCAGCCTGTTATCCAAATTGATTGCTAGGGAGATTAGCTCCGTTAGCTTCTCAGGTTTATCTAGGCGGGCCAGCTCATCCCGCAGGCTAGGGCGCAGGCTTCTAATAAAGATACTGCATAACGAGGCATCCTCCCACCCCACCTCTGCCGCCACCACCCGGAAATCGACAGCATAGTCCGCAACGGACCTGCCCCCCCGTCGAAGGTTTAGCAGCCGAGTGGTGAACATGCTATCGCGGTCGGAGTGGTTGAATACCTTGTTAAACTCACTAACAAACTGCCTGTAAGTTAAGTTGGCTTAGCTCGGCTTAGCCATCACGGCGTACGCCCAGGCTAGAGCTCACCCCTCCAACAAGTTGGCAACGTAGCCTATGCGACTGTGATCAGTTGGAAAATTCCCCGGGACCCGCTGGAAAACTGTCTCAAACTGGAGTAAGAACCCACGAGCCTCCCCTAGTTTACCAGCGAGCGGGAGTGGGAACTGGTGTGAGTCGGGCTAAGGGGACCTGACTAGCCTGGCTAGGAGGGGAGCTAACGGGAGCCGAAACACTTCTTGAGGCCAGAGAAAACGCCTGCTGCCCATCCAGATGATCCAACCGACTGTTAATCTGCGCCAGCTGATTTAGGATAACCTGCTGCTGGTAAGCTATTTGATCCACTCGAGCCTCTAAGTTGTTAATTTGGCACGCTAGCGCGCTGTTCGCTGGGTCACTTTGACGGAGCCGTACTGACATGTTTACCAGACCCGGGGAACGGACACAGGCTCAAGTGGATTCAATTATCTTTATTGATAACGTGTTAGTGTGTGAGTGCGTGTATGCGTGGTGAATGTGGAGATGGCTGTCAGCAGTGACGTTGTAGCTGGGGGTGAGGAGAGCACCGTTCAGCCTGGCAACCCTATGACAAGACAGAGGCACAGATGTTAGTGTAGTCCACCAGAGAATGTGCGAAGCAGTGACTGGGGCTTACTTTGCAGGTGGAAGAGGGACGCTCAGGTTGGCCCGGAGGCTACTGCCAGGAAGACAGCGTCTGCTGTCACACGCCGGTGATGGACAGGTGGCCCGCTGGAGTGAGGAAGGCACATTCTGTCGCCAAGGAGGACTGGTTCCGCCGCCGAGGTGGAATAACTCCGCTGCCAGAGGAGTCCACCTGTGCACAGGGGAAAAATAGCTGGAAAGGGTGAGTAGCAATAGCACTTACTTGGTGTGGTTAGGCTGAATCCTTCCAGAGGATGAAGCCAGGATGAGAAGGTCTTTGACAGGAACGAAGAAACCTGGACATAGGCTAGAAGACAAGAGTCGGGCTTCTGCAGTCAGGGAGACAGACGGCTCCATGCCAGACTCCAGGCAGAGCAGGTTATAAAGCCCGTGAGTGATGGGGAGCAGGTGTGCGCGCAGCTGTAGAAGATGATGGCACAGAGAGAGTCATCACAGAAATGAACTGCTTGTCAGAGGTCTGCGCTCTTCGAGTGCTTTTCTAGTTGCTTTTGTTGCTGTTTCTGTCTGTCAGCAGAATCACACAAAAACTCATTGATGGATTTGGATGACATTTTCATCAGAGGTGGCCCTTGGCTCAAAGATGAGCTCATTACATGTTGGAGGTGATCCGTGAGTGCATATCTCCACCAAGGCCCTATCTCGCAATGTACAGATGGACGGCGATGGACGGATATGGACGGAAAAAGGGACGGAGGGGAAGACAAAGGGAGGGAGGGAGCCTTGGCGGAGGTATGCACTCTCTGATTACCCTCTCTTGTCTTGATTTTGAGTAAGCTTTTATTTTGACTGTGTCTTCTGTTGATTTCTGGTTTTTCATATCTTGATCCTTGTTTCTTGATTGACCACGGCTGTTTATTTTCCTCATTAATCCTGCTTTATTGAAGGGTTGCCATTCCTTATATTGGCGCGGCGTCCTTGGGTCATGTTCGGTGTGAGTTCACGCTTCTGTCTTGCCTTGATTTTTTGCCTTTTCCTGCCTGGTAAATCCTGTCTTATTTTTTTCCTGTGCCTTAGCCTGTTTTCAGCACCAGAGCTGGGTCGGTTGTCCAGCTCAAAATAAATCTTCAAACTAGGGGCTCACTTTATGACAGTATGTGCATCATCCATCCATCCATCTTCTTCCACTTAATCCTTTTCGGGTCGCGGGGAGCTGGAGCCTACCCCTGCATCTTTGGGCGAGAGGCAAGGTACACCCTGGACAGATCACCAGTCCATCACAGGGCCAACGCAGAGAGACAGACAACCATTCACTCTCACAGTCATACCTAAGGACAATTTAGAAGCCCCAGTTTGATGCCAATTAACCTAACTTGCATGTGGGAGGAAACCGAAGAAATCCCGGAGTAAACCCACACAGATACGGGGAGAACATTAAAACTCCACACAGATCACTGTTGGTCAGGGGCAGGGATCGAACCCAAGATCCCCCGGCCAAGGGTGAGTTGCTGTGCTGTTGCAGTGCTAACCACTCTGCCACCGTACTGCCCCACAGTATGTGCAGTGTCTGATAAACATGGCATATGTGATTTTCTGTTTTCTTTTTTTCCTACCCGGTTTTTTCACTCCCTATCTTGCCATTTGATGTATTGTGGCTGAAATGCACAAAGAATCTCTGTGTAGTGAGGAGGCATTGCCAGAACATCACAAGGATCAGCACATGTTTGCAAAAACCTGACCCTCAGGGACCTTTTTGTTTTTACTTTTTTCAGAATTGTATAGCGAGGCTATTGGACCCAACATGAATGCATACAATACATGTGAGGGGTCAAGTATAGGATAAAATATACAGTAAGCGATATCACAGAACTAGAACTGATTACATATAGTCTCAAATTGCCCTAAAATGGTTGAAATTAAGAACAGTACATGACTTGTGATGGTGACCTTTTTACTGTTCCCTGAAGGCTAGGGCTAACTCGTCTGTCTCTCTGCTCAGAGTTTTGTCCTTCTTTACTCAGTTGCTTCTGTGCTGTAGAATATCAAACTATAGGATTTCTTTGTGTGTCACCCTACTTAAAACCAAACCATCTTTATTACCTCCGCCAAGGGAGGAGGTAATGCTTTTAGTGGCGTTGGTTTGTCTGTTTGTTAGCAACATAACTCAAAAGGTTATGAATGGATTTTGATGAACTTTTCAGGAAAGGTGTGTAATGGCATGTGTAGTGTAGGAATAATGGGTATATGTGTAGTGGACAGTATATATTGGGTAGTCTGAGATCTCACTGCATGTAGAATGTGGGTACAACGTAGAATACAGGTGTGCATGTATAGAGAGTTGACTCAGTGTGCATGTGCTTTATACTTTAACAATTTGTGATAAAGTTCAGTTCGAACACCACATCCTCATCCTTCTTCATTCCAGGTTTGTGGAAATAACAGCATGAGGAACAGATGATTAAATTTTGGTGATGATCTGAGCGTGCATACTGTACCTCCACCAAGGGCTTTGTTTGTATATGTGCAGCAGGATTACACAGAAACTACTGGATGGATTTGGATGAAATTTTCACTAGAGGTGGTTCTTGGGCTAGAGACGAACCCATTACATTTTGGTGATGATCTGAGATTGCATACCTCTGCCAAGGCTCTTATATTCTCACAGTGTGTTAGCAACAATACTCCAAAACTACTGGACACACTTTGATGCAATTTTCACCAGAAGTGGCTCTAGGCCTACACACAAACCCATTACATTTTAGAGGTGATGAAGTGAGGAAGGCAGTTGGTCTAGGGGAGGGACCCCCAACAAACGTCCATGGCTGAAGACGGAGATACAGGACCCCTGTGGTGCCACAAACCTCTGCATCACGCATATTTGCTTCATGATGAGTCACACTGATGTTGCATGTGATGGTGCTCGTCCTCTGGGGATCCACCGGGGAGGAAGAGTGCCGGGCCCTCAGCCTCAAAGGGGCCCACCCTCAGCTACCGGAGGTCACCTCACTTCGTCCTGCACGACCAGGGGACAGGGAACGAGGAATGCTACTGGCCGAAAAGAGACGCCAAAGGAGAGGAACGTCAACATCTCCAGTGGAACGCAGAAGGAGTCTATAACAAAAAAATATCCCTTGCTGAAAGACTCCACTCAGAAGACATTGATGTAGCCTGCCTACAGGAGACACACCTGAAGGAAAACCAACGCTTCAGTGTTGGGGATACCAGGTCTTCAGGAAAGACAGAAAAGGAAGAACAAAAGGAGGAGTGGTGATTCTTGTCAGAAACGCCATACCAGCACAAGAGTTTGACGTCAGTACCAACAACCAGGCAGAAATCCATGGAGTTCGAATTATGGTTCACAATGAAAGCATCACGATCTTCAATGTGTACTGCCCCCCACAGCGAGAGCTCTCACTTGACCAAATGGAACTCCCAGACCACCGTTGCTTAGTCATCGGTGACTTCAACAGTCACTCAGAGGCATTGGGATACAGTGAAGCAGACAGAGGAGAGGAGGTGGAAGATTGGTAAGTCGAAAACAGTCTTCTGCTAATGAATGATCCTGATGATCCACCAACGTTCTTCTCCAGGGTATGGCTCAGTAACACCACGCCCGATCTTGTGTTTGCCACCAACGACATGGCCAGGCTGGCAACAAGAACAGTACTTGGCCAGCTCGGGGGAAGTGACCATAAACCTGTGAAGATCGGACTGGACATCAGCTACAAACCACAAGAAGCTAAGACATTCCCCAGGTGGAATTACAAGAAGGCCAACTGGGTGCGCTTCTCAACATTGGTGGACCGGTACTCTGCGGAGATCTGTCACAAGCAGCAGAACCTAAACAAGAAAGTCAGGGTGCTGAACCATGCTATTCTGAAGGCTGCAAATGAATCTATACCTCGGGGAGCTAGAAAGAACTATAGGCCTTACTGGACAGAAGAGCTCCAGCAGCTTGAAGACAGTGTGGCAGAGGCAAGGAAAAAAGTAGAAGCAGATCCTACAGTAGAAAACAACATTGCCCTGAAGGCGGCCACTGCAAAACACAGGCAGCCATTTATACAGGAAGCTCGAAAGAGATGGCAAGAAAAGACAGAGCAGCTCAACTTGGACAAGGACGGCAACAAGCTTTGGAAACTGGCTCAAGCCCTCAACGACGAGAACAGCAAAAGCTCGCCGATCACAGTACAGGCAGATCAAGAACTGCTGACTGGCAAGAAAGCAACAGACCATTTCATCAACCAGTATGTGAAGACGACCCATCTTCAGATTCCACCAGAGAGAAGAAAGGTTGTCAGAGGAGCCCAGCGAATTCATCAGAACGCACAGATTGAACCAGTGATGAACTCGCCATTCATTCTCAAGGAGCTGGAGGATGCAATGACAACACTGAAGGTGAAAAAAGCCCCTGGGTCTGACAAGATCACAAATGAAATGTTGCTGAACCTTGGCCCCAAAACCAAGAAGAAACTTCTGCAGCTTTTCAACGACAGTTGGAGATCAGGGACTGTGCCTCAGATCTGGAGAGAAGCCACGATGATTCCAGTGCACAAAAAGGCAAAGATAAGTTGAAGGCTGAACGCTATCGCCCCATAAGCCTTACAAGCTGCATAGGAAAGCTGCTAGAGCGTCTCATCAACACCAGACTCATGTGGCACTGGGAAGGAAAACAACACATCGGCCCAGAGCAAGCAGCCTTCAGGCAGAACCGGTCTACAGAGGAATCAAATAACTACATCTCTCAAGCCATAGAAGATGCCTTCCAAGAAAAAAAGCACACCCTCGCTGTATGGATTGACCTAGAAAAGGCGTTTGACAGGGTATGGAAAGATGGCCTCAAGCTGAAACTGCGCCAGTGCGGTATCGCTGGGCGCATGTACAAGTGGATTGCCCGATACCTGCACAACAGAAGAGCCAGAGTCCAGGTCAGACAGTACTCCAGCAAGAAGAAGGTGTTGAGGGAAGGAGTCCCACAAGGAGGAGTGCTCTCCCCAACACTCTTCCTTGTATTCATTAAGGGCATCATCCAGAGTTTGCCAAGGAATGTACAAGGTGCCATCTATGCCGATGACCTAGCCCTCTGGTGCAGTGAGGAAAGCATCGTGACTGCAAACTACAGAGTGCAGCAAGTTCTCCGGCTGATCGAGGCATGGACCAAGTCATGGCTTGTAAGCTTAAATGAGAGGAAGACTACATACACCGTCTTCACCCTGTCCACCCAACCCCAGAAGGTGAAACTGCAGATCAACTCCCATGAGCTCCAGGCTGAATATGCACCCACATACCTCGGGATCACCATGGATCGCAGACTGACTTGGAAGAACCAGCTGCACAAGAACCAGGCAAGAGCAAAGATCAGGATGGCCCTAATGAAGAAACTGTCAGGAACAGACTGGGGTGCAGACCAGGGTGTCCTTAAGAAGCTCTATGTGGGGAGGATTTGGCCTGTTCTGGAGTATGGCATGGCAGCAACCTCAACAGCTGCCAAAAGCAACACTGAGAAGCTGGACAGACTCCAAAACCAAGCCATGCGAATGATGACAGGAGCCATGCGCAGTACCCCTATCAAAGCGCTGGAGACAACAACAGGCCTTGCACCACTGGAAGACAGAAGAAACGTCAAGGTACTGACCCAGGCCGCCAAATTCAAAAGACTGGAAAACCATCCCATGAAGGACAGACTGAACAAGCCAACAAAAGGGAGACTTAAGAGATCGAGCTTCATCCATCAGAGCAGGACACTTGAAAGGAGAGACCCAGAACTGATGGACCACATACCCACACCAATACCAACCATAGCATCTGTTCCCTCCTGGAACCGACAGAACTTCCCAGCCATACGCACAGACATATCGGGCGTTGGGAAGAAAGGAACACAGTCAGACCAAGAGAGGAAGTCGCTGGCCCTGGAGTTCATTCAGTCTGCCTACCCTAAAGAGCAGTGGACTCATGTCTACACAGACGGCTCTGCCATGGAAGCAACCAGGAATGGCGGAGGCGGCGTGTACATCAGGTACGCTGACGAGGAGACCCACATTCCCATTGCGACTGGAAAGTACGCCACCAATTTCAGGGCTGAGGCAGAGGCCCTGAGAACAGCAGCGGCCCACGTCAGGGAACATCAAGACAAGGCACACAAGTGGGTCGTCATCTTCACTGATGCCCTCTGTCTTGGATGCACTTCAGGACCCCCGACGCAAAGAACTGAATGAACTCGCCCTCACTCTGTCTCAACTAGCAACACAGGTGAACGTATCACTCCAATGGATTCCTGCCCACTGTGGAATCTATGGAAATGAGACGGCTGACAGACTTGCTAAGGAGGGTGGGCAG
Organism: Pholidichthys leucotaenia; assembly: GCA_020510985.1. Classification (NCBI taxonomy): domain Eukaryota; kingdom Metazoa; phylum Chordata; class Actinopteri; order Cichliformes; family Pholidichthyidae; genus Pholidichthys; species Pholidichthys leucotaenia. The sequence continues at coordinate 267,766,821 of CM035843.1, forward strand.
CAAGACCAGGAAGACAGGCAGGTCTCTTACAGTGAGGAGAAAACCATTATTAAGGCCCTGTCTCACAAGAAGTGGCAGCAGCAACACCCAAACTTCTGCAAGGATGACAACTACTAAAGTCTGAGCAGGGCTGACCAAGTCGTTCTGTTCAGACTCCGAACTGGACATAACAGAATGCATGCTCACATGCACCAGAAACTTAAAGTTGGACAATCGGACAGATGCCCATGTGGTACTGCCCAAATGACCAGTGAACACCTCCTCCAAGACTGCCCAGACCACGCTGCACTCAGACGAGCTACGTGGCCTGACCCCACATCGCTGAACCAAAAGCTGCACGGGGACCTCGGGGACCTCCGCAGGACGGCAGCATTTGTCAGGGCAGCTGGTGTGACCATCTAGCGATCGACGAAGAAGAAGAAGAGGTGATCTGTGCAGACGGAAGGAGCCTTGGCAGAGGTATGCACTTTCTGAGTGCTTTTCTAGTTCTATTAGTGTGTGGCTTAGATAATAATTCTTTTTATGGATGGCAACTTCTTTTAAGTCATTAAATGACTAAATACTTTCTTACATTATTTTTCAGCAGTTGTTTAAAGCATCTTATTCAACACAATTTGAATGATTTATCATTTCAGCAAGTATTGGGATCAGTTTTTGTTCTTTCTGGGAAACAACTTTCCTGAAAGTTTTCTGTAGTAATACATTGCACAAGAAAATGTAACAAGGTAAAACTGAAGTAATCAGAGACAGGTGGTCTGTGGTAAAGGTAAAATCATCAACATACATTCCAGGGAGTTAAGAAACTTTTTGAATTTGCTTTAATTGGTTGTGGTTTAGGATGGTAAGTGCAGAGTGACTCTGAGAGGTTTCCCAGACATGGACATCAGTGATGATCTGACCTGAGCTCAAGAAACAAAGAAACTCCTCCTGTCTGTGCAATGACACCGTTGACATTTCCCCTTTCAGTCTCCATTCAGTCCGTCTATCACCACTCCCCAAATTTAAATGACTCCTCTGTTTCCTGTAATTCTCCATGCACATGATGTGTCCTCGCAGGCAAACAGACGGACCCAGTCATGACCCCAAAAGCCATGAAAGACAAATGGGAAGGACTTGGCCAAGGCTTTCCATGATGGCAGTGCATCACCAGAATCCTCTTTCTCACAGAGGGAAAAAAAAGAATGAAAATAGAATTAAGAAAACACAGCGCTGAGCAACACCATTTACACATTCTCTGTAAAAATGAAGATATATCAATGCTGCTTTGAAAACATAAGGACACAGATGGGCTTTATTTAATTTCTAAACCGTCTCTGTGAGATACTGTATGTAAAAAAATACAATATTTATGCATAGTTACTTTTTATTTAATAAACTAGTGCATGCCCGCAGAAAGCAAGTATTTCTGTCCGAAACAGGTAGCCCAATCAGGCTTTACAGGCCCAAATGTAGGCTGTGTTTGAAAATGGAATACAGAGGTGTAGCCTACAGACGTTGACAAAATTGTTGGTACCCCTCTGTTAATGAAAGAAAAACCCACAATGGTCACAGAAATAACTTGAATCTCACAAAAGTGGTAATAAATAAAAATTCTATGAAAATTAACCAATGAAAATCAGACAATGCTTTTGAATTGTGGTTCAACAGAATTATTTTAAAAAACAAACTCATGAAACAGGCCTGGACAAAAATGATGGTACCCCTAGAAAAGATTGAAAATAATGTGACCATAGGGACATGTTCAACCAAGATGTGTCGTCTAATTAACATCACAGGTGTCTACAAACTTGTAATCAGTCAGCTGGCCTATTTAAAGGGTGACAAGTAGTCACTGTGCTGTTTGTCGACATGGTGTGTACCACACTAAACATGGACCAGAGGAAACAAAGGAGAGAGTTATCTCAGGAGATTAGAAAGAAAATTATTGACAAGCATGTTAAAGGTAAAGGCTATAAGACCATCTCCAAGCAGCTTAAGATCCACGGGACAGTAGCCAACCTCCCTGGACGTGGCCACAGGAGGAGACGGATAATGTGAATGGTAACAAAAGAGCCCAGAACAACCTCTAAACACATTCATGGTGAACTCCAAGGTCAAGGTACATCAGTGTCAGATCGCACCATCCGTCGTTGTTTGAGCCAAAGTGGACTTCATGGGAGACGACCAAGGAGGACACCACTGTTGAAAAGAAATCATAAAAAAGCCAGACTGGAATTTGCCAAACTGCATGTTGACAAGCCACAAAGCTTCTGGGAGAATGTCCTATGGACAGACGAGACAAAACTGGAACTTTTTGGCAAGGTACATCATCTCTATGTTCAGACACAAAAATGAAGCATACCAAGAAAAGAACACTATCCCTACTGTGAAACATGGAGGAGGTTCTGTTATGTTCTGGGGCTGCTTTGCTGCATCTGGCACAGGGTGTCTTGAATCTGTGCAGGGTACAATGAAATCTCAAAACTATCAAGGTATTCTAGAGAGAAATGTGCTGCCCAGTGTCAGACAGCTTGATCTCAGTCGTAGGTCATGGGTCTTGCAACAGGATAATGACCCAAAACACAACTAAAAACACCCAAGAATGGTTAAGAGTGAAACATTGGACTATTCTAAAGTGGCCTTCTATGAGCCCTGATCTAAATCCTATTGAACATCTGTGGAAGGAGTTGAAACATGCTGTCTGGAGAAGGCACTCTTCAAACCTGAGACAACTGGAGCAGTTTGCTCATGAGGAGTGGGCCAAAATACCGGCTGAGAGGTGCAGAAGTCTCATTGACAGTTACAGAAATCGTTTGATTGCAGTGATTGCCTCAAAAGGTTGTGCAACAAAATATTAAGGGTACCATCATTTTTGTCCAGGCCTGTTTCATGAGTTTGTTTTTTAAAATAATTCTGTTGAACCACAATTCAAAAGCACTGTCTGATTTTCATTGGTTAATTTTCATAGAATTTTTATTTATTACCACTTTTGTCAGATTCAAGTTATGTCTGTGACCATTGTGAGTTTTCCTTTCATTAACAGAGGGGTACTAACAATTTTGTCCACGTCTGTAATAGTCTACCTATTGTCTCCAGTTCCTCGTGTTTCTGTATCCATAGCCACTCCCTCATGTGTGCTCCTGTTCTGCCCTTGATTGTCACCTCAGCTGTCTCACATTTGTAATTATTAGTTATTAAAGTTATTTCTGTGACCATTGTGGGTTTTTCTTTCATTAACAGAGGGGTACCAACAATTTTGTCCACGTCTGTATATGTAGGCAATCACACGTTAGACTTTGACAAATATGAAAGGGACTGAACTGAGATTTATTTGACTGTCTGAATATTAATTACAGAATAACTGAAAATGAATGGGACATCCAATATTAGCCACTGTCTAAGAACCGCTTGTTTATTTTTTTTTGTCAGATCACTTATTTGTGTGATCTTTTATGAGTTATATTCATAAATATTGTATGTTGCACTTTGGGGAATGGGAGTTGTTCAGTCACCATTATAATTTAGTTTATATGTTTATATGTGTAGTTTATAGTCTATCTGTCATGAGCCGAGCACTGGAGGTTTCCATCATGCTCGGTTTCATGGCTTTTTCCTTATATTTATATATTTGTTGTATTTTGTGCTTTTGGGGTTTCTGTAATTCGTGTACTGTTTGCTATTTTCCTGTTTATGTTTTAGTTTTGTTACACTTTTATTTTGTATTAATTTACATTTATATTTTAGTCTACTTTGGTTGATATTTTATTCTTTATACAGGGTTTCCTCTGGTAACATTTCTCCGTGGCGGGCTGCCTCGCCAGAAATTGTACCACCACCCCAAGGCGATATGATTTTATTAAGACAAATGTATGAAGCAATGACTTTCCACAAGCGTACACATGAACAACACGCGTGGCTGTCAACTCAGTCAGCTCTCGACTCAGTCAGCAGGCAGCGTTTCGCTAAGCGTGACTGTCGACAGAAACATGAATTTGTTAAAGTACTTTAAACACGGAAAAAAAAATCAGAAGAGGTATGTATGTAAGCACTGGAGGCGTTTATCATGGTTTTAACCCACTGTTAATGGGAGCAATCATGGAAGAGTCGTTTAGCTAAGAGATGTGGTTAGAATTCATATGCAGCCAGCTTCATATGAAGGGAAATGCAAGGGGGACTGATGAATTGCTGAGGATATATTTCACCAGCCACTACAGTATTAAGTTATGTTCTGTAGGAATTGCGGGAATGAAGAGACTGGCAATTTCCCTGTTTTCTCGCACGAGCAGGCATGCCGTTTTTATTCTCCAGCGGCAGTGACAAAAAGCAACATCTAAAAATGCTAGCTCTCTTCACTCTAAACTGAGGTCCTTCAGAGCCAGAGGCTGCCTAGAGAGGTCCCTGATGAGAAAGCCTGAGAGCACAACTATAACTGCTTAAACAGATCATTCTGTACATGAACACATATTGTGGGGAATTATGTCTTTAGAGTCCGCTACAGTTCCCTATTATGTACCTGGCAGGTTAAGATCACTGAAATTCACGAAGTCAATGACTTTAATCTGTCAGCAGCCTTCAGACAAACTAAACGTGCCAACATCTGATTTCAAAATAAGGGAGGTTTTTCCTGCTGTCTGGGTGGTGAGGAGATTTCTGAAAACAAAAAAAAAACAAACAAACAAAAAACCTATAAATATAAAGTATTATAACAGAAATAGAGGTGGAGAACATGGCCCATTCAGACTCCATGTCTCCAGACTCCCTCGGAATGTGGTCAGAGTTCTTCCGGAGGTGGGAGTTGAAGACCTCCCGGACAGGGGCCTCAGCTAGGCGTTCCCAGCACACCCTCACTATACGTTTGAAGAAGGAGTCCTATCAGGCTTGGTTGGCTTGTGGGACTCCCGAAGCAGCTGAGGTGTACCGGCAGGCCAAGCGGAGTGGAGCTCGGGTGGTTGCTGAAGCAAAAACCTGGGTATAGGAGGAGTTCGGTGAGGCCGTGGAACAAGACTTCGGTCGGCCTTGAAGAGATTCTGGCAAACTGTCTGGTGGCTCAGGAGGCGAAAGTAGCTCCCTGTCCACACTGTGTATGGTGCGGATGGGGCGCTGCTGACTTCGACTGGGGATATCGTCGGGCGGTGGAAGGAATACTTCGAGGATCTCCTCAATCCCACTGATACGCCTTCCACAGAGGAAGCAGGGCTTGTGGACGAGGGGGATAACTTGCCTATCACAGGGGCTGAGGTCGCCAAGGTGGTTAAAAATCTCCTTGGTGGCCAGGCCCCGGGGGTGGACGAGATTCGCCCTGAGTACCTCAAGGCCCTGGATGTTGTAGGGCTGTCATGGTTGACATGACTCTGCAACATTGCGTGGAGGTCGGGGGCAGTGCCTTTGGCATGGCAAACCAGGGTGGTGGTTCCTCTCTTCAAAAAAGGGGACCGGAGGGTGTGCTCCAACTTTAGAGGGATCACACTCCTCAGCCTTCCTGGGAAGGTCTATGCCAAGGTACTGGAGAGGAGAGTCCGGCCATTGGTCGAACCTCGGATTCAGGAGGAGCAATGTGGTTTTTGTCCTGGCCGTGGCACATCGGACCAGCTCTTTACCCTCTCGAGAATTCTCGAGGGTTCGTGGGAGTTTGCCCAACCAGTTTACATGTGTTTTGTGGACTTGGAGAAGGCAGTTGACCGCGTCCCTCATGGTTTTTTGTGGGGGGTGCTTCAGGAGTATGGAGTATCGGGCTTGTTGTTTTGAGCTATTCGGTCTCTGTACGACCGTTGTGAGAGTTTGGTTCGTATTGCCAACACTCGGTCAGACTCATTCCCAGTGAGAGTTGGACTCCGCCAGGGTTGCCCTTTGTCACTGATCCTGTTCATATTTTTTATGGACAGGATTTCTAGGTGCAGCCAGGGAACGGAGGGTGTCATGCTTGGTGACCACAGGATCTCATCCTTGTTGTTTGCAGAGGATGTTGTCCTGTTGGCTTCATTCAGCAATGACCTACAGTTTTGCTTGGATGGTTTGCCGCTGAGTGTGAAGCGGCTGGGATGAGAATCAGCACCTCCAAGTCCGAGTCCATGGTCCTCAGCTGGAAAAAGGTGGATTGTCCTCTCCGGGTTGGGGACAGGCTCCTGTCCCATGTGGAGGAGTTTAAGTATCTTGGGGTCTTATTCACGAGTGAGGGGAGAATGGAGCGAGAGATTGACAGACGGATCGGAGCAGCATCTGCAGTGATGCGGACATTGTACCGGTCTATTGTGGTGAAGAGGGAGCTGAGTTCTATGGCAAAGCTGTCGATTTACCAGTCAATCTACGTTCCTATTCTCACCTATGGTCACAAGCTTTGGGTAATGACTGAAAGAACGAGATCGCGGATACAAGCGGCTGAAATGAACTTTTGCCGTAGGATTGCTGGACTCACCCTCAGAGACAGGGTGAGGAGCTCAGTCATCCGGGAGAGGCTCAGAGTAGAACCGCTGCTCCTTCACATTGAGTCAGTTGAGGTGGTATGGGTATCTGATTAGGATGCCTCCTGGACGCCTCCCACTTGAGGTGTTTTGGGCACATCCCACTGGGAGGAGACCCCAGGGCAGACCCAGTACTCGGTGGAGAGACTATTTCTCCAAGCTGGTCTGGGAACGCCTTGGTATCCTCTCCGAAGAGCTGGAGCAGGTGGCTGGGGAGAGGGAAGTCTGGGCTTCTCTGCTTGAACTGCTGCCTCCGTGACCCGGACCTCCGGAAAAGCAGTAGAAGATGGATAGATTATAACAGAAATAACGGCATCCTGACTTCCGGTCTGGACGCCATGGTGATAGCAACTTAACGCTGAACCTCCCAGACCCAATCCAAGGAAAACATCTTCAAAATCAGACTTAACGGATTTTTGGAAGAATAAAAATCAAAAGACAAAAACACCATGCCTAACCAAAAACAGAAGAAACTGACATTCCCCAGGTCAGGACGCGCAGCGGCCGCAGAATCTGAACCGGAGGACCTCCGTTCAGAAGACGAGGAGATGGACCTAGCTAACAAAAAGGTTAGCTTGAAATCGCTATTTGATGAATTACGACGATTTCGGGCCAAATTTCATGAATTCAGAGAGGAACTAAAAAGGACAAACAGCAGAATGGACCAGGCCGAAAACCGAATCTTGGAAGCTGAAGAAAGAGTAAAAGTGCTTGAAGATTCTATGCTGGATTTACACAGAAAACAGTCAAGGCTGGAGGCTAAGCTAACCGACCAAGAAGGAAGACAAAGACTAGACAACATCAGAATTCACGGTCTGAAAGAAGGAGCTGAAGATAGTTTCAACACAGTGGCGGAATGCGTGGAATCCTTATTGAGAGAGAAGTTGGATATTCCACAAACCACCGATTTGAAGATAGAAAAGGCCCATCGTACATTAGTCGCAAAGCCAGCGGCAGAAGCGCCCCCACGTTCGGTGGTGGTAAGATTCTTCGATTTCAAAATAAAACAAGAGGTTGTAAGACGGGCTTGGCAGAAAAAAGGATTTATGCATCAAGAGAGAAAAGTCTTCGTGGAGCATGATTACGCCCCGGAGGTTCTTAAAAAGCAACGGGAATATAACGATGCCAAAAAGGTTCTACGGGAACAGAATCTACGCTTTCAGACGCCATTTCCTGCGAAGTTAAGGGTCTTTTACGGTGAAGAGTCATGTCTCTATAATTCAGCGGAAGAAGCAATAATTGACATGGCGAGAAGAGGGCTCCCGGTATCGGTGTTTAAACCCGCAGCGGATCTGAGCGAGAGGATCAGACCTCAAACGTGGTCCACTCGGAGACCTTCAAAATCCACGGGCCAGCAGCGGGAAACCCAGCCCCAGAGCTACAAAGATAAGCTTTCCAGTTCCAGGAAGGAATAGCAACCTTTTTGGGTTTTTTTTCTTTTCAGTCATTCTGCACTTCCATCCCCCCTCCTACAAGGTAACAAACATTAAAGGAGATGCAGAATCAGCATGTGGTAAAACCTTTCATGGAGCAGTTATAGCATTAGAAACAAATGTCTTCTTAATTTAAAGGGAAAAAAAATCTTGTTAAAATAGAAATATAACAATAACCCACATGTTCTCCCTACACTAACAAATACTGTATTAGAGTGAATGTTTGCTGTGATGGGGGTGGGAGGGTGCACACAATCTCATAGGGTATAGGCATAAAAAAAAAAAAAAAAAAAAAAAAAAATCATTACAAATTCGGATTGGGATCTGAAATTCACGTTAAAAACATGGGACAACTTACAGGGGTAAGAGAGGGCCCTCAACACGTGACAGAGTTTGAGGAATTTCCCTCAGAGCCTACACTCCATCAGGGCTCTTACAGGGTCTTTAAAGAGACCCCAGCTCAGGAAGTTTTTTTGACAGTTTTTTGTTTTAAAGTTTCGTACACTATGTTCTTAATGTTTTTTATGTTCTTAATGTTCTTTCAGTTTCTGAGTAGCAAAAAAGAGGGCCACCACACTGTTATACTAAATAAGAAAATACAATGGAGAAACAGGGTGTAACCAAAATAGCCTCATATAATGTAAAAGGGATCCTGAATCCAGTTAAAAGATCCAAGATTCTACGCAAAATGAAAAAAGACAAAGCAGAAATAATATTTTTACAAGAAACCCACCTAACAGACGTGGAACACACTAAACTCAATAGACAAGGGTTTAAAATGATCTCTTCATCTTCATATAAGTCAGGGAGGAGGAGGAGAGTAGCGACATTGATCTCAACCAAAATTACATTTGAAAAAAAAATCAGAACACAAAGATAAAGAAGGGAGGTACAGTTTGGTAAATGGGCGGCTAGAGGGAGAAGATATCACCCTGCTGAATGTATATGCACCACCAGGGGCTAAATGGAAATTTTATAAAAATGTATTCGACCTAATGATAACTAAAGCCCAAGGTTTAGTGATATGTGGTGGAAACTTCAATCTAAGACTGAATCCATACTGGGATGCAACAGGTAATTCTTCACATCAAAATAACACTCAAAATAGGAAAACTCGGATGCTATTAAAAGAAATGGGAATCTGTGATGTATGGAGGGAATTCAACCCCAATGTAAAAGATTATACTTTTTATTCAACGCCACATTCATCTTACTCAAGGATTGATTACTTTTTTATGTTTAATAGAGACATTGGAAGAGTAAAAACATGTAAAATAGGACTGATGGATCTCTCTGACCACAGTCCGATCTATATGGACTTAAACATCCAAAAATACACAAATAATACATTTCCCTGGAGGTTGAATTCAAATGTCCTGAAAGGACCACTGAAAGATGAATTGGAATCAGATATTCTCAGATATTTGGAAGAAAATGATAATGGAGAAGTATCCCCTTTAATACTGTGGGATGCGTGCAAAGCTGTAATAAGGGGAAAAATTATTGCAAAACTGGCAACCCAAAAGAAACTGAGACAAGAAAAACTAATCACACTAGAGTCAGAACTCAAGAACCTAGAAAAAGAACACAAAGACAACACTCATTCTAATGGCTCGCTCAAGATTAAAGAAATTAAAAATCAAATAAGAGATCTACACAATAGAAATCCAGAAGAAACTTACATTTCTGAAACAAAAACACTATGAAGCAGGCAGTAAATCGGCAAAATTACTAGCCTATAAATTGAGGAAACAACAAACAGAAAGAGCAATCTACAAAATCAGGGACCCAGTATCAAAGGAAATAAAATTCAGAATTCACGATATTCTTAAAAGCTTCGAGAATTACTATAAGAACTTATACTCCCACAAAAAACATAAAAACGCATCCGAGACATTCCTAAACACATTAAACCTTCCCCAACTTACGGAATCACAAAAAAAACACTACTGTCAGAAATACAACCTAAAGAATTGGAAAAAGCAATTATGAAACTTAAAGCTAACAAATCCCCAGGAGCAGATGGCTATACAGCAGAATGGTACAAAACCTTTAAAGTAGAACTGAACTCACCTTTTTGCCAAAAAAGTAGAATAGCAGATTAATTCCTTATTACCTATTGTATTTTTCAACACATAAAAGAAATTTTTAGGCCGTGCGATGGCCAAGCTATAAGCCGATAAACTTTTGCCTGTGGCTGGCAGTGCCAAACAAACCGGAAGTAGTGCAGACGACGCTGCGTGACGTCACGAGTGTGACCCTTATCAAAACAACAATGGCAGATGATAGCAATTCCAGCAGTCAAGAACACCAGAGTTTTCAGAGTGAAGAGGCATTCAGGATCGGTGACAAGACAGAGGAGGATGCAGGAGTGTCAAGTGAACAGGAAGAGAGCGAGGGAGGCATCGAACCGTACAGATTAGAGCCAGAATTTTCGGGGGATTCCAGCACCGACTCAGACCGCAGCAGTGATGGGGAGGAGAGTCGCTTATTGAATACAGAATGGTGAGTCTTTACTTTGGCATGTTTGGGGTGTCAGGATAAGGAAAATTAACAATAAAAAAGAAAGGGGAAAAAAAAACATCAGCATTTTTCCAACTTATTACAGTTATCCCTCACTTATCGCGTTTAATGCGGTCTTCCTTCGCTGGGTATAGGCGCTCGGCAGGGAGCGAAGGTGGGTAAAACGTCTTCGCCAATCAGCTTGCGAGATAAAACGTCTCGGCCAATCAGCTTGCGAGGTATATCCCTCACTTATCGCGTTTAATGCGGTCTTCCTTCGCTGGGTATAGGCGCTCGGCAGGGAGCGAAGGTGGGTAAAACGTCTTCGCCAATCAGCTTGCGAGATAAAACGTCTCGGCCAATCAGCTTGCGAGGTAAAACGTCTCGGCCAATCAGCTTGCGAGATTCCCGAGCGGGCTGGGGAGCCGGGGAGAGTGGGCTCTCCGTGTTGATACCTGATGTTCTAATGTAGTCTCCCTGCCTTCTCATTAGAACATCAGGTATCAACATGGAGAGCCCGCACAGCTCAAAATCTACCTCTCTGACCACCGCTCCACTCCTCTCCGCCCACCTCTTCACCGCTCGGGAATCTCGCAAGCTGATTGGCCAAGACGTTTCACCTCGCAAGCTGATTGGCCGAGACGTTTTACCCAGCTTCTCTCCCTGCAGAGCGCCTTCTTTATCGCTCATGTTGCTTAGTGGCACTTTTCGCTGTTCTCTTGTGCCTTTTTGTGCAAAATAGTGCTTGTGACGCCCTTGGGGGGGAGGGGGTGACGCTACTTCGCGGTTTTTCACTTTTCGCGGTCGGTTCTGGTCCCCATTAAACGCGATAAGTGATGGATCACTGTATATCTAGAAACGCATCGCTTCCCGGTTGCTTTTCCTCCCCCTTTCTTTTCTTTCGTCGCCATGACAGCTTTCCTTGGCCACTGAACAGATCTTCCCAGGTGTTGGAAGTGTTTTGTAGTCGACTATCACGACAAAATGCACCAAAAACAACCAGTGTCGACGTGCTCGCAATGGTAAACATGAGGACTGGGTCACACTCGTGACGTCACGCGGAGCTCCGGCTGCGCTTCGGCGGATTTGTCTGATTTTTCAGGGCGGGAAATTCTAAATCGCGATTTTCTCCAAGATTCCGGGATTTGTGGAGGGGGTGCCAATGATAAATTATCTTTATAATTGTATGTACTATCACCCAGTGCCGTTCAATGCCGTTCAGTTCAGTTCTACTTTAAATAGCAACTATCTCCTCTCCTCCTGAAAACATTTAACTATGTCCTCCACACAGGGGAAATTCCCCCCTCCTGGAGAGAAGGGGTCATTGCAGTTATACCTAAACCTGAAAAGGATAAACTAGAATGCTCCAACTACAGACCAATCAGTGTATTAAATCAGGACTATAAGCTTTTTACCATTATCCTTGCCAAAAGTTTAGAAAACATACTGACAGACTTAATTCACTTAGACCAAACAGGTTTTATAAGACTAAGACAGACACAAGACAACATTCGACGCACTTTACACATAATTCATCATATAAAAAAATATAACTTAAATGCAGTCATATTGGGATTAGATGCTGAAAAAGCATTCGATTCAGTTGACTGGTCTTTCCTATATAGAATCTTATCCAGTTTCAATTTTCATAACAACTTCATTAGAACTATACAGGCATTATATAAAAAACCAACAGCTAAAATAAGGATTAACGGTAATTTATCATCATCTTTTGAGCTGGAAAGAGGATGTCGTCAAGGCTGCCCCCTGTCTCCACTGCTCTTTGCAATCTTCATAGAACCTCTGAGCCAATGGATAAGACAAAATCAAGAAATTCAAGGTATTACACTTGGTCAGAAGGAACGTAAAATAGCACTCTTTGCTGATGACATTTTAATATACCTAGGGCAGCCAGACACTTCTTTACCAGAACTAATCTCAGTTTTTTCAGACTATGGAGATTTATCGGGGTACAAATTAAACATGCATAAAACCCAAGTTTTAACATTCAACTATGACCCAAATCATTATTCACTAAGTGAACTCAAAACTAACTGGGAGTTGGAATCTATGAAATATCTGGGGGTCAATATCCCAAAATAACTCAACAAAATTATAACACTAAACTATGATCCACTGGTGACAAAAATAAAATCTGACCTAGCAAGATGGAATATGATACCATTCTTAGGTACTGCACAAAGAATTGAAGCAGTCAAAATGAATATACTTCCACGTCTTCTATACCTTTTCATCACCTTTTCTATACCTAATTCATCAAAAGCGGTCCCCCCCCCTCCTCCTCCCCCCCTGCCCTTGTCATCAGTGAGCAGGACGTGCACAGACAGTTCTCCAGACTGAACCCGCGCAAGGCCCCCGGGCCGGACGGTGTGTCTCCCTCCACCCTGAGACACTGTGCGAAAGAGCTGGCTCCTGTCTTCACAGACATTTTTAACACCTCCCTTAAGCGATGTCACATGCCGACCTGCCTCAAATCCTCCACCATCATCCCTGTCCCCAAGAAGCCACGGATTACTGGACTTAACGACTACAGGCCTGTAGTGCTCACCTCTGTAGTCATGAAGTCCTTTGAGCGCCTGGTCCTGTCTCACCTCAAGTCCATCACCACTCCCCTCCTGGACCTGCTGCAGTTTGCCTACCGTGCCAACAGGTCTGTGGACGACGCAGTCAACCTGGCCCTCCACTCCATCCTGCAGCACCTGGACTCCCCGGGAACCTACGCCAGGATTCTGTTTGTGGACTTCAGCTCTGCATTCAACACCATCCGCCCCGCTCTGCTCCAGGACAAGCTGTCCCTGCTCGACGTGCCTGACTCCCTCTGCAGGTGGATCACCGACTTCCTGACGGACCGGAGGCAGCACGTGCGGCTGGGGAAGTCTGTCTCGGACTCTGTTAGCATCAGCATCGGATCACCCCAGGGCTGTGTACTTTCCCCCCTACTCGTCTCCCTTTATACCAACTCCTGCACCTCCTCCCACCAGTCTGTTAAGCTGATTAAGTTTGCGGATGACACCACCCTCATCGGGCTCATCTCCAACGTCAACGAGTCCGTCTACAGGAAAGAGGTGGCCTAGCTGGTGTCCTCGTGCAGCCACAACAACCTGCAGCTGAACGCTTTGAAGACAGCGGAGATGATTGTGGACTTCAGGAAAGTCACAACCCCCCTGCCCCCCCTCACCATCACAGGCTCTCCCATCACCATTGCAGATTCCTTCTGCTTCTTGGGCACCACCATCACCCGGGACCTCAAATGGGAGCCGACCATCAGCTGCCTCATCAAAAAGGCCCAGCAGAGGATGTTCTTTCTGCGGCAGCTGAGGAAGCTCAAGCTACCCACCAAGATGTTAGTGCAGTTCTACACAGCCATCATCGAGTCCATCCTCACCTCCTCCATAACCGTGTGGTACGCAGGAGCCACTGCCAGGAACAGACTAAGGCTGCAGCGCGTCGTGCGCACTGCTGAGAAGGTGATCGGCTGCAAGCTTCCATCTCTCCAGGACCTGTACATCTCCAGGACCCGGAGGCGTGCTGGCCGGATCATAGCCGATCCTTCACACCCTGGTCACGTACTGTTTGCCCCCCTCCCCTCAGGTAGAAGACTTCGGTCCATTCAGACTAAAACCTCCCGGCACATGAATAGCTTTTTCCCCTCTGCCATCAGACTGCTGAACATTAGGTGACTTATTGACTCTCGTGCACCATGTACAGCAGCTCAACCAGACTCATGACATTCATCACTGTTTTTCTGTTGCATTATCAACTGCACTGTGGTACCCCATATTATCTGCTACTTGCTAATTTATTTAAAACTGCCTTGACTAGTATTACTCATTATTACTATTATTATTATTATTATTATTATTACTTATTTTTCTACACTTATTGCATGTTTTTAGTCCTTTAGTTTTTTAGTTTATCTCTTTATCTCATCATGTTTTTAATGTTGCAGCATGGCACCGAGACAAATTCCTAGTTTGTGTACTACATGAACAATGGCAATAAATCTGATTCTGATTCTGACCTTTTCCAAACAATACCGGTAGAACCTCCCAAAAAAACATGGCAGGAGCTGGACAGAAGGATCTCAAGATTCATATGGCAGGGCAAGAGACCTAGAATCAGATATAGAACCCTACAGCTAAACAAAGACAAAGGTGGGCTCGCGCTGCCAAATATCAGGGACTATTTTATAGCCGCACAAATTAAAACTTTAGTAGAGATATGTAACCCAGTCTACACTGCACAATGGAAGGAGATGGAATGCCAAATAACAAGTGACATCCCCCTACAGGCGATAATAGGGAACAATGCCTTACCTAAACTCTTGAATAACACTAACCCGTGGATAGAGACCCCGCTAAAAATTTGGTTTAAGATAGTCAGAGAGAATCAAGCTAAAGAGCCCTATCGACTTCTGCAATGGATTGCCTATGATCAAGACTTTACCCCCAATAAAACAGACACTAGATTTAAAGAGTGGAAAGAGAAAGGGCTGATAAAATATTACGATTTTTTTAAGGGGCAAACTTTAAGTTTTGAAGATTTGAAAAAACAAGGTCTAATAAATCAAGATCTTTACAGGTTCTTTCAGCTTAGACACCACATAAACAATATACTTAAAAAGGAGGATTTGGGACTTCCGGTTATGGCGGCCGCCTAGAAGGACACGTATCACTCTGCTCTACCCTTGGAAATAAAAATTCGGCAAATAACTCTCTCATTTGGAACAGAACTTTTCCCAGCGTTTGGGTGAGGATATGCCGGTGAAGACTAAGGCTGGGAAATCAGGAGGGGGAAAAATTGAATCGCCGAAGCAGTCCAAATTAACGGACTTTAAAGTTTGTGGCGCAGTAGAAAAAGCTGCGGATATGGCGGATGAAACTAGCGGTGGTGCGGTAACTGCTGCTGCTGACGATGGCGGCACAGGTGCAGTGCTGGCTGCCATTAGCTCAATGAGAGCAGACTTTTCCGCTAAACTTGATGGGATTATGGCAGCGTTGGATGCAATGAGAAAGGAGTTGGGTGACTGCGTGGAGCGAGTGACGCAGGCGGAGCTTCGTGTTTCAAGTGCGGAGGATGAAATTAGCGGACTTCAAATAAAGGTGCGCACTTTGGAAAAAAAAAAATAAAGATCTGGAAAATAGCGTTCTGGACTTGGAATCTCGGTCCAGAAGGAACGACCTGAGGCTGGTGGGTCTACCGGAGGGAGCCGAAGGTCGTGATTCATGCTCCTTTTTGGAGGGGTGGATCCCGGAGGCGCTGAACAACGCGGAGCTAAAATCATCAGTCGTCTTGGAAAGCTCCCACCGAATTGGCCCACCGAGAGGTAACAAGGCAGCACCGAGGACGCTAATTATGAAGTTTCTCAGCTACAGAGACAGGATGACGATCTCCAACGCGGTGCGGGCCAAAGGAGAAATTAAATACCAAGATCAGCAGGTGCGGTTCTACCCAGATCTGGCCTCAGGAATCCAACAATTAAGGAAGCAGTTTGACCCCATCCGCAAAGAACTGCGCAACCTTGAGATTCGTCATGGAGTGATTCACCCTGCAAGACTTCTGGTCACATACGAGGGCAGAACACGCATCTTCAAGACCCCCGAGGAGGCGCAGGAGTTCATCAAGAAGATCCAGGAAGAGACTGGTGGGAGCTAAGCATGAACAGAATATAGGGTAGAATATTTGAGCATTTAACTGATTAGAAGCATACAACAAGATTACAAAATATAGAATGTATTACATATTAAAAAAAAAAAAAAAAAAAAAAAGTACAAAATTGCTAAAAAAAAAATTTGGAGTTAAATTGGAAAATTACAGAAGAGAGTTAATGTTACGTTATTAAAAGCAGTAGAGTTAGGGTGATTGGGAGGATGAAGAAGGAGTGGCTTTGGCTGTTCCTCGTGGGTGTGGAACGGTCGATGGCTATATCGGGAGACGGAATTTTTCTTTTGCTTTTGGGGGGATTGCCACAAATGTGGGAAGGGGGAATTTGTTTGTGTGTAGTTTGTAGGGTGAATGTTCAACCACTCATTTTTTTGCTTTTCTGTTTGAGCATGTTTACACTGCAAGGTAATCCCAAACTCCCTATTGATTATAAATCAAAGCGTTAATCTTAATTTAACTTCATGGAATTGCAGAGGTCTACAAAATTTAAAAAAACTTAAACAAGTTATGAATAAAATAAAAGACATGGGTTCAAAAATTGTGTTTTTACAAGAAACTCATCTAATAGAGCAAGATGTAAAAAGACTTAGGAGTAGATGGCAAGGAAATGTTTTCACCTCATCATTTTCATCCCGAGCCAGGGGAGTTATGACTCTCATACATAAATTAGTCCCATTTCAAGTGAAAAATGTAATTGGAGACAAATTTGGAAGATATGTAATCATTCAAGGATCTTTGCTATTAGAAAACATAAATTTGGTGAACTTATATGGTCACAATATAGATGATCAAAAGTTCTTTGCCAATTTATTTCTTATCTTATCATCACTTACAGGGCAACATATAATAGCAGGGGATTTTAATTGTACATTGAATCCCAGTATAGATAGATCAACAGGACTGGACTGTACGCACAATGGATGTAGGATGACCATTAATCATTTTATGAAAGAATTGAAATTGATAGATATATGGAGAGAAATGAAACCACAAGTTAAAGCATACTCTTGTTATTCCAATACCTACAAGACATTCTCACGTATAGATTATTTTTTGATCTCCACAGAATTAAGGTCCAAGATTCAAAACTGTTTTTATGATAACATCGTGATCTCTGATCATGCACCCTGCTGTCTAATGTATGTAGATAAGAAATTGACAAAGGAACCAGGTAGATGGCAATTTCAGCATAAATGGCTTCAGGATGAGGAATTTGTTAAGTATATAGAAAAACAGATAGATGAGTTCTTTGATATCAATACTACACAAACATCAGCATGTGTAAAGTGGGAGGCTTTCAAAGCTTTTATTAGGGGACATATTATTAGTTATACAGGTTCAAAATCTAAGAAGACTCGAGAGGAGAGAGTCCAATTGGAACATAAAATAAAAATTCTTCAAGAAAGAGTATATGCAGGAAGAGATCCAAGGTTGGAGAACGAATTACTGATTTTGAGAGCTGAATATGACAAAAAATCAGCGAATAGAGCTGCCTCGAGTCTTCTAAGATTGAAACAATCTTTTTATGAACAAGGTGAAAAATCAGGAAAGTTATTGGCATGGCAGATTAAACAATTAGAATCTAAAACACCAATTACCAGTATTATAAGTAACGGACAGGTAGTTATAGATCCTTCAGAAATTAATAGAGCCTTTAGAGATTACTATGAAAAATTATATGATACCAAAAATGAATCTGACTTAACAAAACTACATGGGTTTTTGAATGAACTATTTATACCGTGTATTCCAAATGAAAATAGGGAGATACTGGAGTCTAAAATCAGTCAAGAAGAAGTTGGACTAGCCATTGATAATATGAAATCAGGAAAAAGTGCAGGACCAGATGGTCTTCCAGTTGACCTTTATAAAAAATTTAAGAATAAATTAACAAAACCTTTTTTGGAAATGGTTTTAGAAGCATTTCAAAATAGTAATTTACCATCATATATGAATAATGCCTTAATTATACTGTTGCCAAAACCAGGTAAGCCCTCTAATAAATGTGAAAATATGAGACCAATAAGCCTATTAAATGCCGACCTTAAGATAATTTGTAAAATTTTAGCAAGACGAATACAAGAAATTTTACCAAATATTATTAATCGAGATCAGAATGGCTTTATAAAGGGAAGACAAGGCTTCCATAATGTAAGAAGACTATTTAATATTATTTATTCTAATAAAGAAGCACCGGATACAGCTCTCTTATCACTGGATGCCGAAAAAGCCTTTGATAGAGTTGAATGGCCCTTTCTTTTTGAAGTCTTACAAAGGTTTGGACTTGGAAATAATTTTATAAAATGGGTTCAGATAATATATAATAATGCTACTGCAGAAATTCTAACAAATAACAATATTTCAAAATCAAAAAAATCAATAGAGGATGTCGACAAGGCTGTCCACTTTCACCTTTACTGTTTACTATGGCAATTGAACCTTTAGCGATGGCGATACGTCTACAGTCACAAATATATGGAATTAAAGTTGGACCAACAGAACATAAAATCTCCCTGTATGCCGATGACATAATTTTGTTTATGTCGAATCTTAAAAAATCAATTCCGACCTTGTTGAATTTAATAAAGAATTTCGGGGAAATATCAGGATATAAAATGAATAAAACTAAATCTTCAATATTAATGCTAAATGAGACCCAGAGAAATTACCCAGCCCCTGAGGTAAATCAATTCAATGTTGTAAATCAGTTCAAATATTTAGGAATCCAAATTGTCCCTAAGCTAGAATCAGTCACCAGTGTCAATTATGAAGCCTTAATGACAGATATTGATGAGTTACTTCAGAGATGGATGTCACTACCAATGTCGATGATCGGGAGAATTAATATACTTAAAAGTAATATCTTACCTAAAATACTTTATTTATTTCAATACATTCCCTTACCACCACCTTTAGATTTATTCTCAAGAATTAAAAAAAAGTTAGTGGAATTTATATGGAACAACAGGAGGGCTAGATTACGTCTGTCTTTATTATATTTACCATTTGATCGTGGAGGTCTGAAATGTCCAAATTTTATGTTGTATTATTGGTCGGCACAACTGAGGTCTATGACATATTATTTTTCATCAAATGATCTCCCTCACTGGACTGAAATGGTATCATACAATTTACCTTTACCTCTTCCCATATTCATATACTCAGATTCGGCAAAAAAATTACAAAAACAAGTTAAAAATCCATTTGTAAAGCATATGATCAAAATATGGTGTGAAGCTAAAAACTATTTAAAAGAACCACAGTTATTGTCACAATTTAGTCCAATATGGGGTAATCAATATTTTAAACC
The DNA here is from genome assembly GCA_020510985.1 of Pholidichthys leucotaenia. Taxonomy (NCBI): domain Eukaryota; kingdom Metazoa; phylum Chordata; class Actinopteri; order Cichliformes; family Pholidichthyidae; genus Pholidichthys; species Pholidichthys leucotaenia. The sequence goes on from CM035843.1 coordinate 267,786,188, forward strand.
AGGGAGAGCGGACGCTGTATTTAAAGTATGGAATTTAAAAGGGATACAAAAGATTCAGGATTTATATTTGCCATGTGCAGAAAACATAATGTCTTTTGAAGAGTTGAGGATCAAATTTAATCTCAATAGAACACATTTTTTTAAATATCTTCAACTTAGAAACTTTATTCGATCAAATCAAAATAAAGCTCTCACTCGACCTATCTATTCATCCTTGGAAAAAATGTTGATGAAAGATAGTAAAAGAAAGGGTATTATTTCAGAGTTTTATAACTCATTGACACTATTTTCAAGTGAAAATTCACTGAAAAGATTAAACTACTGGAAAGAAGATCTGCAAACTGAAATTCCAGAGGAACAATGGGAATTGGCTTGTACAGAAGCTCAAACCAAATCAATAAATGTACGCCTTAAATTGATACATTTCAAATGGTTAATGCGGATGTATGTTACACCGGAGGAGTTAAATAGATATAACAAAAATATACCAGATACGTGCACAAAATGTATGGAAAGTAAAGGAACTCTATTTCATTGTGTATGGGAATGTAGATTAATAAGAATGTTTTGGGAAGAGGTGAGGGTAACAATTGAAAAAATAATCTCAAAACAAATCATATTGAATCCTAAACTGTTTTTGTTGGGTCTGTACCCAGAAAAGCATAATTTTAATAAAAGTGAAAGAACATTCATAGACCTCAGTTTGCTTAATGCCAAAAAATGTATTGCACTATTATGGAAAAAGACTTATAGACCAGATGTGACTCAGTGGTTAAGACAGATGTTAACAAACCTTCCATTAGAAAGAATAACATATATACTGAAATCAAAGGAAATTGTGTTTGAGAATATATGGAGACCTTTTATTGATTATGTAAAAAATTTAAACATAACTCTTGAAGAAGAAGGTGAATGATATGTGCGGACCTTGTAAATTCCAAACTGGTGAACATAATATGTATACTTATGTGTTGGATTGTCTAGACTAAACAGAGGAGCATTGTTGAAGATTTGATTTTGTTGGTGGTTGTTGGTGTTTTTTAGTGCATTTTTTTTTTTGTAGTACTTTAGTGTTAGTGTTTGATTGTTTGTATCATGTTTGTTTAAAAAAAAAAAAAGGTTCAATAAAGATATTGTGGAAAAAAAAAAAGGAGGATTTGGAAAGGGTCCAGTCAGGTGTTCTGAAGGTCTTCTTAATGGCATATAAAGGGATCCCAGGGATCAGATACATTTCTAAAATATACCAAGGTCTTCAAGACTTAAAAGGAGACAACACATCATATATAAAAGAGAGATGGGAAAAAGAGGGGAATTTCACTTTACAATTGGAAATATGGGAAAAGCTAAATAAACAGCAATGGAAAAGTACCTCATCCCTGCAGTGGAGAGAATTTGGATGGAAAAACTTGGTAAGATTTTTCAGAACACCTGCACAAAACAAATTTACCCATAAGGGGTTGAACTGTTGGCGCTTGTGTGGTGAAAAGACTGCAAATCATTTTCATGTGTTTTGGTCATGCCCAGTTATCCACCAATATTGGATCAATGTACAGACAATATTGGGGAAAATATTCAAAATAACAGTTCCCTTTTCTTTTGTAACTTTGTATTTGGGTTTACTACCGGACTCACTGGAAAGACGAGGAGATAAATACTTATTCAATGTTTTAATATTGGCAAGTAAAAAAGCCCTAACTAAAAAATGGATGCTGAAGGACTGTCCTACACCTGAAGATTGGATTAACGTGATTCAAGACATTTACTCGATGGAAAAGTTGACATTTGCACAGAGACAGGACATGGATGGGTTCATGAATTTTTGGCAACCCTGGATCGCATATGTGTCTTCCATTAGATCTAATCTTTGACAAATACCATTTCAATAATGGTCCCGCTCTTTGTTCCAATGCTACTCAGATGCTCTTTTACTTTTAATTACTTAATTTTCTGTTTGTTTGTTTTTTGCTGTTCTGTTTGTTTGTTCGTTTTTTTATTTAATTCTCTTTAATTTCACTTTTTCTTTCACTTTAAAAAAAAAAGGGGTGTTGTAATAATTATCCTACCAATGTTGTCAAATAGCAATAAATAAGGGAACATGTGATGAAAATGTAAACAATGCAATGCTGTAATGACCTGTATACCCTTTACAAAAACTTAAATTAAAAAAAAAAAGAAATAATGGCATCCTTGGTCATTTAAGTTAATTTATTTTATTAAATACAATTTTATTAATAATTTTTCTTTGTAATCAGAGTTAAATTATTGCTCTGTTCTGACTGCAAAGTTATGGTCAAAAATGTAAATTGTTATAAGGAAAAAGTTAAAAAAAAAAAAATTACCACAGTCTGTTTCAAATTTAAAAAAAACAACCCAGTAATTTTATTTTAAAAAAACAGACAAAAATTAATCATAAAATAGTCCACAAATTTATAATAAAACTTCAAATGTACAAGAAAAGTCAATTTTACAAGAGGAAATTACAAATTTGAGGAACATGGTTTCAACTTTAGATAGATTTACAGAGAAAAGTAGAAAACTAAAAGAAAATTGTTATAAATTTTTGAGGAAAAACCTCAAACCTTCAAGACTGAAGTCATTACTCAAGTTTTTAAGTGGGTGCTCTTTGTACCCCTCACTCAATTAGAAATTTTTGGTTGCCTACTTTTAATTATTAATTTTAAAGCACTGCTTTTACATGAGTAGAATTTCTGGTTACTATACCCACCTGATCATATAATTTAAGTATGCATGAGTACATTACTGTTATGAATGTTTCTTTCCCTTCCCTACTGTCTCAATGGAAGAAAAGAAACACTAGAATAAAAATACAAAAAATGCACACATTTTTATCATTTATGTCAACCACGACAAAAAAATCCTACAGGACAAAACGTGACACTTGATATTTTCTAACCTGTTTGTATACCACCATAGACAGAGAGAGAACCTGAATTAGACGGAGCTCAGAGAGGGCAAGATGAGGCAGAAGAGAGGAGCCAAGGAAAGGAAAGTGTTCAGGCAGAGGAAGGAGAGAAGCATAACACCACTAAAAAGTCTAAACACAGGATGTCAGGGTGGGACCCCAACTGGCCCAATATTCAAGCCTCGGTTGTACAATACTTCATATGGTAAGTTCCATATGCAGCGTTACTGTGTAACATTTTAAAAAGAAATAAATAGTATAAAATTAACATATTCCGGTATGTGTGGACCTTGTAATTTCCAAATTGGTGAATGTATAATATGTATACTTATGCAATGGATTACCTAGGCTAAACAGAGGAGCATTGTTTGACTTGTTTTGTTAACGGTTGATGGTGTTTTTGGAATATTTGTTTTTTTTTTGGTTTGTTTTAGTGTTGGGGTTTGATTGTTGGTGTCATGTTTGTTGAAAAAAGGTTCAATAAAAATACTGTGGAAAAAAAAACATATTCCGGTATGTTTACTCCCCCGGGAAAAATATGTTGCCACCGCGCCAAGGTCTTTAAGCTAGAGGAAACACTGTTCTATCTTTACTGTTGTTCTTTCACTGGTTGACAACTGTCAGTGGCGTGGTGCGCCGTGTGGGCATTGCCCTGTCAGCTGTCAGCATCGGTTATGCTCCCCTCTCACTGCTCCCATCTGGTCCTAATTATGTATCATTGTTTCCTCCTGCCCGCTCATGCGACCCACACCTGTCATTGATTATGTAAATTGTTTCTGACCAAATTTAAAGGCAGTTATTTTCATTTCTTTTCTCTGCAGTCTTGTTTGAGTTCTCCTCGTCTCCACCAGAGTCCTGCCTTGCTCTGGTGTGCTTCCTCTGTAAGTTTACTCGTTGTTTATAGTTTGTGTTAAGAGCACTGTGTGGATTTTATGTTATTTTCAATTAATTTCACAAACTCACAGTTCAGCGTGTGGGTCTTGCCTCTCTGCCCCGAAGGGCAATTCATGGGTTCGTGGGTTTCATGGCAATTCGTGGGTTTGTGCCTTTTTGTTACCTTTTTCTTTTTTTTCCCGGAGCTATCAGCATGGTCCCTGACTCTTCTGGTTCTATGGGCGGGTATACGTACCCGATGAGTCTGGGGTGGGAGCTTTGTAGGACACTGATGGAGGTGGACGACCTCATCTCCAATGCACATGGAGCTCTTACCTCGGAAGACGCTCCTTGGTACCTGGGCCTCGTGGAGGCAGGTGCTTGCCGGTGCCCTCAGCTCGTGCAGCATGCTGAGGGGATAGAAAGGATCACGCTGATGGTGGCACTGCAAAGGGAGAACAGCGGGAGGGAGAGGAGCTTCCCGAAGAAGGAGAGGTCAGCGCCTACGGGGGGGGGGGGGGTCCTTGGTATGCCCCGGTCCTTGGTATCACTGTCTCCTCACCCGCCTTCAGCTTCACCGGCAGCTCCTGCTCCATCAGCTCCACGACATCACCGACATCCAGGTCCGGATCGCTGGAGGAATACTCCCGCCTCTCTGGCAGCAACGTCCCCTTCGCCGAGGTAGAAGCCTCCCTCAGCAGTGCACCCTCCATGTTTTTCTTCTCCGGCTAAATCGTCAGCTTCTTCCCATTCTGCAGCTGCTGTTTCCTGCTTCACCTTGACGTTCTCTCCTGCTGCCGAGAAATTGACTGTTTCCTCTCTGGCTCCGCCCGTCTCTTTGTCCACAGGGGCGGCTCCTCCACAATCCTCTGAGGGGCCCATAGCCACCATAGCCACGGAGAGGGATGACTCTACACCTGCTGCAGCAGGAAGCATCGAGCCCCGGGAAAACAGGCAAGTGTCATTTCATTCTACCTCATTTTATGATTATATGCCTTGCTTGATTCCCGGTAGTGAGGCTCAGTGTTTGCAGTCCCCTGAGCCCTCACCGCCTGCTGCAGCCCTTAATTTCTCACCTGCCCTCTCTGTGTCTCCTCCTATTCTCCCCAAGTGTCCGCCTACTACAGGGTTGAGCCGCCGGATGATGGAGGAGCCTGTGGTCCTGGAGGATGTAGTCCCAGCCCTGCAGCCACAGTCTGGACAGAGGGAGAATGCTGGTACCAAGCTGACGTCTGCACCGACGATGGAACGTCCCCGTGCCTCAGCTGTGCCGGATCCAGTGCCTTCAGTGAACGGACCTCCTGTTGCCATGCCAGGTGAGCCACCTGTGTGGGTCACATCACTGGGGGGTCTCGGGACTGCATCGACCATTATGACTGCTGTTGGGGTTGGCATAGCAGAATTCAAGCTGGATTTCCAGAGGACCGGATCCGAAACATCATCGCCTAGATCGATGGAGTCCTGGACAGCGGTGGAGCTCGAGCTCGGGCAAGTGCTCTCCTTTGTTTTCGTTGTCTCAATTTTGGAGAGATCTTGTCGGGCTCTTGGTGGGGAGAGCCAAGTGCAGCCATCAGCTGCACCTGAGCTCACCTCGCTGGGCTCCACTGCTGCCGGTGACCTTGACCCTGTTTCTCTGTCTCTCTTGCCTGAGCTTTTTCCCAGGGTCACCGAGGATTGTCCAGCTCTACCAGATGTCTCCGTGGGTCCAGGCTCGCTGCCCGGGATCCCCATAGATCCAGCTCCTCCCGCTGAGGTCGTTGCGGGTGCTCCGTCCCAGCCTGGGACCTCCGTGGGTGCTGCTCCCCCTCCGGTTGAGGTTGTCGCGCGTGCTCCGTCCCAACCCGGGGCCTCCGAGGGTGCTGCTTTCCCATCTGATGAGGTCATCGCTGGTGCTCCGTCCCAGCCTGGAACCTCCATGGGTGCAGCTGCTCAGTCCGGGTCTCCATGGGTGCTGTGTCCCAGTCAGGGACTGTCGTGGGTGCTGCGCCCAGCCCAAAACTAACTTGGGTGCTCCACTCCAGTCTGCCTTGGGCATTATGCTCCAGCCCAGGGGCCACCGTGGGTGCAGCTATGGCCCAGTCTGGGCCCACCGAGGGTGCTACAGGCCAGTCCGAGGGCGTTGTGGTTCCCCCTCCTCTGCCTGATGCCGTTGTGGTTCCCCCTCTTCTGTCCGAGGCCATCGTGGTCCCCTCTCCTCTGCCCGAGGCCGTCGTGATTCCCTCTCCTTTGCCCGAGGCCATTGTGGTTCCCTCTCCTCACCCTGACATTGTCGTGGGTTCCCCGACTCCTCCATCTTGCCCGCCATTGATTCCTCCCATTGGGCAGCCGCCTCCTGGACCTCCTTTTCTGTTCAAGTGGCATCGTTGGTCTCATGGCTTTTTCCTTATATTTATATATTTGTTGTACTTTGTGCTTTTTGGGTTGGGATCGAACCCATGATCCCCCAGCCAAGGGTGAGTTGCTGTGCTGCCGAAGTGCTAACCACTCTGCTCCTTAGGTATGAATGTGAGAGTGAATGGTTGTCTGTCTCTCTGTGTTCGCCCTGCGATGGACTGGCGATCTGTCCAGGGTGTACCCTGCCTCTCGCCCAAAGATGCTGGGATAGGCTTCAGCCCCCCCACGACCCGAAAAGGATTAAGTGGAAGAAGATGGATGGATGGATGGGTTTCTGTAATTTGTGTACTGTTTGCCATTTTCCTGTTTATGTTTTAGTTTTGTTATGCTTTTATTTTGTATTGATTTACATTTATGTTTTAGTCTACTTTGGTTGATATTTTATTCTTTATATCTTTACTGTTCTTTTTTTTTTTTTTTGTTACTTATTTGTACCCGTAGGTAGATTTGGTTTGCAGTCTGGTGACAAGCCACCGGCTGCTGGTCGCTGCATGCGCGAGCGCCCTAAACCTACATGTTTTTGGTATGCGGGAGGAAACCGAAGAAATCTCGGAGTAAACCCACGCAACACGGGGAGAACATGCAAACTCCACACAGCTCACTGTTGGTCGGGGGCTGGAATCGAACCCACGATCTCATGATCCCCGCGATCCCCCGGCCAAGGGTAAAACTGTGCTGCCACAGTGCTAAACCACTGCGCCACCGTGCAGGTTTTGCTGGTTGACTGCTGTCAGTGGCATGGTGCTCCGTGTGGACGTTGCCCTGTCAGCTGTCAGCTTCGGTTACGCTCCCCTCTCACTGCTCCCAACTGATCCTAATTATGTATCGTTGTTTCCTCCTGCCCGCTGATGTGACCCACACCTGTCATTGATTATGTAAATTGTTTTTGACCGAATTTAAGGGCAGTTCTTTTCATTTCATTTTCATTCTTGTCGCCACAGTCTTGTGGCGACAGTCTTGTGAGTTCTCCTCGTCTCCACCAGAGCCCTGCCTTGCTCTGGTGTGCTTACTCTGTAAGTTTACTCGTTGTTTATATTTTGTGTTAAGAGCACTGTGTGGACTTTGTTATTTTCAATAAATTTCACATACTCACAGTTCCGCGCACGGGTCTCGCCTCTCTGCCTCGAAGGGCAAATCATGACACTATCATCAATGAAGTCATGCAGTACTGTAACAGGACACGTTTACAAATATTTGAGACCCATTGTAGTGCATCCTTTTATATTTTAGCAATATTAAAAGTACAAAATTCTGAACATTATTATTATTGTTTTTGTATTTGTATCTAGTATACTTTATTGATCACCAGAGGGAAATTCAAGGCATCCACGGTCCAGCGCCGATCCCTTCACCAGTCTCTCTCTCTCTCTCTCTCTCTCTCTCTCTCTCTCTCTCTCTCTCTCTCTCTCTCTCTCTCTCTCTCTCTCTCTCTCTCTCTCTCTCTCTCTCTCTCTCTCTCATATCTTTGTTGTGTCATGTTGAGCATTTCAGTTTTTACAGACAAAGATTCATTCATCAAATCTCACTCACTCACTCACTCACTCACACAGTAGAATGACCCATTTGGCTGCAAGTTTTGCATCAGTGTTGCCCATTTGTCTGTAAATATTTAAATAAAAATTATTTATTTCGTTATTTGGACATTTTTGCATCTTGCTTTTGTTTAGTTAAAGCATGTGTGCGCATGTAATATGCAGTTGTTGTAGTCATTCCGCTCCACAATGAAGCAGCAGTCAGGACTTTCGTGTACCACTGACAGGGCGGGCCGAGTGTGCAGTGGGACACCGGTGTTAGCCGGTTAACGGGAGTGTCGGCTGCTGTCTTACCCATGTGCCAGTGATGTCATTGTGGCACCACGGGTCCCCAGCAGCGCCCCCCCCCTCCGCACCTTGTGTTCTCTATTGCGAATATATCCATTAGACCTACACAACTTTATGGTATATAGTGGCTCCATACTCGTGGGTGCGCGGGTCCCCGGCAGCGCCCCCTCCCCCTGCATTCTCTATGGCGAATGCGCAACTTTATGGTATATATTTTGACTGAGCGGCTCCATATTCGTGGATGCACACCCTTGTAACCTCAGCAGCAAAGCAGCACTTCTAAAATCTTTGTTTGCAAAGCATTATGGTGACTGACAGGTCATGATGCTGTGTTATCCAATCTTCGTGGTCGTGATGCCGCGTATTGTCCAGTCAGCATGGCCGTGATGCGGCGCATTCTCCAATGAGCACAGAGTCAATCTGAAACCCCGCCCACACTTCTTGAAGCCAGGGGGTGAAGACATACAGCAGTCACACAGGGCTAAACTTTTGTTGATAAAAATTACATATTTTGACTGAGTGACTCCATATTCGGGGATGCACAACCTCGTAGCTTCAGCAAAGCACGTTTAAAACCCTTAGGTCAGTGTGACAAACAGTTTGAGAGATATCTGAGGAACACACACACACAGACAGAGATTGTGAATTTATAGATAGACTGAAGAATAAAATTTAAAAAAATACAGTTGTGCCAAAGTCTGTGAACCCTACACTCTTAATTAAATAAACACCAATCAAAAAGTCATCAAAATATGGTATTTGTTGAGGGATGGCCAAAGTTTTACATACCACTGTATATTAATAATAATAGTTCACTTTTTACTCATTATGCCATCTAAACTAAGAACAGTTCTGTGACCAGCTACCACTAAAACGTTTACAGTATGTTCGGAAACCCGGGAATGACCAACAGAGAGTGGTGTTGCTTGGAACACAAACTTTATTACACCAAGGTTGAATATACTTTACAGTACAGGCATCTGTTACGGGAGGCTGAGCCATGAGAGAAGAGAGAACCAAGAGGCCCTAAGATGGGCGGCCCTCACCTTATATCAGCTCGGCGTGATGACGTCACCAAACAGCTGCATTATCACGCCGATGCCATCCAAACCTGTGGTTTCTTATATCACATTCATCCTCCTGTGGGGGGGAAAAAAACAACAACATGCAAGACCGAATCAACTCTCCCCAATTTGGTATTACAAAACCTCAAACTAGCTAAGGCTAGTGGGTAGACCACCATGTAGCCCAGCGCGGCTGAGTGGGTTATTCTGCCACTATCCCTAGGCAGCCTCACCCCTAGCTAAACAGTCCTCTTTCTTTCTTCTTTTCCATGAGGAAAGCAGTTCAGTTGGGAGGGGGGGGGGGGACTTGTAGCGAGCCCGTGGTGGATGCGCCCCTGGAGGTGCAGGGGCTCTCGGACTGGGATTGTCTCTTACAAAACCCCAGTCCAGGTCCCACACCGTGCGAGTTGCCTCCCACGAAGCCCTGTCATCCAGGGTTGCTGCTCGAACCCGATGGAGACGGTTGGCATGCCACACCGAACCATCTGCCAGTCTGAAGGTGGCTGGGCTCAGCTGCGTTATGATCCTGATGGGTGTCGGTGGTGGTTGGGGCTGTTGGGGCCGACTGTGGGTCCAGTCGTTCGGTTCTGCGGACCTGAACCCAGTCCATCACTGCAAGCGGCATTTTGTTTGGCTGTACATGGTGTTGAGGCTGTGCTGGTGTAGCTTTTATGTCTGTTGCGGGGCATCCACCAGGTTGTGGTGATTCTGCTGTGTCCTGTTGGGTCACAGACTCTTCATCCTGCATCTCAGCAGCGGCTCCTGGAGGCTGGCGCCGGATGTAGATTCAGAAGCAGTCCTGGTTCCTGGAGGTTCGTGCCGGTCGTGGATTCGGAAGACGTCCGATGGTTCTATTGCATTCTGTTCAGTCGCGGACTCATCATCCTGCAGCTCAGCAGCGGCTCCTGGAGGCCGGCACCGGATGTAGATTCGGAAACAGTCCGGTTTCTTCTCTCCCTCACCTGGTGCTGGTTGAGGTTGGGATGGTGTGTCTCTGTTGTTTGTGATGGGGCGTGTGCTGGGCCATTCTCGGCCACCGGGGTCCCATTTCTCCACCAACTCCTTCTCCCATGGCTCCACGGTGGCTGTCTGATACTCATGCTGGGCGAGGATCATGGGACGGCTGTACCGTCATCTTCGTCCTCCCACTCATTGTCATCGGGGTATGTTGTGTCCCACTCATTGCCGTCGGACAAAGGGAGTCTGTTACTGTCGCAAATGGAGAAACCCTTTTGTTCAAATAGGTCACACCCTAATATGTTGTCTCCATGTGTGGCCACTTGAAAAACGAAGTCAGTAACGACGCGTAGTGGATCATTAGTGTGATGGTCCCTACATTGCTAACTTGGTAGCCACCATACCCATACAGCACCGCTGTTTTTTTTCTGATCGGGTGGTTGGGAAAGAACTTCTTCACCATAGCCCAGTTTAACATCGATCTCATTGCAGTGGTGTTGAGCAGGAGAGGCAAGTTGACATCGTCCAGCCCCACCATGCAGAATGCGTATGCCATGCCTCCAGACCTCACCGTGTGAATGGTCGTTGTGGGCAAGTGACTTGAGTTGGCCAGAGGGTTCGCGATGGTGTTGACCGGCAGACTTTGGTGAAGTGGTTGAGTTTTCCGTATCTTTTGCATCGCTGCCCCTTTGCTGGGCAGAAACGTGCTCTCTCTTGGTGCGTTGGGGAACCACAGTTGCTGCATAAGAAGCACCCCATGACGTTCTTCTGATTCGCTATGTTTACCTCAGCCTCTTCTGCCTCATCACTGGGCTCTTTTGTGCTTACCGCGTATGCAAGCGGTGTGTGGCTCGGCTGTCATTATTGCTGCACACCTAGCTCTGATGCTAACCTGTTGGCAGACTCTAGCTGAAATGCTAGCTTGATGGTGTTAGCTAGCGTCATGTTGTTTGGCACCATTTGCATCTTTGTCTCCAGCTGCGGGTTGCTCATGTGCTCGGCCAACTGGTCCCGCACCATTTCGTCCTCCAACAGACCAAATATGCACATGCTAGCTAGGTTGCGAAGGTCTGCGACGAATTGTTGTGTCGTCTCTCCAGGCTTTTGTCGTCGTTGGGGAAACCTAATGCGCTGCACCAACATGTTGTCAGGTGTAGCGAAATAACTAGCTAGCTTGACTGAATCGGCAAATGACTTTGTTTTTCCTAGCGTGTGGAAAATACGTTGGCCTCCTATACCGTTGGCCTCCTATACCCAGATTGTCAATCAGTAGAGCTCGCTTCCGTACCTTGTCCAGCTTGCCCAGGCCCAATACCGACATGTAGGTGGTGAAAGCATTGAACCAGTGCAACCACAGTATGGGGGGCTCACTGGGGTTTTTCAGAAACGGCTGTGGTGGCCTCATGTACACTTCCATGGTTTAACTCTCGTTGCCAAATGTTATGTCCAGAAACCCTGGAATGACCAACAGAGAGTGGTGTTGCTTGGAAGACTAACTTTATTACAAGATTAACTCTTTCACATTCCGCTTTCATAAGACATCAGCATCACCTGCTGCCCCTGGCGCAGTTCTGCGCCTGTCACGTGATGTGTCCCAAAAGCACAGAAAACCCAGTTGTAATATGCAATTCACATCACAAGATGTCAGACACGTCTAGCTTACTGCTCTTCACTGGAGGACTTCACCCAACGAACTGTGGCAAACATCATTTCCGGTAACGCGAAGAACAGAATGTAAACAAACGGTCCAGCCAACATATATTTCCACACAGAGGAAGCGTTTGCTCCAAATTTTGCCATGATTCTAAAAAGAGATTATTTAGCTTCTGAAGGGAAATGTTTACCTTTTGTGACAGGAGAAGACTGTCTGGAGCATGTACACTTTCGTCTGCCATCGATGGAGCTGCATATGACGACAGAGAACAATAGTGCTGGTTCGGCGGAGTAATGTAACCAAAATTGAGGTGGAATAATTCATAACATACATGTGACAGTTTATGGATGTGGGAGAGAAAGCGAAAATGACTGGCAGAAGACAAAATCAGGACCGTGGATGACAAAAATGGACAAATGAAGACACGATGAGCGGTAGGACTGACCGGTTTTTATCGATTTGTGTACATTCTACTGATTTTCTGGTTCATATACTTCGAAGATAAGATAACAAAAAAACCAAAACCAAAAACGAAGACAAAAAAACAAAACCATCCTTTGTGTAAATATATCCAAAGTCCACTTTTGACCTAAAGTTATGTAAGTTGATACGGCTGCCATCGCATTATGCAAGTTAGATGCATAAATTTACTCCTATCTCAAAGTTTGGGTCATATTCTACATCTTTCTAATTGACAGTAAGCCATTATCTCTTACCACTTTCAAGTTACAGCCTTTGGAATGTCTGATATCCAAACTGAATATTTTCTTCTAAAAAACCTGTCCACCAGAGGGGAGGACACTGACGGGCACACCATTGCGCCACAGAATTTTAAGAGGTTAAATATACCTTACAGTACAGGCATCTCTTACAGGAGGCTGAGCCATGAGAGCAGGAGGCCCTAAGATGGCCGACCCTCACCTCATAATCAACTCGGCATGATGATGTCACCAAACGACTGTGTCATCACACCGATGCCATCCAAACCTGTGGTTTCGTATACCACAGTTTGAGTCCTGTTTTTTTCTTTTAAAAGCATTTATTTTCTATCGAATATGTAACTGAAATGACCGTAAATGTTAGTGATGAATGCAATGTGCAGAACAATGGGGCACGGTACACCTAGTGTTCCCATCCTGAAACTCCTGGTTGACTCTGGCCTTTCTGTGTGGACTTAGTGTAAATGTCCACTGGGTGCCCCATTTATTTGTTAATTGTTGATTCTAAATTGGTTATAAGTGTGCATCTGAGAATCTTACCTGGTTTCACCAACATGTATACAAATAACACATTGTACACACTGTGCAATATCAACCTGGTCTCATCAGAATTAGTATAAATTGCATGATTTCCCACCCTTTAAAAATGGGCCAGTTACACTACAAATTGTTTTTTGCATGCACTACAAGTACTTTCCAGTCCTATTCACTGCTGTCACTGCGCTTGCTCAGTTCCTCTCACCATTTTAAGCCACTGAAATACTCCACAGGTGGGCAGGGGATGGTGGATGGTTCTAGAACACCTGCATTTGACTCAATGAGCCCAGGTTAACATTGACCGACTGCCATCTGTTTTTTCACCTTCACACTTCACTTTTACATACTCCCCACAAACTCAGACCCCTGCAGACTTGAGTTTCTTTCACTCTTCATTGTCAGAACATTAGCTACTTTATTGCTCTGTTAGTTTGAAGTTAGTTACTTGTTTAATTTTATTTATTATTAAGAAGCAAAGACGATAATGGTAAGAGATCTCACTGACTTAAATAAATATAGATGAACTTTGATCAAGAAAATTAAGAGACTGCAGTAATCCGTATCTACACACATGGCAAGAACAGTCCTTTTGTGACATATTATGATAATGTACTTACTGTACGAGCTAGACAACACATGAACTTTATTCCTTCTTCAACATTCAGTACAGCAAAATCTACTGGGTCTCCGTGCATCCTCCTTTTATAATCTTTAATTCCATGCATGAAGACCCAGGAATCCCGACCATAATCATTGTGTGGAACAAAGACATGTGTGGCACATTAACATAACATAACACCAGTACCGCATTCTAACACTCTTTTCTCCTCCAGTGGTTCTGCTGCTTCCTCCTGTCCCCGAGGGGTGAATAGTCCTTACTGCCCTAACTGAAACAACCTGGAGACACTTCCTTCTTCAGCACATTGTTCCCTCTTTCCCCCAGCTGCCACCTCTGGGTGGAGAATCTCCCACCCATGCCACCATAATATAAAGCTTTTTTAAAGAAAAGGACAAAAGAAGCAGAGCAGCGGTATAAAACATGCAAAAATAAGTTTATATATATAATGAGATGTAGTAAACGAGACTTACAGCAAAGAACTGGAGAAAAACAGAGATGACACTAAAAATACATGGACAATACTTAACAATATTCTTGGAAATAAAATTAGAAATACAAGTTGGACTTCCGGTTATGGCTGCCACGTAGGACGGACGTGTCTCGCTCTGCTCTGCTCCTGGAGAAAAAAATCGGCAAATAACTCTCTCATTTGGGACAGAACGTATCCCAGCATTTGGGCGAGGATATGTCGGCGAAGCCTAAGGCTGGAAAACCAGGAAAAGGAAAAAGCGAGCCGCCGAAACAGTCCAAATTAACGGACTTTCAGGTCTGTGACGCAGCAAACAAAACTCCATATATGGCGGAGGAGGCTGGCGGCGGTGCGATGTCTGCGGGGAATGGCGCAGATGCGCTGATGGCTGCCATGAGTTCAATGAGAGCGGACTTTTCCTCTAGATTTGATGGGATTATGACAGCGTTGGAAGGAATAAGAAAGGAATTGGGTGACTGTGTAGAACGAACGGCGCAGATGGAGCTCCGTCTCGCTAGTGCTGAAGATGACGTCACCCGTCTTCAATTAAAGGTGCGCACTTTGGAAAAAAAAAATAAATCTCTGGAAGATAATATTTTGGATTTGGAATCTCGGTCGAGACAGAATAATTTGAGGCTGGTGGGTCTTCCAGAGGAATCAGAAGGTCGGGACGTATGTTCCTTTCTGGAAAAGTGGATTCCGGAGGTGCTGGGCAGCGAGGAGTTGCAATCAGCAGTGGTTCTGGAAAAAGCACATCGTATTGGCCCACGGAGAGACAAGGGACCGCCGAGGACCTTAATTATGAAGTTTCTTAGCAACAGAGACAGGATGAAGATCTTCAACGCTGCACGTGCTAAAGGAGAGATTAAACACCAGGACCAGCAGGTGCGGTTCTACCCAGATTTGGCCACAGGAATCCAGCAATTGAGGAAGCAGTTTGATCCCATACGTAAGGAGCTGCGCAACCTTGGGATTCGTCATGGTGTAATCTATCCTGCGAGACTGCTGACCACGTATGAGGGCAGAACCCACATCTTCAAGACCCCAGAGGAGGCGCAGGAGTTCATCAAGAAGATCAAAGAAGAAGAAGAGACTGGTGGGAGCTAAGCATGAACAAAATATAAGGTAGAATAATTAAGCATTTGCACAGGCATCTGACTGACTTGAAGTAAATAGTAAGTTTACAAAATATAGATTGTATTATATATTAAAAAAACAAAACAAAAACAAAACAAACAAACAAAAAAAAAAACTATGATGTACAAAGTTGTTAAAAATTTTGGAGTTAAGTTGGAAAACTACAGAGGAGAGTTAATGTTACGTCATTAAAAGCAGTAGAGTTAGGGTGATTGGGAGGATGAAGAAGGAGTGGCTTAGGCTGTTCCCCGTGGGTGTGGAACGGTCGATGGCTATATCGGGAGACAGAATTTTTCTTTTGATTTTGGGGGGTTTGCCACAAGTGTGGGAAGGGGAAATTTGTTTGTGTGTAGTTTGTAGGATGAATGTTCAACCACTCATGTTTTTGCTTCTCTGTATGAGCATGTTTACACTGCAAGGTAATCCCAAACTCTCTATTGATCATGGACCAAAGTGTTAATCTTAATTTAACTTCATGGAATTGCAGAGGTCTACAAAATTTAAAAAAACTTAAACAAGTTATGAATAAAATAAAGGACATGGGTTCAAGAATTGTGTTTTTACAAGAAACTCATCTGATAGAGGAGGATGTTAAAAGAATTAGGAGTAGATGGCAGGGAAGTGTATTCACCTCTTCATTTTCATCCCGAGCCAGGGGAGTTATGACTCTCATACATAAATCAGTTCCTTTTCAGGTGAAAAATGTAATTGGAGACAAATTTGGAAGATATGTAATCATTCAAGGTTCTTTGCTATTAGAAAATATAAATCTTGTGAACTTATATGGTCCCAATATAGATGATCAGAAGTTCTTTGCTAATTTATTTCTCATCTTATCATCACTTACAGGGCAACATATAATAGCAGGGGATTTTAATTGTACATTGAATCCAGGTGTGGATAGATCAACAGGACTGGATTGTACGCACATTGGATGTAGGATGACTATTAATCATTTTATGAAAGAATTGAGATTGTTAGATATATGGAGAGAAATGAAACCACAAGTTAAAGCCTATTCTTGTTATTCCAGTACCTACAAGACATTCTCACGTATTGATTATTTTTTGATTTCCACAGAATTAAGGTCCAAGATTCAAAACTGCTTTTATGATAACATCGTGATTTCTGATCATGCACCCTGTTGTCTAATATATGTAGATAAAAAATTGACAAAGGAATCAGGTAGATGGCAGTTTCAGCATAAATGGCTTCAGGATGAGGAATTTGTCAAGTATATAGAAAAACAGATAGACGAGTTCTTTGACATCAATACTACACAAACATCAGCATGTGTAAAGTGGGAGGCTTTCAAAGCTTTTATTAGGGGACATATTATTAGTTATACAGGATCAAAATCTAAGAAGACTCGAGAGGAGAGAGCTAAATTGGAACATAAAATAAAAAGCCTTCAGGAAAAAGTGTATGCAGGAAGTGACCCAAGGTTGGAGAATGAATTACTGATTTTGAGAGCTGAATATGACAAAAAATCAGCGAATAGAGCTGCCTCGAGTCTTCTAAGATTGAAACAATCTTTTTATGAACAAGGTGAAAAATCAGGAAAATTATTAGCATGGCAGATTAAACAATTGGAAATTAAACACCAATTACCAGTATTATAAGTAAAGGACAGGTAGTTATAGATCCTTTAGAAATTAATAGAGCCTTTAGAGATTACTATGAAAAATTATATGATACCAAAAATGAACCTGATTTAACAAAACTAAATGGGTTTTTGAACGAACTATCTATACCGTGTATTCCAAATGAAAACAGGGAGATATTGGAGTCTAAAATTAGTCAAGAAGAAGTTGGGCTAGCCATTGATAATATGAAATCAGGAAAAAAGTGCAGGACCAGATGGTCTTCCAGTTGACCTTTATAAAAAATTCAAGAATAAATTAATAAAACCTTTTTTGGAAATGGTTTTAGAAGCATTTCAAAATAATAATTTACCATCATACATAAATAATGCCTTAATTATACTGCTGCCAAAACCAGGTAAGCCCTCTAATAAATGTGAAAATATGAGACCAATAAGCCTATTAAACGCCGACCTTAAGATAATCTGTAAAATTTTAGCAAGACGAATACAAGAAATTTTACCAAATATTATTAATCGAGATCAGAATGGCTTTATAAAGGGTAGACAAGGCTTCCATAATGTAAGAAGACTATTTAATATTATTTATTTTAATAAAGAAGCACCGGATACAGCTCTCCTATCATTGGACGCCGAAAAGGCCTTTGATAGTTGAATGGCCCTTTCTTTTTGAAGTCCTACAAAGGTTTGGACTTGGAAATAATTTCATAAAATGGGTTCAAATAATATACAATAATGCTACAGCAGAAATTCTAACAAATAACAATATTTCAAAACCAATAAAAATCAATAGAGGATGTCGACAAGGCTGTCCACTTTCACCTTTACTGTTTACTATGGCAATTGAACCTTTAGCGATAGCGATACGTTTACATTCACAAATATATGGAATTAAAGTTGGACCAACAGAACATAAAATCTCCCTGTACGCCGATGATATAATTTTGTTTATGTCGAATCTAAAAAATCAATTCCAACCTTGTTGAATTTAATAAAGAATTTTGGGGAAATATCAGGATATAAAATAAATAAAACTAAATCTTCAATATTAATGCTAAATGAGACCCAGAGAAATTACCCAGCCCCTGAGGTAAATCAATTCAATGTTGTAAATCAGTTTAAATATTTAGGAATCCAAATTATGCCTAAGCTAGAATCAGTCGCCAGTGTCAACTATGAAGCCTTAATGTCAGATATCAATGAGTTAACTCAGAGATGGATGTCACTACCAATGTCGATGATCGGGAGAATCAATATACTTAAAAGTAATATTTTACCTAAAATACTTTATTTATTTCAATACATTCCCTTATCACCACCTTTAGATCTATTCTCAAGAATAAAAAAAAAGTTAGTGGAATTTATATGGAACAACAGGAGGGCTAGATTACGTTTGTCTTTATTATATTTACCATTTGATCGTGGAGGTCTGAAATGTCCAAATTTTATGTTGTATTATTGGTCGGCACAACTGAGGTCTATGACATATTATTTTTCATCAAATGATCTCCCTCACTGGACTGAAATGGAATCATACAATTTACCTTTACCTCTTCCCATATTCATATACTCAGATTCGGCAAAAAAATTACAAAAACAAGTTAAAAATCCATTTGTAAAGCATATGATCAAAATATGGTGTGAAGCTAAAAACTATTTAAAAGAACCACAGTTATTGTCACAATTTAGTCCAATATGGGGTAATCAATATTTTAAACCAGGGAGAGCGGACGCTGTATTTAAAGTATGGAATTTAAAAGGGATACAAAAGATTCAGGATTTATATTTGCCATGTGCAGACAACATAATGTCTTTTGAAGAGCTGAGGATCAAATTTAATCTCAATAGAACACATTTTTTTAAATATCTTCAACTTAGAAACTTTATTCGATCAAATCAAAATAAAGCTCTCACTCGACCTATTTATTCATCCTTGGAAAAAATGATGATGAAAGATAGTAAAAAAAAAAAGGGTATTATTTCAGAGTTTTATAACTCATTGACACTATCTTCAAGTGAAAATTCACTGAAAAGATTAAACTACTGGAAAGAAGATCTGCAAATTGAAATTTCAGAGGAACAATGGGAATTGGCTTGTACAGAAGCTCAAACCAAATCAATAAATGCACGCCTTAAATTGATACATTTCAAATGGTTAATGCGGATGTATGTTACACCGGAGGAGTTAAATAGATATAACAAAAATATACCAGATACATGCACAAAATGCATGGAAAGTAAAGGAACCCTATTTCATTGTTTATGGGAATGTAGATTAATAAGAATGTTTTGGGAGGAGGTGAGGGTAACAATTGAAAAAATAATCTCAAAACAAATCATATTGAATCCTAAACTGTTTTTGTTGGGTCTGTACCCAGAAAAGCATAATTTCAATAAAAATGAAAGAACATTCATAGACCTCAGTTTGCTTAATGCCAAAAAATGTATTGCACTATTATGGAAAAAGACTCATAGACCAGATGTGACTCAGTGGTTAAGACAGATGTTAACAAACCTTCCATTAGAAAGAATAACATATATACTGAAATCAAAGGAAATTGTGTTTGAGAATATATGGAGACCTTTTATTGATTATGTAAAAAATTTAAACATAACTCTTGAAGAAGAAGGTGAATGATGTGTGTGGACCTTGTAAATTCCAAACTGGTGAACATAATATGTATACTAATATATTGGATTGTCTAGACTAAACAGAGGAGCATTGTTGAAGACTTGATTTTGTTGGTGGTTGTTGGTGTTTTTAGGGCATTTTTTTTTTTTTTTTTTTTTTTTTTTTGTAGTACTTTAGTGTTAGTGTTTGATTGTTTGTATCATGTTTGTTAAAAAAAAAAAAAGGTTCAATAAAGATATTGTGGAAAAAAAGAAATACAAGTTACCCAACCAATCTTTCAGAAAAAAAACGACTGAGTATGAATGTAGACTCACCTGTGGATAAATTTAATACATTTTTTTATTAATATTGGTCTTAATTTGGCTCGAGAAATACCCATTACAGCACCTACAGGTGATACAATAAGCAAAAACATTGCTATAAAAGACTCCATAAAGAACACAGATGAGAG
The DNA here is from genome assembly GCA_020510985.1 of Pholidichthys leucotaenia. NCBI lineage: Eukaryota > Metazoa > Chordata > Actinopteri > Cichliformes > Pholidichthyidae > Pholidichthys > Pholidichthys leucotaenia. The sequence continues at coordinate 267,806,040 of CM035843.1, forward strand.
AGAGGTTATTGAAATTGTTAAATCGTTTAAAAGTAAAACATCTACGGATTGTGATGGTATTGACATGCTTTTAGTCAAAACTATTATCGAATGCTTAGTGAAGCCACTGACGTATATCTGTAACCTGTCTCTCCAAACAGGTATATTTCCCAGTGCAATGAAAATAGCCAAAGTAATTCTGATACACAAGATGGATGACAGAGGGGAATTTTCAAACTATAGGCCTATTTCACTATTGCTGCAATTTTCAAAGATACTCGAAAAAATATTCTGTGAGAGAATTGACAACTTTATAATGAAGAATAATTTATTGTGTGAGCAACAATATGGGTTCAGACACAAGAGGACAACTGCATTTGCTCTAATGGAATTTACAGAAAAAATAACTGCTGTAGAAAATAAAGAGTATTCAATCCGGGTATTCTTGGATTAAAAAAAGCATTTGATACAGTGAATCATAAATTATTGTTAAAGGAACTACAAAATTATGGTATTGGGAGGTAGCACTGTCCTGGTTATGTAATTATTTAGAAAATAGATATCAGTACATATTTGTAGGTAATAAAAACTCAGTTATTGAAGGTTACTTGTGGAGTCCCACAAGATTCAGTTTTGGGGCCATTGTTATTCAACCTGTATATAAATGATATATGTAAATTTTCAGAAAAATTGGATTTAATATTTTTTGCAGATGATACCAATTTATTATGTAGTGGAAGCAATTTGAAACAACTTTTAGATACACTCGGAAAGGAATTAGGAAAGCTTGTGGTTTGATTCAAACAAATTAACACTCAGTTTAAGTAATACAAAATTTATAATTTTTTAACAACAGTCACAACTCAGTATTTAAACTCAGTGTAAATGGTGCAGAGATTGAAAGGGTATCCAAAATCAAATTTCTTGGAGTAATAATTGATAATAAATTGTGTTGGAAGTCACATATTAATTATATTAAAGGTAAAATAGTGTCAGTTTCATCAGCCCTGTTTCCACTTCTTGTTCTTCTTTCTCACACCGTCAGGCTTTAAACACAAGGAGCTGAGAGGAAAGCTGGCTATTGGCATTATAGCCAATTTCATCAACAGAAACGCAGCGGAAGAAGCCCAAGTAGCAGAGATCAGCGGGGTGGCACACATCTATAACCAGAAGTTCTTCCAAGAGCTGCACAATGAGAAGGGTGGGAACCACTGTGATATCTATAGAATAAATTAGGACTTCCTGATTTGGGGTTAGGGCAGCGTGGTGGCGGAGTGGTTAGCACTGCGGCAGCACAGCAACTCACCCTTGGCCGGGGGATCCTGGGTTCGATCCCAGCCCCCGACCAACAGTGATCTGTGTGGAGTATGCATGTTCTCCCCGTGTCTGCGTGGGTTTACTCCGGGATTTCTCCGGTTTCCTCCCACATGCCAAAAATTGGCATCAAACTGGGGATTCTAAATTGTCCTTAGGTATGTCTGTGAGAGTGAATGGTTGTCTGTCTCTCTGTGTTGGCCCTACGATGGACTGGTGATCTGTCCAGGGCGTACCCTGCCTCTGGCCCACAGATGCTGGGATAGGCTCCAGCCCCCCCGCGACCCGAAAAGGATTAAGCGGAAGAAGATGAATGAATGTAAAATATTCAAATCAATCGCAATACTATAGAGAGTGAACTATTTGCTGAATCAACCCACACTATATACCATGTATCACTCATTAATACTCCCATTCATGACATATTATTGGAGTGGTGGCCTAGTTGGTAGAGCATCTGCCCCACAACCGGGAGACCGGGGTTCAAATCCCGACCGAGTCATACCAAAGACCATATATAAAAAAAAAAAAAAAAAAAAATAGGTACTTTCTGCCTTCTAGCTTGGTGCTTAGCATAATGAAATGAGGAAAGGAAAGTTAACACACAGCGCTCCCAGGGGACTGACCCCCCCCCACCACGGTAGCTTTCACTACTCACAGTAGCTGTGTGGCTTAGGGTCAGTGAAATGGAGATAGGCACTGCCCCATGCACCACATTAACATGACATATTGTGTTGAAGTATGGGGAAATGCATATAGAACAACCATATATCCACTTTCTATGCTTCAGAAGAGAGCCATTAGAATGATAAGCAAAGTTGCTTACAGGGAACCAACAAACCCACTTTTTCTCAAATTAAAAGCTCTCAAGTTGAAAGATCTGGTTGATTTTAAAACTGCAGTAATAATGTTTAAAGTGAAGAATCTATCACTGCCCACAAATATCCAAAAGTTGTTTCAAATAAGGGAGAAACCATATCATTCCAGAGGAACATGTATATTTCAGAAACCTTCAGTGAGAACTACCACCAAGCAACACTGTGTTTCAGTGCAGGGAGTCAGATTGTGGAACGATTTTGGACCTGAATTAAAATCATGTACAACGCTTGGACAATTTAAACAAAAACTAAAGGAAGAAATACTCCAAACATATTTACAAGACGACATGTAAACTCACATAAGGATTGTCATATCCAGTCTGCGTTGTGTTGTTGCTTAGTTTTGTTTTATGGTTTGTTTTGCTTTGGTTAGTTTTGCAATTATTTTTATTTTTTTGGCTTCTTGGATGGAATATGGGTGGGCAATATAATCTGCAGCATCAGCCATCACCCTTTTCGGATAATTTATGTTGAACTGTATAATCTGAGGAGTATTTGTTTCAATTTGACCTTGTTGGATTTTTTCCTTTTACTTTGTTCTGTTCCTTTCTTTTTAATTTTTAATTTAATCTATCCAAAATAAAGATTTCATTCCTTCATTCCTTCATTATTTAATATTCAAACCCAACGCCTTACCTTGTACATATTTACTGTTTCGTTATTATTCATTATCTCATTTCATTGTATGTTAATTGTGTGTGGTTCTTTTATTGTTTCTGTTGTTATTGCATTGCTCCACTGTGCCTTTTAAATTGCCCCTTGGGGATAATTTTTTTTTTGAATTTGAATATATATTTTAATGGTGGTTAGGGTTAAGGAAAGGGTTAGGGTTGGGCGCTCATTCCACTAATGGTTAGGGTGAGGGATAAGAATGTGAGTGAGGGGTTCTCTTCTCAAAATTTTAGCATTTTTAACATTTCAGCATCTGGTCTCACTCCTCCTTCTCTTTTCCCTCTGTATGCACTTTCACAACCCCCTGGAGGTGCTGTTTCTACTACTCAACTGCTGATACATACATGCCATACACTTTCTATCAGGTGGGAAATTGTAATATTTGTATTATTTTTTTTTTGTTAGACTAGGCTTGGAATACATAATATATAAGTACTTTACTTCCAGTAGTCATTTAGACTGATGTCCATGCATTTTACCTTTCAAAACTGTTCGTAGCCGGCTGGGGTTAGAGGGGAATGGTTAGTGGTGCTAAAAACTGTGTTCTGTGCTGTGTTGCTTTACATCCACTTTCATGTTTAACATACTTTTTGCAATAAATGCCCATTTTTAGCTGATTATACTTGTTTAATAAGAATTAGAGTAAGGAAATGTTAGGAAAAAAATACTGAATGTATCCCATGTCTTGTAGTTATTTTCACAACTACTTGAGGCCACTTTCTTTGCAGAATCTTTCTGTAACTCCATTCCAGTCTTTGCGAAAAAAGCACATATCTTTGCATGGCAGATTTTGACATATCTGCCGTATTGCAAAGTGTTTAAAATGTGCCATTTATATTTGTTTTGGGTAAGACTCAGTTGAAGAGGAAAACTGGTCTTTCCCATAAAGCGTTTGAGTAATATTGTATAAAAAATAATTCCAAGTCATGATGTCACCACCACGTTTTGTTGAAACATCCTATTGAGGGAAACTGATAAAAACAAGAACTTTCATTTGTTTTTTCATGTTATAGAAATTCCAAAAATATCTGTGTAAACATGGTTTCCCTGCAGAATGTTGCTGAATATCTTGTGCCAGAACAATAAGGCAAATATCTGATTGGCATGATAACAGAGATAGAGAAATCTTCCCTAGCCATGTGATTTAATACATGTGTGACCTTCTCACACTGCAGACTGAGACGACCGTGCAGTTGTGCGTTCCAAAACAGTTCTGGGTGCCCTGCCAAGAATTTTCCCTTTGTTTCCCCTCCTATCTTTAAATTTCCTCAATTCTCTCCATTGCCATTATCCTATACAGATGTTCTGTTTTAGTGCTCCCCTCTGGAAGGATCCTCCTCCTATTGTTCATAAAACCAGTCCCATGTTCCCCAGTGACCCACCCCAATGCTCAAAGCACATATGTACTGAGAGCAACTGCCTCATCAGCAGACGATCCCATAAACACGGTTGTTAGATGCAAAGCCAGTAAAGGCACTCAACTCAGTAACAAAACTAATTGTCAGAAACACTCATATAGTGTCTTCTCTTTGTTTGCCCGTCTTTGTTTTTCCATAACCTCCTTTTGACTTACTTCATTGTCCCCAGCTTACTTGTGTCCTTTCTTTCTTTTCTCTTTTGAAAAGGGCAAACTCTACAGGCCTGTAACTAGCCTTAATTGGCTGTGATTGGTTGGCTCAGTAGACATATTGAAGTGATTTATGCTCAAGGTTGAGAGGGTGGAGAAGGTTGGGAGTGCTCTGGGGTCTCCGAAATCCTAAATCAGAACTCCGGGAGCGTTAAATCCCTGATCCAGATTTTCTTTGAGCATATCTATGCATATTAATGTAGAGGAAAGCACTTATGGCGATAGAGAATAGCAGTTAAGGCTTCAAAAGGCATTTTAGAACTCACATTGCAGTTGTACATTCTTTTGATTTGCAGTTCCACTCTGTGCAGTTGCACTGAGCAATCATATATTAGTTGAAGTTATATGGAGTTTCTGATTTTTATTTGCAACAGCAGAGGAGGTAAAGTGGGGGGGGGGGGTGGAGAGCACGAGAGCAAGCGAGCGTGAGGGAGAGAGAGCCAGAGAGACAGGTACTTTTCCCTGAGCCCTGGTAACCCCAAAATGGGGGGGGTCTTCTGGACCCATGTTGAGCCTTGGGAAGTACGGTGGTGCAGTGGTTAGCACTGGACCACCATGCTAGAAGGTTCCAGGAGCAGTTTATGTCCTACAGAACTGTAACTCTGAGGATGAGGATGATGACTGTAACAGGGATATTGATAGTTTTTATTTCGTGATGGTTGTTTGTTGTTTAGAGCTATTTAATGGTGTTGAATTTGATTTATAATTTGCAGTAAAACCAAAATTTAAAAAAAATACAGTTAAGTAGATGTATTTTTATTTGTTATTGATCATGTGACAACTTACCTGTTGATGGAGCAAATTGTCACATGTGTACCACGGTTTCCTGTGGTAACATTTCTCGGTGGTGGGTACCCTTGCCAGAAAATTTACCGCCGCGCCAAGAAGGAGATATGAATTTAAGAAAAATATATAAAGCAATGACTTTCGGCAAGCGCGCACACAACAATGCGTGTGGCTGTCATCCGCGCGGAGTTTAGAAGTGCCCTGCCCATGCGAGCGTTCCAGGCAGTCAGCAGGCAGTGTCTCGCTAGCAGCAGCAGCATCTTCGTGGAAAAGGAGTAAAAACCACGCAGATGTGCCGCTCTGGTGGATCTCCAGGCCCGGCGGCAGCGATGGAAGTGGGCTCCCACGGACGGCACCGCAACCTCTCTCTCAGCCATAGAGAGCCGGGGGGGGGGGGGGTGTAGCCCACAGACGCCTCAAAAGGTGGACTCTTCCACAGTCTCCTCAAGAGGTGGGCCTCACCTTTTGAGGAGACTGTGGAATTCAATGAATATTCTACCCAGAATAGGTGGGAGCTCCAAGAAGCGGGGTCGTCGGCTGCCACACAACGAAGGGCGGTCTCCAGAGACTGATTGACATGCTCAGCCTGCCCATTGCTCTGAGGATGGTAGCCGGAGGTGAGGTTGACGGTGGTGCCCAGAGAGTGACAGAAGGCCTTCCAGACTCGTGATGTGAACTGCGGACCCCGGTCAGGCACAGTGTCCGTAGAAATGCCATATAACCTGATGACGTGGTAGGATAGAAGTTCTGCCGTCTTGGCGGCGGATGGCAGCTTAGGGAGGGGAACCAGGTGTTTGGCCTTGGAGAACCTGTCCACGATGGTCAAAATCACTGTATTGCCATGGGAAGGGGGAAGACCAGTGACAAAATCCATAGCGATATGGGACCAAGGCCGACTGGGGATGGGGAGGGGGTGAAGAAGACCAGCCGGGGGCGGGGGGGGAGTTATAGGAAGACTTGTTATGGGCACGCGTCTGACAAGCCTTTACATACTCCTGCATGTCCCGCTGCAACATGGGCCACCAAAACGCTCGTCTGATGATGTCAATAGTCTGTTCCACCCCCGGGTGGCAGACGAAACGTCAGGTGTGCCCCCACTGGATGACTTCACTGCAGAGGGCGGTAGGGATGTACAGGTGACTGGGGGGGCATCCCGCTGATTCGGGCTCTGAGGACTGGGCCTGGCGGACTCTATTCTCGATCTCCCAGGTGAGGGCTCCCAGGACGCACAAAGGCGGGAGAATGGAGTGGGGGTGGGAAGGGGGGTCAGCCACGTCCTGATTGAACTGTCTGGAGAGAGCATCAGGCTTCCCGTTGCGGGAGCCGGGCCTATAAGTGACAGAAAAATTAAAGCGCTGGAAAAATAAGGCCCAGCGAGCCTGCCTAGGATTAAGCCGGCGGGCTGACCGCAGATATTCTAAGTTTTTGTGGTCGGTCCACACGACTACCGGGTGAGCAGCTCCCTCCAGCCAGTGTCTCCATTCCTCAAATGCCAATTTAATGGCCAACAGCTCGCGATCCCTGACTTCGTAATTCCTCTCGGATGGGGTGAGCCGCCAAGAGAAATACGTGCACGGGTGGAGCTTCAAGTCTGGGGGAGAACGCTGAGATAAAACAGCACCCACCCCCGTCTCTGAAGCATCCACCTCCAGGGTGAATTGGAGCTGAGGGTCGAATGTCATCTAAATAGACGAAAACAAACTGATTAAGCATCTCGCGGAGGACGTCATTGATTAAACGCTGGAAAACAGCAGGGGCATTAGTTAATCCGAAAGTCATAACCAAATACTCAAAATACCCAAGATGTGTTTTGAACGCTGCTTTCCACTCGTCCCCCTTGAGTATTCTAACTAGGTGATAAGCGTTACATAGGTCGAGCTTAGAGAATACACGTGAACGCTGCAGGAGCTCAAAAGCAGAGTTCATCAGGGGCAAAGGGTATTTATCTTTAAAAGTGATGGCGTTAAGTTCCTGGTAATCAATGCATGGATGCAAAGACCTGTCCTTTTTTCCCACAAAGAAAAACCTCGCCCCAAGGGGAACCGAGGATGGCCGAATAAGACCGGTGTTCAACGAATCCTTTATGTACCTTTCCATCGCCTCTCTCTCAGGCCCAGAAATGCTATAGAGTTTGCTGGACGGCAGCCTCGCATCCAGAAGGAGGTCAGTGGCACAGTCATACAAGTGATGCGGGGGAAGCGCTAACGCTCGCGACTTGCTAAACACCTCCCTGAGGTCATTATAGACCTTGGGTACGAGGCTGAGGTCCGGCAGCTCAGCCTGAGGCGAGGAGACGGGAAGGGACGGGGAACACTCGGCCGAATTTAGGCATGTTGCCAAACAGTTGGGGCTCCAGGAGGTGATGGAATTTTGTGCCTAATTAATAATTGGATTATGCCTCCGGAGCCACGGATAACAGAGTACCACCACGTGAGAAGCTCGTGGAAAAACGTAAAAATGTCTGCTTCTCCCGGTGGTTACCGGACAACAGGATGGATAACTGCGCCGTGCAGTGGGTAACAGATGCCCCCGTCTGGCCGGAAAGGGTACGCACGGAACGGGGAGCCGGCAGTTTAACCGTCAGAACCCCCATCTCGTGCACCAGCTTAGTGGAGATAAAATTACCCTCCGCCCCGGAATCGATTAGGGCGGAGACCATCCTCTTGACCCTCGGTAGCTGGATGAGGGCCGAAATAGAGAAATTACCGGGGGGATTGGATTGAGTCCCGCCCGCCAGACCCCCCCGCGGCTACTGACGGGCTGATTCTTTTGGCTGTAGGCGGCATGCGTCTAACTTGTGATTTAAAGAGCCACAGTAGGCACACGCCCCGATCCGCCGCCACCACACAGCCTCTGCTCATGGAAGACGAGCAGAGCTGAGCTCCAATGGCTCAGGGGTGGAGTCGGACTCACCTCGGTCAGTAGACACCGGGAGAGAGCGAGTAACGAGCGGACGAGAGGAGGCACCGCGCTCCCGAGTGCGTTCACGGTATCGATTATCCAGCCCGACCGCCTGATCTATCAGGCCGTCCAAGGTGGCAGGAAAGGCATGAATCGCCAAGTCATCACGGAGCTGAGGATTCAGTCCGTGGAGGAACGCGCTGCGTAGCGCAACTTCATTCCACCCCGAATCTGCTGCCTCAACCCGGAACTCCACCGAGAAATCGGCCACAGACCGGCTGCCCTGGCGGAGCGACATCAGGCGACTCCTAATGTTCCCATTCACTCTCGGAACAGTCGAACGTGCTGGTAAACTCAGCCACAAATTGGTCAAACGTAGGTGGCGAAGCTCTCTGACTATCGTTAACAGCCCATGCCCAACTAAGGGCACGGCCCTGAAGCAGAAGAGTAAACTGATGTATTTTAGAAATGTCATTCGGGAACTCTCCCTGCACCTGCCCAAAATACAACTGAATCTGGTATAGGAAATCCTTGCATTTCCCCACCTCCCCCGCATACAAAGCAGGTGTGGTAATAGCAAGTGTCCGACAAACAATAGTAGAAGGAGCAGGTGGAGGTGGAGTACCTGGGACACCCGCATGGCCCAATCGATCAGTAAGGACATTCAGCTGCTGCGTAATTGCCTGCAGCAGCTGAGTGTGCTCAGCCACCTGCCCCTCTGTAACGTTGAGGCGGTGGCGCGCGGAGTAATTTTGTTGGTGATGATGCACCTGCCAGGTTGTGACTCTGGCTGGCTCGTTCTGTCATAACGGCTGGACAAGCAACCTGAATGCAATGTGCAATCACTAGGCGAACACAAAAAATGTTTGACCTTTTATTAGAATATTCAAAACAGTAATCTTGAGGAAAAACACCAGTCACTCGCCAGATTAGCAGGAGCCCTGCGGAGGAAAGACAAGACTGGTTAGAGAGGAATGGAGAGTGAATGGGGAAACAAATAGTACAACTCACGTGAGAGATGAGACAAGACCGGCACAGAACCCAGCAAAGGAGATGCTGGGTTCTGTGCCGGTGAGACACTCATCTGTACCGATGAGTGTCAGCTGCGTCTGACACTCATCATGTCAGAGTACTTTTTTCTCCGTTTTTGTTTGTTTTTATTGATTGTTTTTATTGATTTCATTTTTTATCCCTGTTTGTTGTTATTAGTTTTTATTTACTGTTACCTCGGTATTGACCTCGCCTAAAAGTCCGTTCGGACGCACGAGTAGCTGTTTTTGGCTAGCTGCGGGCTACCCATCTCAGCGCCTGGAACGCCATGGCTCTTTCTCCGTCATGTACCCGCTGTTTATCACTCCTTGATAAGGTCTCTGAGCTGGAAACGAGGCTCTCCAATCTCTACAAGATTTGGGAGGCCGAAGACCACATCGACACCATAATTCTCGGGCGATCATCGGCTCCGGCCACTGCCTCGCAGCTGGCGGAAACTGCTGCTTATTTGGGTGAGCTCAGCGCGTCTCCACCTACCTCCACACCTGCTCCAGCCTCCACAGCCTCTGCAGACGTCCATGACCTCAGCAACAAACACTGGTTTCGTCTCGGGGCTAAACCAAAAGCTTCACTTGGTTCCTCTCATCTTCCATCTGCGCCCTGGACCTTGGTTCGACCAGCTAATAACCATCATTGATCGACCAGAATGGGCTGCGCCTCTTCTCTTCCCGTGTCCTTGGATAACAGATTTGATATCCTTTCCCTGGAGGATTTTCCCCACCTGGATGCTGGCCGCCCGCCCGTGGACGCCTCTCGTCCTCCCTCCTTTCCTTCAGCGGCGGCTCATGTCCGCAAACCCCGGATAAAGACCACCCAGGGTGTGTCAAATTACACACCTGCTCCAGATAGAAGAAAAGAGCGCATCTCCCCGCCTTCGCAACAACATCATCATCCTCTTCACAATTCCTCTCCACATCAGAATCCACTGACAAACCCCCCTCAGACGACGCTGGTAATTGGTGACTCGATAGTGAGGAACGTCAGAAGCAGGTACTGTGTGACTCGATTTTTTTCCCGGGGCTAGAGTCTCTGACATTGAGGCTCTTATCCCTGACCTGCTGAATGAATTCCCTCACGTTCAAACTGTCGTTGTGCATGTGGGATGCCATAACATCCCAGATGAAGCACCTGAGATTTTAAAAAGTGACTTCAGGAGCCTTCTGTCCACTCTCATGAACTGTGGCAGACGTGCGCTCATCTCTGGGCCTTTGGCACCTCTTAGGCGAGGCTGTAATCGTTTTAGCAGAACTCTGTCTTAATTCTTGGCTGTGTTTTACTTGTCCTATTTTTAACATTGGTTTTGTTGACAATTTTAACTTATTTTGGAACCGCCCATCACTTATGAGGCCTGATGGCATCCACCCAAATAGACTTGGTGCATGTGTTTTAAGAGACAATCTTTTCTATTTTATTCGGTGTTTTTTGATACAGTGACTGAAATTTGGTGTGTTTACTCACTCTGAAGTTTCTGGGTTTGCCAAAGTGCCCTTTTTTGGTTCTGTTCCCACGTATTGTATCGATCCCATTAACTCAGGTGGTCTTTACCGTTTGGATCAGCCTTTGATTTATAATCCTTCAGAGATTGAGTCTGTCTCCCGTTGCCCTAAATATTGTAACCCAGGACAAATACAACACAACCTGAAAAACACTCGCACTTCTGCAGCTCCTCCTCTTCCACCACCTTTCAACTTTGCCCCTGTCTCCTCCCTTAGAGAACCTTTTTCTGCTCCCTCTAAAGTTAATAAAAAAGTTAAAAAAATAGAATGCATAAACTTCCCAGATTGATTAAACAAAATGTTGGTAAAATTCTAATCCAGCCTTAAGTCCCTAAAATTAATAAAATTAATAATTTGGCCTCTATTCCCCCCCCCCCCAAAAAAAGTTTAAAAATTAAATGTGGCTTATTAAACATTAAGTCTCTATCTGCTAAGTCTCTTCTGGTCCATGATCTATTAATCGATCACCAGCTCAATCTACTATCCCTCACAGAGACCTGGCTCGGGCTTGAAGATTATGTTGGTTTGAATGAATCAGCTCCCTCTGGGTATTTAAACTGTCATAACCCCAGAGGTTCTGGTCGTGGTGGTGGAGTGGCGGCAATTTTCCATTCTAACTTACTAGTTAATGTTAAGCAGAAATTATGTTTTAATTCCTTTGAAGGTTTGGTCTTCAGTGTGGGGCCTGTTGGCAATCTTGGCTTGAACCCAATTCTCTTTGCCATAGTTTATCGTCCTCCAATGGCCTATTCAGAGCTTCTATCGGAATTTGCCGAATTTTTAGCTGATTTAGTGCTGAAAACCGATAGAATAATTATTGTAGGGGACTTTAATATACATGTTGATGTTGATAGTGACTGTCTTAATAAGGCTTTCAATTCAATTTTAGACTCAATGGGGTTTTCCCAAAAAGTAAAAAATTCTACCCATTATTTCCACCATACATTGGACCTTGTTTTGACTTATGGTATAGATATCGAAAATCTGGTAGTGTCTCCTCATAATCCTGTACTCTCTGACCATTGTCTGTTAATTTTTGATTTCATTATCTCTGATCACTTATTTCCTAAAGAAAAATACTACTACAGCAGATGTCTTTCTGATGATGTTGTTGCTAAATTTTTGCAGATCGTCTCCTCTATGCCATGGGTCAACACAACAGAAACAAGTGATGGAGAGTCTGCGCCATTCGTGATTGATAGCATGGTTGATGGTGTTACTGCCTCTCTGCATCGGACTCTAGATTTGGTAGCCCCTTTAAAAAAGAAAAAGTCTAACCAGAGATTTCTTACCCCTTGGTTTAACTCAGAAACTCGTGGCTTAAAACAGAAAACTCGTCAATTGGAAAGGAAATGGCATTCAACTAATTCAGATGAATTCTACTTGGCGTGGAGAAATCATCTCTTAATCTATAAAAAATCTCTTAGAAAAGCTAGGTCAAGCTATTATTCTGCATTAATAGAAGCAAACAAGAATAATCCCAGGTTTCTCTTCAACACTATAGCCAGGTTTACAAAGAGCCATGACTCGGTCAGTCCTCGCACCCCCCCTGAGCTTTCTAGTCAGGACTTTCTGAACTATTTCAATCTTAAAATTTTATCTATTAGAGATGAAATCAGTCAGATTTTTCCTACCGTAAACTCTAGTACATTAACTACTGCAACTCCCTCAATTGATATCTGCTTAGATAAGTTTACTCCAATCGACCTCTTAGAGTTGGATAAAATAATTTCCTTTTCTAAGCCTTCATCTTGCCTTCTGGACCCTAATCCTTCCAGGTTATTTAAAATTATTTTCCCAATTATTGGTAACCGTATTATTCTTATCATTAATTCTTCTTTAACTCTGGGTTATGTTCCACTGGCTTTTAAAACTGCTGTAATTAAACCCTTACTTAAAAAACCGACGCTCGATCCTGGAGTTTTGGCCAATTATCGACCAATCTCTAATCTGCCTTTCATTTCAAAAATCTTGGAAATGTCATGCGGTGATCCTCGCGGATCACCAAGAGACGCCACAGAGTTCACCAGGGAGTTTGGCAAAGATGTTATTTATTTCCAGACGTGACAAAACACAACTATGAACCCCTTAGGGCTAAACACATACATGACGAGACTTGAGCTCGTAGGGCTAACCCAGTTGCTACGAGCTAACTGTGACATAACTATGATGAACAACTATGAACCCCTTAAGGCTAAACACACACATGACGAGACTTGGGCTCGTAGGGCTAACTCAGCCACTATGAGCTAACTGTGACAAAGCTATGATACATGACCTGACATGAAGGTCTGCGGCACTCACAGGAATGAAGAAGCGCAGACCCAGGGCTTGGCAGGATGAAGCCACTCAGACGTAACGTAGACCAAAGTCGACTGATGCTCCTGCGTCCTACCATCGCCAGTGCCGGGCTTAAAAGCGCGAAGCACTAACGACGGTAATGACAATCAGCTGACCGGCCGTTGACAGGCGGAAGCCCCACCGAGCACTTTCACAATAAGAGCCCGGTGAGGCCAGAATACAGCCCGCAGCTGTCAAGGCCGGCAGCAAGACATAACTTTAGTCCGAGCGCGATCAGAACCAGCGCTCGGGTCATAACAGGAAAGAGTTGTTGCTGTGCAATTATCTGACCATTTGCAGGGAGTTGGTTTGTTTGAGGTGTTTCAATCTGGGTTCAGAGCTCATCACAGCACTGAAACTGCCTTAGTGAAGGTCTCTAATGACCTCCTGACTGCATCTGATAATGGACTTGTCTCTGTTCTTGTTCTTTTAGATCTCAGTGCAGCCTTTGACACTATCGATCATGCCATTCTACTTGATAGATTGGAACACTTTGTTGGACTCAGTGGAACTCCGTTGCAGTGGTTTAGATCTTATTTGTCGGATAGATTTCAGTTTGTCCATGTCAATGATGGATTTTCTTCTAGCTCTAAGCTCAGTCACGGAGTTCCACAGGGATCTGTGTTGGGCCCTACTCTTTTTAGTCTATATATACTCCCGTTGGGCAATATCATCAGAAAGCACTGTATACATTTTCACTGTTACGCCGATGACATATAACTATACCTGTCAATGAAGCCCGATGATTGTGATCAGTTGGCCAAGTTAGATGCCTGTCTTAAGGACATCAAAGCTTGGATGACTTGTAATTTTTTACTATTGAACTCTATGACTGAAGTCATTGTTGTTGGCCCAAAACATCTTCTTTTCAGATTATGCCCTTAATTTAGATGCTGCCACTCTCACTCTGAACAGTTGTGTGAGGAACCTTGGAGTTATTTTTGATCAGGATTTGTCCTTTAATTCATATATTAAAACTGTTTCTAGGACTGCCTTCTATCATCTGCGCAATATTGCCAAGATCAGGAGTATCTTGTCTGGGTGATGCTGAGAAACTGATTCATGCCTTTGTCAGTTCTCGATTAGATTATTGTAATTCGCTATTATCTGGTTGTCCTAAAGTATCTTTAAAAAATCTTCAGTTGATTCAAAATGCTGCTGCTAGAGTTTTAACTGGTTCTAGAAAAAGAGATCATATTTCCCCGGTTCTGTCCTCCCTCCATTGGCTTCCCATAGAATTCAGAATCAAGTTTTAAATCCTTCTTCTTACTTTCAAAGCTCTTAACAATCTGGCCCCCCAATATATAAAAGATCTGATATTACCTTACCATTCTAATAGAGCATTACGCTCCCAAAATGCTGGCTTACTTGTGGTGCCCAGAATCTCCAAAAGTACGGTGGGAGGCAGATCCTTCTGCTACCAAGCAGAGCGTGGCTGCACGGTGGCGCAGTGGTTTAGCACTGTGGCAGCACAGTTTTACCCTCAGCCGGGGGATCGCGGGGATCATGAGATCGTGGGTTCGATCCCAGCCCCCGACCAACAGTGAGCTGTGTGGAGTTTGCATGTTCTCCCCGTGTTGCGCGGGTTTACTCCGGGATTTCTCCGGTTTCCTCCCGCACACCAAAAACATGTAGGTTTAGGGCGCTCGCGTACGCAGCGACCAGCAGCCGGTGACTTGTCACCAGACTGCAAACCAAGTCTACCTACGGGTACAAATAAGTAACAAAAAAAAAAAAAAAAAAAAAGCCCCTTCTCTCTGGAACCAGTTACCACTCTGGGTCCGGGAGTCAGACTCGGTCTCTGTTTTTAAGAACAGGGTAAAATCCTTCCTTTTTAATATAGCTTTCGTTTAAGGAGGGTTTTTTGTGCCTTTTAACCCCACTCTTGTTCTATTGTTATCTGATCCATACTGCTGGTTGACCTCCAATATTGTACTTGGCATCTTACTGCTATGTTCTTTATGTCTGTCCTTTCCATCCTCCCTATCCCCTCATCCCCAGCCAGTCGCAGCAGACGACTGCCCCTCTCTGAGCCTGTTTCTGCTAGAGGTTTCTTCCTTCCAAATGGGAGTTTTTCCTCTCCACTGTCGTTTAGTGCTTGCTCATAGGGGATCGTCTGATTGCTGGGTCTTTCTGTGACTTTTTTTTTTTTTCTGCACTGTGGCGCCACAAGATGGCTTTTGTTGTGATGTGGCGCATTATAAATAAAGCTGAATTTAATTGAATTGAAAGATGAACCAGCAGGCAGAACTGTTGGTCTGGTATGATGAGTGGGTCTGACCGGGCAGAGGAGGAAGGTTGCCTCGAGGTGGAGCAACAGGCTGGCGAGTGCACCAATGTCCCGAAGACGCACCGCTTCATTGGCAGCAACCTGGAAAAGTGGAGGAGAAGAGATTGTAAGATAATATCATCAAAGACACAACCGCTTACAAAGGAACTCAGAACTCAGAAAAGATTTATTGCCAAGTACATTAACAGATAACTGATAACAGATCACTGATAACATACGAGGGATTTGACTTGACACAGAAAACGACCTGCATTTCCGGTGACACGGCTGCATCTGTGAACAACACAGTCTGTCAACTGTCAACAGAAGGGTACAGGGTGCATGGGAAGAAAGGATAATACAATAGGAAGGAGCAAAAAAAACATTGATTGTCAGAATAGTGGTCATATATGATCAATATTATGATTACAAGAAAAAAAAGCCCTCAATGCACAGTCAGCAGACAAAAAAGTTCACAAGGACACAGAGAGAGCAGTGAGTGAATCATCTTTATCATCAGTTTTGTGAATCAGTATGAGTGTAATGTTGAATGTAGGTGTTTGTATCAGTTAAGAACAACAAGGACTCTTTGGCAGGAGGTGTTTTGTCTAGCTGCTGGCATTGTCCTTGAGCCATGCAGCTGCTTGTCCGAAGGCCGTGAGCTCAATGTTTTGAAAACAAAAAGCTGCAGATCATCTGGAGGATTTGTGTGAGGGAAGTCAATTTCGTCGAATAGTACTGATCTCAGAGAGAAAAAAAACTTTATATTCTCTTACAGATTCAGTACTTAATCCTTCAGTGCTGGACGTTGAATCCTTCATGGACGGCTCTGAGCGTAATCATGATGTAATCCACCTTCCTAGACAGTTCTCCATTTGCCGCTAACAGAGTCCTCTCCATTTTATCAATTTGATGGTTGAACCTCGCCTGGCCAGCATTTTGATAGGCTGTGTCCATCTTCATCAATTTTCAGTACACCAGGACAATCCCAGATCCAATCAGAACGATCCCAATCACCATTACTACGAAGACATACAAATCTTCTACATCTTCGATGGAAAGATCAGACAGGCACAAGAGTTTCCAATTACTTGTTTCCCGTAAATAGCCCGCAGCAGCCGTTCCTGCGGGGCAAACAACCTCCCCCGGGGCACTTTTCCTCGTTGAAAAAATGGTGTCAATTGCGTTCAAAGCCCAGCTTATTAACTCCATAATTTCTTTCGATAATCAGCAGTAAAGACACGCAGACAGACAACAGCAAGCTGGGATCCAGTTAGATAGGGAAGGAGGAGATAAGTCAGAGCAAGAGAGAAGAAAAAGGCGTCTGCTCTCTTTGGAGGGCGGAAGTGAAGAAGAGGAGCTGTCTGCTGAGCAGTATACCCAAATGAACCAGCGTTGAATCACGGAAGATTTCCTCCTTATAAACGCTGGCCAAGCAGGAATCAGCAGGTACATCTGATGAGGGAGCCAGTGAACAGGAAGAAGGGGGCGAGCGCTCACCAGCACATGACAGATACTTTGTGAAGAAGTCCGCCGTTTCTTCGTTGGTGAAAATCCTGGCGTGTCAGCGCCTTGGCGCTACCTATCGGGTGGGAGTGAATCTACAAATGATGGTTGTGTGCATGCGTCAACCACTTGGCCTGGGTAGATGAAAAAAGTGAGCACGTACAGCGCCGTGTGCGTGCTAGGCTCGTCCAAAGCATACGCGGACCAAGGCAGACTACAGGGGAAATGCAGCATAATAAGGCTTGACTGTCCAACAGGAACATGAGTTTATTAAAGTACTTTTAACGCGGAAAAAAAAAGTCAGAAGAGGTATGTAAGCACTGGAGGCATTTATCATGGTTTTAACCCGCTGGAAACGGGAGCAATAACAGAAGAGTCGCTTAGCTAAGAGATGTGGTTAGAATTCAAATGTGGCCGGCTTCATATGAAGGGAAAGGCAAGGGGGACTACTGAATTGCTGAGGATATATTTCACCAGCCACTACAATATTGTTATGTTCCCAATTATGACCTGGCAAGTTAAGATGACCAAAATTCACGAAGTCAGTGACTTAAATCCATCAGCAGGCTTCAGACAACTAAACTTGCCAGCATTTGGATTTCAAAATAAGGGAGGTTTTTCTTAGCAGTGAGGAGATTTCTAAAAAAAACTATAAATGTATAGAAATATTATAACAGAAATAACAGCATCCTTGGTCATTTAAGTTAATTTAAATCATTAAATACAGTTTTATTAATATTCTTTTCTTTGTAATGAGAGTTAAGTTATTGTTCTATTCTGACTGCAAAGTTATGGTCAAAAATATAAATTGTTATAAGGAAAAAGTAAAAAAAAAAAAAGTCTTTCAAATTTATTTAAAAAAAACAGTAATTTTATTTTAAAAAACTGACAAAAATAAGCCATAAAATAATCCACAAATTTATAATAAAGTTTCAAATGTACAAGAAAAGTCAGTTTTACAAGAGGAAATTACAAATTTGAGGAAAAAGGTTTCAAATTTAGATAAATCTACAGAGAAAAGTAGAAAACTATAAGAAAATTGTTTTAAATTTTTGAGAAAAACCTCAAAACTTCAAGACTGAAGTCATTACTCAAGTTTTAAGTGGGTGCTCTTTGTACCCTTAACTAGAAATTTTTGGTTGTCTCCTTTAATTTACGTGGCACTTGATGTTTTCTAACCTGTTTGTATACCACCATAGACAGAGAGAGAACCTGAACTAGACAGAGCTCAGAGAGGGCAAGATGAGACAGAAGTGAGGAGCCAAGGAGAGGAAAGTGTTCAGGCAGTGGGTCCAGGAGAGGTGAGAGCAGAGGAAGGAGAGAAGGATGACGCCAGTAAAAAGCCCAAATACAGGACGTCTGGGTGGGACCCCAAATGGCCCAATATTCCAACATTCAAGCCTTGGTTGTACAATACTTCAAACTGTAAGCTCAGGAGGTAGAGCGGGTCATCCAATAACCGGATGATTGGCGGTTCGGATCCTGCTCTCCCCATATATCCTGCCGTCGTGTCCCTGGGCAAGACACTTTACCCACCTTGCCTCCAGTGTCCATAACACTGATATGAATGTGTATAAATGTCCGGTGGTGGCCGGAGAGGCCGTTGGCCCGGATTGGCAGCCACATTTCCGTCAGCCTGCCCCAGGGCAGCTGTAGCTGCGGTAGTAGCTTGCCACTACCATTGTCTGTCTGGAGTGAATGAATTATGTATCTGTAAAAAGCATCTTTGAGTGTCTATGATAAAGCACTATATAAATCTGATGCATTATTATTATTATATGCAAAGTTACTGTGCAAAATTTAAAAAAGAAATAAATAGTATAAAATTAACATATTCATACATATGTGTTTTCTGCACCCCCCCCCCCCCCCCCACACACACACACTCCCACCCGGAAAAATATGTTGCTACCACGCCAAGGTCTTTAAGCCAGAGGAAACACTGTGTACACATTGTATTTAACTGTGTATAGCTCTACTCAAATGAGATATGAAGATGTGATGAATACAAAACATGTACCCAAGACTCATATCTTTCATTTGGTTACACATTTACACCACTGTGATGTATTATGCCCAGTCAGTGTAAGAAAGAGTGAAAAATGTGACCGGTCTCTCCTATTCTTTCTTGACTATGATAGCATATAATAAGAGTAAATGTAAGTATGGTGTGAGTATGATGTAATTATATTGTAAGTATTACATCAGTACAGCAATATTATACTGTAAGTACAGTATAAATAATTACTAAGTATGACAGAATTATGGCATAAGTACAATATATATTTGTGACTTAAGTATGATTTTTACAGCATAAGAATTGTATAATTATGTCATAGTTATGCCTGTTACTAATATAATTTATCAAACAACTCCACATGTTCTTAAGCTATACTTTATCAGATGATAAATTTGTATATTCTAAAGATCAGCAAAAACTACTGGATATTTTTATTGCCACTTCTGTCAGTTTTGTTAACCCTATTGCTGTTGTTGTGTTTGATTTCTGTTGGTAATTCTTTACAAATGACTGTTGATGACAGGCTGTCAAATTGTTGTGTTCGAATGCAACTTTACAGAAATTAATACTTAAGATTACACTGTTACAATATGTAATAGACTCTATTAAATAGAGTGTAATACTCTATTAAATAGAGTATTACACTTTAAAAAAATGTAAATGTCTCTTTAATGAAAAGCCATTATCCAGTTACAAGATTCTCCTTGAAGATGATATTGAACCTTTAGATGGCACTGTGAGACCAGGCTTTGGAAACTACCATGTCCCTCCCATACAAGTGAATAATATCTCTAAATAACTCAACACTGCACTCTTGTGGCGACATAAAAAAATCATCTCATGCCACATGTTCCATGTCCTTAAAAACGTATAGAGTTGACTCTGGGCATGTTATTAATGGGTGAATATGCAATATATTGAGGTAAAAATGAACGAGTATTATCAGAATGGTTGATGCAAAAATAGATACTTAAATGAATAAAAATAAGGTAAAAATCAGAAAATGAAAAACAGAAAAAAAACATGTTACCCAACCTTCGGTGAGGAACCTTAAAGTAAGCCAAAGGTTAAAGGAAAATGAGAAACAAAAACATAATCAAACAGAATGCATTAAAGAGCAGATTTGATAGCCTCAGACTTTATAGTGAAGACCTTTTCATTCAATAACAGACTGTAAAAAAAAGTCTGGTGTATTTTCTAGGTATGGTGATAAATGGATGAGGTGTGTGTGTGTGTGTGTGTGTGTGTGTGTGTGTGTGTGTGTGTGTGTGTGTGTGTGTGGCAACTATACTACACCTCACCCCAGTCGTTCTCTGAAGTGTTGCTTTGGGCTGATCGGGAGACGCTCAGGTCCTCCACATCAAATATTCATTTCACAGAAACTCCTAAACCTTAAATAATTCTCAAAGAAGTATGCCAAAAGCAAGGCCTTGCTATCCAGGGCACGTTTCTATCTGGACAATGGATTCAAGGGAGCACGAGGAGAGAGACAGAGAGAAGGGGGTGGTAAATTTGAATTGAATCTATTGTAAAGGGCCCATAGCAGATGGTCCACTTTAAGGGGTATCATCTGGATATACTGTGGTACAAACACCTATGTTTGATGATGACAGATTATGGCTCAAAGAGATAAAGAGAGTATAAAGGTAACACTTCATAACACAGCCTGTAAACTACTTTGAAAATGCTAGTTTTGGTGGAAAAACAATGAAAATGGTAAAAACAATGTTACTTCAGAGTGAAAAGATAGCTAACAATCCTTGTTTTTACTACAAAAGTAACCCATTATTAACATACTATAAACTGATCTACAGAAAGCATATGGTTCCCAAGAGAGGAATGGTGGTACTGTATGAGGAAATCAGGAGTGGCACAGAAGTATGTGAGGGTGGTGCAGGACATGTGTGAGGACAGTTGTGGTGGTAGTGTGTGTTGTAGGAGTGACAGATGGGATTCAAGGTTGGGGTGAGATTACATCGGGGATCGGACTCTGAGCTCCTCTTTTGCCATGGTGATGGACAGTTTTTAGATGACATTATGATCTGTAGCAGGAGTAGGCAGTGGGTGGAAAAGAACCTGGACAGGTGGAGGTGGTATGCACTTAAGAGAAGGGGAATGAAAGTCAGTGAAACAAGACAGCATATGGCTGTGTGAAGGAGAGGTAATTTAATGGCCTCTGTCGGTCGATGTTGACCATAGATGATGCACCCTCCTGGTTTGCTGTCATGGAGCTGTCTCAACTGGTACAGTGTCGGCTATGGCTGATCAGTTCAATACGGGAATGGCAGTCTCTACCGCATCTGGTGCAGGTGTGGGTGGCCACAGTATTTACTTCGCAGGCATGCGCCTTCCATCTGGCTCTCTTTTCTTCGGCCAAGGTCTGAAGTTTTTCCTCTCCTGCCTTGAGTTGTTTCGGGAGAGTGCTGCGCCATCTACTGCAGTCACCTGCTGTATCCTCCAACTCTCAGTGCTGATGCCCAGGGCTTTCATGTCATGTTTACAGATATCCTTGTAGCGCACCTGGGGATGGCCAACAGATCTCTTGCCAGAGGCAAGCTCGTCATACAGAACATTTTTAGGTATGCATCCGTCTTCCATGCGGCGCACATGGCCGAGCCAGCACAGCCTATGTTGCCTGAGCAGTGTATACATAGTGGGAAAACCAGCACAATGCAAGGACCTGGGCATTTGGCAGTTTGTCGCTCCATGTGATGCCAAGGATGCGACGTAGGCAGCGCAGGTGAGAGCTGTTCAGCTTCTTCGCTTACTTGGCATATGTTGTCCATGCCTCGCTGCCGTACAACAGTGCACTGATGATGCAGGCATTGTACACTTCCATTTTGGCTGATGCTGTCAATTTGGGATTCTCCCACATGCGGGTTGTAAGTCAGCCTGTCGTTGTTGCGGCCTTTCCGATGCGCTGGTTGATTTGCGCATCAAAGGACAAGTTGTCACTGATGGTAGACCCGAGATACAGTGGTGTGAAAAAGTGTTTACCTTCTTCCTGATTTCTTATTTTTTGTATGTTTGTCACACTTAAATGTTTCAGATCATCAAACAGATGTAAATATTAGACAAAGATAACACAAGTAAACACAAAATGCAGTTTTTAAATGAAGGTGTTTATTATTAAGGGGAAAAAATCCAAACCTACATGGCCCTGTGTGAAAAAGTGATTGCCCCCTAAACCTAATAACTGGTTGGGCTACTCTTAGCAGCAACAACTGCAAACAAGCGTTTGCAATAACTGGTGTAATACCTACTGTGTGTAACACTACTTTAGGTGCAGTCTTGTACCCTTCTCGTAGTACTGGGTATGGCAGTGTAGTTACCTTTAGCCTTACCACCTAGACAGAAGGGCAATTGGGCCAGGTCAGATAGACTCTAGGTTCGTAGGACCCTGGGAGGTGCAACAACAGATGACACACTCACAGAAGTATGAGAACTTGCAAACATGTGTATTATTTACAGTGGTGTACACTTAAACAAAAACACAGCACTGTAACAATAGTGGAAAAAAAATAAAAATAAAATAAAATACCCCAAAATATATTTACATATTACATATTTATAAAAATATTATATAAAATATTTACATATTTACTTGTATTTATCTATATATTTATCCTCAAAATATTTATTCCCATTGTGAAATGAGTGTCCCCCTTTTTTTTTTTTTTAAAGCGGTATCGATACTTATAATTTTATTTACGTTTTTAGCACTGGGTTACACTATCCCCCCTTAGAATCATGCAAGTCCCTTTGCATGGGATTAGCTAGATAATAATGACGAGAAAACCAGTGTTCATGGGAATAATCTTAGGATCTGGCTCTTAAGGCTCTGGTAAAAGCCAGGTTTAGTCCTTGAAACAGGGACTGGGCAACAGTTATGAGAGGATTTCCCAACTGACTATACTGTAGTCTTTCTGGCTGGGAGGTTGTCCTCTCGGAGCATCTCACAGTCTTTGGGACTTCTTTTTCAGATTCTTTTTCTTCCACAGGTTCATCACAGGTACTTTTATCAGGTAAGTTGGTTTCACTTTCAATTCCATTCTCATTGTTTGATTGTTCCACATTTGTTTCAGTTTCCTCCAGGTTTCCATTATTCGGTAAGTTGTCACATCCAGGTGAATTGTCTTCAATGGCGGCGGCGCACATGGACGCAGCGGCCCCTCTTGGCATCAGCGAGTGTGAAAGTTTTGAGTGTTTTCCCAGACGTACATTCTGTAAAACTTACAACCGGGAGACCTTATTAAACATCAAGGTACTGCACGCCGCAAGAATCGCGGCGCTCGGTTGTGATTTGGACATTCTACGCCAGCATAGAATTCTGGCGGAATCCCTGCTGGAAGCTACCCGAGAGAGGAGGAAGCGCAGATGGTGTGAACGCAAGCAAAAGCGTGGAAAAAGGACCGGGATCCATGCTAGGCTAAAGGCTAACCCCTCCAGACCAGCAGTACCATCGCTCCTTCTCTCTAACGTCCGCTCCCTTGACAACAAGCTGGACGAGCTGCGTCTGCTGAGAGAAACCCGGAGAGAGTGGAGGGATTGCTGTGTGCTTGCGTTCACGGAGACATGGCTCCACGACAACATCCCTGACGAGGCCATTCAACTGGAAGATATGGAGGTGTTCCGAACCGACAGAGAAACGGCGAGCTCCGGTAAGAGCCGTGGGGGTGGGCTATGCATCTATGTTAACAAGAACTGGTGCGTTAATGCCACGTTAATGTCTAAACACTGCTCTCTGTTGGCGGAGTTCCTTATTGTAAATTGTCGGCCATATTATCTGCCGAGGGAATTCAGCAACGTGTTTGTAGCTGCTGTTTACGTAGCACCGAGTGCTAACGCTAATGCTAAGAAGGCACTCGGGAAACTGCACGATGCGATTAGTGAAATCCAGACTTCACATCCGGACAGTTTTGTGGTGATTGCGGGGGATTTTAACCACACCAGCTTAAAGACTGTGCTCCCCAAGTTTAAACAATGTGTAGACTTTAAGACCAGAGGAGAGAATATTTTGGACTTAGTGTACACAAACACAGATGCATATAAGGTGATACCCCGCCCCCACCTCGGCCTTTCTGACCACATATCCGTGATGCTGGTGCCTGCCTACAAACCCTTACTGAAGCGCAGCAGGCCAGTAGTGAAACAAATCAGGATTTGGCCAGAGAGTGCAACCTCTGCACTGAAAGACTGTTTTCTGCACACAGATTGGGAGGTCTTCAAAATAGCAGCCTCCCAGGAAGACAAGACAGATGTGGAGGAGTATGCTGAAACAGTCACCAGCTACATCACGAAGTGCACAGAGGATGTCACTACTGTGAAAACCATCACTGTGCGGGGAAACCACAAGCCCTGGATGACCGCAGAGGTGCGCTCGCTGCTTACAGCCAGAGATGCAGCCTTCAGAGCGAAGGACAGGATCGCCCTCTGCTCAGCCAGGTCTGCGCTCCCAAAGGGAATTAAGGTGGCGAAGCGCGCCTATGCGGAGAAAATCCAGGGACACCTCTGTGACACTAGGAACACCAAGCAGATGTGGCAGGGAGTTCGGACACTGACCGGCTATACGTCTAGGCAGGGGGTCGATGATGACGACGCTTCACTTCCAGACAGGCTCAACAACTTCTTTGCACGTTTTGAAGCATCAAACCCGACAATCAGAGGGAGGGCTGGCCCACCCCCACCATCTGTCGGACCAGCTTTTACCATCAGCACAGCGGACACACGGAGGACCCTAACCAGAGTCAACCCACGTAAAGCTGCAGGTCCAGACAACATCCCGGGACGTGTGCTCCAAGATTGCGCGAGCGAGTTGGCGGATGTCCTGACTGATATTTATAACATCTCCCTGAGTCAGGCCATTGTTTCCAGATGCTTCAAGACCTCTATCATTGTACCGGTGGCAAAGAAACCAGTTGTGTCCTGTCTGAATGACTATCGTCCTCTTGCACTGACACCAATTGTGATGAAGTGTTTTGAACGGCTTGTCAAACCACACATTAGAGCCTGCCTCCCTGCATCACACGACCCGCTCCAGTTTGCATATCGTTCAAACCGCTCCACGGAGGATGCTATAGTCACCACCCTGCACTCTGTCATCACCCACCTGGACCAAAAAGACACCTACGCCAGACTCCTGTACATTGATTTCAGTTCAGCATTCAACACCATTATTCCCCAGAGACTGATGGAGAAATTACTCCTTATTGGTCTGAACACCGCCACATGTCTCTGGATCCTGGATTTCCTGACTGAGAGACCCCAGTCTGTCCGGGTTGGAAACAGCATCTCCAACTCTGTCACGCTGAGCACCGGATCCCCTCAAGGCTGCATACTCAGTCCACTGTTGTTTACACTTCTAACACATGACTGTGTATCCAGACACGAGGGGAACCAGATTATTAAGTTTGCAGACGACACCACGGTGGTGGGACTTATTCAGAGGGATGAGGAATCAATGTACAGGGAAGAAGTGAGAGACCTGGAGGGCTGGTGCAGGGAGAATAATCTGGTGCTCAACGTGGACAAAACGAAGGAGATGATTATCGACTTCCGGCGGTCACAGCCTGGACACGTCCCCCTCAGCATCGGCGGCCGTTTAGTGGAGAGAGTGGAGAACATCAAGTTCCTCGGAGTGCAGATCTCGCAGGACCTGACCTGGAGCAAGAATTGTTTGGGGATCAGGAAGCGGGCTCAGCAGAGACTGCACTTCTTGAGGAAACTCAAACAGGCCTCTCTCCTCATCTGCATCCTCAGGACCTTCTACAGAGGTGTGGTGGAGAGTGTTCTGATGTACTGCATTGCTACATGGTACTCCAACTGCAGTATGTCAGACAAAAAAAGCCCTGCAGAGTATAGTCAAGGGAGCTGAGAGGGTAATTGGAGTCTCCCTCCCCTCTGTCCAAGAACTTTTTCAGAACCGTTGTAGGAGCAGGGCACTGAACATTGTCAAGGACCGTTCTCACCCTCTGCATAAACACTTTGAACTTCTGCCATCTGGCAAATGATTCCGGAGCATCAGAGGCAGAACCACCAGACTGATCAACAGCTTCCTTCCACAAGCTGTTAGGATGCTGAACAGTTGACCCGGAATCTCTCATATTCACTACTGCACCTACGGACATTATGTACATTATTTGTATATTATAGTTAGTTAGTTTTTTCAAGTATGTCTCAGGGATGTGTGAATGGATAGGTGTGGGTGCGGTGGGGGGGGGGTGAAGATATGTGTGAGTGTGTCTTAAATCATGTTCTTCTACTTATATGGATGCCGAGAGAAACACAATTTCATCTTGCCTGCACTACAGTTGTATGTACAGCAATATGACAATAAAGGTTGATTTGATTTGATTTCCAGGTAAGTTGTCATTCTCAGGTGAGTGAGTTTCAGCAGGAATGTCTTCTTTAAAGAATGTCTTTGGATCGGGAATTTCATAGACTTGAGTGAGCTTTATGGGCGTTTGGATTGATTCTTCTTTGTACCAATAGACATCCTCATTTTCCGGTTCTGATTTCTCACGTTCCTCACTTTGTTCAGGTGATTGTCTTGTCTTAGGTTTGCGGACACGTTTTTGTTGGACAGGTTCTTCTTCAACAGGGGCAAGAAACCCACAGGGAAGCAAGAGGTTGCGGTGAACGGTGCGAACTGGACCATCTTTTGTCTCAGGTTTTATAGTGTAAGCAGGCAAGTCACCTGCTTGGTTCACCACAATGTGGATTTCAGCTTCCCACCTGTCTGCTAGTTTGTGCTTCCCTCTGCGGCGGACTGCACATACCAAAACTTTGTCGCCTGGTTCTAGTTTTGAGGGTTTCACTCGCATATCAAATCTTGCTTTGTTTCTTTCAGCCATCTTGTTAGCATTTTCTGTTGCTAGTTTGTAGCTTTCTTGTAGAGTTGTCTTCAGTTTTTCAGTGTACTGGGAATGTGACTTGAAACTTTTGTTGTGAAACGGGAGCCCAAATGCAAGGTCAATGGGCAAACTCGGCTGACGACCGAACATTAACTCATACGGGGCAAAACCAGTAGTGTCATTTTTTTGTACAATTGTACGCATGTACAAGTGGTTTTACATAGTTGTACCAATGAGATTTGTTCTATTCCTCCAGAGTACCCAGCATACTCAATAATGTTCTATTGAAACGTTCTACCGGGTTACCTCTGGGGTGATAGGGTGTCGTCCGGATTTTGCGAATGCCCATGATTTTGCAAAGTTCTTTTATAATATGGGACTCAAAATCGGGACCCTGATCACTGTGTAACTGTTCGGGTATCCCGTAGTGGACTATAAAGTTGTCCCAAAGTGCCTTTGCAATGGTCTGAGCTTTCCGATTGCTGGTAGGGATGGCTATAGCGTATTTCGTGAAATGATCAGTTAACACGAGCACATCCTTTGTGTTACTTTGATCGGGCTCAATGGACAGGAAATCCATACAGACGAGTTCGAGCGGTCGGGTGGACTTGATATTGACAAGCGGAGCAGCTCGTTCTGGAGCGGTTTTACGTCTTATGCAGCGATTACATGTCTTGATCTTCTTTTCAATATCTGCCGCCATGTGAGGCCAATAGAACCTTGTTCTGGCGAGATCCAAAGTACGCTCTGTGCCTAAATGGCCCATGTCACAGTGGAGGCTTTGAAAGACTGAATCGTGGAGCTGTTCAGGTAAGACAAGCTGGTAAGTAACATTTCCTCCATCTTGGCGAGTGCGGTAGAGGATGTTATTGCACATTTCAAGTCGACTGAGCTCTCAGAGTAACAAGTTGATGTCAGAAAGTTCAGTTCGTACAGTTGGTGGAACTTTTAGCCCAGTTTCAATTTGTGAAATCACTTCTCTTAAACAGGGGTCAGTTCTTTGTTCGTTTTTGATCTGTTCAGGAGTCATGTGGGGTACAACTGGAAGACCACCATAGTCATCTTCATCGGCATAGCCATCTGGAATGGCGGCTACAGAGGGCTAACGAGTGAACCAAAGGGAAGGTGTTATCTGGAGAGCTACAGACAAGGTGTTTTTCACATATAGAAGACACTACCTCGGAACTTAAACTGCTTTCAGGAAGAGACAAATGAGTTTGAGTGAACTGCTGTATGTGGTCAAGCTCCTTTGGGACACTGCATCATTAAGTAACTCGCCATGTGGCCATCTAGAGAGGCCGTCTGCATCTGAGTTAAGATAAGATAAGATAAGATAAGCCTTTATTAGTCCCACAACGGGGAAATTCCAGGATTGCAACAGCACAGGGATAGCAACACTCAGAGCAACAATCAGAAGGCAAGAAAAAAAAGCAAGCAAGCAAGAGCAGCTAATATACATATGTACATATTACTATAAAATGTATATATACACACATACAGACACACAGTGCAGAGCATTGTAGCTGGATGGAATAAATATATGAATATATAAACACACAGTGCGGAGCGTTGTAGCTAGATGGAATAAATATGTAGATATATAAACACCCACAGTACGGAGCATTGCAGCTAGGTGGAATAAATATGTAAATATATAAACACACAGTGCGGAGCATTGTAGCTAGATGGAATAAATATATAGATATATAAATATAAACACACCCAGTGCGGAGCATTGTAGCTAGATGGAACAAATATGTAAATATATAAACACACACAGTGCAGAGCATTGTTGCTAGATGGGATGAAACAGCACAACCGTCTACTTAGTTATCCTACATGGTATGATTATGTGCCCATACATATTCTCACCCTCCATAGCGACCGGTATTTTCCAAGTTGTATGCCGGAGGGGACCATTGTGTAAGTCTATTGCATCTTTTGCATTCAAAAAACTATTAGTTTGTTACGTCTTTTTGCTATCTCTGCGAGCAGCCCTGCTTAGGTTGTACAGTCTGACAGCCGTTGGTAGGAAGGACCTGCGAAACCTCTCGGTTGTGCACCTGGGATGATGTAGTCTGCTGCTAAATGAGCTCCTCAGTGCATTCAGTATGTCCTGCATAGGGTGGAACTCGGACTCCAGCAGAGATGACAGTTTAGCCACCGTCCTTCTCTCTCCTATCTCCTCCACCGGATCAAGGCGCTGCCCCAGGACAGAGCTAGCTTTCTTGATCAGTTTGTTCAGTCTCTTCCTATCGGCTGCAGTAATGCCACTGCCCCAGCAGACCACTCCAAAAGTGATGGCTGATGCCACCACCGTGTCATAGAATGTCTTCAGCAGCGCCCCTTGTACACCAAAAGACCTGAGTCTCCTCAGCAGGAACAGCCTGCGCTGTCCCTTCTTGTAGAGTGTGTCAGTATTGTGTGACCAGTCTAGTTTATTGTTCAGATGAACACCCAGGTACCTATAGGATGTCACCATCTCGATGTCTGTTCCCTGTATATTTACTGGTGCTGTGAGGGGTTTCCCATGCCTGCGGCAGTCCACCACCAGCTCCTTAGTTTTCCTCGCGTTGATCTGGAGGCAATTCCGATGGCACCAGTCCACGAAGTCCTGGATAAGCCCTCTGTACTCAGCTTCATCTCCATTGGAGATGAGGCCAACGATCGCAGAGTCATCAGAGAACTTCTGTAGATGGCAGTGTGTTGTGTTGTGTGAGAAGTCCGCAGTGTAAAGAGTGAACAGGAAGGGAGCCAGCACCGTTCCCTGGGGGGCCCCCGTGCTACCGATGATCGTGTCGGATACACAGTCCCGGGTTCTCACAAACTGAGGCCGGTTCGTGAGGTAGTCCAGGATCCATGATGACAGGTGCTGGTCCACCCCTGCGCGCAGCAGCTTGTCCTTCAGGATCATCGGTTGGATGGTGTTGAAAGCACTGGAGAAGTCAAAGAACATGATCCTCACCATATTCCCGGGCTTCTCCAGGTGGGACAGAAAACGGTGAAGGAGGAAGATCACCGCATCCTCCACCCCAATGCCATGCTGGTAGGCGAACTGGAGTGGATCCATCGCTGGTTCCACCAGGGGGCGGAGGTGAGCAAGGAGCAGTCTCTCCAGGGTCTTCATCAAGTGGGACGTCAAGGCCACCGGTCTGTAGCTGTTCAGCTCTTTGGGGTGGGAAGTTTTTGGTACAGGTACCACACAAGATGTTTTCCACAGCTGTGGTACCCTCCCCAGCTTCAGGCTCAGGTTGAAGATGTACGTCACAATCCCACACAGCTGGTCTGCACAGGACTTGAGGAGCTTTGCGCTGATGCCGTCCGGTCCCAACGCCTTCCTCGCCTTGATCTTCCTCAGCTCCGTCCTCACCTGGGTCCTGGTCAGGGTCAGGATGGGGGGCTGTGTGTTGGGAGTGGGGGTGGTGTTGGTGGAGTGGGGAGTGGGCAGCAGGACTTGATTTCTTTAGAGGCAGCAGTGGTTGTTGTGCAGTCAGGGGGGAGGGCGGTTGGTCAAACCTATTGAAAAACAGATTCAGGTTGTTTGCCCACTCCCTGCCCCCCGTGGCCTGGGGGGAGGTATTCTGGAGCCCAGAGATGGTTTTGAGGTTTCTCCAGACCCCGCTGATGTCGCTCTGTTGCAGCTTGTCCTCCATCTTCTTCCTGAAGCTGTCCTTGCCTTCTCTGATCTTTCTCCTCAGCTCCCTCTGTACGGACTTCAGCATCTCCCTATTCCCCGA
The DNA here is from genome assembly GCA_020510985.1 of Pholidichthys leucotaenia. Classification (NCBI taxonomy): domain Eukaryota; kingdom Metazoa; phylum Chordata; class Actinopteri; order Cichliformes; family Pholidichthyidae; genus Pholidichthys; species Pholidichthys leucotaenia. Next base: position 267,836,468 of record CM035843.1, read on the forward strand.
CCTGAAGATCCTCTTCTTCTCTCTCAGAAGTGTTTTTATCTCAGGGTTGATCCAGGGTTTGTTGTTTGAGCAACACCGTATGGTCTTGGTGGGAACGGATTTGTCCACACAGAAGCTGAGGTAGTCCGTGAAGGTGTGAGTGAGGCCATCGATGTCCTCTCCATGTCGATCGCAGAGCTGCTTCCAGGCGGTGGCTTCAAAACAGCCCTTTAGAGTGTCCATTGTCTCCTCAGACCATAACTCCACTGTGCGCATGGCCGGAGGTTGTCTGAGCACTAGGGGTTTGTACACCGGCCAGAAATGAACCAAGTTGTGATCCGATCTCCCGAGTGGGGGGAGTTGTGATGAGGTGTACGCCTCCTTAGTGTTTGCGTAGAATAAGTCCAGTGTTTTATTGTCTCTAGTGTGGCATGTGACATACTGGGTGAACGTGGGTAGAATGGGAGATAGTGAAACATGGTTGAAATCGCCTGAGATGAGGAGAAGAGCATCTGGGTGTTCTGTCTGCAGCCTGCTGGTTACTGAATGGATGGTGTCACGCGCTGTCCCAGTGTTCGCCGTCGGATTTGAATAAACAACAATGCAGATCACGTGTGAGTGTTCTCTCGGGAGATATGTAGGCCGCATGCTAACAGCTAGCAACTCAATGTCTTTGCTGCAGTGTCGTTGTTTAACAGTGATATGTCCCGGTCTGCACCAGTTGTTGTTAACATACATTATCACTCCACCGCCCCTTGCTTTGCCACTGTCTGGTGTTTTTTCTGCCCGTATCATGTGGAAACCCTCCAGCTCAATGTTAGCATCTGCTGCTAGTTCAGTTAGCCACGTCTCAGAAAACAAAAGGAGAGAGCACTCCCGATATGTGCTATCGTAACGGCAGATAGCCGCTAGCTCATCTACCTTTCCCAGTAACGACCGTACATTTCCCATGACAATAGATGGAAGGGAGGGTCTGTACCTTATATTTTTTGTCCTCCGCCTTACTCCAGCCCGGCAGCCGCGGTGTTTTTGCCTCAGTTCTCTAGCTTGCCTGCTCTGTATTGGAGCTTAAAGTTAAACGTCGACAGAGCAGCTAGCCACCTATAACTCATGGCATCCATCTTAGCAGTAGTTAAAATATACGTCAGGGGGTTACTATCTGTCACAACAGTAAAATGATTGCCGTATAAATAGTCTGCGAACTTCTCCGTTACTGCCCACTTTAGAACTAAAAATTCTAATTTTTGGGTTGGGTAACGGGACTCACTTCTAGACAACCCCCGGCTTGCATAAGCTATGACCCTAGTCTGGCCCTCCTGCTCTTGATAGAGGGCGGCGCCAAATCCTGTAGTGCTGGCATCAGTATGGAGTGTATATGGCAACTGAGGGTCAGCGAAACCCAGGACAGGCGCAGTACTGAGCTTTTCAATGAGGGTTTTGAATGCAAGATCACAGGAAGAAGTCCATCACTCACTAAAACGGTGTCTTTGGGTCGTGGTACTGGGCAGGCTTAGCTTTGGGCTTTGTGCTTTTACGCAAAGGAGGGTAGCCTGATGTCAAGTCAGTGAGGGGCTTAACGATGCTGGAATAGTTCTTAATGAACCACCTATAGTACCCTGAAAAGCCTAAGAACGAGCGGAGCTGTTTGAGATCACGGGGCACAGGCCAGGTACTTAGGGCTTTCACTTTTTCGGGGTCGGTCTCAACTCCTTTACTGGACACAATGTGACCGAGGTATCTGACAGAAGTTTGAAAAAATCTGCATTTCTCAGGGGAGAGTTTAAGCCCGTACTCTTTTAGGCGATTAAGAACTTTCATTAAGTGAGCCTCATGTTCTTCCGGTGTCTTGGAGAATACAGTGATGTCATCGAGGAACACAATCACCTCATGCAGATTCCTGTCACCCATACATTTCTCCATGAGGCGCTGGAACGTGCTGGGGGCGTTTGTAATGCCTTGGGGCATTCTATTGAATTCCCAAAAGCCCATGGGACATACGAACGCCGTCTTTGGTTTGTCCAGTTCCTCTACCTCAATTTGATAGTACCCCGACTTTAAATCGAGGACCGAGAGCCACTGCGAACTGGTCAAGGTGGAAAACGTTTCCTCCAAGTTGGAGAGGGTGTAAGCATCTTTTACAGTCTGCATGTTAAGCTTCCTGTAATCAATACCAAGGCGGACATCGCCATTTTTCTTTCGCACCACTACAATAGGCGAAGAAAATGGGGAAGTGGACTCTCTTATCACGCCTGCTTGTTGGAGTTCTTTGAGATGCTTACGGTCCGCTTCCAGGTCATTTGGATGTATGGGACGTGCTCTGTGTTTGAACGGTGTTTCATCTGATAATTTTTTTTTCCACAATATCTTTATTGAACCTTTTTTTTTTTTTTAACAAACATGACACAAACAATCAAACACTAACACTAAAGTACTACAAAAAAAATGCACTAAGAACACCAACAACCACCAACAACATCAAGTCTTCAACAATGCTCCTCTGTTTAGTCTAAACAATCCATTACATAAGTATACATATTATGTTCACCAGTTTGGAATTTACAAGGTCCACACACATCATTCACCTTCTTCTTCAAGAGTTATGTTTAAATTTTTTACATAATCAATAAAAGGTCTCCATATATTCTCAAACACAATTTCCTTTGATTTCAGTATGTATGTTATTCTTTCTAATGGAAGGTTTGTTAACATCTGTCTTAACCACTGAGTCACATCTGGTCTATGAGTCTTTTTCCACAGTAGTGCAATACATTTTTTGGCATTAAGCAAACTGAGGTCTATGAATGTTCTTTCACTTTTATTAAAGTTATGCTTTTCTGGGTACAGACCCAACAAAAACAGTTTAGGATTCAATATGATTTGTTTTGGGATTATTTTTTCAATTGTTACCCTCACCTCTTCCCAAAACATTCTAATTATTCTACATTCCCATACACAATGAAATAGGGTTCCTTTACTTTCCATGCATTTTGTGCACGTATCTGGTATGTTTTTGTTATATCTTTTTAATTCCTCTGGTGTAACATACATCCGCATTAACCATTTAAAATGTATTAATTTAAGACGTACATTTATTGATTTTGTTTGAGCTTCTGTACAAGCCAATTCCCATTGTTCCTCTGAAATTTCAGTTTGCAGATCTTCTTTCCAGTAGTTTAATCTTTTCTGTGAGTTTTCACTTGAGGATAGTGTCAATGAGTTATAAAACTCTGAAATAATACCTTTTCTTTTACTATCTTTCATCAACATTTTTTCCAAGGATGAATAAATAGGTCGAGTGAGAGCTTTATTTTGATTTGATCGAATAAAGTTTCTAAGTTGAAGATATTTAAAAAAATGTGTTCTATTAAGATTAAATTTGATCCTCAGCTCTTCAAAAGACATTATGTTATCTGCACATGGCAAATATAAATCTTGAATCTTTTGAATCCCTTTTAAATTCCATACTTTAAATACAGCATCCGCTCTCCCTCGTTTAAAATATTGATTACCCCATATTGGGCTAAATTGTGACAATAAGTGTGGTTCTTTTAAATAATTTTTAGTTTCACACCATATTTTGATCATATGCTTTACAAATGGATTTTTAACTTGTTTTTGTAATTTTTTTGCCGAATCTGAGTATATGAATATGGGAAGAGGTAAAGGTAAATTGTATGATTCCATTTCAGTCCAGTGAGGGAGATCATTTAATGAAAAATAATATGTCATAGACCTCAGTTGTGCCGACCAATAATACAACATAAAATTTGGACATTTCAGACCTCCACGATCAAATGGTAAATATAATAAAGACAGACGTAATCTAGCCCTCCTGTTGTTCCATATAAATTCCACTAACTTTTTTTTAATTCTTGAGAATAAATCTAAAGGTGGTGGTAAGGGAATGTATTGAAATAAATAAAGTATTTTAGGTAAGATATTACTTTTAAGTATGTTGATTCTCCCGATCATCGACATTGGTAGTGACATCCATCTCTGAATTAACTCATTAATATCTGTCATTAAGGCTTCATAGTTGACACTGGCGACTGATTCTAGCTTAGGCACAATTTGGATTCCTAAATATTTAAACTGATTTACAACGTTGAATTGATTTACCTCAGGGGCTGGGTAATTTCTCTGGGTCTCATTTAGCATTAATATTGAAGATTTAGTTTTATTTATTTTATATCCTGATATTTCCCCAAAATTCTTTATTAAATTCAACAAGGTCGGAATTGATTTTTTAAGATTCGACATAAACAAAATTATGTCATCGGCGTACAGGGAGATTTTATGTTCTGTTGGTCCAACTTTAATTCCATATATTTGTGAATGTCAACGTATCGCCATCGCTAAAGGTTCAATTGCCATAGTAAACAGTAAAGGTGAAAGTGGACAGCCTTGTCGACATCCTCTATTGATTTTTATTGATTTTGAAATATTGTTATTTGTTAGGATTTCTGCTGTAGCATTATTGTATATTATCTGAACCCATTTTATGAAATTATTTCCAAGTCCAAACCTTTGTAAGACTTCAAAAAGAAAGGGCCATTCGACTCTATCAAAGGCCTTTTCGGCATCCAGTGATAGGAGAGCTGTATCCGGTGCTTCTTTATTAGAATAAATAATATTAAATAGTCTTCTTACATTATGGAAGCCTTGTCTTCCCTTTATAAAGCCATTCTGATCTCGATTAATAATATTTGGTAAAATTTCTTGTATTCGTCTTGCTAAAATTTTACAGATTATCTTAAGGTCGGCATTTAATAGGCTTATTGGTCTCATATTTTCACATTTATTAGAGGGTTTATCTGGTTTTGGCAACAGTATAATTAAGGCATTATTCATGTATGATGGTAAATTACTATTTTGAAATGCTTCTAAAACCATTTCCAAAAAAGGTTTTATTAATTTATTCTTAAATTTTTTATAAAGGTCAACTGGAAGACCATCTGGTCCTGCACTTTTTCCTGATTTCATATTATCAATGGCTAGCCCAACTTCTTCTTGACTAATTTTAGACTCCAGTATCTCCCTGTTTTCATTTGGAATACACGGTATAGATAGTTCGTTCAAAAACCCATTTAGTTTTGTTAAGTCAGATTCATTTTTGGTATCATATAATTTTTCATAGTAATCTCTAAAGGCTCTATTAATTTCTAAAGGATCTATAACTACCTGTCCATTACTTATAATACTGGTAATTGGTGTTTTAAATTCTAATTGTTTAATCTGCCATGCCAATAATTTTCCTGATTTTTCACCTTGTTCATAAAAAGATTGTTTCAATCTTAGAAGACTCGAGGCAGCTCTATTTGCTGATTTTTTGTCATATTCAGCTCTCAAAATCAGTAATTCGTTCTCCAACCTTGGATCACTTCCTGCATACACTTTTTCTTGAAGACTTTTTATTTTATGTTCCAATTGGGCTCTCTCCTCTCGAGTCTTCTTAGATTTTGAACCTGTATAACTAATAATATGTCCCCTAATAAAAGCTTTGAAAGACTCCCACTTTACACATGCTGATGTTTGTGTAGTATTGATGTCAAAGAACTCATCTATCTGTTTTTCTATGTACTTAACCACTTGCACTCCGGGCAATTTTCCTAAAAATGCCAAAAAAAAACGTGCCCAAAGTAAATCGAAAGCTGTTATTCAACCCTTTGCAGCATCTTCATGGGGTTGGTCTCATTTAAAAGAAAACACTTTGAATTTTTTGGCAAAAAAACCATAATCTCTCTACGTGCTCCGGCCACTGAGTTACAGTCATCTAAACATACTGAACTTGAAGAAAAAAAATTTGGACACAGTGTTTTTTTGGATACAAATGCTTGTAAATAACACACAGCTGTCCGATCTGGCTGGAAAATGCAACAGAAATGTAGAACCAAGTGTTATCCAGCTGAGATCCAAATTTGGTAACAATACCACAAAAAATGAATATTTTACACAGCTTTGTTCTCAGGTAGTTCCCAGGCGTTATGGAACTGTGCCAAATTGTGCCAAATGGCACAGTTTGGAAAAACGTCTGTAACTTTTGAATAATTCAATGTAGAATCTTCATTTTAGGCTCTAATGAAAGGTCACACTCAGGGCTGTGTCTGTGTGTGTGTGTGTGTGGGCGGGGGGTCGTTCCCCCCCCCCCCCGCTACCAAGGACCAAATTCGGCCCTCGCTACAAGACGGAATACACTCTTTTTTCTTTTTTTTCCTTGCATGTTTTCACAGCGGCTCCCCCCCCTCGCTACTGTGTGTGTGTGTGTGGGGGGGAACCGTGAACGGACCGTGAACGCCCCCCCCCCCTCGGTACAGTAGAGGGCCATCGCTACATGATGGAATAGACTGATATGCTTCCCCCCCGACGACCGACGAGCGTTCGGACCGTGCCCCCCCCCTCCTCTTCTGCAGCGGGTGGCGGGCGTTCACGGTCCGAACACGGCAAATGAACCGTTTATCGCGGCGCACGCACTTCGTATTTCGTGCGCAGTACAGTTGTAATTTCCCGATCGGTCAAAAGTCATTTTTGGATTACAGTTTTCAGGGATAAATAATAATTTAGCTTATAACACCTTACCTCTTCAAAGCAGCAGAGTCGTGGCGAACAGCTCTTCCCACGCGTCAGACGAACGCGACGCTGCTCCGCTCGTGGATCCCGATCAACATAATTCCATTATTGCCGTTTTGGCGAATGATTTACGACTTTTGTCGTCGGCCTCCGTCTATTCTGCTGGAATGAGTGCAGGTCCCACTTGTGGGTATTCTCCATGCTGCTGGGTGAGCCTGGGTCTGTAGGAGATTTGTCCAGCGTACTTTGTTTTCATCTGTGGCAGCAGTAAATATCGCTTCACCCAGCCAGAATTTCTGTGCTTCAATTGGCTCCTGCGTTCACTGTAGGCGGGTCCTCCTTCCTAGATTTTCATTCATTGGTTCTTCAAGGTTTCAGAAACCCAATTCAAGGCTCTTATTAGTCGAATGAGAGGTCAATCAGATGAACTAATCTGTTCGCGGCTGTCTCTGCAGTTTTTTTTTGAGTGGCGCTTGGACGCTACTACATCACCATCACCACCATCATGCGTCATGCGCACGAGGGCGCACGAGCGCGCTCTCGCGCGCCCTCGTGCGTCATAGGTCGCAGAGACTTGCCCGCCCGCGGAACAACGGAGCGCAAGTGGTTAACAAATTCCTCATCCTGAAGCCATTTATGCTGAAATTGCCATCTACCTGATTCCTTTGTCAATTTCTTATCTACATATATTAGACAGCAGGGTGCATGATCAGAGATCACGATGTTATCATAAAAGCAGTTTTGAATCTTGGACCTTAATTCTGTGGAGATCAAAAAATAATCAATACGTGAGAATGTCTTGTAGGTATTGGAATAACAAGAGTAGGCTTTAACTTGTGGTTTCATTTCTCTCCATATATCTAGCAATCTCAATTCTTTCATAAAATGATTAATGGTCATCCTACATCCATTGTGCGTACAGTCCAGTCCTGTTGATCTATCTATACCAGGATTCAATGTACAATTAAAATCCCCTGCTATTATATGTTGCCCTGTAAGTGATGATAAGATAAGAAATAAATTAGCAAAGAACTTTTGATCATCTATATTGGGACCATATAAGTTCACCAAATTTATATTTTCTAATAGCAAAGATCCTTGAATGATTAAATATCTTCCAAATTTGTCTCCAATTACATTTTTCACTTGAAATGGGACTGATTTATGTATGAGAGTCATAACTCCCCTGGCTCGGGATGAAAATGATGAGGTGAAAACACTTCCTTGCCATCTACTCCTAATTCTTTTTACATCCTCCTCTATTAGATGAGTTTCTTGTAAAAACACAATTTTTGAACCCATGTCTTTTATTTTATTCATAACTTGTTTAAGTTTTTTTAAATTTTGTAGACCTCTGCAATTCCATGAAGTTAAATTAAGATTAACGCTTTGGTTTATGATCAATAGGGAGTTTGGGATTACCTTGCAGTGTAAACATGCTCATACAGAGAAGCAAAAAAATGAGTGGTTGAACATTCATCCTACAAACTACACACAAACAAATTCCCCCTTCCCACATTTGTGGCGATCCCCCCAAAATCAAAAGAAAAATTCCGTCTCCCGATATAGCCATTGACCGCTCCACACCCACGAGGAACAGCCAAAGCCACTCCTTCTTCATCCTCCCAATCACCCTACCTCTACTGCTTTTAATGACGTAACATTAACTCTCTTCTGTAGTTTTCCAACTTAACTCCAAAATTTTTAGCAACTTTGTACATCATAGTTTTTTTTGTTGTTTTTTTTTAATATATAATACAATCTATATTTTGTAAACTTGCTATTTGCTTCAAATCAGTCAGATGCCTGTGCAAATGCTTAAATATTCTACCTTATATTTTGTTCATGCTTAACTCCCACCAGTCTCTTCTTGGATCTTCTTGATGAACTCCTGCGCCTCCTCTGGGGTCTTGAAGATGTGGGTTCTGCCCCCATACGTGGTCAACAGTCTCGCAGGATAAATTACACTATGACGAATCCCAAGGTTGCGCAGCTCTTTACGTACGGGATCAAACTGCTTCCTCAATTGTTGGATTCCTGTGGCCAAATCTGGGTAGAACCGCACCTGCTGGTCCTGGTGTTTAATCTCTCCTTTAGCTCGTGCAGCGTTGAAGATCTTCATCCTGTCTCTGTTGCTGAGGAACTTCATAATTAGGGTCCTTGGTGGTCCCTTATCTCTCCGTGGGCCAATACGGTGTGCGCTTTCCAGAACCACTGCTGATTGCAGCTCCGCGCTGCCCAGCGCCTCCGGAATCCACTTTTCCAGAAAGGAACATGAGTCCCGACCTTCGGATTCCTCCGGTAGACCCACCAGCCTCAAGTTGTTCCGTCTCGACCGGGACTCCAAATCCAGGACATTATCTTCCAGACATTTATTTTTTTTTTCCAAAGTGCGCACCTTTAATTGAAGACCAGTGACGTCATCCTCAGCACTAGAGACACGAAGCTCCACCTGCGCCATTTGTTCTACACAGTCACCCAATTCCTTTCTCATTCCTTCCAACGCTGCCATAATCCCATCAAATTTAGAGGAAAAGTCTGCTCTCATTGAACTTATGGCAGCTAGCACCGCACCTGTGCCGTTTCCCGCAGATACCGCACCGCTGCTAGCTTCCTCCGCCATATATGGAGCTTTATCTACTGCGTCACAGACGTGAAAGTCCGTTAATTTGGACTGTTTCGGCGGCTCGCTTTTTCCTCTACCTGGTTTTCCAGCCTTAGGCTTCACCGACATATCCTCGCCCAAACGCTGGGAGACGTTCTGTCCCAAATGAGAGAGTTATTTGCCGATTTTTTTTCTCCAGGAGCAGAGCAGAGTGAGACGTGTCCTTCTCACGTGGCAGCCATAACCGGAAGTCTTCATCTGATAATTTGATTGAGTGTTTCACTTGATCTGTTTTGCCAAAGTCAAGATCATTTTGTGCAAATACTTCGGGCATTTGACTGAGTTTTTCTGTTAGGCACTCTTTCCATTCAGCGCTAATGGGGGAAGAGTCAAAGTTGAACTTCAGAGTGGACTTTTGTTCAGTTTTGGACTTTGTAACTTTCACGGAGTGTTCTTGCGATAGGACTCGTTGATATGCACAGATTTCTCCAATGACACACTTCTGAGGGATTGTCACGTCATGTTCTGATTCATTGGTAAGTGTAACTGGAACAAGGTAAGGTGCTCTTTCAGGTAAGTCTATGAGACATGGTTTTACTAGGATACCACCAGGTAAAGCTGACATTAACGGGTGTTCTAACGAGACAGATTTTTCACTGTTGCCGGCTGACACAGCTACAGTGCCATCTAGAACAACTGTTTGGCCTGCAGGAACTAACTGTGGCTCTTTGTTGTGCATGGTCACTAAACCAAGGCTAGTGTCTTGAGACTGTCTGTGCCGTAGCTCAAGGACTTTTAACACTGCCTTATAACCAAATGACATGGTTGTCTGCAGTTCAGAACATGCAACAGAGTACAGCTCGTAAAGTACATCTAATGTGTTTGTCCCTATTAACACTAAGGACTGATCAGCTGCATGTACATCGGGAACCACTAAGGCAAGTGTTGGCACTTCGGCTTTCATACCGAGAAAATCTTTTGGAAAAGTGACATGCATTTCAATGTAGCCTAAGTAAGGTACACTCTGACCATTAGCTCCCTCCACTTCTAACAGCTCAAAAAGTGGCTTAATCTCATGGTTGGATAAGTACTGTCTGTGATAGGACTCAGGGACAGTAGTCACCTGGGAGCCTGTATCTAACAGACAGCTCACAGTACAGCCTTTCACTTTCACTTGTGCTGTACTTTTTGTACCAATTAGACCATTAGGAAAGTTAAAGGGGTCTGTTTTGGAGTGTGACTTTAGTTTAGCACGTGTCTTGAATGGAGCTTTTGGTTTGGGACAGTTCATCTCTGAACTAGCCTCTGTTTGTCCCGCAACAGGGGCAGACTTCAGTTTAAAAGAGGATGTGGGGTTCTGACTGTCCAAAATCTGTCTTTTTACTCTTAGTTCTTGGTGTTTTGCAGCTACAAGTGCAGGGTTTGGCTCTGACTCACAAGTGGCTACAATATGCCCATCTTCGCCAGAGCGGAAGCAATACCATGGTTTGGGCCTAGTACTGGGACGGCTGGACGAAGGTAAGTTTTCAGGTTTGTCATGGTCAGGTTTTTTATTTCCAGACTTCTTAGTTGGGTCTTTCTTCGGTGGTGCTTGTTTCTTTTGTTTCACGACAGCAGCTAGTTGGCTTTTTAGATCAGCGACTTGCTTTTTCAGTTCTGTCAGACTGTCAGACTCCACTTCACTATTTGTACTTGTTTTGGTGACTGTTTGTTCATAGGAGGCTGCTTTTGGTTTTGCGGTGCCCAAGCGTTTTTTCATGCGGGTGTTTTTAACTTCTTGTCTGTTTTCAGCAGTGCGAAGGTGAAGCAATAACTCTGCATACGCAGGTGGATGTTTATCTTTTAGTTCCAGCTGTAGCTCCTTTAGCAGATTATCATCCCAACAGCCTCTGTTGAACTGCTTGAGAAGCTGTTTGTCCACTTCCTGTGGCTCTAGACCACCTCTATGCACTGTGAGATTGAGCACCACCTGCAAACGATGCAGATATGCAGAGGGTTTTTCTCCATAATCTTGGAAAGTGTTCATGAATCGCACAAGCAGTTCCTCACCGTCTTCAACAGTCCCAAAAGCTGAATCCAAAAGCTTAAGATAGTCGGCAGAGGTGGCTTCAGGCCCAAGAGGGCGAATAACATCATACGCAGGAGCAAGAAGATTTTCAAAGATCTTGCAAGATTTTTCCAAGTCAGACAAAGAAGTATCTTCCATCATCAGGTCAACATGTGAACGCCATGTTTCATTATCAGCTTCAGTATACGGTCTTGGTGTTTTGCCAGAGAAAGCTCTGATTCTCAAGGAGGAATGAACGTTTTACGGCTTCTCTGCATTTTTAATGACATGCTCGACTACGATTTTCTGAACCTCGGGTGGGTTAAAATCAGCTGGGCTCAACATTTGAGATGTCAAGTTTGGCCTAAGAGGGCTTTGGAAGAGTGCTTGAGTGGTTTTAGGGGTGCAAGGCACTTCAACTTGGAGTGGAGGAGAGACTCCACTTTGTGTAGGTTCTACGGTAGGGAAAGCAGGATCAACATCGACAGAGACCGTTTTAGCTGTCTCAGCAGCTTTAATAGACTTCCCTATTGTGGACATAACCTCCCGCAACACCTCTTCAAAACCTTTTCCACTTAACTTAGCTAAACCCCTCAGGTTGCTAAGATAAGCCTCAGTAACACTGCCCCCGTTTTAGTGTACACATCAGCTAGGGCTTAAATGCAGTACTTAACATCAGGATTGTCAGTGGATGGAAAGGGGTACAGCAACGCAGGTGCTACTGTTTCAACAGCTAATCCAGACTCGAACTCTACAATGTGACTTTTGTCAAATTCAGACGAGTTACCATCAATGCTAAGTACCCTACGGATAGTGCCATGTTGCTCTAGGAACTTAAAAACGTCTTTGTCTTTTTCTTTGTCAACCACACCACTGACAATGACTGCATTTGGAACTTTGACACCATATTTTGCAACAAAATCCATTTTGACAGTATATGAACTGTTTGATCAGGGGTCAAAACAGAATCCACATCTGTTGTCGCAATGCTCCAGGCTCCTGGCTGACTGGCCAGATTTTTTTTTGTAACACCTACTGTGTGTAACACTACTTTAGGTGCAGTCTGGTACCCTTTTGGTAGTACTTTAACCTTACCACCTAGACCAGGGGTGTCAAACTCATTCCATGGAGGGCCAAGACCCTGCAGGTTTTACTTCCACCCAGTCTCTTCAGCAGGTGTTTTCACTGATCAGCAGTCAGTGGGAAGAAATCCAGAGAAATCACCTGGTGAAGACACTGGGTGGAGGTAAAACCTGCAGGGTCTTGGCCCTCCATGGAATGAGTTTGACACCTGTGACCTAGACAGAAGAGCAATTGGGCCAGGTCAGATAGACTCTAGGTTCGTAGGAGCCTGGGAGGTGCAACAACAGATGACGCACTCACAGAAGTATGGGAACTTGCAAACGTGTATTATTTACAGTGGTGTACACTTAAACAAAAACACAGCACTGTAACAATAGTGTAAAAAAAATACCCCAAAATATATTTACAAGATGTACAGTCCTCTAGTGTCCGTTCCTGGTGATCAGTTGGATCACCTCTACCAGTTGTTTTGGTTCGTGCTTCGGCTCGCCATCCAGATCTGGAGAATCCATGTTCTTGTCAATCCAGTCCAAACAAAAACCTGACCATGCCAAGCAACACGTGCTCCACAGGATTTCCGCGCTCACGTGAATTCACAGCCTTTGGATTCAAATCAATCTCACGAGTTTTATCCAGGCAAAGGCTGCTACAAACATGTTAGCTCACTGTCTCAGTAAGGGATCGCGCTCTCTCGGTCGATGTCTCTGCTACAACTGAAAGAGTTCTGCAGGTTACACCCAGACTGAACGAGGGAGCGCGTGACCCCACTGGCTGCCGTTACCCCATTGGCTGATGCTGCCAAACAAACGATGCAGTCATTGGTTGCTCAATATACCAAATAAAAACACTAGGAACCCCATCAGAGCCCCTTAGAAATGTTTTTAACTAATTATGGGTATATTTTTTGAACTTATATTTATCTATATATTTATCCTCAAAATATTTATTCCCATTGTGAAATGAGTGTCCCCCCTTTTTTTTTTAAAGCGGTATCGATATTTATAATTTTATTTACGTTTTTAGTACTGGGTTACACTGGCAAAGAGTCTTTTACAGCACTGTGGAGGAATTTTGGCCCACTCATCTTTGCAGAATTGTTGTAATTCAGCCATATTGGAGGGTTTTCGAGCATGAACTGCCTTTTTAAGGTCATGCCACATCTTAATTGGATTCAGGTCAGGACTTTGACTAGGCTACTCCAAAGTCTTCATTTTGTTTTTCTTAAGTCATTCAGAGGTGGACAGTGGTGTGTTTTGGATCATTGTCCTGCTGCAGAATCCAAGTGTGCTTCAGCTTGAGGTCACGAACAGATGGGCGGACATTCTCCTTCCGGATTTTTTGATAGACAGCAGAATTCATGGTTCCATTTACCACAGCAAGTCTTCCAGGTCCTGAAGCAGCAAAACAGCCCCAGACATTCACACTACCACCACCATATTTTACTGTTGGCATGATGTCCCTTTTCTGAAATACTGTTACTTTTACGCCGGACGTAATGGGACACACACCTTCCAAAAAGTTCAACTTTTGTCTCGTCAGGTCACAGAGTAATTTCCCAAAAGTCTTGGGGATTATCAAGATTTTTTCTGGCAAAACTGAGACGAGCCTTTATGTTCTTCTTGCTCAGCAGTGGTTTTCGTCTTGGAACTCTGTCATGCAGGCCATTTTTGCCCAGTCTCTTTCTTATGGTGGAGTCATGAACACTGACCTTAACTGAGGCAAGTGAAGCATGCAGTTCTTTGGATGTTGTTGTGAGGTCTTTTGTGACCTCTTGGATGAGTCATCGCTGCGCTCTTGGAGTAATTTTTTTGGCCAGCCACTCATGGGAAGGTTCACCACTGTCCCATGTTTTCACCATTTGTGGATAATGGCTCTCACTGTGGTTCGCTGGAGTCCCAAAGCTTTAGAAATGGCTTTATAACCTTTTCCAGACTGATAGATCTCAATTACTTTGTTTCACATTTGTTCCTGAATTTCTTTTCATCGCATCATGATGTCTAGCTTTTGAGGATCTTTTGGTCTACTTCACTTTGTCAGGCAGGTCCTATTTAAGTGATTTCTTGATTGAGAACAAGTGTGGCAGTAATCACACTTGGGTGTGGCTAGAGAAATTGAACTCAGCTTTCCAAAGATGTGATAAACCACAGTTAATTTATGTTTTAATTGGGGGGGGGGGTCACTTTTTCACACAGGGCCATGTAGGTTTGGATTTTTTTTTTTACCCTTTATAATAAACACCTTCATTTAAAAAATGCATTTTGTGTTTACTTGTGTTAACTTTGTCTAATATTAAAATTTGTTTGATCTGAGACATTTAAGTGTGACAAACATACAAAAAAAAAGAGAAATCAGGAAGGGGCAAACACTTTTTCACACCACTGCATGTGAACTGGTGGACAACAACTAGTTCATAACTGTCAATGCTGATGACAGGTGGTGTTTCCACATCGTGGCCCAACACGTTGGTCTTTTTCAGGCTGATGGTGAGCCCGAAGTCTTTGCGTGCTTGGGAGAATCCATCCATGAGACACTGGAGTTGTTGCTCAGTGTGTGAAATGACTGCAGCGTCATCAGCGAAAAGCATGTCTCTGATAATGGTCTTGTGCATCTTGGTCTTCACTCTCAGTCTAGCGAGGTTGAAGAGTCGTCCATCTGATCTGCTGTGTAGGTACCTGATCTGCTGTGTAGGTACACTCCTGTCGAGGTCACAAAGGTGCGCTTCAGAAGCAGAGAAAAGAAGATGTTGAAGAGGGTGGGTACAAGGATGCAGCCTTGTTTCACGCTGCTCTTGATGTCAAATGGTTCAGATGGGCTGCCCTCATATTGGATGGTTGCCTTCATGTTGTCGTGGAAGGATCTGATCATGCTGTGTAATTTTGGGGGGGCATCCTATTTTCAGGAGGTTGTTGAAGAGCCCATCCCTGCTGACCAGGTCAAATACCTTCGTGAGGTCAATAAAGGCAACGTAGAGGAGCTTCTGCTGCTCTCTGCACTTCTCCTGTCATTGGTATAGAGAGTAGATCATGTCTACTGTTGAACATTCTGCTCGGAAGCCACACTGAGACTCTGGATTAATGCGCTCAGCTAGCTTCTGGAGCCGCACGAGCATGACACGGGCATAAAGTTTGCCTACAATGCTCAGGAGGGAGATGCCCCTGTAGTTATTGCAGACACTTCTGTCACCCTTGTTCTTGTACAGGGTGACAATCAGCGTCACGCATGTCTTGTGGTACAGCTCCTTCACTCCAGCACTGACAGAGAACACCGGTAGTGGCTGCAGGAGAGTGGTTTTGCAGCACTTAATCAGATCTGGCAGTATGCCATCCATGCCAGGTGCCTTGCCACAAGCTAAGCTATCAGTAGCTTTGCTGAGTTCCTCCAATGTTGGCTCAACATCTAGCTCCTCCATGATGGGGCGAAGTTCAGGGAGGAGAGAAGGAGAGGAAAGTTTGTGTAAAAGTGAAAATGCAATGAGTAGATATAGTGAAGGTGGATGAGTTTAAATACCTGGGGTCAACCATCCAAAGCAATGGATTGTAGAGAGTTGATGAAGAGTGCAGGCAGGGTGGAGACGAGTGTCAGGGGTGGTTTCTGACAGAAGGATAGTAGTCAAATTGAAAGAAAAGGTTTACAAGACAGAATGAAATCTGCTGTGATGTATGGTTTGGAGAAAGTGGCACTGACAAAAAAAAGGAGGCAGATCTGGAGGTGGCAGAGTTGAAAATGCTAAGATTCTCATTGGGAGTAACAAGGAGGGGCAGGATTAATGGTAAATGGCGTTCACTTATATAGTGCTTTTTACTCATCTCTGGATGACTAAAGCGCTTTACAGATCCTGCTCTCCACCCATTCACACACTGATGGGGGCAGAGCTGCCATGCACCGGCGCTGGCCTGACCCACCAGGAGCAACTGGGGATTCAGTGTCTTGCTCAAGTACACTTCGACATGCAGACTGCAAACAGAGTGGGAATCGAACCCCTGACCCTCCGATTAGTAGTTGGCTACACCTGTGCCACAGCCGTCCCCATAAGAAATGAGTATATCAGAGAGACAGCTCAGGTTGAGCGGTTTGGAGACAAAGTAAGGGGCAAGGCTGAGATGATTTGGACATGTGTAGAGGAGGGATAGTGGATATACTGGACAAAGGATGTTGAAGATGGAGTTGAAACGCAGGAGAAAGAGGAAGACCACAGAGAAGATTCATGGATGTAGTGAAGAAGGACATGGAGAGGGTTGGTGTGAGAGAAAAGGATGCAAGAAATAGGGTGAGATGGCGACAGATGATCTTCTGTGATGGCCCCTAATGAGAACAGCTGAAAGGAGAAGAAGAAAGCTACTGATCATATGAATATCAATTAACATGAAAAATGTAGTTATAAGAACCCTGTAGTTTCCATGCGTCAGACAAGTTTAATAGTTCGGCTAATCTTATCTGTAAGTACCTTGAAATTACCCAGTATTTATTTCATTCTGGGCTGTTTTTCCACTTTCATTTCTCAGTCATACAGTGGGGCAATAAAGTATTTAGTCAGCCACCAACTGTGCAAGTTCTCCCACTTAAAAGATGAGAGAGGTCTCCAATTTTCATCATGGGTATACCTCAACTATGAGAGACAAAATGAGAAAAAAAAATCCAGAAAATCACATTGTCTGATTTTTAAAGAATTTATTTGCAAATTATGGTGTTAAATAAGTATTTGGTCACCTACAAACAAGCAAGATTTCTAGCTCTCACAGACCTGTAACTTCTTCTTTAAGAGGCTCCTCTGTCCTCCACTCGTTACCTGTATTAATGGCACCTGTTTGAACTCGTTATCAGTATAAAAGACACCTGTCCACAACCTCAAACAGTCAGACTCCAAACTCCACTATGGCCAAGACCAAACAGCTGTCAAAGGACACCAGAAACAAAATTGTAGACCTGCACCAGGCTGGGAAGACTGAATCTGCAATAGGTAAGCAGCTTGGTGTGGAAAAATCAACTGTGGGAGCAATTATTAGAAAATGGAAGACATACAAGACCACTGATAATCTCCCTCTATTTGGGGCTCCACGCAAGATCTCACCCCGTGGGTCAAAATGATCATGAGAACGGTGAGCAAAAATCCCAGAACCACACGGGGGGACCTAGTGAATGACCTGCAGAGAGCTGGGACCAAAGTAACAAAGGCTACCATCAGTAACACACTATGCCGCCAGGGACTCAAATCCTGCAGTGCCAGACATGTCCCCCTGCTTAAGCCAGTACATGTCCAGGCCCGTCTGAAGTTTGCTAGAGAGCATTTGGATGATCCAGAAGAGGACTGGGAGAATGTCATATGGTCAGATGAAACCAAAATAGAACTTTTTGGTAAAAACTCAACTTGTCGTGTTTGGAGGAGAAAGAGCACCATACCTACTGTGAAGCATGGGGGTGGAAACATCGTGCTTTGGGGCTGTTTTTCTGCAAAGGGACCAGGACAACTGATCCGTGTAAAGGAAAGAATGAATGGGGCCATGTATCGTGAGATTTTGAGTGAAAACCTCCTTCCACCAGCAAGGGCATTGAAGATGAAACGTGGCTGGGTCTTTCAGCATGACAGTGATCCCAAACATACTGCCCGGGCAACGAAGGAGTGGCTTCGTAAAAAGCATTTCAAGGTCCTGGAGTGGCCTAGCCAGTCTCCAGATCTCAACCCCACAGAAAATCTTTGGAGGGAGTTGAAAGTCCATGTTGCCCAGCGACAGCCCCAAAACATCACTGCTCTAGAGGAGATCTGCATGGAGGAATGGGCCAAAATACCAGCAACAGTGTGTGAAAACCTTGTGAAGACTTACAGAAAACGTTTGACCTCTGTCATTGCCAACAAAGGGTATATAACAAAGTATTGAGATGAACTTTTGTTATTGACCAAATACTTATTTTTCACCATAATTTGCAAATAAATTCTTTAAAAATCAGACAATGTGATTCTCTGGATTTTTTTTTTTCTCATTTTGTCTGTCATAGTTGAGGTATACCTATGATGAAAATTGGAGACCTCTCTCATCTTTTAAGTGGGAGAACGTGCACAATTGGTGGCTGACTAAATACTTTTTTACCCCACTGTAATTATCCCCTTAATTACACAGCATTTTACCACAACTTTGAATTATGTTTGAAATTAAAGGGGCCATTGACTGAAAAATGGTGTTTGCAGGTTTTAACTGTTTCAAGTGTGTCAACTGGTCATTTAATTAGACAAAAATTTTCAAAACAGTCAATTCTTTGAGAAAAAAAAAAAAGCCTTTATCTTGTTTTTCTCCCCTGGAAACGCCAGAAATGTTTTTGACTTTTCTGTAGAAATCGTATACGTAACGTTTAGAAAAAGCCATCCTTGAGACCAACCCACTGCTCTATTATTGGCCCGTCCGTCGTGTTGATGGTCGGATGCTAAAGGTAGCCTATTAGCCTCTGAGCTATTACCGCCACGCTAATACCAGGAAGTTCGAACCAAGCGCGGCTTATGTTATTTTCTTCAGATCTTAGTCACCCTACTAGCCATCTCTGTTACCACCTGGTTCACTCCAGCCCATCTCTGAGTGGTTTCGTCGTGACTGCATGTTGTGATTACAGGTCACTGCAATGGCCCGGGACTAGGGCTACTGGCTGGTGTTATGCCGAGAACTCCCCTGAATGGGCAGAGGAGTTCCAGTATGGGCAAGCCGCCACGGAATCATGACAATACCACTGCGAGATGGGCTGCAGAGACGCGAGGCACACTGCCGAACCAGGTGATAACAGGGATGGCTATTAGGGTGACTAAAATCTGAAGAAAATAACAATATAAACCATGCTTACAGTGAATGTCCTGGTAACAGTGTTAGCTTGTGGGCTAATAGGCTGCCTTTAGCCTTTAGCTGGTCATGCAAACCACAAGCCGGTACAGGGCAGGTGATCCACCGCGGAATCATGACGAAGCCTCTGGCTCGCTGCAATCAAGATGTCTCGGGACCAGATGCTGCTGGCTGGAGGCCACTGGCTCCCCCACCATCCTCCATGGATCCGCGCTGCTCTCGCGGGCAGCCTAATCGCTTCAGCTTTCAGCTGGCTGTGAGAGCAGAGTGGAGTCCCACAGAGCCACACTGCCCTTTGAGATCCTTTGGCTCGGTACTTCGCCTCAGGTCACAGGTCAGGTTGCGGCGATCGGGGGAGCTGTCAAGTGCATGGTGCTAGTGATTTGTTGTGGAATCACGGCAAAATTATTGGGAGATAGGCTGGACTGACACAAGATACACCATTGATTGTGGATCAGTGAACCAGAGCGCTGCTCATCCGAGCTGGGAGGCTAGAAGCTAGTCAGCTATAATGGCTAACTGACGTAAGAGGGAGGGCAGAGTTGAAACGGTGAAGGATGGTTCTTAAAGTGACAGGCCTTAAATCAGAACGTTTCAAGAAAGCCAGGAAAAATTAAAAACAAATTTGCTTCAATAATTAAAAAAACTAAGAAACTGTGGACAAAAGTCACAAACATTTCATTAAGACATGTCTGAGCTATTAAAATGTGGAAAAAGTGCAGTCAATGACCCCTTTAAAAGATTGCATTTAAAAAGCTCAAACTCTTACATACGAGGAGGGCTGAAAAGTTCATAGTGGTCAAAGTTGACCAAATGTGGTTTATTTTTCAACATGGTCTCCCCTTCGGTCCACACAACTTCTTCTATCGGTGTTGCAGCACTTGGATCCCTGCAGTTGAAAAATAAACCACATTTGGTCAAATTTGACCACTATGAAGTTTTTAGTCTATGAACTTTTCACCCCCCCCATGTAAATATCTTAAGCACTGAATAGACACACTGCATCTGATCTTTATACATAATGAAGTTGTATGTCACAATTTTACTGTGATATCCATGAAAAATTAATATTATCTTACCCCCCCCCCCAAAAAAAAATCTAAATGAAACAGCTGGAACATCCTTCATCCTCATTTAAAAAAAGCAAGTGGTAAAAATGGTGTTTTTATTTTCATCTAATCTATTCATAAGTCAAAAAAATAATTATAACAAAATAAGGGGGAAATAAATAAATAGCTTAAACTGTAACATTAAAAATGAAGAGATAACAACTGTTATGACTCTGCTGTGATTGTAATATTTTATACTACAATGTATATCACAACCATGTGTTGCTCAGGGTGTCTACAACAGACATAACACAATTTTAATAGCCTAGTGCCTGCCACAGAAAAGTCCTCTTCATTCCTTTGGCCTATACAGTAAGTACACTGTATATGATAGTATAGTATATGGTACTTAAGAAATGCATGGTAAAAACAGGGGTTGTTACCCTGACCTTACATTGTACTAATGTAATTTCAGTACTCCACAAGACTGTGTTACCAGTTACGAGGGGAGGCTGAAAAGTTCATAGTGGTCAAATTTGACCAAATGTGGTTTATTTTTCAACATAGTTCTCCCCTTTGGTCCACACACTTCCTCCGTCGGTGTTGCAGCACTTGGATCCCTGTGGTTGAAAAATAAACCACATTTGGTCAAATCTGACCACTATGAACTTTTCAGCCTCCCCCCCCCCGCCCCCATGCAGTGCTGTGAAAAATTGGTAGGTTTGGACAGCTTTTCCCCCCCTATTCAATGAAATCATCATTTAAAAACTGCATTTTGTATTTAATACTATCTTTGTCTAATATTAAAATTTGTTTGATCTGAAACACAAGTGGCAAATATGTAAAAATATAAGAAATCAAGAAGGGGCAAATACTTTTTCACAGCACTGTATGTGGTCACCCCTGAACAAACGGAGCATCATAAGTTATTTAGCATGCTTGAGTCTAAAATACCTGATTTTGTTCATTTAGTGGGCTAAGTTTTAAATTCAAGTTCTTTGACGTTCTTTCATTCTGTCTGCACAGACCAGGATCAGTCCTGTCAGCCTGTGGGATAACAGCCGTCACCGCATCTCGTCTGATCCGACACCGCTCTCACCCAGACTCTTATTCCAACCACAATTACACCATACTGGATGGACGATCTCACACCCATTACCCCAACATACCCGAGAAACTGACTGAGCTGTCCCCTCTGGTGAGAGTGTGGCAGGTGGTTCCTCGACTTGGCCCCCGCCCCAATCC
Source organism: Pholidichthys leucotaenia (assembly GCA_020510985.1). Taxonomy (NCBI): domain Eukaryota; kingdom Metazoa; phylum Chordata; class Actinopteri; order Cichliformes; family Pholidichthyidae; genus Pholidichthys; species Pholidichthys leucotaenia. The sequence goes on from CM035843.1 coordinate 267,857,861, forward strand.
TCAGCCCTGGCTTACTGATCAGAGCTCAGCATGGAAAATCAGACAGCGGCACTCTGGCCTTTCAGAAGCAAACGAGAGAAAATGAGCCATGAAGGAAATCTGAGGTGATTATCTTTATTATCAGCCAGGGGAGTAACCGTGGAAACGGTGACCTGTAGGGGGGGTAGAGGGAGAGAGATGCACAAGCTGTTCCAGAAGCCTGCCGATTGGCCCATACAAGCTCCAGTGGTAATTAGCATCTGCATATGCAAACGAGTACTTCAGCTAGGGAAATTTGGCAAGCGTTTCTCACCTGCACCCTGTGCCTGAGATCAGCAGGGGTAGCTGATTTGATGTTTCTGTGTGTGTGTGTGTGTGTGTGTGGTACCTGGTACCCACACACACACAATGACATTTATTTCATGGTTTCATATTCAAAACACATCCCTGTTTCTGTGTGCATCTGTGTATTTTAATGTCCCCATCTACTTTGCATAGCTGAAAAAAATACTTACGCCTGCACTTTCTCAAGCGCAGTTGGTATGGGTGGGCTAGGGGCAATGGGTCGAATTGATGCCAGCCACCCACCTCTTTGTTTTCGCTGTGCACTGCTAAAAGAGATGACGCCACGCAACAGGAGGCTGTCAGCAGCCCTGCCTCATTATCATCTTGGGGAGCACAGAAAAGTCGCAACCAGAGGAAGGCACCAAGTGACAGGCTAAAGTTGCTGAAAAAGACAGACAGTAACCCCCCCCCCCCCCAATCCCCCCAAAAAAGTGAAATGACCTGTTGTCAGCAAATGTCTTTGGGAACGTTTCTGCTATATGCATGACTGAAAAACACCTAACACAAGAGGGGTAAGTAAGTCACACCTTACTGATTATACACCACTTTGTTAGCATTAAGACACACATACAAATGCCACATACAGTTAATGGTATAACACACGCTGCTGAATGAACCAACGACCTGTGAATCAAACAGAGCACCGACAAATCTGAATGTGTGTGTTTTACTGTAGAGTTCTAATGAGAGAGAGGCTAGCATGGGGCAGGAGAGATGGGGTAGAGCACGCTGAGAAGGGCAGCTTTAACAGCAGGGAGCCAGACTATAAATAGAGCCTGTGCTGAGTACTTGTGAAACCTGAATTCACATTCGTTCAAAATTTTCCTCAGACCAACTTCCACCCCCGCCATCCTCTCTCTCTTTCTCGTTTAGAGCAATAGTGCAGCTTCTTATCGGTTGTCACTGTGGTGTATCTTTCCTTGCTCTTCTGCTCAAGTTGTTTTGTGTTGCTTCTCTCTTCCATTCATCTGTCTGCTTTGTTTCTTTGTTCATTCATTGTATTTACAGCTAGTTTAGTTAAAACGGAGGAAACATTTTTTTAAATAAAAGCAGTCAAAGATGGGCAAAAGTGACAAGTATACATCCAATATGGTAAATGAATGAATGAATGAATGAATGAATTGAATGAATGAATTTATTTATTTCGGATAGTACATTACAGGTTAAAAGAAACTGTATAATATAACAACAAGGTCAAATTAGACAAAGACTCCTTCTACTATACAAATGATAATGATTGCTTAATCAAATTCATTCCAGAGTGACACAATAGGTTACCTGATATCCTTCAGTATTGTGCACATCCTGAAAACGTTCACATCAAGTGAACTATTCATTCAGAAAACAAATTATAAACAACCTTGTATCTATAAATGTATAATAATGCTAAAGTATCAAAAATCCCGCTTGACCTCGGAAAATTTTAAAGGGGTCATTGACTGAAAAATTGTGTAAGTTTAACATTCTGATATGCATCTATTGGTCACGTGATTATCAAAAAAATAATACACTCACCATTTTAACTCTTCTGGAAGTCAACATCACTGCCCGCCACTGAGACCTGCCCGCTACTTTATTATTGGCCAGCCAAGCTGTCATGTAGATGGGCAGGGAGCCAAAGGTGTCACCCTAATAGACATCCCTGTTTCCACCTGGTTCACTAATCCACAGTCAGTAATATGTTGTTCTGGCTTATTTTGTTATATTTTTGCAGTGATGCTACACCGAGCTGTTAGCATTAACATTAGCCTGACTACGCAGTCTGAGTCGATAATTGTAACTAGATACAGCTCACCTTGGCGGGGAGAATGTGATTGACAGGTGTTAACTGTTGATCTGGTCAGTTTTGATTGCTATATTCTAGTAATTCATTTTACCCTCACTGGAATCCTTGTTCACCTAACAACACTTAACCATATATTTAATTCTTAAGGCTTTATTTGAGCTTAGTTAAAGTTTTATTTTCTCAAACTGGGATCCAAGGTGGCTAGCTGAAGCTAACAGTTTAGCCATTCGTTCACACATGTTTCAGTGCTTGTTGCACTTCAGGGACCAGTCATATCCTATTGACTAACATCAATCAATCAATCAGACTTTATAAAGTACTTTTCATACAATGTGGCGGCTCAAAGTGTTGTACAAAATAATAAGCAACATACACTAAAATCCATAGCATAGTCTCACCCACCCACATACACATACACTCACAACACACCGACTAATCAACCTATCCTATAAAACCATGTAAAAACCACCAAACATTACGAGAGCACTCTAAGGTGAGTGCAATATCCCCCACCTCCATTTTCTTTGAATGTCTCAGTACTTTCAACTTTTCAATATAATTACTGTGGCAGAACACAGTAATTATATTACTGTGGAAGTCGCTGAAGGCTCAACGACTTCTTTGCATGTTTTTTTTTTTATTTAAGTTTTTGTAAAGGGTATACAGGTCATTACAGCATTGCATTGTTTACATTTTCATCACATGTTCCCTTATTTTTTGCTATTTGACAACATTGGTAGGATAGTTATTACAACAACCCCCCTTTTTTTTTAAAGTGAAAGAAAAAGTGAAGTTAAGGAGAATTAAATAAAAAACAAACAAACAAACGAATAAACAAACAAACAGAACAGCAAAAAACAAACAAACAGAAAATTAAGTAATTAAAAGTAAAAGAGCAACTGAGTAGCGTTGGAACAAAGAGCGGAACCATTATTGAAATGGTATTTGTCAAAGATTAGTTCTAATGGAAGACACATATGCGATCCAGGGTTGCCAAAAGATTATGAACCCATCCATGTCCTGTCTCAGTGCGAATGTCAACTTTTCCATCGAGTAAATGTCTTGAATCACGTTAGTCCAATCTTCAGGTGTAGGACAGTCCTTCAGCATCCATTTTTTAGTTAGGGCTTTTTTACTTGCCAATATTAAAACATTGAATAAGTATTTGTCTCCTCGTCTTTCCAGTGAGTCCGGTAATAAACCCAAATACAAAGTTACAAAAGAAAAGGGAACTGTTATTTTGAATATTTTCCCCAATATTGTCTGTACGTTGGACCAATATTGGTGGATAACTGGGCATGACCAAAACACATGAAAATGATTTGCAGTCTTTTCACCACACAAGCGCCAACAGTTCAACCCCTTATGGGTAAATTTGTTTTGTGCAGGTGTTCTGAAAAATCTTACCAAGTTTTTCCATCCAAATTCTCTCCACTGCAGGGATGAGGTACTTTTCCATTGCTGTTTATTTAGCTTTTCCCATATTTCCAATTGTAAAGTGAAATTCCCCTCTTTTTCCCATCTCTCTTTTATATACGATGTGTTGTCTCCTTTTAAGTCTTGAAGACCTTGGTATATTTTAGAAATGTATCTGATCCCTGGGATCCCTTTATATGCCATTAAGAAGACCTTCAGAACACCTGACTGGGCCCTTTCCAAATCCTCCTTTTTAAGTATATTGTTTATGTGGTGTCTAAGCTGAAAGAACCTGTAAAGATCTTGATTTATTAGACCTTGTTTTTTCAAATCTTCAAAACTTCTTAAAGTTTGCCCCTTAAAAAAATCGTAATATTTTATCAGCCCTTTCTCTTTCCACTCTTTAAATCTAGTGTCTGTTTTATTGGGGGTAAAGTCTTGATCATAGGCAATCCATTGCAGAAGTCGATAGGGCTCTTTAGCTTGATTCTCTCTGACTATCTTAAACCAAATTTTTAGCGGGGTCTCTATCCACGGGTTAGTGTTATTCAGGAGTTTAGTTAAGGCATTGTTCCCTATTATCGCCTGTAGGGGGATGTCACTTGTTATTTGGCATTCCATCTCCTTCCATTGTGCAGTGTAGACTGGGTTACATATCTCTACTAAAGTTTTAATTTGTGCAGCTATAAAATAGTCCCTGATATTTGGCAGCGCGAGCCCACCTTTGTCTTTGTTTAGCTGTAGGGTTCTATATCTGATTCTAGGTCTCTTACCCTGCCATATGAATCTTGAGATCCTTCTGTCCAGTTCCTGCCATGTTTTTTTGGGAGGTTCTACCGGTATTGTTTGGAAAAGGTATAGAAGACGTGGAAGTATATTCATTTTGACTGCTTCAATTCTTTGTGCGGTACCTAAGAATGGTATCATATTCCATCTTGCTAGGTCAGATTTTATTTTTGTCACCAGTGGATCATAGTTTAGTGTTATAATTTTGTCGAGTTGTTTCGGGATATTGACCCCCAGATATTTCATAGATTCCAACTCCCAGTTAGTTTTGAGTTCATTTAGTGAAAAATGATTTGGGTCATAGTTGAATGTTAAAACTTGGGTTTTATGCATGTTTAATTTGTACCCTGATAAATCTCCATAGTCTGAAAAAACTGAGATTAGTTCTGGTAGAGAAGTGTCTGGCTGCCCTAGGTATATTAAAATGTCATCAGCAAAGAGTGCTATTTTATGTTCTTTCTGACCAAGTGTAATACCTTGAATTTCTTGATTTTGTCTTATCCATTGGCTCAGAGGTTCCATGAAGATTGCAAAGAGCAGTGGAGACAGGGGGCAGCCTTGACGACATCCTCTTTCCAGCTCAAAAGATGATGATAAATTACCGTTAATCCTTATTTTAGCTGTTGGTTTTTTATATAATGCCTGTATAGTTCTAATGAAGTTGTTATGAAAATTGAAACTGGATAAGATTTTATAGAGGAAAGACCAGTCAACCGAATCGAATGCTTTTTCAGCATCTAATCCCAATATGACTGCATTTAAGTTATATTTTTTTATATGATGAATTATGTGTAAAGTGCGTCGAATGTTGTCTTGTGTCTGTCTTTGTCTTATAAAACCTGTTTGGTCTAAGTGAATTAAGTCTGTCAGTATGTTTTCTAACCTTTTGGCAAGGATAGTGGTAAAAAGCTTATAGTCCTGATTTAATACACTGATTGGTCTGTAGTTGGAGCATTCTAGTTTATCCTTTTCAGGTTTAGGTATGACTGCAATGACCCCTTCTCTCCAGGAGGGGGGGATTTCCCCTGTGTGGAGGACGTAGTTAAACGTTTTCAGGAGGAGAGGAGATAGTTGCTGTTTAAAGGTTTTGTACCATTCTGCTGTATAGCCATCTGCTCCTGGGGATTTGTTAGCTTTAAGTTTCATAATTGCTTTTTCCAATTCTTTAGGTTGTATTTCTGACAGTAGGGTTTTATTTTGTGATTCCGTAAGTTGGGGAAGGTTTAATGTGTTTAGGAATGTCTCGGATGCGTTTTTATGTTTTTTGTGGGAGTATAAGTTCTTGTAGTAATTCTCGAAGCTTTTAAGAATATCCTGAATTCTGAATTTTATTTCCTTTGATACTGGGTCTCTGATTTTATAGATTGCTCTTTCTGTTTGTTGTTTCCTCAATTTATAGGCTAGTAATTTTGCCGATTTACTGCCTGCTTCATAGTGTTTTTGTTTCAGAAATGTAAGTTTCTTCTGGATTTCTATTGTGTAGATCTCATTTATTTGATTTTTAATTTCTTTGATCTTGAGCGAGCCATTAGAATGAGTGTTATCTTTGTGTTCTTTTTCTAGGTTCTTGAGCTCTGACTCTAGTGTGATTAGTTTTTCTTGTCTCAGTTTCTTTTGGGTTGCCAGTTTTGCAATAATTTTTCCCCTTATTACAGCTTTGCACGCATCCCACGGTATTAAAGGGGATACTTCTCCATTATCGTTTTCTTCCAAATATCTGAGAATATCTGATTCCAATTCATCTTTCAGTGGCCCTTTGAGGACACTTGAATTCAACCTCCAGGAAAATGTATTATTTGTGTATTTTTGGATGTTTAAATCCATATAGATCGGACTGTGGTCGGAGAGATCCATCAGTCCTATTTTACATGTTTTTACTCTTCCAATGTCTCTATTAAACATAAAAAAGTAATCAATCCTTGAGTAAGATGAATGTGGCGTTGAATAAAAAGTATAATCTTTTACATTGGGGTTGAATTCCCTCCATACGTCACAGATTCCCATTTCTTTTAGTAGCATCCGAGTAGTCCTATTTTGGGTGTTATTTTGATGTGAAGAATTACCTGTTGCATCCCAGTATGGATTCAGTCTTAGATTGAAGTCTCCACCACATATCACTAAACCTTGGGCTTTAGTTATCATTAGGTCGAATACATTTTTATAAAATTTCCATTTAGCCCCTGGTGGTGCATATACATTCAGCAGGGTGATATCTTCTCCCTCTAGCCGCCCAGTTACCAAACTGTACCTCCCTTCTTTATCTTTGTGTTCTGATTTTTTTTCAAATGTAATTTTGGTTGATATCAATGTCGCTACTCCCCTCCTCCTCCCTGATTTATATGAAGATGAAGAGATCATTTTAAACCCTTGTCTACTGAGTTTAGTGTGTTCCACGTCTGTTAGGTGGGTTTCTTGTAAAAATACTATTTCTGCTTTGTCTTTTTTCATTTTGCGTAGAATCTTGGATCTTTTAACTGGATTCAGGATCCCTTTTACATTATATGAGGCTATTTTGATTACACCCTGTTTCTCCATTGTATTTTCTTATTTAGTATAACAGTGTGGTGGCCCTCTTTTTTGCTACTCAGAAACTGAAAGAACATTAAGAACATAAAAAACATTAAGTACATAATGAACGAAACTTTAAAACAAAAAACTGTCAAAAAAACTTCCTGAGCTGGGGTCTCTTTAAAGACCCTGTAAGAGCCCTGATGGAGTATGGGCTCTGAGGGAAATTCCTCAAACTCTGTTACGTGTTGAGGGCCCTCTCTTACCCCTGTAAGTTGTCCCATGTTTTTAACGTGAATTTCAGATCCCAATCCGAATTTGTAATGATTTTTTTTTTTTTTTTTTTTTTTATGCCTATACTCTATGAGCTTGTGTGCACCCTCCCACCCCCATCACAGCAAACATTCACTCTAATACAGTATTTGTTAGTGTGGGGAGAACATGTGGGTCATTGTTACATTTCTATTTTAACATGATTTTTTTTTTTCCCCTTTAAATTAAAGAAGACATTTGTTTCTAATGCTAAAACTGCTCCATGAAAGGTTTTACCACATGCTGATTCTGCATCTTCTTTAATGTTTGTTACCTTGTAGGAGGGGGGATGGAAGTGCAGAGTGACTGTAGAGAGAAAGGGGGGGGAAAAAAAAAAAAAAAAAAAAAGGTCGCTATTCCTTTCTGGAACTGGAAAGCTTATCTTTGTAGCTCTGGGGCTGGGTGTTCCCGCTGCTGGCCCGTGGATTTTGAAGGTCTCTGAGTGGACCACGTTTGAGCTCTGATTTTCTCATTCAGATCCGCTGCGGGTTTAAACACCGTTACCGGGAGTCCTCTTCTTGCCATGTCAGTTGTTGCTTCTTCCGCTGAATTGTAGAGACATGACTCTTCCCCGTAAAAGACCCTTAGCTTCGCCGGAAATGGCGTCTGAAAGCGTAGATTCTTTTCCCGTAAAACCTTTTTGGCGTCGTTATATTCCCGTCGCTTTTTAAGAACTTCAGGGGCGTAATCGTGTTCCACGAAGACTTTTCTTTCTTGATGCATAAATCCTTTCTTCTGCCAAGCCCGTCTTACAACTTCTTGTTTTATTTTGAAGTCGGAGAATCTTACCAACACTGAAAGTGGGGGCGCTTCCGGGGCTGGCTTTGCGGCTAATGTGCGATGTGCCTTTTCTATCTTCAAATCGGTGGATTGTGGAATATCCAACTTCTCTCTCAATAAGGATTCCACGCATTCTGCCACTGTGTTGAAACCATCTTCAGCTCCTTCTTTCAGACCGTGAATTCTGATGTTGTCTCGTCTCTGTCTTCCTTCTTGGTCGGCTAGCTTAGCCTCCAGCCTTGACTGTTTTCTGTGTAAATCCAGTACAGAATCTTCAAGCACTTTTATTCTGTCTTCAGCTTCCAAGATTCGGTTTTCGGCCTGGTCCATTCTGCTGTTCGCCTTTTTTAGATCCTCTCTGAATTCAAGAAATTCGGCCCGAAATCGTCGTAATTCGTCAAATAGCGATTTCAAGCTAATCCTTTTGTTAGCTAGGCCCAGGCACTCGTCTTCTGAACGGAGGTCTTCTGGTTCCGATTCCGCGGCTGCTGTGCGTCCTGATCTGGGGAATGTCAGTTTCCTCTGCTTTTGGTTAGGCATGGTGTTATTGTCTTTTGAATTTTAATCTTCCAAAAATGCGTTAGGTCTGATTTTGAGGAGGTTTTCCTTGGATTGAGTCTGGGAGTTTCACCGTTAGGTTGCTATCACCATGGCGTCCAGACCGGAAGTCTTCTTTGCATGTTTTGAAGCATCAAACCCGACAATCAGAGGGAGGGCTGGCCCACCACCACCATCGATCGGACCAGCTTTTACCATCAACACAGTGGACACACGGAGGACCCTAACCAGAGTCAACCCACGTAAAGCTGCAGGTCTGGACAACATCCCGGGACGTGTGATCCGAGACTGCGCGAGCGAGTTGGCGGATGTCCTGACTGATATTTATAACATCTCCCTGAGTCAGGCCATCGTTCCCAGATGCTTCAAGACCTCTATCATTGTACTGGTGGCAAAGAAACCAGTTGTGTCCTGTTTGAATGACTATCGTCCTGTTGCACTGACACCAATTGTGATGAAGTGTTTTGAACAGCTTGTCAAACCACACATTACAGCCTGCCTCCCTGCATCACACGACCCGCTCCAGTTTGCATATCATTCAAACCGCTCCACGGAGGATGCTATAGTCACCACCCTGCACTCTGTGTCACCCACCTGGACCAGAAAGACACCTACGCCAGACTCCTGTACATTGATTTCAGTTCAGCATTCAACACCATTATTCCCCAGAGACTGATGGAGAAATTACTCCTTTTTGGTCTGAACACCGCCACATGTCTCTGGATCCTGGATTTCCTGACTGAGAGACCCCAGTCTGTCCGGGTTGGAAACAACATCTCCAACTCTGTCACGCTGAGCACCGGATCCCCTCAAGGCTGCGTACTCAGTCCACTGTTGTTAACACTTCTAACACATGACTGTGTATCCAGACACGAGGGGAACCAGATTATTAAGTTTGCAGACGACACCACGGTGGTGGGACTTATTCAGAGGGATGAGGAATCAATGTACAGGGAAGAAGTGAGAGACCTGGAGGGCTGGTGCAGGGAGAATAATCTGGTGCTCAACGTGGACAAAACAAAGGAGATGATTATCGACTTCCGGCGGTCACAGCCTGGACACGTCCCCCTCAGCATCGGCGGCCGTTTAGTGGAGAGAGTGGAGAACATCAAGTTCCTCGGAGTGCAGATCTCGCAGGACCTGACCTGGAGCAAGAATTGTTTGGGGATCAGGAAGCGGGCTCAGCAGAGACTGCACTTCTTGAGGAAACTCAAACAGGCCTCTCTCCGGAAGAGAGGTAGACGAGCGGGCGCTCTCGTGCGGCTTCGCAGGAGAGGCTCGCGAACGGCGCTGCCTGGCATATTTCTGTCCAATACCAACTCTCTCTCTAACAAGGTAGATGAACTGAGACTGCTGATGCGTTTTAGGGACCTCGCCTCCTCAGCTGTCCTCTGCTTTACTGAGACCTGGCTCCGGGAAAATATACCGGACAGCGCGCTGCGCCTCGACGGCTTCCAGCTCTTCCGTGCTGATCGTGACACAGAGCTTTCCGGCAAGACCACAGGAGGCGGAGTCTGCTTCTACATCAACTGCAGCTGGTGCTCTGATGTAACGGTAATTTCCAAACACTGTTCTCCCGCCCTCGAATTTCTTGTTATCAACTGCAAGCCCTTTTATTCCCCGCGGGAGTTTGCTTCTTTTATACTGATCGCTGTGTACGCCCCTCCCGACGCGGACACGCGCGAAGCTCAGCGCGTGCTCGCGGATCACATTCAACACACAGAGCGGAGTTTCCCAGACTCGCTGATTATTGTGGCTGGCGACTTTAATCAGTGCAATCTGAGCCACGATCTCCCCCGCTACAAACAGTTTATTAAATGCCCCACCAGAGGATTAAACACACTGGATCATTGTTACACCACAGTGAAAGACGCATATCGCGCTGTTCCTCGCGCTGCGCTGGGATTATCTGATCACGTGATGGTCCACCTCATTCCCACATACAGACAGAGATTGAAGCTCACTAAACCTGTCGTGAGCACTACGAAGATACGGACCAGTGATGCTGAGGAGAAGCTGGAAACGTGCATGGAAATATCTGACTGGGGCATGTTTAAAGGAGCCACGCATGATCTGGATGAGTACACGGACACTGTGAACTCATATATCCACTTTTGTGAAGAGAGCATTCTTCCATCACGCACCAGGGTGAGTTACTCTTAATGACAAACCCTGGTTCACAGCTAAGCTCAGACAGATCAGGAAGGAGAAGGAAGCAGCGCTGAAAAGTGGAGACAGGGGCTGCTACAGGAAGGTTAAATACCGGTTTAACAGAGAGCTGAAGAGGGCTAAATCTGTGTATTCAGAGAGACTCCAGCAGCAGTTCACTGCTAATGATTCGGCTTCCGTGTGGAGAGGATTGAGGCAAATCACCAACTATCGGCCTCAGGCTCCTAAAGGTCAGGATGACAAAGCCCTTTGTCAAAGACTGTCCCAACACTATGCCCGTTTTGACACCTCGTCATCTGTGTCCAACTCCCCCCCTCCCTCCAGCTCCACAGCCTCCACAATCCCTACTTCATTAAAGGCACCCCCCCTCCTCCCCCCCTGCCCTTATCATCAGTGAGCAGGACGTGCTCAAACAGTTCTCCAGACTGAACCCGCGCAAGGCCCCCGGCCCGGACGGCGTGTCTCCCTCCACCCTGAGACACTGTGCGAAACAGCTGGCTCCTGTCTTCACAGACAGTTTTAACACCTCCCTTAAGTTATGCCACGTGCCGTCCTGCCTCAAATCCTCCACCATCATCCCTGTCCCCAAGAAGCCACGGATCACTGGACTTAATGACTACAGACCTGTAGCGCTCACCTCTGTAGTCATGAAGTCCTTTGAGCGCCTGGTCCTGCCCCACCTCAAGTCCATCACCACCCCTCTCCTGGACCCGCTGCAGTTTGCCTACCGAGCCAACAGGTCTGTAGACGACGCAGTCAACCTGGCCCTCCACTCCATCCTGCAGCACCTGGACTCCCCGGGAACCTACGCCAGGATCCTGTTTGTGGACTTCAGCTCCGCATTCAACACCATCCGCCCCGCTCTGCTCCGGGACAAGCTGTCCCTGCTCAACGTGCCTGACTCCCTCTGCAGGTGGATCACCGACTTCCTGACGGACCGGAGGCAGCATGTACGGCTGGGAAAGACTGTCTCAGACTCTACTAGCATCAGCACCGGATCACCCCAGGGCTGTGTACTTTCCCCCCTACTCTTCTCCCTTTACACCAACTCCTGCACCTCCAGCCACCAGTCTGTCAAGTTGATCAAGTTTGCGGACGACACCACCCTCATCGGGCTCATCTCCAACGGCGACGAGTCCGCCTACAGGAGAGAGGTGGCCCAGCTGGCGTCCTGGTGCAACAATAACAACCTGCAGCTGAACGCTCTGAAGACAGTGGAGATGATTGTAGACTTCAGGAAAGTCACTACCCCTCTGCCCCCCCTCACCCTCTCAGGCTCTCCCATCACCACTGCTGATTCCTTCCGCTTCCTAGGCACTACCATCACCAGGGACCTCAAATGGGAGCCGACCATCAGCTCACTCATCAAAAAAGCCCAGCAGAGGATGTTCTTCCTGCGGCAGCTGAGGAAGCTCAAGCTACCCACCAAGATGTTAGTGCAGTTCTACACAGCCATCATCGAGTCCATCCTCACCACCTCCATAACCGTGTGGTACGCAGAAGCCACTGCCAGGGACAGACTAAGGCTGCAGCGCGTCGTGCGCACTGCTGAGAAGGTGATCGGCTGCAAGCTCCCATCTCTCCAGGATCTGTACATCTCCAGGACCCGGAGGCGTGCTGGCCGGATCATAGCCGATCCCTCACACCCTGGTCACGTACTGTTTGCCCCCCTCCCCTCTGGTAGAAGACTTCGGTCCATCCAGACTAAAACCTCCCGTCACATGAACAGCTTCTTCCCCTCTGCCATCAGACTGCTGAACACTAAGTGACTTATTGACTCTCGTGCACTATGTACAGCAGCTCAACCAGACTCATGTCAATCATCACTGTTTTCTTCCTGCATTACCGACTGCACTATATAGTTCTCCACAGTATCTGCTGCTCGCTAATATATTTTAACTGCTGACCAGTATCACTTACTCTTATTCTACACTTTATTGCATGTATAGTTTATTTCTTTTATCTTATCATGTTTAATGTTGCAGCATTGCACTGAGACAAATTCCTAGTTTGTGTACTACATGAACAATGGCAATAAACCTGATTCTGATTCTGATTCTGATTCCCCATCTGCATCCTCAGGACCTTCAACAGAGGTGTGGTGGAGAGTGTTCTGACGTACTGCATTGCTACATGGTACTCCAGCTGCAGTATGTCAGACAAAAAAGCCCTGCAGAGGATAGTCAAGGGAGCTGAGAGGGTAATTGGAGTCTCCCTCCCCTCTGTCCAAGAACTTTTTCAGAACCGTTGTAGGAGCAGGGCACTGAACATTGTCAAGGACCGTTCTCACCCTCTGCATAAACACTTTGAACTTCTTCCATCTGGCAAACGATTCCGGAGCATCAGAGGCAGAACCACCAGACTGATCAACAGCTTCCTTCCACAAGCTGTTAGGATGCTGAACAGTTGACCCGGAAACTCTCATATTCACTACTGCACCTGAATGAATGAATGAATGAATGAATGAATTTATTTATTTCGGATAATACAGTACAGGTTAAAAGAAACTGTATAATATAACAACAAGGTCAAATTAGACAAAGACTCCTTCTACTAAACAATTCCACGTGAGTTATCCGAAATGGGTGATGGCTGAAGCCGCAGCTTATATTGCCCACCCATATTCCATCCAAGAATTCAAAAGAGAAAAAAGAGTAAACAAGGCAAGAGTGATTACAATTTAAAACAAAGCTAAGACAAAGTGTGACTGAGAGAAAAAAAGAAAACTAAGCTAAGCTAAGTTAAGCGGTTACTATTCTAAACAAATCTAAGACAGAATGTCACAGAGAAAAAAAAAAAAAAAAAACTAAGCTACAACACAACACAGGCTGGATATGTCAATCCTTATGTGAGTTTACATGTCATCTTGTAAATATGTTTGGAGTATTTCTTCCTTTAGTTTTTGTTTAAATTGTCCAAGCGTTGTACATGATTTTAATTCAGGTCCATAATCGTTCCTTAATCTGACTCCTTGCACTGAAATACAGTGTTGCTTGGTGGTTGTTCTCACTGTAGGCTTTTGAAATATACATGTTCCTCTGAAGTGATATCGTTTCTCCCTTGTTTGGAACAACTTTTGGATATTTGCGGGCAGTGATAAATTCTTCACTTTGAACATTATTATTGCAGTTTTAAAGTCAACCAGATCTTTCAACTTGAGAGTTTTTTGTTTAAGAAAAAGTGGGTTTGTTGGTTCCCTGTAAGCTGCTTTGTTTATTATTCTAATAGCTCTCTTTTGAAGCATAAAGAGTGGATATATGTTTGTTTTGTATGTATTTCCCCATACTTCATTACAATATGTCATGTATGGGAGTATTAATGAATGATACAAGGTGTATAGTGTGGGTTGATTCAGCAAATATTTCACTCTGTGTAATATTGCAATTGATTTGGAAACTTTACCTTTAATATAATTAATATGTGACTTCCAACACAGTTTGTTATCAATTATTACTCCAAGGAATTTAGTTTCAGATACCCTTTCAATCTCTACACCATTTACACTGAGTTTGGGTACTGGATTGTTGTGATGGTTGTTAAAGACTATAAATTTTGTCTTACTTAAATTGAGCGTTAATTTGTTTGAATCAAACCACAGTTTAAGCTTTCCTAATTCCTTCCCGAGTGTATCCAGAAGTTGTTCCAAATTGTTTCCACTGCATAGCAGATTAGTGTCATCGGCAAACAATATTAAGTCCATTTTTTCTGAAACTTTACATATATCGTTTATATACATATTGAATAATAATGGTCCCAAAACTGAACCCTGTGGGACTCCACAGGTGACCTTCAGCAACTCTGAGGTTTTGTTGCTAACACATACATACTGATATCTATTCTTTAAGTAACTACTTAACCAGGACAGTGCTACCCCTCTAATACCAGAATTTTGTAGTTTCTTTAATAATAAATTATGATCTACTGTATCAAATGCTTTTTTAAGATCTAGGAATACTCCAACTGAATACTCTTTATTTTCAATGGCTGTTGATATTTTTTCTGTAAATTCCATTAGGGCATATGCAGTTGTCCTCTTGTGTCTGAACCCATATTGCTGCTCACATAATAAATCATTCTTCAGTATGAAGTTGTCAATTCTCTCATAGAATATTTTTTCAAGTATCTTGGAAAATAGCGGTAGTAGTGAAATTGGTCTATAGTTTGAGAGTTCCCCTCTGTCGCCCGTCTTGTATATCGGAATTACTTTAGCTATTTTCATTGCATTGGGAAATATACCTGATTGGAGAGACAGGTTACAGATATACGTCAGTGGTTTTACTATGCATTCGATAACAGTTTTGACTAGTAGCATGTCAATACCATCACAGTCAGTAGATGTTTTACTTTTGAACAATTTAACAATTTCAATGACCTCTCTTTCGTCTGTGTTCTTTATGAAGATGGAGTCTTTTACAGCAGTGTTATTGCATATTGTATCACCTGTTGGCACCGTAGTGGGTATTTCTCGGGCCAGTTTAGGTCCAATGTTAACAAAAAAATTATTAAATTCATCTGCAGGTGAAGCAATATTCACACTCTGAGTCGTTTTATTATTTTTTGGAATATTAGTTGGGTAGCTTGTATTTCTGCTTTTATTTCCAAGGATACTGTTGAGTATTGTCCATGTATTTTTAATATTGTCTCTGTTTTTCTCCAGTTCTTTACTGTAATAGTCTCTTTTACTACATCTAATTATATATATTAACTTATTTTTGTATGTTTTATACCGCTGCTCTGCTTCTTTTGTTCTTTTCTTTAGGAAAGCTTTATATAATAAATTTTTCTTTTTACACGCCTTTTGTAGTCCTTTGGTTAACCATGGCTTATTAGCAAATTTGTGTTTAAGCTTTTTTATTACTAATGGGCAGTTTTTTTCATAAAGAGTGGTTACAATGTTTATAAATGTGTCATAGGCTTCATTTACATCTGATACATAGACTTCTGTCCAGTCTTGCTTCAGTAAGTCCTCTTTAAGAGAACTGATTGCATTTGGTGATTTGTGTCTGAACGATTTTGAAGTTTTTTCTGCGTTGGGCCCCGTGTGGCCATGGATAAGTGCAAAGGTTGGCAAGTGGTCACTTATATCATTTATCAATAATCCACTTTCTATTTTCTTATCGAAAACAGTGACAAACAGGTTGTCAATAAGTGTAGCAGAGTGAACTGTGATTCTACTGGGATGTGTTATTGTGGGATATAGACTCATGCTGTACATAGAGTTCATGAACTCTGTAACTACATTTTGTTGATGAGGATTCAGTAAGTCAATATTGAAATCTCCACAAATTGCTACCATTTTCTTACTAGTAATATTATTGTACAGCTCGACTAATTTATCTCTGAATGTCTCAATGCAAGTTCCTGGCGTTCTATATATGTGGCTTATGATTAGATTTTTTGTTTTGTCTAGGTCAATCTCAACAGTAACACATTCCAAAATCCCTGGTAGTGCTGAGGACATTTCATTTACAAGCTTACACCTGTACAGGTCATCAATATACAGTGCAACACCACCACCCTTTTTTTGAGTTCTGTTAATATAAAACATCTGATATCCCTCTATTGCCATCAGGGGAGCCTGCTCTTCGTTAAGCCAAGTTTCAGAAACTGCAATAGCTGTGAATTTTCTGTCTAGCTGTTTTAAATAGTCCTGAATCTGTGGAAAGTTTTTGTTAAGACTTCTGCTATTGAAGTGTATTATTGACAGTTTACCATCTAGTTGCATTTGACTTTTGAATTGTTTTTCAGTGTAATATTCACAGTGGTTATGAATATTATTGAAAAAGTGGTTATCAGGATCAATATCATTCTCCATCTCTTGTGGTTTATGTTCAGCATAATGGTATGTTTTCAGGGTTTGAGTTTCCTCATTCTGTGTCAGATGACTTCCTCCAACTGGGGATAATTGATGTCTACTTGAGTCGGTCATAAGTTTTTGTTTATTTTGGTTATTTTTATTAAAGTACTTTGGCATGGTGTATCAAAAGAACTATTCTTATCGTGTGTATGAATATGGATTATCATTGGCTCATAATTTTCTAATCAGTGTTCATCTGTATTTATCTAAGTCAGTAGCATCTCTGATCATTATACTCTTTGCTTGCTCAGGTGATCCATTTAGTTTAATCCAAATTCTACAATTTCTTGTCCAGGTTGCTTGTATCTTTATTTTGTTTTTTTAGCATCCGTGCCTGCCGTGCTAATTCAGCATTTTTTTTTTTCCACAATATCTTTATTGAACCTTTTTTTTTTTTTTTAACAAACATGATACAAACAATCAAACACTAACACTAAAGTACTACAAAAAAAAAAATGCACTAAAAACACCAACAACCACCAACAAAATCAAGTCTTCAACAATGCTCCTCTGTTTAGTCTAGACAATCCAATACATAAGTATACATATTATGTTCACCAGTTTGGAATTTACAAGGTCCACACACATCATTCACCTTCTTCTTCAAGAGTTATGTTTAAATTTTTTACATAATCAATAAAAGGTCTCCATATATTCTCAAACACAATTTCCTTTGATTTCAGTATATATGTTATTCTTTCTAATGGAAGGTTTGTTAACATCTGTCTTAACCACTGAGTCACATCTGGTCTATGAGTCTTTTTCCATAATAGTGCAATACATTTTTTGGCATTAAGCAAACTGAGGTCTATGAATGTTCTTTCACTTTTATTAAAATTATGCTTTTCTGGGTACAGACCCAACAAAAACAGTTTAGGATTCAATATGATTTGTTTTGAGATTATTTTTTCAATTGTTACCCTCACCTCTTCCCAAAACATTCTTATTAATCTACATTCCCATAAACAATGAAATAGGGTTCCTTTACTTTCCATGCATTTTGTGCATGTATCTGGTATATTTTGTTATATCTATTTAACTCCTCTGGTGTAACATACATCCGCATTAACCATTTGAAATGTATCAATTTAAGGCGTACATTTATTGATTTGGTTTGAGCTTCTGTACAAGCCAATTCCCATTGTTCCTCTGAAATTTCAATTTGCAGATCTTCTTTCCAGTAGTTTAATCTTTTCAGTGAATTTTCACTTGAAGATAGTGTCAATGAGTTATAAAACTCTGAAATAATACCCTTTCTTTTACTATCTTTCATCATCATTTTTTCCAAGGATGAATAAATAGGTCGAGTGAGAGCTTTATTTTGATTTGATCGAATAAAGTTTCTAAGTTGAAGATATTTAAAAAAATGTGTTCTATTGAGATTAAATTTGATCCTCAGCTCTTCAAAAGACATTATGTTATCTGCACATGGCAAATATAAATCCTGAATCTTTTGTATCCCTTTTAAATTCCATACTTTAAATACAGCGTCCGCTCTCCCTGGTTTAAAATATTGATTACCCCATATTGGACTAAATTGTGACAATAACTGTGGTTCTTTTAAATAGTTTTTAGCTTCACACCATATTTTGATCATATGCTTTACAAATGGATTTTTAACTTGTTTTTGTAATTTTTTTGCCGAATCTGAGTATATGAATATGGGAAGAGGTAAAGGTAAATTGTATGATTCCATTTCAGTCCAGTGAGGGAGATCATTTGATGAAAAATAATATGTCATAGATCTCAGTTGTGCCGACCAATAATACAACATAAAATTTGGACATTTCAGACCTCCACGATCAAATGGTAAATATAGTAGTAGATTAGTTTATTTGACAGGGACAGTGCAATAAACATAGACAATTAATCAAAGACAATCAATCTGATGTGTTGCACATAGAGTGTATAGCTATTAGCTAATTTGCAACTCTTGTCCCTGGATGGGCTTTAGAAAAAAGAATCAAGATAAAAAATATACACAATAACCACATACATCAATGCAGAAAAATTATAAATACACAATTATAAATATTATAAATACACAAATATAACAGCCTGACTCACATTTAACATAAATATTATAAATATTATAAATACACAAATATAACAGCCTGACTCACATTTAACACATATAACATAACTCACATTTGCCTATTTCAGGCCTTCCTCAGGCCTTCCTATAATAAAGACAGACGTAATCTAGCCCTCCTGTTGTTCCATATAAATTCCACTAACTTTTTTTTTATTCTTGAGAATAGATCTAAAGGTGGTGATAAGGGAATGTATTGAAATAAATAAAGTATTTTAGGTAAAATATTACTTTTAAGTATATTGATTCTCCCGATCATCGACATTGGTAGTGACATCCATCTCTGAGTTAACTCATTGATATCTGACATTAAGGCTTCATAGTTGACACTGGCGACTGATTCTAGCTTAGGCACAATTTGGATTCCTAAATATTTAAACTGATTTACAACACTGAATTGATTTACCTCAGGGGCTGGGTAATTTCTCTGGGTCTCATTTAGCATTAATATTGAAGATTTAGTTTTATTTATTTTATATCCTGATATTTCCCCAAAATTCTTTATTAAATTCAACAAGGTTGGAATTGATTTTTTTAGATTCGACATAAACAAAATTATGTCATCGGCGTACAGGGAGATTTTATGTTCTGTTGGTCCAACTTTAATTCCATATATTTGTGAATGTAAACGTATCGCTATCGCTAAAGGTTCAATTGCCATAGTAAACAGTAAAGGTGAAAGTGGACAGCCTTGTCGACATCCTCTATTGATTTTTATTGGTTTTGAAATATTATTTGTTAGGATTTCTGCTGTAGCATTATTGTATATTATTTGAACCCATTTTATGAAATTATTTCCAAGTCCAAACCTTTGTAGGACTTCAAAAAGAAAGGGCCATTCAACTCTATCAAAGGCCTTTTCGGCGTCCAGTGATAGGAGAGCTGTATCCGGTGCTTCTTTATTAAAATAAATAATATTAAATAGTCTTCTTACATTATGGAAGCCTTGTCTACCCTTTATAAAGCCATTCTGATCTCGATTAATAATATTTGGTAAAATTTCTTGTATTCGTCTTGCTAAAATTTTACAGATTATCTTAAGGTCGGCGTTTAATAGGCTTATTGGTCTCACATTTTCACATTTATTAGAGGGCTTACCTGGTTTTGGCAGCAGTATAATTAAGGCATTATTTATGTATGATGGTAAATTATTATTTTGAAATGCTTCTAAAACCATTTCCAAAAAAGGTTTTATTAATTTATTCTAAAATTTTTTATAAAGGTCAACTGGAAGACCATCTGGTCCCGCACTTTTTCCTGATTTCATATTATCAATGGCTAGCCCAACTTCTTCTTGACTAATTTTAGACTCCAATATCTCCCTGTTTTCATTTGGAATACACGGTATAGATAGTTCGTTCAAAAACCCATTTAGTTTTGTTAAATCAGGTTCATTTTCGGTATCATATAATTTTTCATAGTAATCTCTAAAGGCTCTATTAATTTCTAAAGGATCTATAACTACCTGTCCATTACTTATAATACTGGTAATTGGTGTTTTAATTTCTAATTGTTTAATCTGCCATGCTAATAATTTTCCTGATTTTTCACCTTGTTCATAAAAAGATTGTTTCAATCTTAGAAGACTCGAGGCAGCTCTATTCGCTGATTTTTTGTCGTATTCAGCTCTCAGAATCAGTAATTCATTCTCCAACCTTGGGTCACTTCCTGCATACACTTTTTCCTGAAGACTTTTTATTTTATGTTCCAATTTAGCTCTCTCCTCTCGAGTCTTCTTAGATTTTGATCCTGTATAACTAATATGTCCCCTAATAAAAGCTTTGAAAGCCTCCCACTTTACACATGCTGATGTTTGTGTAGTATTGATGTCAAAGAACTCGTCTATCTGTTTTTCTATATACTTGACAAATTCCTCATCCTGAAGCCATTTATGCTGAAATTGCCATCTACCTGATTCCTTTGTCAATTTTTTATCTACATATATTAGACAACAGGGTGCATGATCAGAGATCACGATGTTATCATAAAAGCAGTTTTGAATCTTGGACCTTAATTCTGTGGAAATCAAAAAATAATCAATACGTGAGAATGTCTTGTAGGTACTGGAATAACAAGAATAGGCTTTAACTTGTGGTTTCATTTCTCTCCATATATCTAACAATCTCAATTCTTTCATAAAATGATTAATAGTCATCCTACATCCAATGTGCGTACAGTCCAGTCCTGTTGATCTATCTATACCTGGATTCAATGTACAATTAAAATCCCCTGCTATTATATGTTGCCCTGTAAGTGATGATAAGATAAGAAATAAATTAGCAAAGAACTTCTGATCATCTATATTGGGACCATATAAGTTCACAAGATTTATATTTTCTAATAGCAAAGAACCTTGAATGATTACATATCTTCCAAATTTGTCTCCAATTACATTTTTCACTTGAAAAGGAACTGATTTATGTATGAGAGTCATAACTCCCCTGGCTCGGGATGAAAATGAAGAGGTGAATACACTTCCTTGCCATCTACTCCTAATTCTTTTAACATCCTCCTCTATTAGATGAGTTTCTTGTAAAAACACAATTTTTGAACCCATGTCTTTTATTTTATTCATAACTTGTTTAAGTTTTTTTAAATTTTGTAGACCTCTGCAATTCCATGAAGTTAAATTAAGATTAACACTTTGGTTTATGATCTATAGAGAGTTTGGGATTACCTTGCAGTGTAAACATGCTCATACAGAGAAGCAAAAACATGAGTGGTTGAACATTCATCCTACAAACTACACACAAACAAATTTCCCCTTCCCACACTTGTGGCAAACCCCCCAAAATCAAAAGAAAAATTCCGTCTCCCGATATAGCCATCGACCGCTCCACACCCACGGGGAACAGCCTAAGCCACTCCTTCTTCATCCTCCCAATCACCCTAACTCTACTGCTTTTAATGACGTAACATTAACTCTCCTCTGTAGTTTTCCAACTTAACTCCAAAATTTTTAACAACTTTGTACATCATAGTTTTTTTTTGTTTGTTTTGTTTTTGTTTTTTTTAAATATATAATACAATCTATATTTTGTAAACTTACTATTTACTTCAAGTCAGTCAGATGCCTGTGCAAATGCTTAATTATTCTACCTTATATTTTGTTCATGCTTAGCTCCCACCAGTCTCTTCTTCTTCTTTGATCTTCTTGATGAACTCCTGCACCTCCTCTGGGGTCTTGAAGATGTGGGTTCTGCCCTCATACGTGGTCAGCAGTCTCGCAGGGTAGATTACACCATGACGAATCCCAAGGTTGCGCAGCTCCTTACGTATGGGATCAAACTGCTTCCTCAATTGTTGGATTCCTGTGGCCAAATCTGGGTAGAACCGCACCTGCTGGTCCTGGTGTTTAATCTCTCCTTTAGCTCGTGCAGCGTTGAAGATCTTCATCCTGTCTCTGTTGCTAAGAAACTTCATAATTAAGGTCCTCGGCGGTCCCTTATCTCTCCGTGGGCCAATACGATGTGCATTTTCCAGAACCACTGCTGATTGCAACTCCTCGCTGCCCAGCACCTCCGGAATCCACTTTTCCAGAAAGGAACATACGTCCCGACCTTCTGATTCCTCTGGAAGACCCACCAGCCTCAAGTTATTCTGTCTCGACCGAGATTCCAAATCCAAAATATTATTTTCCAGAGATTTATTTTTTTTTTCCAAAGTGCGCACCTTTAATTGAAGACGGGTGACATCATCTTCAGCACTAGCGAGACGGAGCTCCATCTGCGCCGTTCGTTCTACACAGTCACCCAATTCCTTTCTTATTCCTTCCAACGCTGTCATAATCCCATCAAATCTAGAGGAAAAGTCCACTCTCATTGAACTCATGGCAGCCATCAGCGCATCTGCGCCATTCCCCGCAGACATCGCACCGTTGCCAGCCTCCTCCGCCATATATGGAGTTTTATTTGCTGCGTCACAGACCTGAAAGTCCGTTAATTTGGACTGTTTTGGCGGCTCGCTTTTTCCTTTAACTGGTTTTCCAGCCTTAGGCTTCGCCGACATATTCTCGCCCAAACGCTGGGATACGTTCTGTCCCAAATGAGAGAGTTATTTGCCGATTTTTTTTCTCCAGGAGCAGAGCAGAGTGAGACACGTCCGTCTTACGTGGCAGCCATAACCGGAAGTCCAATTCAGCATTTTTTTTTGTCAGGTGTTCATTTATGTAAACTTGAGTTTCCTTTAGCTTTTTGGCCTGCCTCAGTATGTTATTCTTTACCCTTCTGTTCACAAAGCGCATCACAATTGATTTCTTTGTTTTGTTATCTTTCTTCGGTAGAGCATAGCAGGCTGAGATTGCATTGGCTTCTACCTTAATGTCTTTATTATTAAGGAACTGAAGCACTTGATTTTCTAAGGACAATGTTTCCCTCATGGGTGCATCTTCACCACTCAGTCCTACTGCGGCATGGGCGTATGACTGATATCTGATGTCTAGTCCACTTATAACTAGGTCATCAATACGAGAACCTTGTTCAAGATCCTCGACGCGTTGCTCCAAAAGACGCCCGTGTTGCTCCAGGTCCATAATTTTTTTGTCTTTTTCTTGAATTATTAAATTTAGGGCTTGTACCTGTTCTATTAGGCCGATTATTTTGTCCTGTTGGCTTGTCAATTTGGCCAGTTCTTCTGACATAAAGCTCAGAGATTTTTTGATTTCTTCCATTTCCTCTTTCTTTGGTGGCATCTTACTGACCTGTAGATAGAAGTAAACAGAGAATCCGGCTAGGCCTCAGCTAGCCCGGCCGCTGCTGAACTCGCCGCAACAGCTCCTGCACAGCTCCTCCGCCAAGTAGCGCTGCACAGCTCCGCAGATCACCCCCGTCATTCGCCACCGCCTGCCGCCATCTGCCTGGCCAGTTATGCTGCACACCGCCAGCGCAGCCGAACTTCACCGATCACCGCCGCCGCTCGCCGCCGTCTGGCTGGGTGGCACCTCCGCTAGGCCCCGTCGCCGACCGCCGTCAGTCTGGTAGTTCCTCAGCTGGACCTCGCAACTGGGTTCCGACTGAGGCCACTGTCCTGCTGGGTCCAGGTGGCCCCGTCTCTCACCAACGCCGCGCCCGAGCTCCCAACTGCCGCCTTGGTTGGTTCCTCCGATAAGCCCTCACCGGGGACTGAGCCGCTTCGTGTCGGAGTTAGGTGGCGCACTGGGGCCAGCATTAAGCTAACTAGCGTTAGCTTGGCAATCGCTTCTGGTGGAGCGCAGCAGTTCTACCCGATTAAAGGGGCATTCCAACGGGATTCTGACGGAGTTGGAAATTCAGCCCGTGGGTGTCCGTCACGAGCGCCGATCGCTATTGGTTAGGTTCTTTTAATGGGGAAATCAGCGAGTTTGTCTCAGCGCTGAAAAGGTGTGACCATCCTGGTCGCCATCTTGTTTTTTGGTAGATTTGTGTGATCCTACGGACATTATGTGCATTATTTGTATATTATAGTTAGTTAGTTTTTTCAAGTATGTCTCAGGGATGTGTGAACAGATGGGGGGGGTGAAGATATGTGTGAGTGTGTCTTAAATCATGTTCTTCTACTTATATGGATGCCGAGAGAAACGCAATTTCATCTTGCCTGCACTACAGTTGTATGTACAGCAATATGACAATAAAGGTTGATTTGATATGAAACAAATTATGATACACCCATCATCCATGAATATACAACAAAGTATACAACCCATAGTTGTAGGGCAGGATCCCGCGTTGAACCTGTGTATCAAGTTTGGTGAAATTGAAATATGCACATCATCAGAGTATATCAAACCATGGTACAGAGTTTCAAAACAATCAGAACAAAACTGTAGGAGGAGTTGATTTCACAAGACGGTTATTGTCTATGAAGTGAGGTGAAACAGGAGGTCATTGGTCAGGGGCTACAACTCTTGCAAAAATCATCTGATCAGAAGCAAATTGCAATATGTGCATCTTCAGTGTATCTCAAACCAAGGTACCAAGTTTCAAAACAATTGGAACAAAACTGTAGGGGGAGTTGATTTCACAAAAGTGTGACAAATGGACAGACAGATGGACATAATCCCCCTTTGGCCATTGCCCCAAAAGGCTCTGCAACCCCTTTGGGCTTTGTCTGGCGGGGAATAAAAACTGAACTGGGGAAGTGCTATCAGTGAGGAAAAACCAGAGGTAATAAAGCATAAAGCCTACAAGTAGCAAGTAAAACAAACAAACAAAAAAACTATAAGTAAAATAGTTCAAACAGGATAAAAGGTGTAAGAAAAGGTAAACGGAGGGAAAGTGAAAACAAATTTAAATAAAAGCCAGATCAAAAGGTGGATCTGTAGTTTGGTTTTAAAAGTATCAACAATCTCTGCAGCTGTCAATAAAACTGCACACCCCTGTCCACCAGTGATGTTTTACTTCATTCATTCTTATAGACAAATTATGCTAGTTGGCTCAGGCTCGATGGATGCTAGTAGTTCCGATTAACAATAGTGACATGAGAGGGAGGGCAGAATTAAATGCGGTCTGAGAGATTTAAAGAGACATGCACTGAAAACAGCCATTCTGAAAAAGGATGCAAAGGGAAGATGCAATTATTAAATACTTAAAGAAAATTTGACCAAAATACTGTATGTCACAAACATTTCATTAAGATATGTGTGAGCTGTCAAAATGTGGAAAAAGTGCAGTCAGTGACCCCCTTAACATCTCCTTTTCAGGGGTTTGAATCAGGGTCTCACTGGTGGGAGGTAGATAAACTCACCACTAAAACTGCTGAACCAGGGGGCAAAAGACCAGTGTACAAGAGCAAAAGGCACCACACACGGCCGCTGCATCAGTGCCACTCCTTTATATTTAAAACCTTACCACCACCTTTGCCTATCTTGCCAATACAGGCCTCCCCTATAATGAGGCAAAGTGGTACATTGGATGCCATGCAGACCTCAATTTATGCTACGACATTGTAGGAAGTTTTACTTTACCTTTAAAGCTATAAAAGACAGCTGTGGCATTCACACTACATTCAAAAGTGGATGGTATAACTCTTCATTTGTCTTTTGTCAAGGACCTGTAAGAACACATTCAAATGTAAAACTCTGATTTGACTTTGAACCTTTTCAGTACCAGAACATTTTCAGTAACAGAAATATTCGTATTGTAGCACCTTGGGGGAGCCAGATTATCTAGCATCTCAGACAGGACACAGTGGATAAGCTTGGGAGAACAAAGAGCAGGAGATTCCTGGTGAGATAGCAGGAAGGAGTCAGGGATGAAGGATGTTGAATGCAGTGTGACGCAAATGTCATGTTGTGTGTGATGTAAATGCCATGAAACTTAAGAGGAGAGTTTCTGCTTAAATGTTCAGTCTGTTCTGTGCTTGAGAGATGTGAGTGTGTAATAAATCGTCTAAAATGAATCTGCCTTTGATTTCACACACTCCACACTGGTGACCCAAGACGTATTATGGAACACGAGGCAAGATCCCAGGAGCCGGCCCGGTCAGGAAGCTACAGCGAGGCGGCAGCCATCCCACAGACAGCCCGGACTGGAACCCCCAGCCATGCGTGTGCGGTTTCAGTCAAGCTACTGGATTTCTGGCAGCACAACCCGCGCTCTTGGTTCCACCTCACCGAGGCCCAGTTTGCCCTCCGGGGAGTAACGGCAGATGATACCAGATTCTACCATGTGGTCGCAGCGCTCGACGCCTGCACAGCTCAGCAGGTAGCGAGCCTGCTCGATCAGCCAGCAGCAAATACGAGACGCTCAAGGCTGCGCTCATCCAGCGCTACACGCTCTCGGACTGTGAGAGAGCAGAGAGGCTCCTGACGTGAACCAAGTTAGGAGATGGTTCGGCTGTAGACCTGATGGAGAAGATGCTGGCGTTAATGGGCACGGACGACGGGCACTTTCTGTTTGCCCACCTCTTCCTCCGGAACCTTCCTACAGTGGCGAGAGCGGTTCTGGCCAATTCGCGACTACCGTGCGCTAGCCCAGGAGGCAGACCGGATCATCATCACCACCAGGGCAATCACAGTCAACGCGGCAGCGGCGGAGCCCAGCGAGACGACCAGAGGAGGCGAGGAGCCACTGACGGTAGCAGCAGCGGGGGCCAAGGAACGCCAGAGAGACGCGCTCTGTTTCTACCACCGCCGCTTCGGAGAGAAGGCACGCAGATGTGCGCCACCGTGCCAATTCAAGCACTCGGGAAAACGCCAAGGCCGGGGGTCGGTAGCAGCCGCGACCCTCGGTGAAGAGAACAAGCTGCTCTACTTGACGGATGCACGCTCTGGGAGGCGTTTCCTCGTGGACACCGGAGCCCAGAACAGCTTCATCCGGCCGACCTATGCTGACCGGCTGGCAGGACCTAGCGGCCCCGAGATGTTGGCAGCAAACGGCTCGGATATTAAGACCTTTGGTGAGAGGACTCTGCTCTTATCTCTACACGGCCGTACATATGAGTGGACTTTTGTCGTAGCAGCACTGAATTACCATATACTGGGGGCTGATTTTCTGTGTGCACATGGTTTACTGGTTGATGTTGCTAACAGGCGCCTGGTTAATGCACTGTCCTTTGACTCTCTCCCCTGTATAGCTCGAGTGACCCAGCCAACAGCACAAGCCAACGTCACAGCTACAGGCGGTAAGTTCCACACACTGCTCACTCAGTTCCCAGCACTCACGGTCCCGACGTTTTCCGCGGCCATCGCTAAACATGGGGTGGAGCACTTTATCACCACCTCCGGGCCCCCCGTTTTTGCAAGACCTCGGCGCTTGGACGCAGCTAAACTGGTAATAGCGCGCGAGGAGTTTGCCAACCTGGAAAGGTTGGGCCTCATCAGGCGCTCGAACAGCCCATGGGCATCCCCGCTACACATGGTCCCTAAGGCTGAGGGATCGTGGCGACCGTGCGGGGATTTCCGCAGGTTGAACAACGCCACAGCGCACGACCGCTACCCAATTCCCCACATACAGGATTTTTCCGTTCACCTCGCCAGAGCGCGCATTTTTTCCAAAATAGACCTGGTCTGCAATTACCACCAAGTCCCAGTGCGCGCTGAGGACATACCCAAAACAGCGGTAATAACGCCGTTCGGTCTATTCGAGTTCCTGCGCATGCCATTCGGGTTAAAAGGAGCGGCACAGACGTTCCAGCGCATGATGGATGCAGTGCTGCGTGATCTCCCGTTTGTGTTCATCTACCTGGACGATATCCTGGTAGCCAGTGCATCCGAAGACGAACACGAAACCCACCTCACAACGGTTTTCTGGAAGTTGGAGGAGCACGGGTTAATAATCAACCCGGCGAAATGCCAGTTAGGCG
Source organism: Pholidichthys leucotaenia (assembly GCA_020510985.1). NCBI lineage: Eukaryota > Metazoa > Chordata > Actinopteri > Cichliformes > Pholidichthyidae > Pholidichthys > Pholidichthys leucotaenia. The sequence continues at coordinate 267,885,728 of CM035843.1, forward strand.
TGACGGAGATTGATTTTTTGGGGCACCGCGTCTCTCCCGAAGGAGCGATCTCGCTGCCCGACAATGTGCGCGCCATGGCGGATTTTCCCCGGCCTCAGATGGTCAGGGCGCTGCAGGAATTTTTGGGGATGGTGAACTTTTATAACCGTTTCCTTCCCCACGCAGCGCAGCTCATGCAACCATTGTACGCCACGCTCAAGAAACAGAAACCCGCGGATAGGGTCGAATGGACCCCGGAGCGAGAGCGGGCGTTCTCGGAAGTTAAAGCAGCCCTGGCAAATGCCGCACTGCTGGCACATCTGGACCCGACGGCCCGCATTGCGCTCACCACCGACGCTTCAGACGTGGCCATAGGGGCTGTCGTGGAGCAGCGCGTCGCCGGGGCTTGGCAGCCGCTTGCTTTTTTCAGCAGAACTTTGCGTGACAGCGAACGTAAATACAGCGCGTTTGACAGAGAGTTGCTGGCTCTTCACCTGGCCATACGCCACTTCCAGTTCTGGCTGGAAGGGCGCAGCTTCACTGCGTTCGTGGACCACAAGCTGCTAACATTCACGATGGCCAAGGTTTCAGAACCGTGGTCGGGCCGGCAGCAGAGACAGCTGGCCGCGATCTCAGAGTTTACTACCGATATTCAGCATGTGTCTGGTAAACTGAACGTAGTGGCAGACTGCCTCTCACGCGCCGTAGTGGCCCCGGTCTGCGTGGGGATAGATTACGCAGCCATGGCCGCGGAGCAGATTAGCGATGCAGACGTGCGCGCGCTCCAGTCTGGACCAACAGGGTTAAGGCTGGAGAGCAGGGTGCTGCAGGACGGCGGCCCCCCCTAATCTGCGATGTCTCCACAGGTTGCCCGCGTCCGGTAGTCCCAGCCGCGTGTTTGAGTCGGTTTACACTCTGGCACGCCCAGGAGTGCGTGCGTCGGTCAAAATGGTGGGAGAGAAGTTTGTGTGGCCGAGCCTACGCAAACAAGTGAAAGAGTGGGCTGCAGCCTGCGTGGCGTGCCAACGAGCCAAAGTACACAGACACACGAAGGCTCCCTTGGAGCCGTTTCGTATTCCGGCTAAGAGGTTCGACCATGTTCACGTGGACCTCGTGGGCCCCCTCCCGCCATCACAGGGGTGCACGCACCTCCTGACAATGGTGGACCGCACCACGCGCTGGCCAGAAGCGGTCCCGCTGGTGGCAACCACGTCTGCGGATGTAGCGCGCGCTTTTTTAACAGCATGGGTGGCGCGTTTTGGAGTCCCGTCGGACATTACATCTGACAGGGGCCCACAATTTGTTTCCGAACTCTGGTCCGTGATGGCCCGCAGCCTGGGTGTTACAATTCACCGCACAACCGCGTGCAACCCACAGGCCAATGTGTTATGCGAGCGTTTTCATAGATCACTGAAAGCAGCACTCAGGGCTTCATTGACGGATGCAAATTGGGTAGACAGGCTGCCGTGGGCTTTATTGGGGTTGCGCTCCACGCCGAAAGAGGATCTGGAAGCTTCCCCGGCAGAGCTCGTTTTTGCACAGCCACTACGGCTGCCCGGGGAATTTTTGCCAGATAATCCCGCGCCGGGCAGCTGCCCGTCTCAGCTTTTGCAGCGTATCGCAAACACAGGCACGCTGCCGGGCCCTGCCCACCACAGTTTTCCGCGTGTTTTCGTGCCTAAAACTTTGAAGAGCGCGGAGTTCGTGTTTGTCAGATACGACGCCCACCGCCCTCCATTGCGCCCACCCTATGATGGACCGTTCAGAGTGTTGGAAACAGGGGATAAGCATTTTTTGCTAGACTTGGGGGGGTAGGAGGGCAAAAATTGGCATAGACAGACTCAAACCCGCTTTCGTTGTGGCGGACGAGCAAGTGCTGTTGGCTAAGGCCCCTCGGCGTGGAAGACCCCCACGGAGAGCTCTCCAGGGAAACGATTCACCAGAGCAGCCACACGGACAGACCAAAATGCCCCCCCCCCCCCCCAGCAACAGCCCACCCGCAGTCAGACACACTCCCAGCAGCCCCCCACCGGCACAGCAGCGCCGCGGAGGCGGTAAACCCCAGTTACTGCAGATACGGGAGGAGATGGAAGCCCAAGCAGCATGTGGACTGATGTTCAATTGTTCTATCACAGCATGCGGACTGTTATTCTATCGTCCTACCTAAGATGCTGGGGGGGGGGGGAGCACCTTGGGGGAGCCAGATTATCTAGCATCTCAGACAGGACACAGTGGATAAGCTTGGGAGAACAAAGAGCAGGAGATTCCTGGTGAGATAGCAGGAAGGAGTCAGGGATGAAGGATGTTGAATGCAGTGTGATGCAAATGTCATGTTGTGTGTGATGTAAATGCCATGAAACTTAAGAGGAGAGTTTCTGCTTAAATGTTCAGTCTGTTCTGTGCTTGAGAGATGTGAGTGTGTAATAAATCGTCTAAAATGAATCTGCCTTTGATTTCACACACTCCACAGTATACATATTTGAAACTGAGAGTACATGTTCATTTTTTATGAAGAACTTTAGTAATCCTTGATTTGCTAAATCAGTGATTTTGGACTTACAAACACTGTTAACTTAGAAATCAATCCTTATTCCTGTTCCGGCGCCACACGAGTTGGCTGCCTTTTGCAACAGCGGCTCAATTCTGAGTCTTTTTATCTTCCTTCTTCTTTCTGATCTGGTGATAACTTTCTGATCAGGCACACTTTTCACTCTATATATATCACGGACACACAGATTGCCCCAAAGGTCTCCCGAGTTGGCGGACGGAGCCTCTGTTTACAGCAGGAGACGATACAGCAGGGAAGAGCTAGCTAGCACTCAACCGCCACCCGGTGCTAACGGAGAAACTCGACATACCGGGAGAACTGAAGCGAAAACGACGCGGGTGCCGGGCTGGAGTTTAGGCGGCGTGCAAGAAATATAAGACAGAATAATAAAGAGCGATGGCAAGAACGAAGCAGACCACCCGCAAATCTACTGGAGGAAAAGCCCCCAGGAAGCAGCTGGCCACCAAGGCTGCTCGAAAAAGCGCTCCGGCCACCGGCGGAGTGAAGAAGCCTCACCGTTACAGGCCCGTTACCGTGGCTCTGAGAGAGATCCGTCGCTACCAGAAATCCACGGAGCTGCTCATCCGTAAGCTGCCCTTCCAGCGCCTGGTGAGGGAGATCGCTCAGGACTTCAAGACCGACCTGCGCTTCCAGAGCTCCGCCGTCATGGCTCTGCAGGAGGCCAGCGAGGCCTACCTGGTGGGTCTCTTCGAGGACACCAACCTGTGCGTCATCCACGGCAAGAGGGTCACCATCATGCCCATAGACATCCAGCTGGCCCGCCGCATCCGCGGAGAGAGAGCTTAGACTTTCTGCTGCACATCCACCAACCACAGTACTCCGCACTGTGTGTCATATATATTTATATTAATATGTACATATGTGACTTCCGGTGATGGCGGCCACCTAGAAGGACATGTATCACTCTGCTCTGCTCCTGGAGATAAAGATTCGGCAAATAACTCTCTCATTTGGAACAGAACTTTTCTCAGCGTTTGGGCGAGGATATGCCGGTGAGGCCTAAGGCTGGGAAATCAGGTGGGGGAAAAACTGAACCGCCGAAGCAGTCGAAATTAACGGACTTTCACGTCTGTGGCGCAGCAGGGAAAGCTGCGGATATGGCGGATGAACTAGCGGTGGTGCGGTAATTGCTGATGACGGCGGCACAGGTGCAGTGCTGGCTGCCATTAGCTCAATGAGAGCGGACTTTTCCGCTAGACTTGATGGGATTATGGCAGCGTTGGATGCAATGAGAAAGGAGTTGGGTGACTGCGTGGAGCGAGTGACGCAGGCGGAGCTTTGTGTTTCCAGTGCGGAGGATGAAATCAGCGGACTTCAATTAAAGGTGCGCACTTTGGAAAAAAAAAATAAAAGTCTGGAAAATAATGTCCTGGACTTGGAGTCCCAGTCGAGACGGAACAACCTGAGGCTGGTGGGTCTACCGGAGGGAGCCGAGGGTCGTGATTCATGCTCCTTTTTGGAGGAGTGGATCCCGGAGGCGTTGAACAATGCGGAGCTAAATACATCAGTCATCTTGGAAAGCGCCCACCGAATTGGCCCACCGAGAGGTAACAAGGCAGCACCGAGGACGTTAATTATGAAGTTCCTCAGCTACAGAGACAGGATGACGATCTCCAACGCGGTGCGGGCCAAAGGAGAAATTTAATACCAAGATCAACAGGTGCGGTTCTACCCAGATTTGGCCTCAGGAATCCAACAATTAAGGAAGCAGTTTGACCCCATCCGTAAAGAACTGCGCAACCTTGGGATTCGTCATGGAGTGATTTACCCTGCAAGACTTCTGGTCACATATGAGGACAGAACACACATCTTCAAGACCCCTGAGGAGGCGCAGGAGCTCATCAAGAAGATCCAGGAAGAGACTGGTGGGAGCTAAGCATGAACAGAATATAGGGTAGAATATTTGAGCATTTACATAGGCATTTAACTGATTTGAAACATATAGCAAGATTACAAAATATAGATTGTATTACATATTAAAAAAAAATGTACAAAATTGCTATAAAATTTTGGAGTTAAATTGGAAAATTACAGAAGAGAGTTAATGTTACGTTATTAAAAGCAGTAGAGTTAGGGTGATTGGGAGGATGAAGAAGGAGTGGCTTTGGCTGATCCTCGTGGGTGTGGAGCGGCCGATGGCTATATCGGGAGACGGAATTTTTCTTTTGATTTTGGGGGGATCGCCACAGATGTGGGAAGGGGGAATTTGTTGGTGTGTAGTTTGTAGGGTGAAAGTTCAACCACTCATTTTTTTGCTTCTCTGTTTGAGCATGTTTACACTGCAAGGTAATCCTAAACCCCCTATTGATCATAAACCAAAGCGTTAATCTTAATTTAACTTCATGGAATTGCAGAGGTCTACAAAATTTAAAAAAAAACTTAAACAAGTTATGAATAAAATAAAAGACATGGGTTCAAAAATTGTGTTTTTACAAGAAACTCATCTAATAGAGGAGGATGTAAAAAGAATTAGGAGTAGATGGCAAGGAAGTGTTTTCACCTCATCATTTTCATCCCGAGCCAGGGGAGTTATGATTCTCATACTTAAATCAGTCCCATTTCAAGTGAAAAATGTAATTGGAGACAAATTTGGAAGATATGTAATCATTCAAGGATCTTTGCTATTAGAAAATATAAATTTGGTGAACTTATATGGTCCCAATATAGATGATCAAAAGTTCTTTGCTAATTTGTTTCTTATCTTATCATCACTTACAGGGCAACATATAATAGCAGGGGATTTTAATTGTACATTGAATCCCGGTATAGATAGATCAACAGGACAGGACTGTACGCACAATGGATGTAGGATGACCATTAATCATTTTATGAAAGAATTGAAATTGCTAGATATATGGAGAGAAATGAAACCACAAGTTAAAGCCTACTCTTGTTATTCCAATACTTATAAGACATTCTCACGTATTGATTATTTTTTGATCTCCACAGAATTAAGGTCCAAGATTCAAAACTGTTTTTATGATAACATCGTGATCTCTGATCATGCACCCTGCTGTCTAATATATGTAGATAAGAAACTGACAAAGGAACCAGGTAGATGGCAATTTCAGCATAAATGGCTTCAGGATGAGGAATTTGTTAAGTACATAGAAAAAACAGATAGATGAGTTCTTTGACATCAATACTACACAAACATCAGCATGTGTAAAGTGGGAGGCTTTCAAAGCTTTTATTAGGGGACATATTATTAGTTATACAGGTTCAAAATCTAAGAAGACTCGAGAGGAGAGAGTCCAATTGGAACATAAAATAAAAATTCTTCAAGAAAGAGTGTATGCAGGAAGTGATCCAAGGTTGGAGAACGAATTACTGATTTTGAGAGCTGAATATGACAAAAAATCAGCGAATAGAGCTGCCTCGAGTCTTTTAAGATTGAAACAATCTTTTTATGAACAAGGTGAAAAATCAGGAAAGTTATTGGCATGGCAGATTAAACAATTAGAATTTAAAACACCAATTACCAGTATTATAAGTAAAGGACAGGTAGTTATAGATCCTTTAGAAATTAATAGAGCCTTTAGAGATTACTATGAAAAATTATATGATACCAAAAATGAATCTGACTTAACAAAACTACATGGGTTTTTGAACGAACTATTTATACCGTGTATTCCAAATGAAAATAGGGAGATACTGGAGTCTAAAATTAGTCAAGAAGAAGTTGGACTAGCCATTGATAATATGAAATCAGGAAAAAGTGCAGGACCAGATGGTCTTCCAGTTGACCTTTATAAAAAATTTAAGAATAAATTAATAAAACCTTTTTTGGAAATGGTTTTAGAAGCATTTCAAAATAGTAATTTACCATCATACATGAATAATGCCTTAATTATACTGTTGCCAAAACCAGGTAAACCCTCTAATAAATGTGAAAATATGAGACCAATAAGCCTATTAAATGCCGACCTTAAGATAATCTGTAAAATTTTAGCAAGACGAATACAAGAAATTTTACCAAATATTATTAATCGAGATCAGAATGGCTTTATAAAGGGAAGACAAGCTTCCATAATGTAAGAAGACTATTTAATATTATTTTATTCTAATAAAGAAGCACCGGATACAGCTCTCCTATCACTGGACGCCGAAAAGGCCTTTGATAGAGTCGAATGGCCCTTTCTTTTTGAAGTCTTACAAAGGTTTGGACTTGGAAATAATTTCATAAAATGGGTTCAGATAATATACAATAATGCTACAGCAGAAATCCTAACAAATAACAATATTTCAAAATCAATAAAAATCAATAGAGGATGTCGACAAGGCTGTCCACTTTCACCTTTACTGTTTACTATGGCAATTGAACCTTTAGCGATGGCGATACGTTTACAGTCACAAATATATGGAATTAAAGTTGGACCAACAGAACATAAAATCTCCCTGTATGCCGATGACATAATTTTGTTTTATGTCGAATCTTAAAAAATCAATTCCGACCTTGTTGAATTTAATAAAGAATTATGGGGAAATATCAGGATATAAAATAAATAAAACTAAATCTTCAATATAATGCTAAATGAGACCCAGAGAAATTACCCAGCCCCTGAGGTAAATCAATTCAATGTTGTAAATCAGTTTAAATATTTAGGAATCCAAATTGTGCCTAAGCTAGAATCAGTCGCCAGTGTCAATTATGAAGCCTTAATGACAGATATTAATGAGTTACTTTAGAGATGGATGTCACTACCAATGTCGATGATCGGGAGAATCAATATACTTAAAAGTAATATCTTACCTAAAATACTTTATTTATTTCAATACATTCCCTTACCACCACCTTTAGATTTATTCTCAAGAATTAAAAAAAAAGTTAGTGGAATTTATATGGAACAATAGGAGGGCTAGATTACGTCTGTCTTTATTATATTTACCATTTGATCGTGGAGGTCTGAAATGTCCAAATTTTATGTTGTATTATTGGTCGGCACAACTGAGGTCTATGACATATTATTTTTCATCAAATGATCTCCCTCACTGGACTGAAATGGAATCATACAATTTACCTTTACCTCTTCCCATATTCATATATTCAGACTCGGCAAAAAAATTACAGAAACAAGTTAAAAATCCATTTGTAAAACATATGATTAAAATATGGTGTGAAACTAAAAAATGTTTAAAAGAACCACACTTACTGTCACAATTTAGTCCAATATGGGGTAATCAATATTTTAAACCAGGGAGAGCGGATGCTGTGTTTAAAGTATGGAGTTTAAAAGGGATCCAAAAAATTCAAGATTTATATTTGTCATGTTCAGATAACATAATGTCTTTTGAAGAGCTGAGGATCAAATTTAATCTTAATAGAACACATTTTTTTAAATATCTTCAAGTTAGGAACTTTATTCGATCAAATCAAAATAAAGCTCTCACTCGACCTATTTATTCATCCTTGGAAAAAATGTTGATGAAAGATGGTAAAAGAAAGGGTATTATTTCAAAGTTTTATAACTCATTGACACTATCCTCAAGTGAAAACTCACAGAAAAGATTAAACTACTGGAAAGAAGATCTGCAAACTGAAATTTCACAGGAACAATGGGAATTGGCTTGTACAGAATCTCAAACAAAATCAATAAATGTACGTCTTAAATTGATACATTTTAAATGGTTAATGCGGATGTATGTTACACCGGTGGAGTTAAATAGATATAACAAAAACATACCAGATACATGCACAAAATGCATGGAAAGTAAAGGAACCCTATTTCATTGTTTATGGGAATGTAGAATAATTAGAATGTTTTGGGAAGAGGTGAGGGTAACAATTGAAAAAATAATTTCAAAACAAATCATATTGAATCCTAAATTGTTTTTGTTGGGTCTGTACCCAAAAAAGCATAACTTTAATAAAAGTGAAAGAACATTCATAGACCTCAGTTTGCTTAATGCCAAAAAATGTATTGCACTACTGTGGAAAAAGACTCATAGACCAGATGTGACTCAGTGGTTAAGACAGATGTTAACAAACCTTCCATTAGAAAGAATAACATACATACAGAAATCAAAGGAAAGTGTGTTTGAGAATATATGGAGACCTTTTATTGATTATGTAAAAAATTTAAACATTACTCTTGAAGAAGAAGGTGAATGATGTGTGTGGACCTTGTAAATTCCAAACTGGTGAACATAATATGTATACTTATGTAATGGATTGTCTAGACTAAACAGAGGAGCATTGTTGAAGACTTCATTTTGTTGGTGGTTGTTGGTGTTTTTAGTGCATTTTTTTTGTAGTACTTTAGTGTTAGTGTTTGATTGTTTGTGTCATGTTTGTTAAAAAAAAGGTTCAATAAAGATATTGAGGAAAAAAATATGTACATATGTATACTAGCTGCTCTTGTTTTTTCTTGCCTTCTGATTGTTGCTTTGAGTGTTGCTATCCCTGTGCTGTTGCAATCCTGGAATTTCCCCATTGTGGGACTAATAAAGGCTTATCTTATGAGGACCTTGTGGCAGTTTAGTACTAAAATTTTGATAGTTCACCAGTTTTTTTTTGTCTTTTTTGAAATAACTGTCAGAAGATATTCTTTATGTAAATTATTTTGCCCTTTTCCCCGGAGAAATGTAACTTTCAGAATGTGGCAAGTATTTGTCATTATCATTATGTTATAAATGCTTAGCTAAGTGTGTGATAAAAAGTAAAAAATGGATTTGAATTTTCATCAGGTTTCTCTTCATAAATATTTCAGATGTACATGAACAAAACTTTTGACATTACAAAATGAAACTGAACCTATTTTACATCTTTTCAAACATTTGTGTTTGCCACACTCCAAAACTCTCACAAACAATACTAATACTACTGTTTACAATACTAAACTATTATTTAGACAGAAAACATGCAAAAATACTTGAAGAGCTCCTCTTTCCTCCTTTCTGCCGGCAGCTCTCCACCTGTGCTTTATTTCCCCCTTCAGTCACGCAGGCAATCCCGCAATTCCCATAATGTATCTTATAGCAATGGAAAGCTCCACTTCTCAGTCGCTAGTGTGAATGGTCAAGGAGTTACAGTAAATTGAATGAAGTGTGCCACCTTGCGTTGCTGGTGACGCAGTAGGACTTAAATTAGGATTTAGGTTACATTAGCACTTTTAAAATATGGAGGGAAAAAAAGCATGTGTTTGTCAAATTGTGGCAGGCCAAACCAACGGGTTGGTCCACATACTGAACAGCTTCCATTTTATTTTAATATCTTCTATAAAAGGTGGATTGTCCTCTAAAAGTTGGGGACAAGCTCCTCCCCCAAGTGGAGGAGTTTATCTCGGGGTCTTATTCACGAGTGAGGGGAGAATAGAGTGAGATATACTGACAGACAGATCAGAGCAGCATTTGCAGTGATGCAGACGTTGTACCGGTCTGTTATGATGAAGAGGGAGCTGAGCTCTAAAGCAAAGCTGTCGGTTTACCTATCAATCTACATTCCTACCCTCACCCATGGTCATGAGCTTTGGGTAATGACCAAAAGAATGAGATCACGGGTACAAGTGGCTGAAATGAACATTCTCCGTAGGATTGCTGGACTCACCCTCAAAGATAGGGTGAGGAGCTCAGTCATCCGGGAGAGGCTCAGATTAGAACCACTGCTCCTCCACATCGAAAGGAGCCAGTTGAGGTGGTTTGGGGATCTGATCACGATGCCTACTGGACACCTCCCACTGGAAGGAGACCCCAGATCAGACCCAGGATACGCTGGAGAGACTATGTCTCCCAGCTGGCCTGGGAACATCTTGGTAACCTCTCTGAAGAGCTAGAGCAGGTGGCCGGGGAGAGGGAAGTCTGGGCTTCTCTGCTTGGCCTGCTGGCTCTGCAACCTGGACCTCCGGAAAAGCGGTAGAAAATGGATGGGTGGATGGATATCTTCTATACAGTATTGAGAGTTGTTCATTGTGATGCCTGCCTTTGCGCTTTGATAATGTCATAGCGAGTGCTATGATCATGAGTAATGCCTGCCTTTGATTTTTGATGATGTCATAGCGAGTCCTATGATCGTGAGTGCAGCCTGGCTTTGATATCATAGCAAGTCCTATGATGTTTTAGTGAGTGCTATGATCGTGACATCATGACATCATGACAGAGATGTCTTGAATTCTGTATAGCGTGATATTGCTTGTCTCCAGGCCATGGGTCCCAGGCCACATCCTTGCTTTAAGTTGATTTTCTGTATTTCACGTTATTATTATTATCCTGGGTTGCTATTATTATTATTATTATTATTATTATTATTCTGCCTTGTGTATTTATTTCTTCATCGGTCTTCCTCTTAGTTTAAGTTTATCAGCATTGTTATTATTATTATCGTCATTATCATTATCATTATTGCCTTGGTGTTGTGTCCCCTCTGGTCCCTTGTGTGTGATTCTGTGCAGGCCCGCCCATCCATTTTCTGTATCCATGCCCTGCTGTCTGTGTTTGCTCCTGCTTGTTACTTGATGATCCAGAAGAGGATTGGGAGAATGTCGTATGGTCAGATGAAACCAAAATAGAACTTTTTGGTAAAAACTCAACTTGTCGTGTTTGGAGGAGAAAGAATGCTGAATTGCATCCAAAGAACACCATACCTACTGTGAAGCATGGGGGTGGAAACATCATGCTTTGGGGCTGATTTTCTGCAAAGGGACCAGGATGACTGATCCGTGTAAAGGAAAGAATGAATGGGGCCATGTATCGTGAGATTTTGAGTGAAAACCTCCTTCCATCAGCAAGGGCATTGAAGATGAAACGTGGCTGGGTCTTTCAGCATGACAATGATCCCAAACACACTGCCCGGGCAACGAAGGAGTGGCTTTGTAAGAAGCATTTCAAGGTCCTGGAGTGGCCTAGCCAGTCTCCAGATCTCAACCCCATAGAAAATCTTTGGAGAGAGTTGAAAGTTCGTGTTGCCCTGCGACAGCCCCAAAACATCACTGCTCTAGAGATCTGAATGGAGGAATGGGCCAAAATACCAGCAACAGTGTGTGAAAACCTTGTGAAGACTTTCAGAAAACGTTTGACCTCTGTCATTGCCAACAAAGTATTGAGATGAACTTTTGTTATTGACCAAATACTTATTTTCCACCATAATTTGCAAATAAATTCTTTAAAAATCAGACAATGTGATTTTCTGGATTTTTTTTTTCTCATTTTGTCTCTCATAGTTGAGGTATACCTATGATGTAAATTGGAGACCTCTCTCATCTTTTAAGTGGGAGAACTTGCACAATTGGTGGCTGACTAAATACTTTTTTGGCCCACTGTACATAGGTGTATAGAGGCCCATTTCCAGCAACTATCACTCCAGTGTTCTAATGGTACAATGTGTTTGCTCATTGCGTCAGAAGGCTAATGGATGATTAGAAAACCCTTGTGCAATCATGTTAGCACAGCTGAAGACAGTTTAGCTGGTTAGAGAAGCTATAAAACTGACCTTCCTTTGAGCAAGTTTAGTATCTGGAGCATCACATTTGTGGGGTCGATTAAACGCTCAAAATGGCCAGAAAAAGAGAACTTTAATGTGAAACTCGACAGTCTATTCTTGTTCTTAGAAATGAAGGCTATTCCATGCGAGAAATTGCCAAAAAACTGAAGATTTCCTACAACGGTGTGTACTACTCCCTTCAGAGAACAGCACAGTCTCTAACCAGAGTAGAAAGAGAAGTGGGAGGCCCCGCTGCACAACTGAGCAAGAAGATGAGTACATTAGAGCCTCTAGTTTGAGAAATGGACGCCTCACAGGTCCTCAACTGGCAGCTTCATTAAATAGTACCCGCAAAACGCCAGTGTCAACATCTACAGTGAAGAGGCGACTCCGGGATGCTGGCCTTCAGGGCAGAGTGGCAAAGAAAAAGCCATATCTGAGACTGGCCAATAAAAGAAAAAGATTAATATGGGCAAAAGAACACAGACATTGGACAGAGGAAGATTGGGGGAAAAAAGTGTTATAGACGGACAAATCGAAGTTTGAGGTGTTTGGATCACACAGAAGAACATTTGTGAGATGCAGAACAACTGAAAAGATGCTGGAAGAGTGCCTGACGCCATCTGTCAAGCAAGGTGGGGGTAACGTGATGGTCTGGGGTTGCTTTGGTGCTGGTAAAGTGGGAGATTTGTTCAGGGTAAAAGGGATTTTGAATAAGGAAGGCTATCACTCCATTTTGCAACACCATGCAAAATGGAGTTGCACTAACACCAATTGTGATGAAGTGTTTTGAACGGCTTGTCAAACCACACATTACAGCCTGCCTCCCTGCATCACACGACCCGCTCCAGTTTGCATATCGTTCAAACCACTCCACGGAGGATGCTATAGTCACCACCCTACACTCTGTCATCACCCACCTGGACCAGAAAGACACCTACGCCAGACTCCTGTACATTGATTTCAGTTCAGCATTCAACACCATTATTCCCCAGAGACTGATGGAGAAATTACTCCTTCTCGGTCTGAACACCGCCACATGTCTCTGGATCCTGGATTTCCTGACTGAGAGACCTCAGTCTGTCCAGGTTAGAAACAACATCTCCAACTCTGTCACGCTGAGCACCGGATCCCCTCAAGGCTGTGTACTCAGTCCACTGTTGTTTACACTTCTAACACATGACTGTGTATCCAGACACGAGGGGAACCAGATTATTACCTCCGCCAGGCCGAAAAGGCCAGGAGGAGGTAATGTTTTTGCCGGGGTTTGTCTGTGTGTTTGTCTGTTTGTCTGTCTGTCTGTCTGTCTGTGTCTGTCTGTCTGTCTGTCTGTTTGTTTGTCTGTTGGTTAGCAAGATAACTCAAAAAGTCTTGGACGGATTTCCATGAAACTTTCAGGCGTTGTTGGAAATGGTACAAGGAAGAACTGATTAAATTTTGGGGATGATCCGGATCACCGTCTGGATACAGGAATTTTTTAAAGCATTCTTTAACACTGTGACATACGGCTATTTTCAACATGTGCGCAGGCGCAATGGAGGGCGCTGGTCATCGTGTCTGACCAACATAAACTCCGCGTTCTTCAACGTTTTAGGCACAAAAGCACGCGGAAAACACTGGTGGCCTGGGCCCACCAGCGTGCCTGTGTTTGCGCGACGCTGCAAAAGCTGAGACGGGCAGCTGTCCGCCGCCGGATTATTTGGCAGAAATTCCCCGGCCAGCCATAGGCGCTGCGCAAAAATGAGCTGTTCGGCAGCGTGCAGTGTGCCTGTGTTTGCGCAACGCTGCAAAAGCTCAGACGGCCAGCTGTCCGCCGCTGGATTATTTGGCAGAAATTCCCCGGTCAGCCATAGTAGCTCCGCAAAAAGAAGCTCTCTGCCGGGGAAGTTTCCAAATCATCTTTGGCCGCGGAGCGCAACCCCAATAAAGATAAAGATTAGATGTACCACGAAGGTCGAGTGCAAGCAAGATGTTTGTGTCTGTGAACATTCCGTCTTTTGGCGAGTTGATACGTAACAATGTTTACAGTTTGATGAGAAGGTTGCTGCCATGTAACAATCATCTTATATCAGCAATTGTCAACTCGTCACTCACACTTCACTCCAGCATTTGGAAGTGGTGGCGTTCCATTTTATACTGAGTCCAATATTGTATGTTATTGTTGTTACAAGACCGCCGACTGTCTGCTGATCTGTATATACTTTTATTTATTTATTCATTTATTTTCTACTCCTTTTAGTTCTGCATTTAATATGAACCCTGAGTTTGAAATAAACGTTTGAATTTTGAATAAAACCCACGCCAACCCGTCTACCTAATTTGCATCCGTCAGTGAAGCCCTCAGTGCTGCTTTCAGTGATCTAAAACGCTCACATAACCCATTGGCCTGTGGGTTGTACGCAGTTGTGTCATGACTTCTTTTGTTTTTTCTTTTGAATTCTTGGATGGAGCATGGGTGGCCAATATAAGCTGCGGATTCAGCCATCACATATTTCGGATAACTTATGTTGAACTGTATAATCAGAGGAGCTATTGTCTAATTTGACCTTGTTGGATTTTATTACCCCCTTTGTTATATTATTCACTTTCTTTTAACCTGTACTCTTAATCTATTCGAAATAAAGATTAATTAATTCATTCATTCAATTGCAACGCCCCCAGCCTGGGAGTTTGCAGATGCAGGACATGGACACAACACCAACACTTCAGTTTATTACCTCCGCCAAGGAGGTAATGCTTTTACTAATGAACCACTAATCCTATCATTGTGAATCCAGTTGCTACTCAGATGTTTTCATGGTCAAGGAATCTGACAACGTACACACAAACACTGTATGGGGGGAACTGTGGCGCTTGGCGGAGGTCTGCGCTCTCCGAGTGCTTTTCTAGTTAAGTTTGCAGACGACACCACGGTGGTGGGACTTATTCAGAGGGATAAGGAATCAATGTACAGGGAAGAAGTGAGAGACCTGGAGGGCTGGTGCAGGGAGAACAATCTGGTGCTTAACGTGGACAAAACGAAGGAGATGATTATCGACTTCCGGCGGTCACAGCCTGAGTACGTCCCCCTCAGCATCGGCGGCCGTTTAGTGGAGAGAGTGGAGAATATCAAGTTCCTCGGAGTGCAGATCTCGCAGGACCTGACCTGGAGCAAGAATTCCTTGGGGATCAGGAAGCGGGCTCAGCAGAGACTGCACTTCTTGATGAAACTCAAACAGGCCTCTCTCCCCATCTGCATCCTCAGGACCTTCTACAGAGGTGTGGTGGAGAGTGTTCTGACGTACTGCATTGCTACATGGTACTCCAGCTGCAGTATGTCAGACAAAAAAGCCCTGCAGAGGATAGTCAAGGGGGCTGAGAGGGTAATTGGAGTCTCCCTCCCCTCTGTCCAAGAACTTTTTCAGAACTGTTGTAGGAGCAGGGCACTGAACATTGTCAAGGACCGTTCTCACCCTCTGCATAAACACTTTGAACTTCTTCCATCTGGTAAACGATTCCGGAGCATCAGAGGGAGAACCACCAGACTGATCAACAGCTTCCTTCCACAAGCTGTCAGGATGCTGAACAGTTGACCCGGAATCTCTCATACACACTACTGCACCTACGGACATTTTGTATATTATTTGTATATTATAGTTAGTTAGTTTTTTTCCCAAGTATGTCTCAGGGATGTGTGAATGGATGGGTGGGTGGGGGTGGGGGGGTGAAGCTATGTGGGAGTGTGTCTTAAATCATGCTGCTTCTATTTATATGGATGCCGAGAGAAACGCAGTTTCATCTTGCCTGCACTACAGTTGTATGTACAGCAATATGACAATAAAGTTTGATTTGATTTGATGCCATACCCTGTGGACATTGCTTGATTGGAGCCAGTTTCATCCTACAACAGGACAATGACCCAAAGCACACCTCCAAATTGTGCAAGAACTATTTAGAGAAGAAGTAGGCAGCTGGTATTCTATCTGTAATGGAGTGGCCAGCGCGGTCACCAGATCTAAACCCCCTTTGAGCTGTTGTGGGAGCAGCTTGATCGTATGGTATGCAAGAAGTGCCCATCCAGCCAATCCAACTTGTGGGAGGGGCTTCTAGAAGCGTGGGGTGAAATTTCTCCAGATTACCTCAACAAATTAACAGCTAGAATGCCAAAGGTCTGCAATGCTGTAATTGCTGCAAATGGAGGATTCTTTGACAAAAGCAAAGTTTGAAGGAAAAAATTATTTCAAATACAAATCATTATTTCTAACCATGTCAATGTCTTGACTATATTTTCTATTCATTTTACAACTCATGGTGGTAAATAAAAGTGTGACTTTTCATGGAAAACACAAAATTGTCTGGGTGACCCCAAACTTTTGAACGGTAGTGTATATATATGTCTTTTAGTGAGTCCCGCGGTCTGTATGACGTCACACACAGACACACTGACAGAGATTTCTTGAATTTATAGAGTGAAAAGTGATAGAGTAATGATTGTGCTATTGTTGTCATAGTGATGGTGCATGAGAATATGATGCTATTCCATACTCATGTTTCCAGGTGTTCTGCCCCAAGGGTAGTATCTCACGAAGAAGCAAATACTGCTAACTGTAATAATTTTTGGATTTGCTAACTTTTCTGTTGAATGTTGGTGAAAATCAAGCTTGTATCTCATGGAATGCTGAGGAACATTCACAAGTGTTGAGCTTTTTGTGTTTCTTGAGGGTTCGTAAAAGGTTGCAAAACAGTTTGCCAACAGTTTTTAAGCTCACAGTTTTATTGTAAAGGTTCTTAAACAGTTACTAGTTCACTGCTTGGTGAACCAAAAAGAACTTTAGCGACATGTGCAACAACCAGTTGCACACAGCTATTTTGCAAACATTTGCAAAATATTTTCCTATCATTTATAGGATAATACATTTGGAAAAAAAAGTTGAACATGTTCAGTGTTTATGTAAATATGCCGGATGGCTAAATAAGAAGAGAGCCAAGGGTTTCTTATTCTCTACACACCAGAGGGAAGACACTGTGACAACTCAGCCTTTAACATACTATATTTGGAGTTTCTGCATCCCTGTGAGCATTGATAATACACTACTCACATAAAGATAGAGATATTTGACTTTCGGGTGAAATTTCAGGATGCACCTAAAATGCACTATACTGTAACCTTTACACGTGAACTTAATTTGAGCAAGCATCAGTGTAAACACAAAACAGCGATGGAAATGGCTTCACAGAAATCAACACCGTGGTCCAATGGACTTTTCTGTGCCTTTTGGCTGAGAGAATCCAGAGGGAGCTAGACGGTGGGACCTGAAATGAATTTACGGCCACCGACCAGCAAATAATGGGAGGCAGACTGCCGCTGACCCGACCACGGCATCATTGTTGAAAACTGTGATAGAGGATGATGAGTGATGTGATATAATGTGATATTATGCGTCTTTTTCATTATTTATCCCAGTGGTGGAAAGCTCACTTTGAACAAACAACACCATTGTCTCCTGTATGCAGACAATGAGCTAGCTAGTTAGCCATCAATGCTAACTCCGTGCACTGCTTGTATTTTGCACTTGTGTCAAAATCTGACAAAATAAGCTAGTGTTAATTCTAGTTAAAAGGTTGTTTTTTACGTGTTGCAATTTCGCGCTGTGCATGTACTTAAGTTGTGGGTATATTTTCACTCTAGAGTTGATCAGCATCTGCTTTGACACCGGCAAGGTCTAGCACGACACAGCAATGTGTTATGACTGGTAAGTAAAGTTGCACACCCCGTTGTTTTTAGTAGTGGTGGACAAAGTACTCGCATCATTTACTTTTTAAGTTAAGATAAGATAAGATTAGATAAGCCTTTATTAGTCCCACAACGGGGAAATTCCAGGATTGCAACAGCACAGGGATAGCAACACTCAGAGCAATAATTTAGAAGATAAGAAAATAAGAGCAGTGAATATACATATGTACACATAAATATATATGCACAGTGCAGAACATTGTAGCTAGATGGAATAAACAGCATAACAGTCTATTTAGTTACCCCACATAGTATGAATATGTACCCATACATATTGTCACCCTCCGTAGCTAACTAACTAACTACTAACTAACCTGCACTTATATAGCGCTTTTCTAGTCACAAAGACCACTCAAAGCGCTTTCATTAATACTAACCCTCTATTCTAAGGGCCTATAGGAAACAGATATCTAGGGACAATTTAGAACAGCCAATTAACCTAACATGCATGTCTTTGGCATGTGGGAGGAAACCGGAGAAATCCCGGAGTAAACCCACGCAACACGGGGAGAACATGCAAACTCCACACAGATCACTGTTGGTCGGGGGCTGGGATCGAACCCACGATCCCACAAACCCCACAATCCCCCGGCCAAGGGTAAACTGTGCTGCCGCAGTGTAGCGACTGATATTGCAGGGATGGCAATTTTCTGCCGATCCACGGATTTCCGCCGATTTATTTTCAAATTGATAATTTCTGTGAATTGTCTAAATCCGTTGAGAAAATTTTAGGGGGGGGGGTAAGGTACCTTATTGTCGCCGATTTTAGTGAAAATCAACACGATTACATCGGCTCTTCCCCGGAAGTCGTCTCCCGCGATAACCCGGATGTTTTGTACTCAAGCTACTGCTGTATTGTAAACGGCCCTGCGATTGGATAGTTGCAAACGATTGGACCAATCAAATGGCTCGCTGTATGCTTTGTCAAAAATTCATGGCGGCGTGTTCTCAGGGATGTGATTTTTCTGCTAATTCGCCGAATTCCGCTTTTTTTTTTATCTTCCAGGAAGATAAAGTACGTTAAGTACGTTAGCGGCTTGTGGTCCACGAATGCAGTGAAGCTGCGCCCTTTCAGGCAGAACTGGAAGTGGCGTATGGCCAGGTGGAGAGCCATTAACTCTCTGCCGACCACGCTGTATTTACGCTCACTGTCGTGCAAAGACCTGCTAAAAAAGGTGAGCGGCTGCCAAGAACCGGCAACGCATTGCTCCACGACGGCCGCTATGCCCATGTCCGAGGCGTCGGTAGCGCTATCCGAGCCACCGGGTCTGGGTGCGCCAATAATGCAGAGTTTACCAGAGCTGTTTTAACCTCAGAACGCCTGCTCCCGCTCAGGAATCCAGTCGACGCTGTCCGCCGGTTTCCGTTTCTTGAGTGCGGCGTAAAACGGCTGCATGAGCTGGGCTGCGCGGGGGAGGAAACGGTTATAAAAGTTAACCATCCCCAAAAACTCCTGCAGCGCCCTGACATTGTTGAGGAGAAAAAAATAGCTAAACAATTTAGTTAGATTACTTTTATGATTCCAAACAGTTTGAAATTGACGGTGCACAGTGGACATTGATTCATAACTTTTGAATATTTCTAAGACTTAGCTACATCAGTGATTGTGCAAAATGAACTGCTCAAGACTCAATGGAGATTGAAACTGGTGATCTGAAATGAATGCTGAAATTATAAAAAGTAATGGTATGAATGAATTTTATTTCTACTATGGAATAGATAAAATTAACTGATTTTGATTTGATCAAGTGTTAAAGCATGTGATGGATAATGCTTGTTGGAATATAAAGAACCCAGAAAAGGAGATGAAGTTCAAAGTTCAGAGACTGACACAGCTTGCTGCCAAAAGGAAGAAAGTTTCACATTAGAAGTGACTTGGTGACCAGTGTAAATAGTGTAATAAACTCTTATAGAACTGTTAAATATGTTGGACTAAAGACAGTGAGACAACATTGAAGAAAAAGTAAGTTAACTTTTCATTAAATTTAATGATTTATCCAAGTCTAGTATTTCATTTTTTTTAATCATTTTTTTCAGTCTAAATTACTTCTGTTTTACTGAAAACCTCTCAGCTTCAGGGGGCCTGTGCCCCCCCGGCCCCCCCATAAGTCAATCAACCAAATTAGATTTCAGCTGAAATCAGAATTTCCTGTTGCCATCCCTGTATTGTCCTAGTTGTATCCTGGAGGGGACCATTTGTGTAAGTCTGTTGCGTCTGTTGCATTCAATACTATTAGGTCATCGCGTTTTTTTGCTATCTCTGCGAGCAGCCTTGCTTAGGTTATACAGTCTGACAGCCGTAGGTAGGAAGGACCTGCGAAACTTCTCGGTTGCGCACCTGGGATGATGTAGCCTACTGTTAAATGAGCTCCTCAGTGCGTTCAGTATGTCCTGCATAGGGTGGGACTCGGTACAGATGAAGTGCCAAAACTAAAGTAGCACAATTTCCACTTAAGTAAAAATATTAAAGAACTCACTTTTGAATGTACTTGAAATATAATAGTTAAAGTACTAGATTCCATTCAACTGAATGTATTAACTCATTCTGCTTGCTGAGGCCACAGTAAAAACAAATGATTTTAAACATAACCCAGCCCTTGTAAAATCTAGTTTACTGAAGCGCAGCTACATGAAAATTGTGCTTAAATACAAGAAATGAAGCACTTTTTTTCATTCCACCACTGGCTTTTAGCAGCAAGTGTATTTCCCAAATATATGTTTTAAACTTGCTTTGATTAACCACCACCCATTTCTGTATTTCGTCTAGGCAAGTGTCATAAACCTCCCCGTGCACTTTTATGCAGCGCACGGAGGAGGAGAAGGAAGAATGGATTTACTCGCAGGAATTCACCACAACACATTTATTAACACAAAAGCTGACAGTTCCAAACATAAAGACTACCAAAAAGGTAACAGTGTACACAAAAATGGCTGACGCAGCAAGCGAACAGCGGGCAGACCACTGTGTACCGTGGCCACAGAAAAATAATGCAAATAACATACACGCTCGGGAGAACAAGGAGGACTCTAGGAGGCTCAATTAACTCAGGAGGAGCAAACTGGGCAACAGCCTAAGCGTAGCAGTAGAACTGCGCGGAGAAACGCTACCAGATAAGCGTAGCAGAATTACTGCACAGAGAAACGCTACCAGTCCAGCGTAGCAGCAATACTGCATGGAGAAACACTAGTCAGTTTACTCACAAAGCAGGAACAGTCCAAGAAGTCCAATTCTCCGCAAGCACATACAACCCCTTGAAGATTTGACCGTACATACGGCGATTAACACCCGTATATCAGGCACAATGGTTCAGCAGTGTTTGACTGGCAAAGGCCATCTAAGTACAAACACTGCTGACATCACAAATTGCGCTCACCTGGGCGAGGCGCGGGAAAGATGATTACCGGGGCGAACAGCTGATTGTCAGAGAGAGAAGGGGCGTGTCCGGACCGACACTGTCAGCAGTGATCATAGAAAGTAGGTCACAGCGGCTGTCTAACAGCTGCCGGTCAGGCAGTGGCTATGGGTATGGAAACACACTGAAATACATACACAATGGCATCTAGACCCACAGAGAAATCAGGACCGAGCCAGGGGAAACCAAGCCGGCTAGGTTCATGATAGCAAGAGGAAAACGATCCACCCCAAACCGGACCTCACAACACTGTTTACAGAGATGCAGGCTGAAGATCTACTGAACTGGGACCATCGTGAGCAGCACATCCAGTTGCTTCTCAGTGAGGCACGTGAGGCAAAAGAGCATGAAACTACCTTTGCGAAGGGAGGAGATGGCTCAGAATACTACCCTCATTCAAGCATTCCTTGGTGTGCTGGGCCACCTTCTCAAACCGCTGGATTATTCTTGGACAGCTTTTCCAATCTTTTAGCCTTTAATTTATGTCACTTGGTAATCTTCACAAATAAAACAAACAAAAGTGGAGACACATCTGCAAAAGGTACAAAAGTTTGTCAAAATTCCTAGTGCAATACTAAATGAATACATGTATAGTACATTGTTGAGGCAGAGAATATATATACAGTATCTACATGTATATATCCAGTAGATTCAAGATTCAAAGATTTTATTGTCAATACTACTGTACGTGCAGGACATACAGGAGAATTGAAATGGCATTTCTCTCTCTCTTCATTGGTGTGCATTTTATAAAAGAAAAGGAATAAGGCTGGAGAAAAAAAAGAAAAACAGCAACAGCAGCAGTCTATGTACAGTCTATGTACAGTGATGCAACCCGTGGTGCCAATGGCAGCCAGAAGGACTCTGACCTCCATAGAGATAAACGAATAGCGATAATAAACCCAGCAATCCTATATACAGACAGCTAGAGATGAATACCCATAGTTGCATTTCAATGCAGTAGTGTAGGTGCAGATAGTGACAGATATGACTGCAGGAGGTTAGTGCTGCAGTGACATAGAGACAGCAGCAGATATGGCATTTGTGCAAATGGTTGTGGTTAATGTGCAGAGACATATAGCAGCAAAAGTACAACAGAACAACAGTATTGTTGGTGTGCCAGTCTTTCTGTGCCAACAGCTGAGGTAGTTATTGTGCGGGTGATTGTGTTACCGTCTTGGGAGGGGAAGGGGAGAGTGAACAGAGTTCAGGGTCCTGATGGACTGATGAACAAAGCTGTTCAGCAGTCTTGCATTCAACAGTCTTAAATCCATGTATTTCTCCATGTAACATTGTGACTGCATTATTTTAATTGCTTTTAATGCTAGATTACGTTTGTTTTGGGTTAAAAATGCATCATGATTTTTAAATATATTTTATTATACCTAACTCAGTGCTGTTTACCTGCTGAAATATATATTTTACGGCTAATGTAACTCCATAAATACAATATGACACCTGGCGATCAAGTTTTGGCAGCTGATCACTTTTTGTCATGACACCACCACAGACTCGGTGCTGCTGGAGCAAGTACATCCCATGATGTCTCAACAGTATCTCCATGATTTTCACACAGATCAGAGCAATTTGTAGCACAGGAAGCTAAATGTTTCTACAGACATTCTGAAGTTCTGTAACCACTGCACGTTTGTGAAGCTGGGGTGACATCCCACTACTGGGAGGCTTGGTTGAATGCCCAGACTGACAGTTTGAAGTGATATTTTTGCCACAAGTGAGTCATTTGAAACGCACACACAGCATACATATTTTAGTACCTAAAATAGCGATAACTTGCCACCATTACAATGTAGTACAGGGGACTTATTAATTACTGGAGCAAACTAGCATTAGCAATCATTAGCTTACCTTCATACACTACCGTTCAAAAGTTTGGGGTCACTTAGAAATTTCCTTATTTTTGAAAGAAAAGCACTGTTTTTTTCAATGAAGATAACTTTAAACTAATCAGAAATACACTCTAATATCTAATATATATTGCTAATGTGGTAAATGACTATTCTAGCTTCAAATGTCTGGTTTTTGGTGCAATATCTACATAGGTGTATAGAGGCCCATTTCCAGCAACTATCACTCCAGTGTTGTAATGGTACAATGTGTTTGCTCATTGCGTCAGAAGGCTAATGGATGATTAGAAAACCCTTGTGCAATCATGTTAGCAGAGCTGAAACAGTTTAGCTGGTTAGAGAAGCTATAAAACTGACCTTCCTTTGAGCAGGTTGAGTATCTGGAAAAAATTATTATTTCAAATATAAATCATTATTTCTAACCTTGTCAATGTCTTGACTATATTTTCTATTCATTTTACAACTCATGGTGGTAAATAAGTGTGACTTTTCATGGAAAACACAAAATAATTGTCTGGGTGACCCCAAACTTTTGAACGGTAGTATATGTGATCTAGCTTGTATCCTCATATCTTCGGCTTTATACTGCTCTATAGCTTCCTAAACTCTCCAGTACTTTTCCAGTGTTTCATCTCGCCACCTGTAGCCTTCTCTGGCTCTGCTTTTTTGCCTTTACTCTGACAAAAAGCCATATAGAACAAGCGGTATCGCCTCGATATCCTCCATCTTGTGTTTTGCTTGTGTCACATACAAATGATGTCACAGGAGTGTCGGGCTGCCTTGCCGTAAAGATCCCACCCACTTGAGGTTTGTTTCAGTCATAATGGAAAACCAGCCACTCCGTGTTGAGCCGAGTAGAGTTGAGTAGAGTCAAAGCGAGTCGGGCTGAGTATTTTCTAGTGGAAAAGGGCCATAACATGCCATACATGCCATAACATAACAAAATCCTGTCATTTTGCCCCTGTAAGAACAACACAGGCCCAATTTCATTTTCATGGACGACAGTGCTCCACCTCATCAAGGTCACATCATTAGGGAACGGCTGCTAGAGGCTGGGGTACCTCAAATGGAGTGGCCTGCACTTTCTCCAGACCTGAATCCCATAGAAAACCTTTGGGATCAGCTGAGTCGCCATGTAGAGGCTCGTAACCCTGCACCCCACAACCTCAACGACCTGAGGGCCGCTCTTCAAGAAGAGTGGAATGCCATGCCTCAGCAGACAATAAGTCAACCTGTGAACAGCATGAGACGTCGATGTCAAGCTGTCATTGATACTCAAGGGCACACAACAAATTATTGAGACAGTGACATTTTTTGTTGTGGCATATCCACCACTGTTGTTGGCTTTTGTTTCAATAAATTGTTTGAGATGAGGAAATCACCATTGCATGCTTCTACTTAAATGCCCTGCTTTCACAATATAATATCTCTGTAGCATGAACCTTTTACATTCTCCATAAATTTCACCCAAAAGCCAAGTATCCCTATCTCTTTGTGAGTAGTGTATATTGTGTACTTGTGTTCATATTTGACCATCGGTATCATTTTGATTTACAGTCATATTGCAAACGCTTCCCTTTCTCCTAAGACTGTATATTTGCCTCACTTTTGTGCCTCCTCTTTAGTTCTCCCATATAAGTGAAATTCTGACTCCTGCCTCCAGTGTTCTAGGACTATTTGGGCACAAGAGAGACATTTCTGTCCTGTGCCCAGAAGCTTTAAGTTCATCCTGAAGTCCTGCATTTCTCTCCTTCCCTTGCTGGCAGCCAACAGGCTGACCAACCACTATTACACACAGAATTGCAGTCATTTGTCTTTGTGTGAGTCTGTTTGTTCAGACTAGGCTCAGCTTCTCTGCACCATAACAAGGGCTTCAGTCACACTGAGTCACTAATGGAGGTGTGGGTCAGTGCATTTATTTAAGATGAAACAGCCCTGAGGTCAGTGATTTCACAGATGATGACCACGGATGGCAGGAGAAGCATCAAGAATTGCATTTTTTTTCTCTTTTATTCTGTTGACCACTCCTTTAGATTGTTCCAGAATGAATGAACGAATGAAGTAGGTGGGCAGGTACAAGGGGATGCAGTAAGTAGATTTAGGCTCTGCCTAAGTCTAAATGCTTTTTGCACATATTACAAAGCAACAGTAACAAATTCCTGAATGTCATATTTTGCAAACATACACTGCTGCTCAGGTTGATAATCCTTCATTTAATATACAAGATATTAATGAAAAATCAGAACTCATTCTCCTGGAACGATTTACAGCTTAACTCATGGCGCAGTCAGTTTATCGAATAATATGAGTTCTATATCTTGAGTCCCTTGGCCATTCCCTTCTTCTGCATTTTCTCTAAGGAAGGTCTAATCCCTGCTGCTTCTAATCCTGTACTGCTGAGACCAATTCAAATCCATGCGGGACTTAACGGCCTGTAATGCCTTTACAAGTAGTTGCATAAAGCTGACATCCCATTCGTTCTGGGTAGGATTCGCTGTGTGGATTACAAGACAAATTCTGAAATAATTAATGTGAGTTGGCTAAAAGGATACCAGGGGGTGATTTCCACTCGATTTAAAAGAAAAGCCTGGTATTAATTTCATAATATAGCAAACCTTGACACTTTGTTGGACCTCACTGTGTCTTGTTCTCATCCAGATGGTTGTAATATATCTTTGTTTTCCATCTGCAGCCAATGGAACTTATCTCGAGGGAAAGTGAAGCCAACCATTACTCCAAGGAACAAAACACCTATCACTATGTAACAACGTGTTTTGTGATATCCCTACAGATGTAAAATTAATATTATTTATTTATTTGTAACTAGCCAAAAACAATTCCTATAATGTGTACGTAATGCATTGCTTTAGGACTGCATTTAACAAGAGAGTAATGTATTGACTCAACATATCCAGTAGGACTAAACAGCATAATACTGTATACTATCCCTTGATCACAGCTGTGTTTAGGACAAACGTGGAGGGAGCACATCTGCACAAGATTTTTGACTCACTGGATTTATAATAGATGGCAACATCTGAGAGTGATTATGCCAAGGGGTAATACACCCATTTAAATTTGTTTTCAAATGACAAAATAGTTGTGAGACAGCAGCAGAGGGTAGGGATGATCATATCTTTGCCTCAGCTCAATGCTTCAGATCTCTCACAGAAACCATGTGTCTAAAGTCACAACACTGTAATATGCATCCTGCATCCTATGGAAAATTCCCTCAGGTGACCTTGAACACTTTTGAGTCTTTAACCCAGTCTCAGTGCTCTCTAAGGCCTAAACAATAAAACCACGATGACTTGCGTGATGTAAACAGTGTTGCGATATAACTGCAGTATAGTACTTTAGTACTTAGGTTTTGTTGAACTTTTTTTTTCTCTTTTTGTAGTCCTTGTCTGGTAAAACAGGCTCTTTGGGACATCTTTGTCTTCAGAGAGGAGAGATGTGCCAAATGATAAAATAACCCATTAAATCTTTTCACTTTCAGGTTAGTTGCTTCTTCCTTGTTTTTTTTTTTTTTTGTTTTTTTTTCTGCTTCTGCTGACAGTGTGTTGAGCATCGCAGAGCTACAAACTGAGAATCTACCAAAATTTGCAGAAATGCAGAGAAGAGATGTACACAACATACTATTCAAATGAAAAAGAACTTCGAAGTTAAAAGTACTTGCATATAAATAAATACTTGCAGAGAAGTCACTTGCATAGACATTTCAGTGTTTGAGGTCTTGTATCATTTGCAAAGATGGTGTTTGAATGGTGAAATTTTTACAAAACAAATGACCCACAGTTGGTGCCACACTCCTTCATTTGATGATCAGATAGCATAAAAATCTCAGGCCTTCTCAGTGTGGATATGACTGGGCCCATGAAGGCTGGGTTAGGGACTAATAATCAAATTCATGGTGAAGTCATGATGTCTGTTTACAGCAACAACAAGCTTTATAGGAACTAGTGCTGGGAATCAATTAAAATTTTTTTAAACTAATTAATTGCACCCATTTTCTATAACTAATCATGATATCATGATTAAAATTCTTAACTGATCAGATAACTGCAATTAATAACTACAACGAACAAACACTGAAAAATAAATATTTTTAGGCAACTTTTTATTGCTTTTTATTTGCAAGAACTTAGTTTTTAACAGTTCTTTTAATAGTTTGCAGTCTAGTTTGTGCAAGCTTTGCAAATTTAAAGCCTGTCACATAGGTGAGGTAAAATGTTACAAGCCAGACCACTAATAATTACAGAACTATAACAGTTGCTAAGTGGAGAGCACTTCCACATTAAGAGAATTACAAATAATAAACTGATGGTTAATGTAGCGTTGCTAACTGTACATATTATCCTAGCCTAATTATGCCTCGGTGAAAACGGAGAGGCATACTGTAATCACTTAATGTGTCTGTGTGTGTATGTGTGTGTGTATCTGTCCGTCTGTCCGCCTCTCTGTTTTAGCTCACCCGGTCAAAATTAAGTGCAACTTAGGGCTTGTATCATTGTGTCACCATATTTTCTCGACTTTTAATTTGCCAGAATTCCAAAATAAGGCTTTGTTTTCAAAATAAACACAAATTTAACTCACCTTTAATGTCAATGAAGCTGGACGAAAAGGTATTGCAATAACTATGTCAGGCCACTAGAGGTGGCAGTGCGACTTTTTACAGCACAACACAGTATGGGGTTTTTTGGGGGGTTTTTTGTTTTTTTTTACAGCACATGGAGAACTGTTATAAAATAGCGGTTGCTGAAAAAAAATGTACTCAGCAACTACACCATTTATTCATCACATTGATTGTTTTCACACTGGTTTTGCTGTTTAGTTTTGCAGAGGAAGGACGAGGTAAAACTTGTTAAAAACTCGCTAAAAACTCCAAGTTCCAACATTCCTTGTGTTATGTCCACAAACCTGATATTAAGAGGCGGCCGAGGAGGTTGCACTAGAACATATCTGTAGTCCAACCAGTTAAGATAAGATAAGCCTTTATTAGTCCCACAATGGGGAAATTCCAGGATTGCAACAGCACAGGGATAGCAACACTCAGAGCAATAATTTAGAAGATAAGAAAATAAGAGCGCAGTGAATATACATATGTACACATAAATATACAGTATATACACACAGTGCGGAGCATTGTAGCTAGATGGAATAAACAGCATAACCGTCTATTTAGTTACCCTACATGGTATGAATATGTACCCATACATATTGTCACCCTCCATAGCGACTGATATTGTCCTAGTTGTATACTGGAGGGGACCATTTGTGTAAGTCTGTTGCGTCTTTTGCATTCAATACTATTAGGTCGTCACGTTTTTTTGCTACCTCTGCAAGCAGCCCTGCTTAGGTTATACAGTCTGACAGCCGTAGGTAGGAAGGACCTGCGAAACCTCTCGGTCGCGCACCTAGGATGATGTAGTCTGCTGCTAAATGAGCTCCTCAGTGCATTCAGTATGTCCTGGGGTAGGACTCAGACTCCAACAGAGATAACAGTTAAGCCACCATCCTTCTCTCCCCTATCTCCTCCACTGGGTCAAGGCGTTGCCCCAGGACAGAGCTAGCTTTCTTGATTAGTTTGTTCAGTCTCTTCCTATCAGCTGCTGTAATGCCGTTGCCCCAGCAGACCACTCCAAAAGTGATGGCTGATGCTACCACCGTGTCGTAGAATGTCTTCAAGAGCACCCCTTGTACACCAAAAGACCTGAGCCTCCTCAGTAGGAACAACGTGCGCTGTCCCTTCTTGTAGAGTGCGTCGGTATTGTGTGACCAGTCTAGTTTATTGTTCAGATGAACACCCAGGTACTTGTAGGATGTCACCATCTCAATGTCTGTTATATAATAAAGCTAGCACACCGTGGTGGAGTCGTGGTGGAGTCATCCTGGGCAAGAGGAAGCCCAAATGGCAGACTCCCTGTAATATAGGGCGGTGTGATGACGCTGCCTTCCGGTCGTGTCACTTCATAATAAAACCCCTCATAACCCGCCCCCCCCATAAAATAGCAAGAACATGCTGAATTAAAACCCACCCAAATTTGGAAACACAAACCCCACATAAACACACTAAAATAAAAGCAGGCACAAAAAACCATAAAGAACACCAAAACTCAAAAACAATTAAAACTAGGACCAGTGGGTAGACTGCCACACAGCCTGCATGGCCAAGTGGTTTATTCTGCCACTTAACAGAACAGCCATGCTCCTAACTAAAATTTTCCTAAATAGTCTTCAGTCTTTTGAACCCAGTCCTCCACAGAAATGGTGGGTCGGGTGGGGTAGATGCGCCCCTGGAGGTGGCAGGCCCCTGGGGTGAGGACCAATCTTAAAAACACAGGAGCCCGGGTCCCACACCACCTTCTCTGGCCCCTGCTCAGCCTCGCCACCCGGAACGTCCACCTGGACACACCGCAGCTGGTTAGCATGTGTAATTGGGCCATCCGTCAGCCAGAAACACGCCACTCCACACTTCACCACAATCCTCAGCGGCGCCCAATGTTTCGCCGACTGTGGTCCAGCCAGATATCTCCCAGGTCTCTCGTCAACCCGAACCCAATCCATGACCTGGAGCGGTACCTTACTTGGCCTGATGTGCTGCTGTGCATGCGACAGCTCCACGCTCCCATGTGGTCTGGCCCAGTTGTTACACTGTGGCAATGCAGCAGTCACCGTTGTCGCAGTGGACCCCTCACCCATCTTCGGCCGAGACACAATACGAGCACTGAAGGTGTCCGGTGCCTCCCTGGTGTTGCTCATCAGAATGGGTGCTCCACCCACCCACTCGGCCACCGCAACTACCTCCTGCCAAGCGCAGGCACTGAAGCCATCCCGTTCCTCCACTGAGCTAGACATGGGCGTCTCAGTGCCGGTACTGTCCGCCAGCGCCTCGTCCCAAACCACGAAGTTCTTGTTCACCGGAACAGTTGAGCCCCAATGACCACACCCAGACCATTCGTTCCCAGCGCTGTCTCTGATGATGAAACCCAGTCTGTAGAACAGGTAACACCCCATGATGTTATCGCCATGCGCTGCCACTTGGAAAGTGAAGTCGTGCACCGCTTAAGACTTGTAGCGAGCAGTCTACTCCACAGTCCCAACATTGCACAGTCTGTTATCGCCATAGCCGTACAACAGCGCTGGGTTACTCCTAATCCTGTGGTATGGGAAAAACTTCTTCACCATGGCCCAATTTAGCATCAGCCGCACCGCCGCCGTGTCGAGCAATAATAGTAAAGCAACACTGTCCAGTTTCACCATGCAATAAGAATACCCATTGATGTTGGGACTCACCGAGTGGATGGTCATTGCAGGCGGGCAGGCAGGCTTCATCAGCAGGCTTCACGGCGCTGGTAATCGACACACCCTGGCGAAATGATTCAAGCACCCACATTTACTGCATCGCTTCCCTCGTGCCGGGCACACTCTTGCTTTAAATCAGAGCGTTGGGGACCCACAACCCCCGCAAAAGGGGTCTCTCAGGGCAGACCTTCAGCTCGTTGCGTTAGCCTCGTAGTCCTCGTCCATGATATCGTCGTCCTCTGGGTCCACCACATTTGCTGACGTAGTTGTCTCCGGCAGCTTCTGTGACTGGCGCCAGTTTAGCTCTGAAGCTAGCTTATCAGCAGCCTCCAGCTGGAGAGCTAGCTCAACAGCCCTAGCGAACGTCAAGCCATTAGGTGCCATTAGCAACATAGCACATAGCCCAGCGTTACATGTGTGCTTGGCTAACTGGTCCTGCACCATCTTGTCTTCCAGCGGCCCAAAATGACACTCACTAGCTAGCTGCCTAAGGTCAGTGACGAACTGATGAATTGGCTCACCGACCCTCTGGCGTCTCTGGCGAAAGCAAATTCGTCGTACTGTCATGCTGTCCAGTGTGGTGAAATGGTTAGCCAGCAGCTTCACAACATCCTTGTACGAGTCCGTTGCACCGAGCGTCCGCAGAATCCTCTGGTCTTCTATAGAGGGGTGGCACGTGACGTCAGTGGTCATGTGCCACATTGTTTTTCTGCCATTTTGGACGGCAAATAACGTAGACCCTGTGTTGAGAATAATAATATTTCCATTAGCACCTACTCAGCCCAACTCAACACGGTGTTGTTCGTTATCCATTGCGACAGAATACCACCTTAAGTGAGTGAGATCTTAACAGCAAGGCGGCCCCACACTCCTACAACATCATTTGTATGTGACAAGCAAAACATAAGACGAGCCTGCTGCTCACTGTTTTTTTGTCAGAGTAAAGACAAAAAAGGAGAGTGAGAGAAGGCTACAGGCGGTGAGACAAAACTCTGGAAAAGTACTGGAGAATTTAGGAAGCCATGGAGCAGCGGAAGACGTGAGGATACGAACTAGATCACATATGAAGATAAGCTAATGATTGCTAATGGTAGTTAAGCACTAATAAGTCCCCCGTACTACATTGTAATCACAGCAAGTTATCGTTATTAGGTACTAAAATATGTATGCTGTGCGTGTGTGTTTCAGATGGCTCTCTTGTAGCAAAATTATTGCTTCAAACCGTCGGTCTGGCCGTTCAACCAAGCCTCTCAGTGGTGGGATGTCATCTCAGCTTCACAAACCGTAGTGACTGCAGAGCTTCAGAATGTCTGTAGAGACGTTTAGCTTCCTGTGCTACAAATTGCTCTGATCTGTGTGAAAATCATGGAAAGACTTTTGAGGCATCATGGGATGTACAGTACCTGCTGGTGGTGTTGTGGCAAAAAGTGATCAGCTGTCAAAAATTGATTGCCAGGTGCCATATTATAGTTAAGGGGTTATATTAGCTGTGAAATATATATTTCAACAGGTCAACAGTACTGAGTTAGGTATAATAAAATATATTTAACAATTATGATGCATTTTTAACCCAAAACAAACTTCATCTAGAATTAAAAGCAATTAAAATAATACAGTCACAAGGTTACATGGAAAATACATGGATTTACTGGATATATATATATATATACAGTATATATATATATATATATATATATATATATATATATATATATATATATATATGTAGATACTGTATAAATATATATTTTATATGTGAATAATGTACTATGTACTCCTTTTGTATTGCACTAGGAATTTTTACAGTAAACATTTGTGCCTTTTGCAGATATGTCTTCACTTTTGTTTGTTTTAAAGTAGAACTGAACTGAACGGCATTGAACGGCACTGGGTGATAGTACATACAATTATAAAGATAATTTATCATTGGCACCCCCTCCACAAATCCCGGAATCTTGGAGAAAATCGCGATTTTGAATTTCCCGCCCTGAAAAATAAGACAAATCCGCCGATTAACCGGAAAGTGCAGCCGGAGTTCCGCGTGACGTCACGAGTGTGACACAGTCCTCCATGTTTACCATTGCGAGCACGTCGACACTGGTTGTTTTTGGTGCATTTTGTCGTGATAGTCGACTACAAAACACTTCCAACACCTGGGAAGATCTGTTCAGTGGCCAAGGAAAGCTGTCATGGCGACGAAAGAAAAGAAAGGGGGAGGAAAAGCGACCGGGAAGCGATGCGTTTCTAGATATAGATATTACAGTGATCCCTCACTTATCGCGTTTAATGGGGACCAGAACCGACCGCGAAAAGTGAAAAACCGCGAAGTAGCGTCACCCCCCCCCCCCAAGGGCGTCACAAGCACTATTTTGCACAAAAAGGCACAAGAGAACAGCGAAAAGTGCCACTTAGCAACACGAGCGATAAAGAACAATGAATGCGGTCTTTCTTCGCTGGGTATGGGCGCTCGGCAGGGAGAGAAGCTGGGTAAAACGTCTCGGCCAATCAGCTTGCGAGATTCCCGAGCGGTGAAGAGGTGGGCGGAGAGGAGTGGAGCGGTGGTCAGAGAGGTGGATTTTGAGTTGTGCGGGCTCTCCGTGTTGATACCTGATGTTCTAATGTAGTCTCCCTGCCTTCTGCTGGCGCCCGGGCAACTTTCGTGCCATTTTTTCTCAATTTTGAATTTTTGATGAATATTTTTGAAAAATCTGCGATGCATTGAGGGCGCGAAAGGTGAAACGCGAAGTAGTGAGGGATCACTGTATTTATAAATAGGCCAGTTCTGTTCATGTGTATTGCCACTATAGTCTGTAGAAGTATTGTAATACATAGCCCAATTTTTTGAATGAATGAATGAATTTATTTATTTCGGATAGTACAGTACAGGTTGAAAGAAACTGAATGATATAACAACAAGGTCAAATTGAACAATGACTCATCTGATTATACAATTCAACGTAAGTTATCCGAAATGGGTGATGGCTGAAGCCGCAGCTTATATTGCCCACCCATATTCCATCCAAGAATTCAAAAGAGAAAACAGGCAAGAGCGATTACAATTCAAAACAAAACTAAGACAAAATGTGACAGAGAAAAAAGAAAACTAAGCTACAGCACAA
The DNA here is from genome assembly GCA_020510985.1 of Pholidichthys leucotaenia. Taxonomy (NCBI): domain Eukaryota; kingdom Metazoa; phylum Chordata; class Actinopteri; order Cichliformes; family Pholidichthyidae; genus Pholidichthys; species Pholidichthys leucotaenia. Next base: position 267,919,166 of record CM035843.1, read on the forward strand.
CACAGGCTGGATATGTTACAACTCGCTGCTCATTAGCAGCGCCAGCTGCGCGCACACTTGCGCCTCGTCAGCAGCGTGGGATATAAGCCACACTGCCCTGGGCTTCGGCATGAAGCCGTCTGATTCCTTCAGCCCTCTTGCTGCAGAGGAACCCCCTCATCTCCCAGCAAGATCTACAGCGTAAGCATACCTACCTTTGCCTTTCCAGTCTCTCCCCTGTGCACAGGTGTATTCCTCGGCGGCGGACCTCGCCTCTGCATCGCCGTCTGCTAGCTGATGTCACAGGTGCATTAGGTCTCTGTCTCCCGGGCTCGCCCTTGTGCACGCCTGCCACCTGCCACACTCCTGCATCCTCCTCTATCTCGTCACCGATCCTGAATGCCTCTTCACTCTGAAAACTCTGGTTTTCTTGACTGCTGGAACTGCTGGAACTGCTATCATCTGCCATTGTTGTTTTGATAAGGGTCACACTCGTGACGTCACGCAGCGTCGTCTGCACTACTTCCGGTTTGTTTGGCACTGCCAGCCAGAGGCAAAAGTTTATCGGCTTATAGCTTGGCCATCGCACGGCCTAAAAATTTCTTTTATGTGTTGAAAAATACAATAGGTAATAAGGAATTAATCTGCTATTCTACTTTTTGCGCCAAAAGGTGGGTTCAGTTCTACTTTAATTGTGAAGATTACCAAGATTTAGTGACAAAAATTAAATAGTAAAATATTGGAAAAGCTATCTAAATAACCCAGCAGTTTGAAAAATCACTTTTGGTTTGGTGTAAGTCTGTCAACAGAATTATGAACCATAAAGTAGTTTGTGTTAAAACATGTTAAACCCCATTAAACCCTAACTCATTATTAGGAAATGCAGATGCTAATATGGCCCAGAATTCCTCCATATATTGGTGCTATCACTAAAGTGTGCAGTGTCTTCTGCACTAGCATATCCAACAATACAGTCCTCAGTAAATAAAATTATTGTTTTTGATTACTTTTTCTTAAAAATGGACCATTACTTTCAACGTCATTGATAAATGTTTGGTTTGTGCTGTTGACTCTTCCTACCGGTGTCTTAACAGAAAAATAGAAAATCATGATGCCAACACATATGTCACTAAATTGTTTATTACAATCAGCAGCAAAATCCAGATTATTTAGAATGTGCAAAATTCAAACTAAATTGTAAAAAAAATTCAGAATGGGTCACACAGACTCCTCGCCTTCATAAGGTGGCCCAGCACAACAAGGAGTGCTTGATTAAAGGCAGCATTCTGAGCCATTTCCTCCCTTCACAAGGTAGTTTCATGGGATACAAGTCAAGTGAACCCCTGACCAAGTGAGCACTCCCAAGTGAGCTCCCCAGGTGGACCCCAGGATCCAATCTGTACATGTACAAGTACATTCTCAATCCAGTGATTTGTAAACGTGAAGGAGAACAACAACAAGAATTTCTGTGAAGCTGTTGGAAAGACTTTTCCCGGTCACCAAGAAGTGTAAAAAAATAAATAAATATATATATATATTCATTCATTCATTCATTCATTCATCTTCTTCCGCTTAATCCTTTTTGGGTCGTGGGGGGGCTGGAGCCTATCCCAGCATCTTTGGGTGAGAGGCAGGGTACACCCTGGACCAGGGGTGTCCAACCATGTGCCATGGAGAGCCAAGACCCTGCAGGTTTTCTCTTCTACCCAGTCTCTTCAGCAGGTGTTTTCACTTATCAGCAATCAGTGGGAAGAAGTTCACAGAAATCTGCTGTTGAAGACACTGGTTGGAGGTAAAACCTGCAGGGTCTTGGCTCTCCATGGCACATGGTTGGACACCCCTGCCCTGGACAGCTCGCCAGTCCATCGCAGGGCCAACACAGAGAGACAGACAACCATTCACTCTCACAGTCATACCTAAGGACAATTTAGAATCCCCAGTTTGAGGCCAATTAACCTAACTTGCATGTTTTTGGCATGTGGGAGGAAACCGGAGAAATCCTGGAGTAAACCCACGCAGACATGGGGAGAACATGCAAACTCCACACAGATTACTGTTGGTCAGGGGCTGGGATTGAACCCAGGATCCCCAGGCCAAGGGTGAGTTGCTGTGCTGCCGCAGTGCTAACCACTCCACCACCATGCCGCCATATATATATATACAGTATATATATATATATATATGTGTGTGTGTGTGATGACAACTAAGCTGACTTGGAGAAGGTTTTGGCTCTGTTTCTGCTTTCAAAAGACTTTTCTTCTCCACCGCTGCTGCTCGTCACCGCTGGCTGCCCCCAGATGAAAATCCACAGAATAGGTATGCGGGACTATAATGTTCTGAATCAGTTTGTAAATCACTGGATTGAAAATGTACTTGCACATGTATAGATTGGACCCAGGGTCCACTTGGTCTGTTCCCGTTTCATGTTCTCTTGCCTCACTGAGAAGCAACTGGATGTGCTGCTGGTCCTGGTTCAGCAGATCTTCAGCCTGCAGTGGGTCTCTAGAATGAAAATACACACACAACTTAAGTACATGCACAGCACGAAAGTGCAACATGTAAAAAAAACCAAACTACTTTTTAACGAGGATTAACACTAGCTTATTTTGTCAGATGTCATCGACACAAGGGCAAAATAAAAGCAGAGCACGGGGTTAGCATTGATGGCTAACTAGCTAGCTCATTGTCTGCATACAGGAGACAGCGGTGTTGTTTGTTCTAAGTGAGCTTTCCACCACTGGGATAAATAACGGCAAAGATGCATAATATCACATCACTCACCATCCTGTATCACAGTTTTCAACAATGATGATGCCATAGTCGGGTCGACGCCACTCTGCCTCTCGTCTGCCTTCGCCAGTCAGTGGCCGTGAATTCTTTTCAGGTCGCTGATTTCTGTGTAGCCATTTATCTCGTTGATTACACTCACTCACGCTTGCTGTTGGTGATTTGACTGTTCATTGCCGTCCAAAATGGCACAGTAAACAAAAGACACGTGACCTGTGTGACGTCGGTGCAACCCCTCTATACCCAGGTTGTGGACAAGGAGCACTCGCGCCCTCACCTTATCCAGCTTCACGAGGTCCAAAGCCGCGATGTAGGTCTCGAAGGCCTCCAACCAGTAGGGCCATGGCACCGGCGGCTCACCAGGAAGCTCCAGGAAAGGCCGCAGTGGTGTAATGCACGCCTCCATAATCCTCAGTTGCCAAATGTTATGTCCACAAACCTGGTATTAAAAGAGGTGGACGAGTAGATTGCACTGGAACACAGCTTTATTATATAACTGGTTGCACACAGACAACACACCGTGGCGGAGTTGTCCTGGGCAAGAGGAAGCCTGAATGGCAGACGCCCCGTAATATAGGGCAGTGTGATGATGCAACTGGAAGGCGACATTATCACTCCGCACTTCATAATAAAACCCCTCATAACACCTTGTCCACAAATGGTCGCAGTTAACTGCGCATGCGCCCGGAAACTCCCGCCACACGGAAGCACTGAGCAATCCACCAATACTGAGTGAACAAATGTCTGCCTTTTTGCCCGTCTGTTTTCTTCCTCTGCCACTAAACAGCAAAAGCTCGCGTTCATCTTGATTGTCTTGTATTCACATACCTCCATTGCTCCTGCCAGTTAGTGCTTTTCTTTTATGTTTGGATTGCAGCTGTTCAAATCAGTTTGGTGGATCTTGGCTGCCGCCATCAGTGCGGGCATATGAACTGCAGATTATTTTCACCACGCATGCATGTACTCCAAAACTACCAGGTGTATTTGGATGAAATTTTTACCAGAGATGGTCCTTGGGGTAGAGAGGAACCCATAACATTTTGGTCACAATCCGAGAATGCATACCTCCACCAAGGCTCTGGCACTGAGGCATCAGCACCTTGGTGCTTTCATTTTTATTTAATAATGCTGCCTAAATTTACTAATTCAGAGGGAAATAATAATAAAGAAACATTAAACTGAACTGCTCATGACCATTTGATTCTGATGTGCTGATAGCATAAAATCATAAACGTTAAACATCTTACCTTTTGAAAGTAGCTCCGAACTGGGGTCCATTTCGCTGTTACTCTATGGTGTCACTAGCACTTGTTGCTAACTTGCAGGAACTATTTTGCACTTCATGATCTGCCATTGATGTAAAAAAAAAAGTAGTCTGTTGGAGTGAACTGAGTTGACGCCTTTGTCTATATCTAGCGCTTTATCCACACCCACAGGCAGTTCATGAAGTGAAGATTTGCCAACAGAAAAGAGGGAAGTGTTGTGGCTAGCTGTGGCTAGCCTTGTGCTAACTTCCAGTAAGTGACTGTGCTTGCTTAAGATTCATTCCCTGCGGTTGCTCAACTCAGTGTCTAATTAAGCGTACAGTGCATCCGGAAAGTATTTGCAGCGCTTCACTTTTTCCACATTTTATTTTACAGCCTTATTCCAAAAGAGATTAAATTCATTTTTTTCCTCAAAATTCTACACACAATACCCCATAATGACAATGTGAAAAAGTTTTGGTTGTTTTTTTTGCAAATTTATTAAAAATAAGCTAAGAAATCACATGTACATAAGTATTCACAGCCTTTGCTCAGTACTTTGTTGATGCACCTTTGGCAACAATTACAGCCTCAAGTCTTTTTGAATATGATGCCACAAACTTGCCACACCTATCTTTGGGCAGTTTTGCCTATTCCTCTTTGCATCACCTCTCAAGCTCCATCAGGTTGGATGAGAAGTATCGGTACACAGCTTTTTCCAGGTTTCTCCAGAGATGTTCAATTGGATTCAAGTCTGGGCTCTGGCTGGGCCACTCAAGGACATTCACAGAGTTGTCCTGAAGCCACTCCTTTGATATCTTGGCTGTGTGCTTAGGGTCGTTGTCCTGCTGAATGATGAACCGTCGCCCCAGTCTGAGGTCAAGAGCGCTCTGGAGCAGGTTTTCATCCAGGATGCGTATGTACATTCCTGCACTCATCTTTCCCTCTATCCTGACTAGTCCCCCAGTTCCTGCTGCTGAAAAACATCCCTACAGCATGATGCTGCTACCAACATTGGCATGGTGATGAATGGTGCCTGTTTTCCTCCAAACATGATGCTTGGCATTCATGTCAAAGAATTCAAGCTTTGTCTCATCAGACCAGAGAATTTTGTTTCTCATGGTCTGAGAGTCCTTCATGTACATTTTGGCAAACTCCAGGCAGGCTGACATGTGCCTTTTACTAAGGAGTGGCTTCCATCTGGCCACTCTACCATACAGGCCTGATTGGTGGATTGCTGCAGAGATGGTTGTCCTTCTGGAAGGTTCTCCTGTCTCCACAGAGGAACGCTGGAGCTCTGACAGAGTGACCATCATGTTCTTGGTCACCTTCCTAAGGCCCTTCTCCCCTGATCGCTTAGTTTAGACAGCCGGCCAGCTCTAGGAAGAGTCTTGGTGGTTCAGAACTTCTTCCATTTACGGATGATGGAGGCCACTGTGCTCAGTGGGACCTTCAAAGCAGCAGAAATTTTTCTGTACCCTTCCCCAGATTTGTGCTTCGAGACAATCCTGTCTCAGAGGTCCACAGACAATTCCTTTGACTTCATGCTTGGTTTGTGCTCTGACATGCACTGTCAGCTGTGGGACCTTATATAGACAGGTGTGTGCCTTTACAAATCAAGTACAACCAACTGAATTTACCACAGGTGGACTCCAGTTAAGCTGTAGAAACATCTCAAGGATGATCAGTGGAAACAGGATGCACCTGAGCTCAATATTGAGCTTCATGGCAGAGGCTGTGAATACTTACTGTATGTACATGTGATTTCTTAGTTTTTTATCTTTAATAAATTTGCATAAATCTCAAAAAAATATCTTTTCATGTTGTCATTATGGGGTATTGTATGTAGAACTTTGAGGAAAAAAATGAATTTAATCCCTTTTGGAATAAGGCTGTAACATAACAAAATGTGGAAAAAGTGTAGCGCTGGGAATACTTTCTGGATGCACTGTAAACTATGGTTCAAATGTTCACATAGTATGACAGCGATACTCCAGCAAACTGATTTGGAACACCTAGAATTAAATAAAATTAGGAATTTGTGCCCATTGTTTATTGCTGTGTTTCAAATGTTCACTCGTTCCCCATATAGTGTACTATATAGTGAATCAGCCATTTTGTAGTGCTGTTCGAAATCGTATATGGGACCTTTAATCAAAAAAAAATTCTCCATTGAAATGATAGATAGATGTACTTTATTGATCCCAAACTGGGAAATTACAGTGTAACAGCAGTATGACAGTAGACAACAAAACGACAGAAACGCACACAGCATAACAGACAAAGGGATTACCCATGGAAAGTAAAACTGCAAAAAAAACTTATATACATCATAGATGAATAGATGGTGACCCGTATAGATACTGTACATGAATCGTATCCTCTGTACAATGCAGGACTATCAGGTGTAGAGTGAAAAAGTGAGGCACCAGTCAGACTGTAAGGTGCAGTATGGCAGCATAGTTATGACCAGAATACAACATCAAATGAATGGCAAGAGTGAAATCATCTTTTGATTTCACTCTTGATAGATTTTGATTTTTTGATAGTTTTTCCACGAGTTACACATATGATGTTTGTCAGTTTAGAAGATAATTTTCCACATAATTAAAGTTGTCAGCTGTCATATAATAACAGAGTAATATTTAGTTTTTGTTTCAATGATTAGCGGACAACAACTCCCATCATCCCACATCACTAAACACAGGAATGGCAGGAGATTATTAAAACTTCACCTCCCATTTCCTGACCGATGGAAGAAGAAGCCAAAGAGGAGAAAAACAACACAAACTTATTGTTTTGTATTGTGAGAGCTGCAGTTGATCCAGAGGACTATTGGTTACTTCACCCTGGGCACGCTTTGAAAAGATGACGTAAGCTCTGTCCATCTGTGTTTGTAGTTTTTTAATTTACGTATTTTCATAACCTTATACCTTAACAGTTAGACAACAACCTACACTGTTATTTATGTGGAAAATTATCTTTTATACTGACAAACATCATATGTGTTATTTGTGGCAAAATTTGATGGGGATCAAAAGATGATTCACTCTTGCCATTCATTTCAATAGAGAATTTTTCTGATTTGAGGTCCCATATGTGGAAGTAAAGGGGGCGTGACTTAGGCTCTCTATATAGTACACTTAAAATATCCCACAATGCATTTTGAAAAGTGTACAACGAATGGCTACTACATTAGCCAATATATCCCATAATGCAATGCGCAGTCAACGGAGCAGTGAGAGGAGAGCTTCACATCACAACATAAACTACCTTAAGGTATTTATATTTATTAATTCAGCAAAAATGATTTAATATACAGTATATTTACTACAAATTACATGCAGGTATTAATTTATTTTATTTTTTTTTTTACCACCGTTAGTCTGTTACATTTTACTGTCTCACCATGATAACATCATTCACTGTGCCGTGAAAGCAAGCCCAGTAGTGTCCAAAAGCTGTTAATTTTATTGTTATAGTGAGTTCACTATATAGTCCATTATATCTAAATTATACAGAGTGCGTTCTGATCACCCAACAGTATACTCTGAAGTGGACTGCACAGGGTATTCTGCCGTATTAAGTGAGATTCCAAACCTAAGGGAGCGAACGGTCTTCAGTTCAAAGGGAACTGAGAACTGAGCAGGGAAGAAGTGAACAACAGTACATCACTTCATCAGAAGTTGGCAAGAAGATTACCCATAAGCCATTACACCTCAAATACGAGTAAAACAAACTATTGTTGCTGACGTTATTAGCAAGCTAAATTGATAAGATAAGATAAGATAAGCCTTTATTAGTCCCACAACGGGGAAATTCCAGGATTGCAACAGCACAGGGATAGCAACACTCAGAGCAACAATCAGAGGGCAAGAAAAAACAAGCAAGCAAGAGCAGCTAATATACATATGTACATATTACTATAAAATATATATATACACACACACACACACACAGACACACAGTGCAGAGCATTGTAGCTGGATGGAATAAATATATGAATATATGAACACACAGTGCAGAGCATTGTAGCTAGATGGAATAAATATGTAAATATATAAACACCCACAGTATGGAGCATTGCAGCTAGGTGGAATAAATATGCAAGTATATAAACACACACAGTGCGGAGCAATGTAGCTAGATGGAATAATATGTAGATATATAAAAACACAGTGCGGAGCATTGTAGCTAGATGGAATAAATATATAGATATATAAATATAAACACACCCAGTGCAGAGCATTGTAGCTAGATGGAATAAATATGTAAATATATAAACACACACAGTGCAGAGCATTGTTGCTAGGTGGGATGAAACAGCATAACCGTCTATTTAGTTATCCTACATGGTATGATTATGTGCCCATACATATTCTCACCCTCCATAGCGACCGGTATGTTCCTAGTTGTATGCCGGAGAGGACCATTGTGTAAGTCTATTGCATCTTTTGCATTCAAAAAAAAAAAAAAAAAAAAAAAAAACTATTAGTTTGTTACGTCTTTTTGCTATCTCTGCGAGCAGCCCTGCTTAGGTTGTACAGTCTGACAGCCGTTGGTAGGAAGGACCTACGAAACCTCTCGGTTGTGCACCTGGGATGATGTAGTCTGCTGCTAAATGAGCTCCTCAGTGCATCCAGTATGTCCTGCATAGGGTGGAACTCGGACTCCAGCAGAGATGACAGTTTAGCCACCGTCCTTCTCTCTCCTATCTCCTCCATCGGATCAAGGCGTTGCCCCAGGACAGAGCTAGCTTTCTTAATCAGTTTGTTCAGTCTCTTCCTATCGGCTGCAGTAATGCCACTGCCCCAGCAGACCACTCCAAAAGTGATGGCTGATGCCACCACCGTGTCATAGAATGACTTCAGCAGCGCCCCCTTGATGTTGGTTATTGTTTATTGTTTCAACTGATAGTAACAATAAAAAGCACCAAGGTGCTGTGCCTCGGAGCCTGTGGCATGGTAGCATGGGCGGCTGTAAAAAAGTGGCACTCCGACCTCTACTGGCCCGGCATAGTTATTACATTTCCTGTTTTTGTGGCTGCATTGATGGAAATGATGAGTTAAATTTGTTTATTTTGAAAACAAAGCCTTACCTCGCAATTCCGGCAAATTAAAAGTCGAGAAAATATGGCGATACTGTAGTGGAGCTGAAATAACGAGGCGGCTTTGAATTAAAAACAGGGTTTTTATTGAATAGCTCCTCTATCAAATCTGAACAGGTGCAGAGCTTAGCAGAAGGCAAGAGAGAGATCTCTGCTTTGCTCGCTGGTTAAATACAAGCATACATGGCACCACTCATTGAAACAGCTGACATCAGAGTCCACTCATTTAAAAAGGTAAAATATCCCCGTTATCTAAATCCCCCCCATTAGTCCTGTTAACTCCTCCCTTCGCCTTGGGAGGTGATGGGAAGACCTTCTCCTCTCTCAGGGTGAAGGTGTGGAGTCTGTTGCCATGGCGTCCTGTGACGTCATGGGTCTTCACACGGCGGTGAGATTCCTTTGTTCTTTCAGAGGTGTGAAGTTCCTTTGTATATGTTGTCCCAAACATTTCCACATGCTCTAACCAATGTAGGTATGGAATATCTGAGTGATATATACCACAATACAATGATATAAGCCTTTAGTTCCAATTAATTTTGACCAGGCGAGCTGAAACAGAGAGACGGACAACCACACAGCCACAATCAGATGCACTAACTGATTACTGTATGCTTCTGTTTCACCAAGGCACATTGTATTAATATTTTATTCAAGAAATAAGTTATCCACCATAGTATCAGTACGTGTCCATGGTTACCGTGGTAACGCACGGTGGAGGGAGCCGACTGTTACAGAGACTGTTACAGGGTGTTTCAAATGGAGAAATTTTGTGAAGGGCAGTTAACTTAATAATCTTCTCTGAGAACATAGCAGGGAGTAGGGAATACAGTTGAATTACACTGTGGATGGAACGCAGCTATAGTGAGTAGGAAGGGAGTGAGTGAACATTCCAAACACAGCCTATGACTTTATTGTGTTCCATGTCAAAGACTGTCCAGGGGGGCGCTAAATCTGGGCCATGAGTTCCACTAAAACAGGAAGTACTGTGGGGTGTTAATTGGACTACCATAATTAGTTAATGTGTTAATATTCCCTGCACTAATAGGGACTAATCATAGTAATTTGTGAAAAGGTTGAGGGATCATTTTGCTCTTTTGTAATATACATTGAAAGGAACACACAAAACATCAGTAATTATTTTGGTTCATTGCAATTTTAACCAGCAAAGTTTATTTATATATAACAACAGTACAAAGTGAATCCTTGGCTTGCAAAATAGGTGTGCTTCATATTTACAATAGGTACACAATAATATATTATCATAATAAAATCAAGGCAAATAAAAAAAACAAAACAAGAGAACAACCTTTTTAAATATTTTAAGTTTCTTACAATTTTCACAACACCTTTATAAAACAAGAACAGACAGCCATTATTATTATTATCATCGTTGTTATCATCATCATTGCAAGTAATTACTATTTTACAGAACTCCAGTGTCTACAAAGGGTTTGTTTACAACGTGTTCATAATGGAAGGATACTCGCTTTATATTTGCTGATATTTTGAGAGCAATACATTGATCTGGATTCCAGGTCCTCTCTGATGCCACAAAGAAAACCAAAATTTAAATTTAAATGGTTTGTTTTGTGTAAGGAATGACATGTGCCAGTCAAAACCAAAACACCATCTCTCCAGCAAACATGTTTCACTGAAAGCAAAAAAAAAAGAGCACAAAGCCTTTTCAATTAGTAATCAGCTTCATCTGAAATGAGGTTGTGTTCATAAGGATTGCTTCATATTTCACACAACTGGCAGTCAAACGGGATTCTGCACTGCAGAACGAGTAAACAGGCTTTCCTCTTTTTAATTCAAACTGAATCAAAAAAGATTCCCAGAAATGAGTCTATAGCGTGAAAATAAGCTATTATTTAGCAACAAAAATCTTTCACAAAAAAAAGGTGCATTCAGCTGTGATTTAAGACATCTGCAAATGGAAGAATTACCATTAAGCTAATGATGGTGTGGACTGATATGGAGAAGCAGGCAGAACTAACGCATAAAATAAAAAGCATGCAAAAAAATCACAAGACAAAAATAACCTTCTTGATAAAGAGGATCTCTGAAGAAAAAAAAATCAAAGCCATCTTTTCTTCCCCATTTGTTTGTGCCCAATTATATTCATAATGTTACTTTATATGGGGAACTCCCTAAGAGATGGAAAGACTAATAAATATATATTTCATTCCATGGAGAAGAAAAAGGCATTTAGGTCCTGTTAAAATGATAAAATGCATTACTTCAAACAAAGCAATGTGAGGTATGAAGAGGATACAATTCTCTTTGCTGAAATTGGGAAGACACCTTAGCAAAAGGAAGAAGGTTTATGTTTTTCTGTGTGTTCTGTATGTACCGCTGTGCATCTATCCATGTTTAGTACTGTAGATTTAGGGAGGACGTACAGAGGCTCGGTGCACTCATATCATATAAAAACAAACAAGACAGAAACCTGAAGACCTTATTTTAGAATTCTAGCATCACAATGAGATAATTACTAGTTACAAGACGTATCTTAGATCTAACATTCCAGGTCTAAGAAAATATTTCAAATGTCATAACAGAGAGGTGTTACACCAGGAAGGTTGTTTTAATGTAAAATCTAATCACACAGACATGGATTTTTAAATTTAGTGTGGAATTTTGTGAATGGAACCAAACAACGTGGTAGGGTATTATGTAGCATTATTCCAATTCCACCAGTCTGAGCCAATACTGTAAAGAAACTGTGCTCAGGTACTTCCCAGTTAGCTCAGTTAATGCTGACTAATGCTGCATACAATTCTTTCTTTGTCACTCTAAGGGTGCATTCAGATGGCCACAGTTTGGTCTGGACCAAAGGACCAAACGGTGGATTCCATGGATAGTTCGGTTCATTTGGTGCCATCTGAACGTGTGTTGGAAATCTGGTGCGCACCAAACAAATGAAGTCTGGTCTGGTCCCCCTGAAAACGGGGGCTCTCAGTTCTTTTGCAAACAAAGTCTGGTGCGCTCCGCTTGCAGTATGAATCCAAACGGAGTATCCAGCAGACCAAAGGGCGGAAGTGCCCCTCGGCGTTTGTGTAATCATAGCAACATGTAGTTTAAGAAGAGGAAGTGATGTTTACCGTAGTGCATTTTGGGTAGAAAATAACAATAAAGACAACCGCACGAATCTGAGAAATCCTTTTACCGATGAAAGCCGAGGAAAAAAGTTAAAAAAATGTCTTGTTTGTGGCGGACAAACAACCCGGTTGAAGGGAACAGATTTCTGTTTTCGGTCCTGGCCAATCAACGAGCCTGATTTTCTTCTTCACCAAGATTTTTTCTTCCTGGTCAGTGGCGTTTCAGCTACAGCGCCCCAAACGAGCAGTTGTTGTAACTGTGTGACGTTGTCCAGGCAGTTTGGTCCGCTACAGCGTGAATGCAAACCAAACAAAGGTGTGAAAATTTTTGGCATTCCTCGCCCAGTCGAACCGAGACCCCCGGACTATCCTGATCTGAATGCAGCCTCAAAGGGTATAGTACATATGAAGTTGTGCTGCATTGTTATTGGCAACTATTATTGAATGGTACATGTTCACTGGTTTTTTTTTTTTTTTTTGGATGGATGGAATCACAACTGGAGATAGGTAGAGTGTGGACATAAGGCTTAACCAGCTGGAGTGACAGACCAGACCGTCGATGACACACTAGTTTATTCTGGTCTCATGAAATCACCTTGAGAGTGCTCAGATCTCCTGTTGACCTTGAACACAGCCTAGATGCAGACCCACCTGAGGATCATTGTGCATGAGTTTGCCAAAGATCATGCCAACTGCCTCGTCGGACTAATGATTTTTGTGAAATTATAAATGCCCAGATCTCCTGACCTTGAGCACTGCCTAGAAGCAGACCCACCTGAGGATCATTGAGAGTGAATTAGTGAGCATTGAGGCAATTGCAAAGGAGAAGTAGCAATTCCTGGACAGACAGACAGACAACGGACACAGTGCCATTGCATTAGCTCCTTTCAACTTAGTCAGAATGAGCTAAAAATCATTGGCATAGTCAAAAACTATAAGTGCAAGAGCTCTGTCCCAGGGGAAAGAGTCACTGATCCTGTTGCTAAGAACACAGAGGCTGCACATGATTGGTCAATGCATCCAGCCATGGGCAGTTTTCTGCAGGATTTCACTTCCAACAACATGCCAGACTGCAAGTAAATTTTGTCTGATATCATTAAAACAAATCAGCAAAAAGTGTTTCTAACAGCATCTGAGGTGAGAAACAATAGGTGCAGTCAATGAATCCATTGTTGTTTGACATCATCAGCCGCCAGTTTAAACGTTCAGGATGACATCACTGCAGCTGATGCATCCTGGGAGCCAGACCTCATTTGCATAAAGTTGAAAACGCCAACTTTAAAACCCAGAGACCCAAATTTGTGGCCTGGTATCAGTGCTCATAAAAAAATCTCATATAAGACACACTTGGTGTTTGGTTCTAGTGGGTTTTCAGAACAAAACCAAACAGTTGGACTTATATGGAATGAATATCTATAGTGACATATACATTTAATATAATTATTTTTGTTTGGTACTTAAGAAATCTAAAATGGCAGAAATGCTGCCAACTGTACCCAATGGCACAGTCCGCCTAAATATTCCTTCAATAATGCCTCTCTAAAAAAATCTATTTTTCATTATTTCTGCATGAATTTTGGCATAGGCAATGCTTACATGCTTCATTTTGATTTTCTAGGGGTTCTGGGCTACTGCAGCATCATTCTAAAAGGACATTTAGTGCATGAATGTCAATCTTTTTAGGCAAGAATGAAATTTTTCATTTTCTGCTGTGTGCCAACTTCATTTTCTCTGACCCTGTAGCATATTCAGCAATTGCAATAGCAAGTGTTACCTTTATTATGATACCAAGATTATACAAATAAACCTTGTGGCTGCTGAGATATACCCAATTAATTTGGGGCATGCTATTTTCAAGCAGGATCTACAAAAATAGGCCTGGGGCTTAACAGTTTTAAGCAAATGAGGGGTACGGGCAACTCTGCCTGCCGCAGCCCAAAGCTGTGTGTTGTGTTTCACGTAGACACTGAATAAGAAGTGGAGAAATGATGGATTCAGTGGACACGGACCATGAGTGGTAAAGAACAGAGCGGACGAGTTGATGGAGCTAGCAAGATTAACATTAACCCGAGCCAGGCCGTACAATAATGACAATCATATCACAGCCATGCACAGTTAGCACTATACAGCCGTTTCAGTATCTGATGGTATACACAAGTTGAAGTATCTGAATCGACAAAGAAAAATAAATCACAATTCTGAAATAAGGTCTCCAGGTTTGTGGTCTCATATTTGGGCAATGAGTATTTGTAAAGAAGTGTTTTTCCAGCTGAGAGAATATTTTCGTGCTTCTGCCCCCATTGGCTGAACATGGCAATATTGTGTGTCAGTCATCATCTCAGCCGACATTTTTTCTTGCCTGTTGGTTTGATGGTCTCTCCCTCCCCCCCCCCCCCAATCTCCTGATCACACTGTGCACACAACTGAGTCAGATCAAAGAGCAGCTTCAAAGTGGGAGCAGGAAACTAGAGTTTAAAGGGGTTCTTCTTTCTACCATAGCTCCTCATTTCTCAACACAGCTCAGGAGAGTCGAGCGCCGCGCCAGGCAGTGTCTGCCCGAGCTAGGCCAAACCCCGTTCACCTTTTCTGTTGTTATCTAGCTAAGACAGACCGGGTATTTAAAAAGAAAGCAGTCTCTGAAGCACTGAAAGGATTGTGCCCTACCCAGAGACTAAGTTTAATAACACTAAGCAGGTGGGTATCTAAGGCCACAGAGAAAAGAAGCACCTTTCACCCACCTTTACCATGCTCTCAACACGCACAAATGCAGTATACTGTACAAACCTTAAATACTATCTATTTTCAAGTACTTGATGTAAACAAGCAAACATATCTTGGAAGAAAATTCAATCAGCTATCCCAAGGACAGAATCTACAGTTTGTTGTCACCCAGTTAAAGTCTGGAAGCTTTCATCAGCGTTTTAGCTCATGACTGGTTCAAGTCAGAAGACACATCATAGTGTAACATAGTTGCTTTTCTTTTAGTGTTCGTATGTTTTTTTTAATTTTTCTCCTCACTTCTCTTTTGATCTGCTAATGTTTTTCGTACCTTTTGCGTGTTTCAAAACTTGTCTTTCCAGTTGTACTCTCTAATGTGAGCGCGTTGCTTCCTCAGTAAAGCATAAACCGATTTTTAACACATCAGTGAACAATTTGGAGTAAGAGGACCTTTTAGCACTTCATCAAGCTCGGCAAACTTCTTACCATCTGTGTACAAATGTGTGGTGGTTGGATGAGATCCCCCCCCCCCCCCCGACTAACATCCAAGAACATGCACAGGTATGGGCTGCTGTTGTAACTCAGCTACTGTTGTACAGTTTATTCTTCTATTTGCACTGTATTATAGTAAGTCTGGAACTTTTTAAATTATATATTTGTGACTTTTTTTGCACGTGTTTATAAATTGGTGTTTTTTCTTTGTGAATTTGGAATTTTAGATTTGATTTGGGAACACTGTCATAAATTTGCTACTTTTTAGGATGTTTAACATTGTTTTTCTTCATTTTTGGAAAAGACTTTTCCCACAACATTTTGAAACTTGGTGAAAATTTGAGGCTTTTTTGCCTCACATGCATTTACATTTTTTTCTTGAATCCCCCCCCCCCCATCTTTCAGTTGATATATTTTTCTGTAAAGGGGTCATTGATTAAACAACTCACGTCATGTTTGTGCCATATTTTGGTCTAATTTTCTTTAATTATTGCAGCATAATTTATGAATCATCTCTTGCAGCCTTTCTGAGAACGCCTGGTTTCAGTGCATATCTCTAAATCTTTCAGACTGCATTCAGTTCTGCCCGCCCTCTTACGTCACTATTGCAAACATTAGCAAGCTAGTGCAGCTCTTGCCTGAAACTACTAATGTAAATTTATCTCAAAGAATGAATGAAATAATGCATCACTGGTGGGCAGGGGTGCGTGGTTTCAGTGGTCGATAGGATGTGACCAGTCCATAGAATACAGTAAGCACAGGAACAGTCGTGAATGAGCCAGGACTAGTGGCTAAACTGCTAGTTTCAGCTAGCCACCTTTGTGGTGCTAATGATGTAGCATCATGGTGAAAATATAACAAAATAAGCCAGAATGTCATAAGCTATATTATCAGTTGTGGATTAATGAACCACGTGGAAACATTGATGTCCATTTGGGTGACTGAAATCTAAGGATAACAATATAAACGCGAGCTTTCTAGAACCACTGTTAGCTCTTAAGGTAATGCCTTTGGAGCCCTACAAAAACACAATTTTTCAGTCAATGACCCCTTTAAAAAAAAAAACAAAAAACTATTTTTTTTTCTTGTAAATGTGTTTTTTTTTTGTGACATTTTACCAAAAAATTATAACCTTTTCTCACGAATTTAGTGCATCTTTAAAAAAAAACAAACATTTCTTGTACATTTTCAATGACTGTAATTGTACATATTAATTCTTTTCTTCATAAATTTAGAACTTTTTTCAAGAATTTGTGACTTTTGTCTTTTAAATTCACATTTTCTTTCACATTTTTTAAAAATTTTGTCGCTGCTTCAGGTTAGAGCAACAGCCCCTCAAAATCTCTGTGCATGTCCTTGCTAACATGTCAACTGGCCAACTTAAGCAGGGATGACTCAGTGGCACTTGATAAGAATCAAAGATGGACCCTTAAACAGTCCTGATGTGTGACGGCATGTGAAATAAACTTGATCCCTTCAGAAATAGCAGATGCATAACTGGAACATGAAAACTGCTTTCACCTGGCTTATGCTTTAGTTGAGAATGTTGTTGCCTACTTTAACTGCTACAGAGTTGGGACAGTGACAGTCAGACTGAATATCTGCTGTCTTCTTTAGGAAAAAAAGTGGAGATTAAATCTTAGGAAGCAGTTGGATGGACTTGGAGCAGGTGGGACAAAGTTGAGTTCTTCACATGACAAGTGATTGCAAACATCTAAGGGGTTCAACCGAACTGAAACAACTCTTTTTGTAAAACAAATCAACCCCCCCCCCCCAAAAAAAAAAATACATTCACATACAGTGATTGGCAAGTATCAACCAATACAAACACAAATGACCAACAGTAACCACTGAAAGAAGCCTTTGACACTCTAGTGATGCTGATTTGAGGACATCTCTTCATCATTCTCAGTTCAGGTGCAAGCATGCTGGTTTGACTGGTTCCCACACGTGGACTTCCACTGCTTCTCTACGGCAATGAGCACATTCTCTGTACACTTCTGATTAAATAATGACCAGGGTTTTTGTCCGTGCCACATAAGGGACTCCTCTTGCCAAAGAAGGAAGGTCTAAGGTAACACTAACCCGATGCAGCGTTACCATTTTTCTATTGTAATCTGTCAACACATTTGGGATTCTAGGTGGATATTTTTTGACTGCAACTGATAATATGCAAATGTACAAGATACAAAAATAAAATCTGAGAAGCCTGACTGCAATCTCAGCTGTCCAACGCGATTTTTCTGTGTTCCCATTTGTCATCTCCAATGTGACACAGACTCACTTGCTCTCTCACACCCACGCATGTACACACACCCACGCAACACACAATTCCCTGTCAAACAGAGAAAAATGTCCTTTGAGAAAAAGAAAAAAAAAAATACAAGTCATGTTGTTGCCTTCTCCTCTGAAGCTGCTTGCCTATACCATCGGCAGTTCCGAGCTGCAGGGGCCTCTGTCTCAGTCACGGAAGGAGGTGGGAGAAACACAAACTAAAGCAGTTGTTGCGTCTGTCCGGCTGCAGACACAGAGGTCCCGGGTCTGGCTCACGGTAGCAGCGCCCACAATGAGAAGTAAACAATGTAAGACCCCTTGGTGACGTCAGGTAGAGACTGTGGTCCTCCTTCCTTTTGCTCACCGGAAGTCACTCTCAGCTTTCGAAGGACATGGCAGAGATGAGTTGCTCCACCTTGTAGGCCAGCCTCTGCTTCCTCGCCTGTTCATCCTGCTCCAGGGACGCTGTGATCTGGGCAAAACAAAGGAAGCAAACCAAGGTTAAAAAAAGGCATAATATAATACAGACATGGACAAAATCGTTGGTACCCCTCTGTTAATGAAAGAAAGGGGGGCAATGGATCAGCGTTCTCGTCGCACCCTCCGCCAGTACCCGGGCTTGCCTGGGGAAGCTAATGATCCTACCAGCAGACTAAATTCAAAGAGACGACGCCTCTGTGCCAAGTCAAAGAAGAATCCTAGTCACAGTCCTAAAGCCGAAAGCAAACAGCCCCAAGAGCACTTTGTGGTAGGATCTGCCCTTCGCATATTACAACTAAACGTTGAAGGCCTATCTGCAGCCAAGCGAAGCCTTATCGAAGTCCTCGCCTTCCAACATTCGATTGATGTAATCTGCCTCCAAGAGACTCATATTGGCACAGAGGAAGCTGGCCGCTTCACCATCAAAGGCTTTGACCTCCTGTGCTATGTTCTACATGCTAAACATGGACGTGCCACCTATGTGCGTTCTGACATAGTTGAAGCAAATCACCTGATAACACATTTCTCAGACACCATAATCATTGGTGGCTTCCATATTGTCAATGTGTACAAGCCCCCTAATGCCAACTGGGATCTGCAGGTCTTACCCACCCTACCCCACCCTGCCATCTATGTGGGGGACTTTAACAGCCATCACCCTGACTGGGGGTACCCAGCAGTGGACAGTGATGGGGAGGCACTTTCAGACTGGGCATCCAGAAATGACCTCGCTTTGATATACGACCCCAAACAAAGAGGAACCTTCCACTCTGCTAGGTGGAAGAAGGACTATTCTCCTGACCTGTGTTGGGTCAGCTCTTTGAATGGGGAGCCATATCCTACACAGATCCTCATTCTTGATGATTTTCCACACAGCCAACACCGGCCCTGCTTGTACACATTGGCCTACAACTTCCAGTCATATACAGCCCAAGGAAGATGCGCTGGAACTTCCGCAAAGCCAACTGGAAGAAATTCAGTGAAACTCTGGACCGGAGCATTGTTACCATCCCACTCCACACCATCACTGTAGATGAAGCATACAACCGCTTCTGCAGCGCAATCTTCAAGGCTGCCCATACTGCAATCCCACGAGGCTACCGACCCCTCTATGTCCCATGTTTGGACGGAGAAAGTGCTGCCCTCCTACAATCCTATCAAACATCAGGGGACCCAGAGATAGCAGACCATCTCATTGAATCGCTAAATACAGCCCGGCGAAAGAAATGGGAGGAGACAGTTGCTGACCGGAGCTTTACCCACTCTAGCAGGAAATGTTGGAGCCTCATCCGTCGCCTAGGAGCTGCACAGAAGCCCCCTAGCCAAAGCGAGCATCCGTCACACCAACCAAGTTGCATCCCACCTACTGACTATCGCCAAAGCACCCCAAGACAAAGACACCAGAAGAGCAGTTACAACTGAGCTAAAAAAACACCAAAAAATGCCTGTAGAGGAAACGAACCCTGAACCCTTCGAGGCTGCTGAACTGGAGAAAGTCCTACAGGGCCTGAAATGTGGAAAGGCAGCAGGATACGATAACATCTTCCCAGAATTCATGAGAATCTTGGCCCCCGAGCCCTAACCTGGTTGACACAATTCTACACAAGGATCACACAAACGAACTCGATCCCAAAGAAATGGCGGACAGCAAAGGTCATTGCCATCCCAAAACCTGGCAAAGACCACAAACTACCAGCAAGCTACCGCCCAATCTCCCTACTCAGCGTTCCTTACAAAATCATGGAGCGCCTAATACTGCAACGCATTTCCCCAGAAATAGAGGATATTCTAAGTGTGGATCAAGCAGGTTTCCGCAAGGACCGCAGTACAGGAGAACAAGTACTGGCCCTAACCACCTTCATTGAAAATGGCTTCGAGAGCAGACTGAAGACAGGGGCTGTGTTTCTTCCGATCTTACAGCCGCCTATGATACGGTCTGGCACAAAGGCCTCCTCCTGAAACTTATAAAGGCGATCCCTGCTTGGGCAACAGCAATTATAAAACCCTGCTGACCAACCGAAGGTTCAGAGTCCACCTCAGTCAGAACACAAGTGCATGGAGAATGCAGAAAAACGGACTCCCACAAGGCTCAGTTCTAGCTCCAACTCTGTTCAACCTCTACATAAACGACCTGCCTACTACAAAATCCCGCAAATTCATCTATGCAGACGACATCTGTTTGGCATTCCAAGCACCAGACTTTGAACCACTGGAACGGGTGCTCACGGAAGATCTTGCTAAACTGGACCAGTTCTGCAAAATCTGGCGCCTAAAACCAAGCCCAGCAAAACCGTCTCCAGTGTATTTCATCTCACAATGCAAAAGCTGCCAGAGAACTAAACATCCACCTGAGCGGACTCAAGCTTAAGCATGCCCCAAATCCAACTTATCTTGGAGTGACCCTTGATAGGACCTTATCCTTCAAGGAACATCTAAAGGGGACGGCTGCTAAGGTGAAAGTACGAAACAACCTGCTCTGCAAGCTCGCTGGTGCAAAATGGGGGCGGCAGTCTCCACCCTGCGCACCTCAGCACTGGCCCTTTCATACTCTGTAGCAGAATATTGTGCCCCTGTCTGGTCCAGGTCATCTTACACACACCATGTAGACACCCAGCTCAACTCAACCATGAGAACTATAACTGGAACAATCCGCTCAACACCACTCCCCTGGCTCTCTGTACTGTCAAACATAGCCCCTCCACACATCCGGCGAGCAGCATTAACTCAAAGGATGCTCCAAAAAGTTAAAGATTTTCCTCACTTACCAATCCATGCAGATATCTACACCCCACCCACTGCCCGACTTTCATCCAGACGGCCGATTTGGAAAAACCCTCCCCCAGCTGACTTTACCATCCAGACAGCTTGGCAAGAGGAATGGGAAACCAAGGAGGTCCCAAACAAACAGCTGGTGATAAACCCCAACCAACAGGTCCCGGGCACCAACCTCCCAAGGAGACAGTGGTCTACACTCAATCGCTTCAGGACTGGACATGGCCCCTGCTTGGCCAGCCTTCACAGATGGGGCAGTAGCCCTAGCCCACTGTGCGCATGTGGAGAGGAGCAAACTATGGAACACATCATAGAGGCTTGCCCGCTCCAAAGACTGGAAGGAGGATTACACACCCTCCATACAGCAAACCAGGAGGCAACTGCTTGGCTTAAGGACTTTGCATTCGCTAAATAAATAATAAATGAAAGAAAAACCCACAATGGTCACAGAAATAACTTGAATCTGACAAAAGTGGTAATAAATAAAAATTCTATGAAAATTAACCAATGAAAATCAGACAATATTTTTGAATTGTGGTTCAACAGAATTATTTTAAAAAACAAACTCATGAAACAGGCCTGGACAAAAATGATGGTACCCCTAGAAAAGATTGAAAATAATGTGACCATAGGGACATGTTCAACCAAGATGTGTCCTCTAATTAACATCACAGGTGTCTACAAACTTGTAATCAGTCAGTCGGCCTATTTAAAGGGTGACAAGTAGTCACTGTGCTGTTTGGTGACATGGTGTGTACCACACTAAACATGGACCAGAGGAAGCAAAGGAGAGAGTTGTCTCAGGAGATTAGAAAGAAAATTATAGACAAGCATGTTAAAGGTAAAGGCTATAAGACCATCTCCAAGCAGCTGTGACTACAGTTGCACACGTTATTCAGAAATTTAAGATCCACGGGACTGTAGCCAACCTCCCTGGACGTGGCCACGGGAGGAGACGGATAATACGAATGGTAACAAAAGAGCCCAGAACAACCTCTAAACACATTCATAGTGAGCTCCAAGGTCAAGGTACATCAGTGTCAGTTTGCACCATCCGTCGTCGTTTGAGCCAAAGTGGACTTCATGGGAGACAACCAAGGAGGACACCACTGTTGAAAACAAATGATAAAAAAAGCCAGACTGGAATTTGCCAAACTGCATGTTGACAAGCCACAAAGCTTCTGGGAGAATGTCCTATGGACAGACGAGACAAAACTGGAACTTTTTGGCAAGGCACATCAGCTCTATGTTCACAGACACAAAAATGAAGCATACCAAGAAAAGAACACTGTCCCTACTGTGAAACATGGAGGAGGTTCTATTATGTTCTGGGGCTGCTTTGCTGCATCTGGCACAGGATGTCTTGAATCTGTGCAGGGTACAATGAAATCTCAAGACTATCAAGGTATTCTAGAGAGAAATGTGCTGCCCAGTGTCAGACAGCTTGGTCTCAGTCGCAGGTCATGGGTCTTGCAACAGGATAATGACCCAAAACACACAGCTAAAAACACCCAAGAATGGCTAAGAGCCAAACATTGGACTATTCTAAAGTGGCCTTCTATGAGCCCTGATCTAAATCCTATTGAACATCTGTGGAAGGAGCTGAACCATGCCATCTGGAGAAGGCACCCTTCAAACCTGAGACAACTGGAGCAGTTTGCTCATGAGGAGTGGGCCAAAATACCTGCCGAGAGGTGCAGAAGTCTCATTGACAATTACAGAAATCGTTTGATTGCAGTGATTGCCTCAAAAGGTTGTGCAACAAAATATTAAGTTAAGGGTACCATCATTTTTGTCCAGGCCTGTTTCATGAGTTTGTTTTTTAAAATAATTCTGTTGAACCACAATTCAAAAGCATTGTCTGATTTTCATTGGTTAATTTTCATAGAATTTTTATTTATTACCACTTTTGTCAGATTCAAGTTATTTCTGACCATTGTGGGTTTTTCTTTCATTAACAGAGGGGTACCAACAATTTTGTCCATGTCTGTACTTTGTCTGTTTAAATGCTTGTTTGTTTTGATTCATGAGCTGTTGGAGTAATAGACAATAACAGTTCTAAAATTTGTGCATGGAATACACCATCCATACTGGGGCGTTCATGATACTAGAATTTCAAACTCAATATCGACACCTGAAAAAATATCTGATACTCAATACCATTTCTGATACCATGGGGGGAAAATTTATGCCAACCTTATTGTCATTCAGTCCATCATGTACAGTAGAACAAAATTATGTTTCTCTTATCTACAATGTTAATCACATCTAGAATCAGAGGGGTCACTGCCATGCAAAGCGCTGCCACAAATTTCCCTCCTCCGTTCCATTATTGTTGAGCACCACGTTGGATGATGAGATGAGATGAGATTCAACTTTATTGTCATTACACATGTATAAATACAAGGTAACGAAACGTGACTTGGCATTTGGGCACGCTCTGCAGAGCGCATCCAAGGCCGGGGCAGCCGCACCAGGAAGTTCCACTTTTATATGGTCTTTGGCATGACCCGGCTGGGATTTGAACCCTGGCCTCCTGGGTGAGGGGGCGGATGCTCTAACAACTAGGCCACCACTCTGGTACGACATAAACATTATGACAAAAACATAACAATTTTTAGCTCATTCTGGCTATAAGGAGCCAATGTGGTGATGCGCTGTCCATCGTCTGTCTGTCTGTCCACATGTGATGGAAACTGTTACTCCTTCTAGGCATTTGCCCTGATGCTCACCAAACTCACAATGGTCCTCAGATGGGTCTGCATTTAGACTGTGCTCAAGGTCAACAGTCAGGAGATCTGAGCACTTTAGTCAGGCCAGAATGAGCTACTCCATCAAGATGGTCTGGTTTAAGTTGTGCACAAACAAACGCCTAGGGCCTTATTACAGCGGCACAGTCCATAATCAGTTGTCTAAGGTGCAGGGCAGGTTTGTGGATGTTTCCAAGTTCATTTCACAATTACAGCAGAGCAAAAACTAATTTTTTGTCGTGGCGCAAATTCTTTCTCCAGTTTTGTAAATTTATAAGGAAAAAATGAATACAAGAAAAAAGTGAAAAAATTGGGGGGGAAATCTGCATTACAAAAAAGACAGAAAAAAGTTGTACATTTATGAGAAAAGGTCACAAATTAAATAAGAAAAAAGTTGAAAATTTAGAAGGAAAAAATTATAAATTCATGTGGAAAATGTTACAAATTTACTGAAAAACAAGAAAAAAATCAATTTATGAGAAAGATATTGCAACTTTGTTTAAAATTTATGAGAAAAAGCTGCAAATTACAAAAGAAGGCTGCAAATTTAAGATAAGATAAGATAAGCCTTTATTAGTCCCACAACGGGGAAATTCCAGGATTGCAACAGCACAGGGATAGCAACACTCAGAGCAACAATCAGAAGGCAAGAAAAAAAAAACAAAAAAAAAACAAGCAAGCAAGAGCAGCTAATATACATATGTACATATTACTATAAAATATATATATACACACACACACACACAGACACAGTGCAGAGCATTGTAGCTGGATGGAATAAATATATGAATATATGAACACACAGTGCAGAGCATTGTAGCTAGATGGAATAAATATGTAAATATATAAACACCCACAGTATGGAGCATTGCAGCTAGGTGGAATAAATATGCAAGTATATAAACACACACAGTGCGGAGCAATGTAGCTAGATGGAATAATATGTAGATATATAAAAACACAGTGCGGAGCATTGTAGCTAGATGGAATAAATATATAGATATATAAATATAAACACACCCAGTGCAGAGCATTGTAGCTAGATGGAATAAATATGTAAATATATAAACACACACAGTGCAGAGCATTGTTGCTAGGTGGGATGAAACAGCATAACCGTCTATTTAGTTATCCTACATGGTATGATTATGTGCCCATACATATTCTCACCCTCCATAGCGACCAGTATGTTCCTAGTTGTATGCCGGAGAGGACCATTGTGTAAGTCTATTGCATCTTTTGCATTCAAAAAAAAAACAAAAACAAAACAAAAAAAAAACAAACTATTAGTTTGTTACGTCTTTTTGCTATCTCTGCGAGCAGCCCTGCTTAGGTTGTACAGTCTGACAGCCGTTGGTAGGAAGGACCTACGAAACCTCTCGGTTGTGCACCTGGGATGATGTAGTCTGCTGCTAAATGAGCTCCTCAGTGCATCCAGTATGTCCTGCATAGGGTGGAACTCGGACTCCAGCAGAGATGACAGTTTAGCCACCGTCCTTCTCTCTCCTATCTCCTCCATCGGATCAAGGCGTTGCCCCAGGACAGAGCTAGCTTTCTTAATCAGTTTGTTCAGTCTCTTCCTATCGGCTGCAGTAATGCCACTGCCCCAGCAGACCACTCCAAAAGTGATGGCTGATGCCACCACCGTGTCATAGAATGACTTCAGCAGCGCCCCTTGTACACCAAAAGACCTGAGTCTCCTCAGCAGGAACAGCCTGCGCTGTCCCTTCTTGTAGAGTGCGTCAGTATTGTGTGACCAGTCTAGTTTATTGTTCAGATGAATACCCAGGTACTTGTAGGATGTCACCATCTCGATGTCTGTTCCCTGTATATTTACTGGTGCTGTGAGGGGCTGCCCATGCCTGCGGCAGTCCACCACCAGCTCCTTAGTTTTCCTCGCGTTGATCTGGAGGCAGTTCCGATGGCACCAGTCCACAAAGTCCTGGATAAGCCCTCTGTACTCAGCTTCATCTCCGCTGGAGATGAGACCAACGATCGCAGAGTCATCAGAGAACTTCTGTAGATGGCAGTGTGTTGTGTTGTGTGAGAAGTCCGCAGTATAAAGAGTGAACAGGAAGGGAGCCAGCACCGTTCCCTGGGGGGCCCCCGTGCTACTGATGATCGTGTCGGAAACACAGTCCCGGGTTCTCACAAACTGAGGCCGGTTCGTGAGGTAGTCCAGGATCCATGGATCCCATTTACAAGGGGAAAAAACAGTAAATTTGAGAAAAAAGCTACAAATTTACTGAAAAAGCTGAAAATTTACAAGAAATATTTGGAGAATTTATGAGAAAAAAATGTTGCAAATGTAATCGACAAAATCACAAAATGTATGAGGATTTCACCTCATCAGCAGGAAAACATGGCTGCCATGTTTATCATATCTGCAGCATTTTTAAGACACCCCCGCAAACTTGTGATTTTTTTCCTAGTCTTGCAAATTTGCAACCAATTAAAAATGAATTGATAATTAAAATGAATACCCGGCCCTTAGTTTTATTCATTACCCTCTTGTTGGTGCTCATTAAGATTGAATTTGACACCCTGTTGTAAGGAGTAAATGGCAAAAATCTTTTAAGGTTTACTTTGGCATTAAAAAAACCAAAAAAAAAAACAAGTTGTCTGAGTGGGTGCTTAATAAATGCTGTTGGTACACACTGTTGCCAATCACTAATTCTGATTCTAACTGTTGGTATTAATTAGTCTCTGAATACTGATAATTCTGACAACCTTAATCCATATACATTATGCATCATTTCTTTGTGGACATCACATGAAAGGAAAAAAAAAAAACGAGCGCCTTCATCTTTGAGAGCACTGGGATTGATTTGTGCCTTAGTCTTTCCCGTTTTATCTTCTGAGTTCCACATTTTAAATTTGTCATTTGTCAAGCTGGGTTCAAAAGGCATTCAGACAAGCTCTTCTTTTCATTCCCTCATCTAGGATCAGTGCTGTCACGATGAATCTGCATCAGTGCAACACCACGTACACAGCAACAGCCCTCCATCATATAAATACATATTGTAGTGCTTTTTTTTTCTTATACAGTGTATGTATGCCATGAGAATACAGTATATGTTACTAGAATGGGTAAAGATGTATATGATTAGATCAGAAAACATTATGAGTAAGTGAACCCTTGAGCGACAAAGCTGCGGGTCTTTAAATATTCACAATGTTGTCAAATTAAACACACCTGCTGCTGGATCACATTGTTTCCACAGAGATGCCTGTCAGAAAAACAAGTTATCTTAAAAGGAGGAAGCTACAGTCCTGGCCAAAAATATCAGCACCTATGCATTTCTGTCAGATAACGCACCATTTCACCCAGAAAACTGTCCATGCTTTTCCACATTTTTGGCTCTAAAAATCCTCTTCGTGCTTCTTCCTTTTCTCTTTTCTCTATGATCAGTGTGACAGAGTATAAAGGCTGAGTAAACTTTTCTCCATTTTAACTGTTTGCAAGTGTGATTTCTATATTGTCAGCACTTCTTAATTCTTCCAGGCGAGTTAATTACAGGTGGCGCAGTGGTTTAGCACTGTGGCAGCACAGTTTTACCCTCGGCCGGGGGATCGCGGGGATCATGAGATCGTGGGTTTGATCCCAGCCCCCGACCAACAGTGAGCTGTGTGGAGTTTGCATGTTCTCCCCGTGTTGCGTGGGTTTACTCCGGGATTTCTCCGGTTTCCTCCCGCATACCAAAAACATGTAGGTTTAGGGCGCTCGCGCACGCAGCGACCAGCAGCCGGTGGCTTGTCACCAGACTGCAAACCAAATCTACCTACGGGTACAAATAAGTAACAAAAAACAAACAAACAAAAAAAAATACAATTATTTTTCACAATCTTGAAAAGGTGCCAAAAATGTTGTCCAGTTTTTTCATTCTGCCTGGGATGTCCCAGATTTGTCTTTTTCTCTGTTTGTTGTGTTGTTCCAATGCAAACAAAAGAAATAAACATGAGCATACCAACACTTCATCTTCTTGGGTCGCCACAGAGAATCATCTGCCTCCACCCTATCCCTTGCATCTTCCTCTGCAACAACAACCCTCTCCATGTCCTCCTTCACTACAGCCATGGATCTTCTCTGTGGTCTCTCTCTTTTCCTCCTGCTGGGCAACTTCATCTTCAACATCCTTTGTCCAGTATATTCACTATCCCTCCTCTGCACATGTCCAAACTATCTCAGTCTTTATCTCCAAACTGCTCAACTTGAGCTGTCCCTCTGATATACGCTTTCCCTCCTAGTCGGTCCCAGTGAGAATCTTAGCATCTTCAATTCTTCCCACCTCCAGCTATGCCTGTTGTCTTTTTGTCAGTGCCACTGTCTCCAAACTATGCATCATAGCAGGTCTCACCAATGTCTTGTAAATCTTCTTTTTCACTCTTGCTGCTATCCTTCTGTCACAAATCACCCCTCACACT
Source organism: Pholidichthys leucotaenia (assembly GCA_020510985.1). Classification (NCBI taxonomy): domain Eukaryota; kingdom Metazoa; phylum Chordata; class Actinopteri; order Cichliformes; family Pholidichthyidae; genus Pholidichthys; species Pholidichthys leucotaenia. The sequence continues at coordinate 267,947,295 of CM035843.1, forward strand.
TGTATCCACCCACTCCACCCTGCCTACACTCTCTTCTTCACCTCTCTTGCGCATTTTCCATTGCTTTGGATGCTTGACCCCAGATATTTAAACTCATCTACCTTCACTACCTTAATCCTAGTTACACCTGCCCCCCATCACACATATGTATTCTTCTACCGACTTTCATTCTTCTTCCCTCCAGTGCATACTTCCATCTCTCCAGGTTCTCTTCCACCTGCTCCCAGATTCCAGTATCATCTGAAAACATCATAGTCCATGGAGAACCCTGCCTGACCTCGTCTGTCTGCCCGTCCATTCCCATGAATCCATCTGTCACTCCTATAGCACACCTGATCACCATCTCACTGTCCTCAGACGTGTCCTGCACCACCCTCACATACTTTTCTGCCATGTCTAACTTCCTCATACAGTACCACACTTCATCTCTTGGCACCCTATCATATGCTTTCTCATACCAACGTATTTGCAAAAAATTTTCTGACAAACATTTTTGGCTATGGCTGTAAAATGGGAGCTAAAATGGCTTGTTGGGCGCTATACAAAAAGTCATTATAATATAAAAAAGGGTCATCTTGATCTATGCACAGTAAAAAAGTTTCTGGTTTAGCACTAGAAACCTTAGAGTTGTAAACTACAATACAATGAAATGCTGTTCAAACTTATGCAATATGTATTAAAAAACGGAGGTAAGAGATGAATAAAATATGAATGCAAAAAGAAATGGTGTCAACCACAATGTACGACTTATCCATCTAAAGTGTCATTTTAGTTCACCTGCTTATCGTCCGTTACCCACTTACTAATACTCAAGCTCACTCAGAGGCTCTTTTTTTTGCAAAATTGTAATACATATTGCATGAATTAAGTATTGTGCTTGAAATGATTTTGTCAGCTCTCATTTTATTCACTCCTCTATTACTGCTAACAGTGCTGTGGTTATTTTTGTGAGCTTCCGTTTATCAAAGTTTGATTTTAATAGGCTTTTAGTTCAACCACCATTTACGCTGTAAATGTTGTCTGCTCGTTCTCTGGGAAACATATTAGGGACACTGTATTAATCTGGCGCTTGTCCCGACACAGAACACAGTACGCGTCTGCCCACCTGCCATATTCCACTCATCTGCGTAAGTGCTCTTAAAGGCTTGCGGCTTCGTAGCATAACGTTTTCCCCTCCTCTCTGCAATCCATAATTAATCTGAAACCCTGTATGCAGGTGTAACTTCTGCATCAAACACCTGAATCAGTTTAGGCAGGCGATAGCTCTGGCATGGTTATCCTGAGTCTGGGCCTTTGTAGGGGATTGAGTAACAGCGAGCAACTGCTAATGGTGCTAGATGAGGTTTTACATGCTGCACTCAATGAGATGCCGCCGAAGTGATAGTGTGCAAAATGAAAATATTCATAGGTCTCCGAGTATGTGTGCATTAAACAATGGCATTTGCCGAGGCAGCAAAAGCGAGCATGTGAGAAATGTGGAGAGAGAAAGGGAAGCTGACTGAACGATGGGTATGAAGAAGAGGAATGCATGAGAGAGAGAGAGAGAGATTTTTTTCAACACACCTTTATTGTCACAACTTCAACAGAAAATCACTCCTTCTAAAAGGAGCAATGAAAAGTAAATTAATTCACTGACAAGAAATCAAAGACACAAGCAACTAAACCAAAACAACTAAAACAAAAAAATTGCTTCTCACATCAGTACCACACCATAGGTAATTTTTCCCTCCTTAACACAACACAGGATATGCTTAAAGCACCACATAGCCTCAAAAGTTCCCACATTTTACAATCCAGCATTTCTTCAACTTTTCTTTTTCTACTAACATAAATGGCTATTTAAGCCTGACCCAGGATGAAATTTAAAAGTTCACTTTTTTCTTGTTTCTCTGTCTATATGGAAAACCCAAGATAAAAATCTGCAGGGAAAAGACTTCTCCAAACAGATAAAACAGTTTCCCCCCAAAAAACAAACAACAATGGCAGTCTGTTACAGTCGAGAAAACAATGGAACACAGTCTCTTTCTGAGGACAAAATGGACAAACTTCATTTGGGTTTAAAATAGAGATAAAAGCATTTACAGCCACAGCACCATGTAAACTCGCCATTGCAGGCCTCCAACCTTCTTAGTTAATGGTGGTTTATAGAGTGCTCTCCAGGCAGGCCTCACCTCTGAACCCAAACTCAAGTGTTTCCTCCAAGGTGTATCAGCTCAACCTTTTAATTTATTCACATTTAGAACTTTCACCAAGAGTCCATACATTCTTTTTTTTTTTTTTTTTTACCAGAAGAGTCACAAATGTTAATGGGTTCAGAGTTTAATAACACACCACTGCCATCTTTAAAATCAGGAGATAAAACACTAAAAGGAAAAGGCTCATCAGCAGTTCGCACAGAATTGTTGCAGTGTAAAACAAGAGCAGAGTGTTCTTCTGTGGAGAGGCAGTCTTTCCAATCTTTCAGCAAGTTCATTATTCGGGGTATTGAGGTTTCTATTCTCGCGCGTTCTCGCTGAAATCCCGGAGAGGCGTGCGCACATCGCAAGATCTAAACACGGGCATTAACCATCTCAAGTGCTGTGGCTGGTCCTGACAAGGACACTGTTTTCACATAATCATGATCTGAAAACCATACTGGATTCCGGTAATCCTTGCAGTCATCAGCTGGTTTTACAGATTTTGGGCGGCCAGGTGTTGAAAGGCTCGACTTGTCTTGAGGTTTTGCAGTCCGTTTCTTCTTGACAGGACTCTGTAGCTCAAGGTCTCCAGCTTCTAACGCCCTCTTACTTCCCCTCGGTTTTGTGGGCTTCGATGGTTTGGCCTTTGGGAAAAGGGTTGGGAACATTCCTTGCTCACCTCCGCCCCCTGGTGGAACCAGCGATGGATCCATTCCAGTTCGCCTACCAGCATGGCATTGGGGTGGAGGATGCAGTGATCTTCCTCCTTCACCGTTCTCTGTCCCACCTGGAGAAGCCCGGGAATGTGGTGAGGATCATGTTCTTTGACTTCTCCAGTGCTTTCAACACCATCCAACCGATGATCCTGAAGGACAAGCTGCTGCGCGCAGGGGTGGACCGCGCAGGGGTGGACTGTGTATATAAACACACAGTGCGGAGCACTGTAGCTAGATGGAATAAATATATAGATATATAAATATAAACACACCCAGTGCGGAGCATTGTAGCTAGATGGAATAAATATGTAAATATATAAACACACAAAGTCCTGGAATTTCCCCGTTGTGGGACTAATAAAGGCTTATCTTATCATATCCTGCACTCCCTGGGACCTTGGTCTTCATACCTGCAGCACATAGTTTTAAAAAGTATGTATATTTGTAACAAATTGAGAGCAGAAACTGGTGAAAACTATACTGGATTTATTCCATTATGATTAGTTATCAAGACCATACCTCCTACAAAATGATCTCCACATATTCTGCTGTAGGAACAAGGGATCCATTTTACCCTAGGAATGGCATTGAGCCACTTTCGCATCCTGGTCTTGTCATTATGAGGGAAGGTGAAATATGCCCTCTTCATCCCCAGAATCTTGTCCTTTCCAGCACTATTGCAGCATCCTGGAGCACTACAAAATGCACCATTGTATTTCTTTTTCATCTGAAATTTGAGAGAAAAAACATTGTTAAGTATAACAATGATTTGAACACATGGCTGTTATTTGTGAAATTACAATTTTACTAGTTTTGGAGAGGGTTCAACTTCAACATCAGACTGATTAGGGGACAAAACTAAGTTATGCTTAGAATTGTCTATATCGCATTCAGCTGTATGAAATCCAAGAAAGTACAGCTATAATATTAATTTACATATTTAAATAGATTATACCAGGAATAGGCATATATAAATATTTTAAACATGAACTCAACACATTGCAATACACATGTATTGTCTATTGACATTGTTGTCTGATACCCGATTGTAATCAGGTGGATAGCAAGCTTGCAGAAATAAATTTTACACTTAAATATTGCAGCCGATATGCTTAGAACACTGATAAAACCTTGGACAACAATATACTGTGAATTTGTAGCAATGGGATAGAGTTATGATAGCACAAAGTAAGCCTACTTACCAGTTCATTTGGTGGGTTCTCCATGTTGTTTTGATTGTGGCGCCCAATGACCTATATCTTTGCCTCTCTGGTGCGCAAGGGATTGTGGGATACATGAATACCCCAAATAACTCTGACTGAAGAAATGCCAAGAGCCGAGCACAGGGCAACAGCATTGTCCATGTTAGGACCACATAGGTTCACCATGTGTCCCAGTGTTGTAACCTTTGCAGAAAGGAACTTTTTTAAAACAGAAGGTCCTAAAACATTGTCTACATCGAAATGGGTCCCAAACACAAGTGGTTCCTTTAAAAGCCAAAAAGGTGACAAGGAAGCTTGAGGAGAGTTCTTTTTAAAAAGCCCCTAAATTTTAAAAACATTTTGATAAAACTGAGGAAGTTCTGGGAGTTTGTGGTTCTTCAAGTCCATAAAAAACAATGACTCCTCTAGTCCCAGCCCCCCACAGCGAGCCAGGACAGCTCTAGCAATAGGTCTCCACACAAGATCGAGAGGGCCACTCAGCAGTGGCTGAATTAACTGCAGACGAAAGTCCCCCCCCCCCCCCCCCCCCCGCTGGCCAGATGGAAGAGTCCTTCACCACCTTCTTCCCTAGGTAAAAATAGGATGCTCTGTGGAACCTAGTGAAGAAGGTCCCAGAAAAAGTCCACAATTATAGATTGTATTCTGGCCAGCAAGTTGGTTGGAAGGTCCACACAAGACAGTCAATGCCACAGCATTGAAGCGATCAAGTTTTTAATGATTAAAACACGACGTCTGTGTCATGAATTGCCCCTCGGGGCAGAGAGGATGCTGAACTGTGAGTTTGTGAGATTTACTGAAAACAACAAAACAAAGTCCAAACAATGCTCCAATACAAAATTCAAACAAACGAGTAAACTTATGGAGTAGCGCACCAGAACAAGGGCTGCATTCTGGTGGAGATGAGGAAAGGGAAACTCAAGACTGCGGCATGGGAAATAAAACTAACTGCCCTTAAATAGGATAAAAAAAAAACACATCACATAATGACAGGTTTGGACCAGCTGGGGGCAATGAGAGGGGAGCGACCGGAGCTGACAGCTGACTGGGGCAACGCCCACACAGAGCATAAACCAGGAAACGCCATTGACAGCTATCAACCCAGAGGGAGAACACAACAGTAAGGATATAAAGAATAAAATATCAATAAATGCAGACTGAGATCTAAATACAAATTAATACAAAGTAAGAACATAACAAAATTAAGACATCAACAGGAAAATGGAAAATAGTATGAGAATAACAGAAAACAAAAAGCACAAAATACAACAAACATATAAATATAGAGAAAAAGCCATGAGACTGAGCATGGCGGAAACCTCCAGTGCTCAGCTCATGACACTCTGAAGGACAAGTTTGGCAAAATCCATTTCCATTTTTTTAATCTTCCTTCAACTTTTTCCAAAATATACTCCCAATTCTTCCCAGTAAAAGCCTGATCTCCGGACTTCCGGTTATGGCTGCCACGTAGGACGGACGTGTCTCGCTCTGCTCTGCTCCTGGAGAAAAAAAATCGGCAAATAACTCTCTCATTTGGGACAGAACGTATCCCAGCATTTGGGCGAGGATATGTCGGCGAAGCCTAAGGTTGGAAAACCAGGAAAAGGAAAAAGCGAGCCGCCGAAACAGTCCAAATTAACGGACTTTCAGGTCTGTGACGCAGCAAACAAAACTCCATATATGGCGGAGGAGGCTGGCGGCGGTGCGATGTTTGCGGGGAATGGCGCAGATGCGCTGATGGCTGCCATGAGTTCAATGAGAGCGGACTTTTCCTCTAGATTTGATGGGATTATGACAGCGTTGGAAGGAATAAGAAAGGAATTGGGTGACTGTGTAGAACGAACGGCGCAGATGGAGCTCCGTCTCGCTAGTGCTGAAGATGACGTCACCCGTCTTCAATTAAAGGTGCGCACTTTGGAAAAAAAAATAAATCTCTGGAAGATAATATTTTGGATTTGGAATCTCGGTCGAGATAGAATAATTTGAGGCTGGTGGGTCTTCCAGAGGAATCAGAAGGTCGGGACGTATGTTCCTTTCTGGAAAAGTGGATTCCGGAGGTGCTGGGCAGCGAGGAGTTGCAATCAGCAGTGGTTCTGGAAAAAGCACATCGTATTGGCCCACGGAGAGATAAGGGACCGCCGAGGACCTTAATTATGAAGTTTCTTAGCAACAGAGACAGGATGAAGATCTTCAACGCTGCACGTGCTAAAGGAGAGATTAAACACCAGGACCAGCAGGTGCGGTTCTACCCAGATTTGGCCACAGGAATCCAGCAATTGAGGAAGCAGTTTGATCCCATACGTAAGGAGCTGCGCAACCTTGAGATTCGTCATGGTGTAATCTATCCTGCGAGACTGCTGACCACGTATGAGGGCAGAACCCACATTTTCAAGACCCCAGAGGAGGCGCAGGAGTTCATCAAGAAGATCAAAGAAGAAGAAGAGACTGGTGGGAGCTAAGCATGAACAAAATATAAGGTAGAATAATTAAGCATTTGCACAGGCATCTGACTGACTTGAAGTAAATAGTAAGTTTACAAAATATAGATTGTATTACATATTAAAAAAACAAAACAAAAACAAAACAAACAAAAAAAAAACTATGATGTACAAAGTTGTTAAAAATTTTGGAGTTAAGTTGGAAAACTACAGAGGAGAGTTAATGTTACGTCATTAAAAGCAGTAGAGTTGGGGTGATTGGGAGGATGAAGAAGGAGTGGCTTAGGCTGTTCCCCGTGGGTGTGGAACGGTCGATGGCTATATCGGGAGACAGAATTTTTCTTTTGATTTTGGGGGGTTTGCCACAAGTGTGGGAAGGGGAAATTTGTTTGTGTGTAGTTTGTAGGATGAATGTTCAACCACTCATGTTTTTGCTTCTCTGTATGAGCATGTTTACACTGCAAGGTAATCCTAAACTCTCTATTGATCATGGACCAAAGTGTTAATCTTAATTTAACTTCATGGAATTGCAGAGGTCTACAAAATTTAAAAAAACTTAAACAAGTTATGAATAAAATAAAGGACATGGGTTCAAGAATTGTGTTTTTACAAGAAACTCATCCGATAGAGGAGGATGTTAAAAGAATTAGGAGTAGATGGCAGGGAAGTGTATTCACCTCTTCATTTTCATCCCGAGCCAGGGGAGTTATGACTCTCATACATAAATCAGTTCCTTTTCAGGTGAAAAATGTAATTGGAGACAAATTTGGAAGATATGTAATCATTCAAGGTTCTTTGCTATTAGAAAATATAAATCTTGTGAACTTATATGGTCCCAATATAGATGATCAGAAGTTCTTTGCTAATTTATTTCTCATCTTATCATCACTTACAGGGCAACATATAATAGCAGGGGATTTTAATTGTACATTGAATCCAGGTGTGGATAGATCAACAGGACTGGATTGTACGCACATTGGATGTAGGATGACTATTAATCATTTTATGAAAGAATTGAGATTGTTAGATATATGGAGAGAAATGAAACCACAAGTTAAAGCCTATTCTTGTTATTCCAGTACCTACAAGACATTCTCACGTATTGATTATTTTTTGATTTCCACAGAATTAAGGTCCAAGATTCAAAACTGCTTTTATGATAACATCGTGATTTCTGATCATGCACCCTGTTGTCTAATATATGTAGATAAAAAATTGACAAAGGAATCAGGTAGATGGCAATTTCAGCATAAATGGCTTCAGGATGAGGAATTTGTCAAGTATATAGAAAAACAGATAGACGAGTTCTTTGACATCAATACTACACAAACATCAGCATGTGTAAAGTGGGAGGCTTTCAAAGCTTTTATTAGGGGACATATTATTAGTTATACAGGATCAAAATCTAAGAAGACTCGAGAGGAGAGAGCTAAATTGGAACATAAAATAAAAAGTCTTCAGGAAAAAGTGTATGCAGGAAGTGACCCAAGGTTGGAGAATGAATTACTGATTTTGAGAGCTGAATACGACAAAAAATCAGCGAATAGAGCTGCCTCGAGTCTTCTAAGATTGAAACAATCTTTTTATGAACAAGGTGAAAAATCAGGAAAATTATTAGCATGGCAGATTAAACAATTGGAAATTAAAACACCAATTACCAGTATTATAAGTAACGGACAGGTAGTTATAGATCCTTTAGAAATTAATAGAGCCTTTAGAGATTACTATGAAAAATTATATGATACCAAAAATGAACCTGATTTAACAAAACTAAATGGGTTTTTGAACGAACTATCTATACCGTGTATTCCAAATGAAAACAGGGAGATATTGGAGTCTAAAATTAGTCAAGAAGAAGTTGGGCTAGCCATTGATAATATGAAATCAGGAAAAAGTGCAGGACCAGATGGTCTTCCAGTTGACCTTTATAAAAAATTTAAGAATAAATTAATAAAACCTTTTTTGGAAATGGTTTTAGAAGCATTTCAAAATAATAATTTACCATCATACATAAATAATGCCTTAATTATACTGCTGCCAAAACCAGGTAAGCCCTCTAATAAATGTGAAAATATGAGACCAATAAGCCTATTAAACGCCGACCTTAAGATAATCTGTAAAATTTTAGCAAGACGAATACAAGAAATTTTACCAAATATTATTAATCGAGATCAGAATGGCTTTATAAAGGGTAGACAAGGCTTCCATAATGTAAGAAGACTATTTAATATTATTTATTTTAATAAAGAAGCACCGGATACAGCTCTCCTATCATTGGACGCCGAAAAGGCCTTTGATAGAGTTGAATGGCCCTTTCTTTTTGAAGTCCTACAAAGGTTTGGACTTGGAAATAATTTCATAAAATGGGTTCAAATAATATACAATAATGCTACAGCAGAAATCCTAACAAATAACAATATTTCAAAACCAATAAAAATCAATAGAGGATGTCGACAAGGCTGTCCACTTTCACCTTTACTGTTTACTATGGCAATTGAACCTTTAGCGATAGCGATACGTTTACATTCACAAATATATGGAATTAAAGTTGGACCAACAGAACATAAAATCTCCCTGTACGCCGATGATATAATTTTGTTTATGTCGAATCTAAAAAAATCAATTCCAACCTTGTTGAATTTAATAAAGAATTTTGGGGAAATATCAGGATATAAAATAAATAAAACTAAATCTTCAATATTAATGCTAAATGAGACCCAGAGAAATTACCCAGCCCCTGAGGTAAATCAATTCAATGTTGTAAATCAGTTTAAATATTTAGGAATCCAAATTATGCCTAAGCTAGAATCAGTCGCCAGTGTCAACTATGAAGCCTTAATGTCAGATATCAATGAGTTAACTCAGAGATGGATGTCACTACCAATGTCGATGATCGGGAGAATCAATATACTTAAAAGTAATATTTTACCTAAAATACTTTATTTATTTCAATACATTCCCTTATCACCACCTTTAGATCTATTCTCAAGAATAAAAAAAAAGTTAGTGGAATTTATATGGAACAACAGGAGGGCTAGATTACGTTTGTCTTTATTATATTTACCATTTGATCGTGGAGGGCTGAAATGTCCAAATTTTATGTTGTATTATTGGTCGGCACAACTGAGGTCTATGACATATTATTTTTCATCAAATGATCTCCCTCACTGGACTGAAATGGAATCATACAATTTACCTTTACCTCTTCCCATATTCATATACTCAGATTCGGCAAAAAAATTTCAAAAACAAGTTAAAAATCCATTTGTAAAGCATATGATCAAAATATGGTGTGAAGCTAAAAACTATTTAAAAGAACCACAGTTATTGTCACAATTTAGTCCAATATGGGGTAATCAATATTTTAAACCAGGGAGAGCGGACGCTGTATTTAAAGTATGGAATTTAAAAGGGATACAAAAGATTCAGGATTTATATTTGCCATGTGCAGACAACATAATGTCTTTTGAAGAGCTGAGGATCAAATTTAATCTCAATAGAACACATTTTTTTAAATATCTTCAACTTAGAAACTTTATTCGATCAAATCAAAATAAAGCTCTCACTCGACCTATTTATTCATCCTTGGAAAAAATGATGATGAAAGATAGTAAAAGAAAGGGTATTATTTCAGAGTTTTATAACTCATTGACACTATCTTCAAGTGAAAATTCACTGAAAAGATTAAACTACTGGAAAGAAGATCTGCAAATTGAAATTTCAGAGGAACAATGGGAATTGGCTTGTACAGAAGCTCAAACCAAATCAATAAATGTACGCCTTAAATTGATACATTTCAAATGGTTAATGCGGATGTATGTTACACCGGAGGAGTTAAATAGATATAACAAAAATATACCAGATACATGCACAAAATGCATGGAAAGTAAAGGAACCCTATTTCATTGTTTATGGGAATGTAGATTAATAAGAATGTTTTGGGAGGAGGTGAGGGTAACAATTGAAAAAATAATCTCAAAACAAATCATATTGAATCCTAAACTGTTTTTGTTGGGTCTGCACCCAGAAAAGCATAATTTCAATAAAAGTGAAAGAACATTCATAGACCTCAGTTTGCTTAATGCCAAAAAATGTATTGCACTATTATGGAAAAAGACTCATAGACCAGATGTGACTCAGTGGTTAAGACAGATGTTAACAAACCTTCCATTAGAAAGAATAACATATATACTGAAATCAAAGGAAATTGTGTTTGAGAATATATGGAGACCTTTTATTGATTGTGTAAAAAATTTAAACATAACTCTTGAAGAAGAAGGTGAATGATGTGTGTGGACCTTGTAAATTCCAAACTGGTGAACATAATATGTATACTAATGTATTGGATTGTCTAGACTAAACAGAGGAGCATTGTTGAAGACTTGATTTTGTTGGTGGTTGTTGGTGTTTTTAGGGTATTTTTTTTTTTTTTTGTAGTACTTTAGTGTTAGTGTTTGATTGTTTGTATCATGTTTGTTAAAAAAAAAAAAGGTTCAATAAAGATATTGTGGAAAAAAAAAAGCCTGATCTCCTAAAAACACACCAAGATATTTAAAACCATCTTGTGTCCAAGAAAGGCCACCAGGTAGGGCAATTTTTTGTAGTCTACCCCCCCCCCCATCATTAAAGCTTCATTTTTACCCCAATTCACTCTTGCTGAGGAGCACTCACAAAAAAATTAGCAGTTCTTAGAAGGTAGTCTACATCACTTTGATTTCTTATAAAAACAACATCATCAGCATATGTAGACACTTTAAAAACAGAGTCAGAGCTGGGGACTTTAAAACCAGTGAGGGCTTTCCTTAGTTTACAAAGGAGGGGCTCGATGGCAAGAGAGTACAGCATACCTGAGAGGGGACAGCCCTGTCTGACACCCCTCTCAACTTTGAAAGGAGCACTCAAACCACCATTAGGTTTGGGCTGCACGGTGCTGGTGGCTGCACGGTGGCGCAGTGGTTTAGCACTGTGGCAGCACAGTTTTACCCTTGGCCGGGGGATCGCGGGGATCATGAGGTCGTGGGTTCGATCCCAGCCCCCGACCAACAGTGAGCTGTGTGGAGTTTGCATGTTCTCCCCGTGTTGCGTGGGTTTACTCCGGGATTTCTCCGGTTTCCTCCCGCATACCAAAAACATGTAGGTTTAGGGCGCTCGCGCACGCAGCGACCAGCAGCCGGTGGCTTGTCACCAGACTGCAAACCAAGTCTACCTACGGGTACAAATAAGTAACAAAAAAAAAAAAAAAAAAAAAAATTAATCTAAGAATACGTCAAACAGGTTCATTTTGTCTTCTTTTAATTAAGACACCATGAACCGAGATGAGGGGGCCTTTATGCTTTCTCACACCTGGGACCACATTCTCCAGAGACCATCTGACGGCGGGAGGCGGGGCCGGCTCGGTGGATCTGACAGATCTGCTGAGCTGGCCCCGCCTACGAAAATCAGCTGATAAATGTCACCTGGCAGCAATCAGCTGACTCTTCTGATGAAGGCTGCAGTGCAGTTGAAACATGTAAAGAAGGTAAAGACATCTTTCTATTTTACTTTTGTCTTTCAAAGGAAAAAAAAAAAAAAAAAAAAAAAGGATAATCTAAGAATACTAAAAATGTTGTCTGTAACCAACCTATCAGGTACACAGTAGGTCTGGTGTACATGTATGACCTGCTCCATCACCTTCTTCAACCTGTTAGCCAAAACCTTGGAGAGAATTTTGTAGTCAGTACAGAGGAGGGCTACCGGACGCCAGTTTTTAATGTCTTTCAGGTCACCTTTCTTTGGAAGGAGGGTGAGGACTGCTCTCCTACAACTTAGGGGCAGGTGACCTTTCTGCAGACTGTCACAGTACTTCCATTAAGTCCTCACAGATCTCAGACCAAAACATCTTGTAGAACTCTGATGGCAGACCATCTAGCCCTGGGGCTTTGCCACACTGAAGAGATTGGACAGCTACTGACTGTTCTTGCAGAGTGATCTCACCCTCCAACTCTGCATTCATACCAGCCATCACCTTAGGTAAGTCCGTCAAAAAACAACTCAGCACATGCAGCTTCTCAATAAACTCTTTCTTAAAAAGATTTTTATAGAAAGCAGCTGCAAAGCGACAGATCTCTGCAGACTCATGGATCAGCCGCCCGTCTTCTGAGCTGAGAGAGTGGATCATCCTCCTCTGACTATTCTTCCTCTCCAAACCAAAGAAAAAATCTGATGGGGTGTCCATTAGTGCGATGTTCTGGAACCTACTGCGTACCACAGCGCCCCTTGTGGCCACGCCCAGTAAGTCAGTTAAAACAGATTTTTTTTGCCATTGAGGACCTCAAAATGTCCTCTTTCTCCTGTGGAGTCGGCCAAAGACTGCAGCTCCTCTACTTCTCTCTCTAGGTCCCTGACAGACCTGGCCAAGTCTCCGGAGACATTGCGAGTATACTGTAGGCACAGATTCTTTATTTGACTTTTCCCTACATCCCACCACTGCTGCAAGGAACTAAAATTTGATTTGGTTAATTTAAAATTACTCCAAAAAAACCTAAAAGCAGTTTTAAAACAATTATCCAATAAAAGCGATGTGTTAAAATGCCAGTATGCACTACCGCACTTTATATTCTTGATAAAAACACAACACTGAACCAGAGAGCGATCTGTAAAGCCAACAGGGACTATAAAAGAACTTTTAAAAATGCTGAAATGGTGCTAAAAAATGTAAACCCTATCTAGTCTAGCTAAGGACAGAATATTGTCCTTGCTGTGGCTCCACGTGTACTGTCTAATCGTACCATGAAAATTTCTCCACTCATCACACAGATCACGAGCTTCTATAAGACCCTTTAAGCTTCTCTTGAATGCAGCATGTGGCTCTGGGTGATTCCTGTTCATGAAAGGATTTTCTGTACAATTAAAATCCACAAAAAAACAAATAAAAAAAAATCATCATTACTGCACTTTTTGATCATGTCATTTAAAATATTTAAAAAGGTCAATCTTTCTGTGCCTACGGCTGGAGCATACACATTTATAAAAACAACTTTCACATTCTCAAAAACAGCTTGGATTTTTAAAATGTGGCCTGCAGTTATTTCATCAATGTCAAAAGAAAGTGGAATAGTCTCGAGAAAATATAATACCCACTCCACCACTGCTGCTATTTTTGTGACTGAGGATAACTTCCCCTTGAAATTCCCTCCTCCAGTCAGCAGCATTGTCCTCAGAACTATGAGTTTCCTGAACAAACAACATTAATTTTCTTACATTCTGCAAGACTAAAAACACACGCTCGCTTGGACATTTCTCTTGCTCCTTTGATACTGAGTGTGCCAAAATTAAAACTACACGTGTATAAAACGGCAAAACCAATACAAAACAGAGAAGAAAAATAAGCAATAACAAACTAATCATCTTGGGCAATTTGGTTCTTAACTTTAAGTACAAGCTTTTTTAGTCTGTAGATCTCCTGATCAGTGAAGCTTTCCTGCTCAAGCTCTCCCCTATTTTTCATGTAGGCTTGAGCGGAGTCAACAAAGAATTTTAGGTCAAGAAAAAAGTTTTCAACTTTAACCATCCTGGATCCCTTTGTGTCCTGCAAAAACTTCTGTATTTTTGTGAAAGGGTAACCACTTCCACTGGCTACATCATCACTGGTTTCACCATCACTCTCTATCTCAGACCCAGCATAAGAATCTGGTTGAGATAGAGAAGCCTCAGAACTTTCTTTTACAGCCCTTTTCACTTTACTCCTCTGCTGTTTGTTTTACAAATTCTTCTGTTTTACTGAAACTTTAGATAACTCATCTATTTCAATGTCATCCTCGTCCTCCAACACTGACCAGCCACCCTGGTAGCTGTCTCTTCTTGTTTTTCACTCACCCTCTGCTGTGCTTTTATATTCATCTTTACGGTCCCACTGTCTACCTGTGCCTCATTTGGCTCATCTGTCTGATCCTGAGCATGATCCTTCTCTATAATCTCACCCTTGTCCACAATGTTTGTCTGTACATTAACCCTGCGATGTACTTTCACTTTTATAGTTGTTCCGTTTATGACTGATAGGCTGGCCACAAAGCCGCCCCACCATCGGACAGCCCCGCGGCTGTGGCCAGAGCACCCAATGGTGAGGCAGTGCCAGCAGCCACGGAAGGTGGCGAAGCCGCCCCGCCACCGGATGGCCCTGTGGCTGCGGCCACAGCACCCAACGGCAAGACCACACCAGCGGCCTCCCCTGGGCAATTATCCCCCACTCCCTGAGGGCATGATCGATTCAAATGTCCCTCCATTCCACAGCCAAAATGCTTCATATTATCAGATGTGACGTGGCTGGTATAATCAAAGCCATCAATCTGGTACTTAAATATGAGGTTTAGGCTTTCCTCGCTATTCTTTAAAATCATGAACACCTGTCGTCTAAAAGACATGACATGCTTCAAATGCGGGGACTTACAGCTGAGAGGGATATGTTTAATAGGGGACAAAAGTTGCCTGTATCTCGACAGCTCCTTCTCCCAATAGCTCATTCTTTAAAAATGGTGGGACATTTGATATTGCGATTCTTTTTGCGGGATTTATCAGAGACAGAACAGGAACTAGTATGTCCTTAATTACCACCCTGCTCTCCACCACCTGATTAACTTTTTCAACACTGTCCAGGAAAATTACCACAGCATTATTCATTCTAGAAGCCAACCTGATGCTTTCACAGCCGACCAACTCCACCACAGCCAGACTACATTCTTCCACCGAGCAGTTGACAGCCGGAGCCACTTTGACAGCATGCCGGCATGTCAGCTTCTCAAAACCGGAGCCTCGTTCCAAAACCATCCTGACCAGCAAAGCTGGCAGCAGAAACCCCCCTCCCAGAACACCTACCCCACCCCAGCTACAGAAAACAACAAAATTTCAGATTATTTAACAAAAAAAAAAACACACCATAAACACAAAAAGTTTGAGACAACTCACTCATGCTGTCACACGCTCCTAGCTCGCACTCACCATCATGCCCACTCAGAGAGAGAGAGAGAGATTTTAAAACCAACTTTATTTACAATCTTACATAATCATAGACAGACCGGTGTGAACAAGTAACCAAAAAAAAAAAAAACACAGAACAACAAAAACCCCTGTTAAATCAGAGACTTAACCCCCCCCCCCCCCACACACACACACACACAAAAAGGACTAAAGTTGATCTCATTTTCTGACACAGAATAGAGTATATTCTTATAACACCACTGGTCAGTCTAAAGAATCCCAGAGGAGGAGATGACATTAGAAGCTGAATGTCTCCATAAATGCTCTTTCTTCCTTATATTCTTCCCCTTTTTTCTTTCTCTTGTGATCTGAGAACAAGTGTGTGTGTGTATGATTCTGCTCATGAGAGTCCTATGTAACAGATAATCCACACACTCAGCACAGGCAAAAGGACAGTGCAGCACGCTGAGAGCTTGTAGACATTCACTTTCTTCTCTACAGATCAGACACACTGCCTCGTTAAACCCAGGTCTCGTTAGTCCTCTGGGCTTTGGGGAAGTCTACTGGAGACTCCGAGCTGACCCTACTAACCTTTGCCAGTTATAAGTGGTCTGGGAGCATTACGGGCAAGACATAAGTACATTAAAGTGTGAGATGAATTTATACCATGGCTTCTGTTTAAATTATGCTCACAATCAAAAAATAATTAGCAACTGATTCACAAAGGCAATCGCTCATGATGCAGTTACCACCAGGGACTGCCCTCCAGGTGAATTCTATAAATGTCAACGCATCCTTTATAGAAAAGATTCATATAAGCTTACAAAACATTATTTTGTAATGAAGGAGCAACAGTTTACTATACTTAGTATGTACCGCATATAAACCAAGACAACTATTGTAACAATGTAAAAAATTAAGCTGGAGAGTTCTTGTTAAAGCAGCATTTGAAGCTTTTGCAAAACTCTTTAGAAAATCTAAGACCAGTACAACATTTTTAATTACACGGACATGAATATGGATGGAAATGACACCATTTCTTATCATCTGTCAGTAATAAACCCAGCACATACAGTGATGTGAAAAAGTCTTTGCCCCTTCCTGATCACAAGGATCGTCACTTCCTTGTGGTAACGTAACGTATCGTCACTTCCTGTTTTGCTGTCTGCCTGTGTGGTTGCTCTCCAGCTATTAGCTATGGCTACTAGCTCTCTTTCCTCTCCTCTGGTGTGCTCTCTCTGTCAGATGTTTAGCTACACCTCTGCCTCTTTTAGCGATAACGGTAAATGTAATAAATGTTGTCTTTTTGAGGCGCTCGAGGCGAGGTTGTCTGATTTGGAATCCCGGCTCCGCTGCATTGAAACACTGTCTGCGCCAGTTAATCTCGACGGACACCCATTAGCTGCAGCGGAGCTAGCTAGCTTAGGCCCCCCTGTCAGCGGTTCCCCGGCTCTCCTCAGCAGCGAGGAGACTGGGTGGGTGACGGTGAGAAGGAAGCCTAGTCGCAAAGCCCTGGTTCACCACCAACCTGTTCACGTTTCTAATCGTTTTTCCCCGCTCAGCGACACACCCGCTGAGGAAAAAACTCTGATCATTGGCGACTCTGTAGTCAGAAACGTGAACCTAGAGACTCCAGCGGTCATAGTCAAATGCATTCCTGGGGCCAGAGCAGGCAACATCGAGTCAAATCTGAAAATGCTGGCTAAAAGTAACTGTAAATACTCCACAATTGTTATTCACGCCGGCATTAATGACATCCGTCTCCGGCAGTCGGAAGTCACCAAACTTGATGTAGAATCGGTGTGTGACTTTGCAAAAACGATGTCTGCCACTGTAGTATTCTCTGGGCCCCTCCCCAATCTGACCAGTGATGACATGTTTAGTCGCTCGTCATCCTTGAACCGCTGGCTGTCTGTGTGGTGTCCTAAAAATGACGTGGGCTACATTGACAATTGGAGCTCTTTTTGGGGAAAACCTGGTCTTATGAGACGAGACAGCATTCATCCCACTTTGGATGGTGCTTCTCATTTATCTAACAATCTGGCATCTTTTTTATCCAAATTTCCAAAACCATGACTACTCAGAGTTGGGACCAGGAAGCAGAGTCGCAGTCTTACACGCCTCTCTGCAGCTCCTCTTCATCCGCCACCCCTCAGCTTAGCCCCTGTCTTCCCCATCAGAGAATCATTGTCTGCTCCCTCCAAAGTGAATAAAAATATCATGCATAAGCATCCCAAAGTGATAAAGCAAAACATTGGTAAAACTCAAATTAAACATAAAGCCTCTAAATTGAATGATTTGGCCTCTGTTCCTCCTCATAATTTAAAAATTAAATGTGGAGACTTCCGGTCTGGACGCCATGGCGACTGCAGCTTAACACTGAAGCTCTCAGACCCAATCCAGGATAACACCTTGAAAATCAAACTTAACGGATTTTTGGAGGAGTGAAAATCAAAAGACAAAATCATCATGTCTAAAGGAAAACAGAAGAAACTGAAATTCTCCAGGCCAGGACACGTATCGGCCGGAGAATCTGAACTGGAAGATCTCCGTTCAGAAGACGAGGAACTGGTGATAGCTAACAAAAGGGTTAGCCTGAAATCACTATTTGAGGAGCTACGACGATTTCGCTGAGATGTTACGGCCGAATTTCGGGAATTCAGAGAAGAATTGAAAAGGACAAACAGCAGAGTGGACCAGGCCGAGAACCGAATCTTGGAAACAGAGGATCGAATAAAAGTGCTTGAAGATTCTGTGCTAGACCTACGCAAAAGACAAGCAGCTATAGAGGCTAAGCTAACCGACCAAGAAGGAAAACAAAGAAGAGACAACATAAGAATTCATGGTCTGATAGAAGGAACCGAAAATGGTTTTAACTCAGTGGCAGAATGCGTGGAATCCTTACTAAGAGAGAAATTGGATATTCCACAAACCACCGACTTGAAGATAGAAAAGGCACATCGTTCATTAGCCGCTAGGCCGGCGGCGGAAGCGCCCCCACGTTCGGTGTTGGTAAGATTTTCCAATTTCAAAATAAAACAAGAGGTTGTAAGACTGGCCTGGCAGAAAAAAGGATTTATGCACCAGGAGAGAAAAGTCTACGTGGAACACGATTACGCCCCGGAGGTCCTTAAAAAGCGCAGGGAATACAATGACGCGAAAAAGGTGTTAAGAGAGAAGAAATTGCGCTTTCAGACACCATTTCCTGCGAAGTTAAGGGTCTTCTACGGCGATGAAACGTGTCTCTATAATTCGGCGGAAGAAGCAACAGCTGACATGGCGAAAAGAGGGCTCCCGGTAACGGTATTTAAACCCGCAGCAGACCCGAGTGAGAAGATCAAAGCGCAAACATGGACAACACAAAGACCCTCAAAATCCACGGACCAGCAGCGGGAAACCCAGCACCAGAGCGTCGCGGATAAACTATCCGTTTTCAGGTTGGAATAGCGACCTTTTTTTTTTTTTTTTTTTTTTCTTTTCTCTTGAATCAATCCGCACATCCAACCCCCCTCATACAAGGTAACAAACATTAAAGGAGATGCATATTCAGCATGTGGTAAAACATTTCATGGAACAATCATATTATTTGAAACAAATAAGTCTTTGTAATCAAAAAAAAAAAAAAAAAAAACTTGTTAAAATAGAAATGTGACAATAATCCACATGTTCTCATACTAACAAATACTGTTTTTGCGTGAATGTTTGATGTGATGGGGGTGGGAGGGTGCACACAATTTCACAGGGTATAGGCATAAAAGGAAAAAAAAAAAATCATTACAAGTTTGGATTGGGTTCTGAAACTCACGTTAAAAGCATGGGACTACTTTCAGTGGTAAGAGAGGGCCCTCAACACGTAACAGAGTTTGAGGAATTTCCCTCAGAGCCTTCACTCCATCAAGGCTCTTACAGGGTCTTTAAAAAGACCTCAGCTCAGGAAGTTCTTATGACAGCTTTTTGTTTTAAAGTTTTTTACACTATGTTCTTAATGTTTTTCTTGTTTTTAATGTTCTTTCAGTTTCTGAGTAGCACAAAAGAGGGCCACCACACAGTTATACTAAACAAAACAACACAATGGAGAAACAGGGTGTAACCAAAATAATTTCATATAATGTAAAAGGAATCCTGAATCCAGTTAAAAGATCCAAGATTCTAGCAAAATGAAAAAAGACAAAGCAGGAATAATACTTTTACAAGAAACCCACCTAACAGACGTGGAACACAATAAACTCAGTAGACAAGGGTTTAAAATGATCTCTTCATCTTCATATAAATCAGGGAGGAGGAGGGGAGTAGCGACATTGATATCAACCAAAATTACATTTGAAAAAAAAATCAGAACACAAAGATAAAGAAGGGAGATACAGTTTGGTAACTGGGCGGCTAGAGGGAGAAGATATCACCCTGCTGAATGTGTATGCTCCCCCAGGGGCTAACTGGAAATTTTATAAAAATGTATTCGACCTAATGATAACTAAAGCTCAAGGTTTAGTGATATGTGGTGGGGACTTCAATCTTAGACTGAATCCATACTGGGATGCTTCTGGTAATTCCCCACATCAAAATAACACCCAAAACAGGAAGACTCGGATGCTACTAAAAGAATTGGGAATCTGTGACGTGTGGAGGGAACTCAACCCCAGTGTAAAAGACTATACATTTTACTCAACTCCACATTCATCTTACTCAAGGATTGACTATTTTTTTATGTTTAATAGAGACATTGGAAGAGTAAAAACATGTAAAATAGGACTGATGGATCTCTCCGACCACAGTCCGATCTACATGGACTTAAATATCCAAAAATACACAAATAATACATTTTCTTGGAGGTTAAATTCAAATGTCCTGAAAGGACCATGGAAAGATGAATTGGAATCAGATATTCTCAGATATTTGGAAGATAACGATAATGGAGAAGTATCCCCTTTAATACTGTGGGATGCATGTAAAGCTGTAATAAGAGGAAAGATTATTGCAAAACTGGCAACCCAAAAGAAACTAAGACAAGAAAAACTATCCACATTAGAGTCAGAACTTAGGAACCTAGAAAAAGAACACAAAGGCAACACTCATTCTACTGACTCGCTCAAGATTAAAGAAATTAAAAACCAAATAAATGAGATCTACACAATAGAAATCCAGAAGAAACTTACATTTCTGAAACAAAAATACTATGAAGCAGGCAGTAAATCGGCAAAATTGCTAGCCTATAAATTGAGGAAACATCAAACAGAAAGAGCAATCTACAAAATCAGAGACCCAGTATCAAAGGAAATAAAATTCAGAATTCAGGATATTCTTAAAAACTTCGAGAATTACTATAAGAACTTATACTCCCACAAAAAACATAAAAACGCATCCGAGGCATTCCTAAACACATTAAACCTTCCCCAACTTACGGAGTCACAAAATAAAACACTACTGTCAGAAATACATCCTAAAGAATTGGAAAAAGCAATTATGAAACTTAAAGCTAACAAATCCCCAGGAGCTGATGGCTATACAGCAGAGTGGTACAAAACCTTTAAACAGCAACTATCTCCTCTCCTCCTGAAAACATTTAATTATGTCCTCCACACAGGGGAAATCCCCCCCTCCTGGAGAGAAGGGGTCATTGCAGTTATACCTAAACCTGAAAAGGATAAACTAGAGTGCTCCAACTACAGACCAATCAGTGTACTAAATCAGGACTATAAGCTTTTTACCATTATCCTTGCCAAAAGGTTAGAAAATATACTGACAGACCTAATTCATTTAGACCAAACAGGTTTTATAAGACAAAGACAGACACAAGACAACATTCGACGCACTTTACACATAATTCATCATATAAAAAAATATAACTTAAATGCAGTCATATTGGGATTAGATGCTGAAAAAGCATTCGATTCGGTTGACTGGTCTTTTCTATATAGAATCTTATCCAGTTTCAATTTTCATAACAACTTCATTAGAACTATACAGGCATTATATAAAAAACCAACAGCTAAAATAAGGATTAACGGTAATTTATCATCATCTTTTGAACTGGAAAGAGGATGTCGTCAGGGCTGCCCCCTGTCTCCACTGCTCTTTGCAATCTTCATAGAACCTCTGAGCCAATGGATAAGACAAAACCAAAAAATTCAAGGTATTACACTTGGTCAGAAGGAACATAAAATAGCACTCTTTGCTGATGACATTTTAATATACCTAGGGCAGCCGGACACTTCTTTACCAGAACTAACCTCAGTTTTTTCAGAGTATGGAGATTTATCGGGGTACAAATTAAATATGCATAAAACCCAAGTTTTAACATTCAACTATGACCCAAATCATTATTCACTAAGCAAACTCAAAACTAACTGGGAGTCGGAATCTATGAAATATCTGGGGGTCAATATCCCGAAACAACTCAACAAAATTATATCACTAAACTATGATCCACTGGTGACAAAAATAAAATCTGACCTAGCAAGATGGAATATGATACCATTCTTGGGTACTGCACAAAGAATTGAAGCAGTCAAAATGAATATACTTCCACGTCTTCTATACCTTTTCCAAACAATACCGGTAGAACCTCCCAAAAAAACATGGCAGGAGCTGGACAGAAGGATCTCAAGATTCATATGGCAGGGCAAGACACCTAGAATCAGATATAGAACCCTACAGCTAAACAAAGAAAGGTGGGCTCGCGCTGCCAAATATCAGGGACTACTTTAAAGCCGCACAAATTAAAACTTTAGTAGAGATATGTAACCCAGTCTACACTGCACAATGGAAGGAGATCGAATGCCAAATAACAAGTGACATCCCCCTACAGGCGATAATAGGGAACAATGCCTTACCTAAGCTTTTGAATAACACTAACCCGTGGATAGAGACCCCGCTAAAAATTTGGTTTAAGATAGTCAGAGAGAATCAAACTAAAGAGCCCTATCGACTTCTGCAATGGATCGCCTATGATCAGGACTTTACTCCTAATAAAACAGACACCAGATTTAAAAAGTGGAAGGAGAAAGGGCTGATAAAATATTACGATTTTTTTAAAGGGCAAATCTTAAGAAGTTTTGAAGATTTGAAAAAACAAGGCCTAATAAATCAAGACCTTTACAGGTTCTTCCAGCTTAGACACCACATAAACAATATACTTAAAAAGGAGGTTTTGGAAAGGGCCCAGTCAGGTGTTCTGAAGGTCTTCTTAATGGCATATAAAGGGATCCCAGGGATCAGATACATTTCTAAAATATACCAAGGTCTTCAAGACTTAAAAGGAGACAACACATCTTATATAAAAGAGAGATGGGAAAAAGAGGGGAATTTCACTTTACAACTGGAAATATGGGAAAAGCTAAATAAACAGCAATGGAAAAGTACCTCATCCCTGCAGTGGAGAGAATTTGGATGGAAAAACTTGGCAAGATTTTTCAGAACACCTGCACAAAACAAATTTACCCATAAGGGATTGAACTGTTGGCGCTTGTGTGGTGAAAAGACTGCAAATCATTTTCATGTGTTTTGGTCATGCCCAGTTATCCACCAATATTGGACCAAGGTACAGACAATATTGGGGAAAATATTCAAAATTACAGTTCCCTTTTCTTTTGTAACTTTGTATTTGGGTTTACTACCGGACTCACTGGAAAGACGAGGAGAAAAATACTTATTCAATGTTTTAATATTGGCAAGCAAAAAAGCTCTAACTAAAAAATGGATGTTGAAGGACTGTCCTACACCTGAAGATTGGACTAACGTGATCCAAGACATTTACTCGATGGAAAAGTTGACATTCGCACTGAGACAGGACATGGATGGGTTCATGAACTTTTGGCAACCCTGGACCGCATATGTGTCTTCCATTAGATCTAATCTTTGACAAATACCATTTCAATAATGGTTCCGCTCTTTGTTCCAACACTACTCAGATGCTCTTTTATCTTTATTTACTTACTTTTTCTTTTTGTTTGTTTTTTACTGGTTTGTTTGGTTTTTTTTGTTATTTGTTTTTTGTTTTTTTTTCTCTTTAATTTCACTTTTTCTTTCACTTTAAAAAAAAAAAAAGGGGTGTTGTAAGAATTAATCTTCCAATGTTGTCAGATATCAGAAAATAAGGGAACATGTGATGAAAATGTAAACACTGCATTGCTGTAACGACCTGTATACCCTTTACAAAAACTTAAAAAAAAAAAAAAAAAAAAAAATTAAATGTGGTTTACTAAATATTAGGTCTCTAACTCCCAAGTCTCTGTTAGTCCATGATCTGTTAATTGATCATCAGATTGATTTAATTTCCCTTACAGAGACTTGGTTAGGGCAAGAGGATTATGTTGGTTTAAATGAATCAACTCCCTCTGGTTATTTAAACTGTCAAAATCCCAGAAGTTCTGGTCGTGGAGGAGGAGTAGCAACAATTTACCATTCCAAATTACTAGTTAATGTAAAGCAAAAAACATGTTATAATTCCTTTGAGGGCCTGGTCCTCAGTATTGGGCACTTTAGCAATTTTAGGTTAAACCCAATTTTATTTGCCATAGTTTATCGTCCCCCATCAACCTACTCAGAATTTTTATCCGAATTTGCTGATTTCTTAGCTGATTTAGTGCTGAAATCTGATAGAATAATTATAGTAGGGGACTTTAATATACATGTGGATGTAGATAGTGACTGCCTTAATGTGGCATTTAATTCAATATTAGACTCGATTGGGTTTTCTCAGAAAGTAGGAAATTCTACTCATTACCTCCACCATACATTGGACCTTGTTCTGACATATGGCATAGAAATAGAAAATCTTGTAGTGTCTCCTCATAACCCTGTACTGTCAGACCATTGTCTGTTAACCTTTGATTTTACCATTTCTGACTATTTGGCTCCTAAAGAAAAATATTATTACAGTAGATGCCTCTCAGATGATGCTGTTTCCAAATTTATGCAGATTGTTTCCTCTATGCCAGGGGTGTCAAACTCATTCCATGGAGGGCCAAGACCCTGCAGGTTTTACTTCCACCCAGTCTCTTCAGCAGGTGTTTTCACTGATCAGCAATCAGTAGGAAGAAATTCAGAGAAATCACCTGTTGAAGACACTGGGTGGAGGTAAAACCTGCAGGGTCTTGGCCCTCCATGGAATGAGTTTGACACCTGTGCTCTATGCCATGTGTCAACACAACGGAAATAAGCTATAGACAGCTTGCTCCTTCTGTAATTGATAACATGGTGGATAGTGTTTCAGCTTCTCTGCATCAGGCTCTAGACTTGGTGGCCCCCTTAAAAAAGAAAAAGTCTAATCAGAGATTTCTAACTCCTTGGTTCAACACAGAAACTCGTAGCTTAAAACAGAAGACTCGTCAATTAGAAAGAAAATGGCGCTCTACTAATTTAGATGAAATCTATTTAGCTTGGAGAAATCATCTTTTAATTTATAAAAAATCTCTTAGAAAAGCTAGAACAAGTTATTACTCTGCATTAATAGAAGAGAACAAGAATAATCCCAGGTTTCTTTTCAGTACTGTAGCCAGGTTGACAAAGAGTCAGGACTCTGTCAATCCTAGCATTCCCTTAGAGCTTACTAGTCAGGACTTTATGAACTTTTTCAATAATAAAATTTCATCCATCAGAGATAAAATCAATCAGATTCTTCCCACAGTTAACTTAAATACTGTAACTACTACAACTCCTTCTTTTGATGTCTGTCTTGATGAGTTTACTCCAATCGACCTTTGTGAGTTAGACAAAATAGTTTCCTCATCCAAACCTTCAACTTGTCTTTTAGACCCTATTCCTACTAGGTTATTTAAAGAAGTCTTCCCACTTATTGGTAGCTTTATTCTTCATATAATCAATTCTTCATTAACTTTAGGCCATGTACCGCAGGCTTTTAAAACAGCTGTAATTAAACCCTTACTCAAAAAGCCAACGCTAGATCCAGGAGCTTTAGCTAACTATAGACCAATCTCTAATCTCCCTTTCATTTCAAAAATCTTAGAAAGAGTTGTTGCTACGCAATTATTCGACCACCTGCAGGGAAATGGTTTACTTGAAGAGTTTCAATCTGGGTTTAGAATCCATCATAGTACTGAAACAGCCTTAGCGAAGGTCACTAACGACCTCCTCATTGCATCTGATAATGGACTAGTTTCTGTACTTGTCCTTTTAGACCTTAGTGCAGCTTTTGATACTATCGATCATAATATTCTACTTGATAGATTAGAACACTATGTTGGGTGCTGGCAATGGAGTAGGTGTGTGCGTTGCTGGCTCCTGCTATATTTTTTTCTTTACTTTTTAAACCCTATTTTGCTGTAAGCTGTTAATGTTCTGGACATTTAATACGTGCAGAATCTGTTTTGAAATATGTCCAAAACAAGAAAGCAGACTGAAAAGGAGGCAGCAGGGAACAATATTAACACCAGCTTAGCTGAGGATGCTAGTATCAGCCTTAACCCTGCACTTGTTGCCTTGCTTGAGCAACACAGAATGTCCATAGCTGCTGACTTCAAAGCTTCATTTGAACTTATTAATGGTAAGCTGGACAAAATTCAAGCAGATGTGGCGAACCAGGAGCAACGCATTGGCGACCTTGAAAACAACGCGGAGGACGTCAGCCAGCGCCTAGCGGCGCTTGAAGTTACATGCGAGTCAATACAGGAGGAGAACAAACTTTTGAAAAACAAACTTTCTGACCTGGAGGGAAGAAGCAGGAGACTGAATATTCGTCTGGTGGGTCTGCCGGAGTCCTTTGATGTGGGTCCACGGCCATCTGAATTTTTTTCTCGGCTGTTGGTGGACGTCTTTGGCACACAAACTTTGCCATCTCCCCCAGAGCTGGATAGAGCCCACCGCAGCCTCATGTCCAAGCCGAGTCCGAATGGGAAGCCGCGCGCTGTCATTATTTGTTTCCACCGGTTTCGGACCAAAGACTTGGTGATGAAAGAAGCGCGGAGACGCCGTGGGACTTTGGAATATCGTGGGCATAAACTTCAGTTCTACGAGGATTATAAC